>OY482665.1:26559541-27161488 GCA_960531205.1 Andrena bicolor
TCCATCTGCTGGGCCCTGTCCAGCTACTGGCCTGCTCACCCTAACAGAGAAATCGACGTGGCTCGTTGCTCTATAAATAAGTATCGTGGCCGAACGCAGCCATTGATAATAAATATTTAGGAGTATGCGCGGATTTCAATGCTAGAGGCTGGAATCCCCGGAGCATGGATATCCCACATTTTTTCCGCATGAATAGATAATTATCGCGCCAGAATGCACCCATTAAAATCCATAAAGATGTAGCGTGTCCTCTCTATAGTATCAGTGATAAAAAAAACAACGAGCAGCAGGTATGAATTTCAATTCGTGACTGATACGGAGCGATGTCGTGCGCACTGCACGAACCACCACTGAAACGCAAGCTTTTCCTTCAATTCTTTGCTTCCAAGATGGCGAACAGTTCCTGCACCGCCACTATTTTCTTGGTGCTATTGTTTCCGACACTCCGGTGTGTTTTAATAATACATGTTCGTGACTATCGGGCATTATTTGTCCGAGAATGAAAAAACAATTCGATGACTGTTAAATTCGACTGTGAACATAGTACTTTCATTTCCAAAGAGCTCGTTTATATAAAACCTGTTTGCTTGGCTCCTGTTCGCGATATACTTGCGCTCCATGCGCGATACTAATTAATCCCACCGAATATTCAACACTCTTGACTGTTTACCTAGCAGAAACCCAATGTCACGTGACTACGCTCAAAAAAAGGAGTGCCCCCCTTGTACCTTGCGTCACGAAGACGTGTTATTGACGAGAGCCCCGAAAATTTATACCTCCACGAAGGGAATAAGTCAGCGTGTTGAAATCCAGTGGTCCCAGAACGAGGACCATCCAGTTGTCTTTCCTGTCTCGAGAAAAAGTCGGAGAAGTCGAGAGGGGGGCCTGATTACCAAGGTGTCCACGGGCCTAATGGCGTCCAACGTTCTTACATCGAGATCTCCATTCCAGAGAAATCAAACGGCCTCGAGGGAAAGCAAGGAAACGTTTGCTGATAGGGGAAAGACATTTTAGAAAAGATTTAGTAAGAGATGGCCGAAAAGCTCGTTACGTAAATCCGCGGTGTAATTGACCAAGGCTTATTGAAATGTACGGCTGAACGTGGACGACACTCTCCCAGGACCCCTGAGCGCGTGATTTCACGGCGAAAATAATGGAATTCTGGTCACAAACGCGGGACTAGGAGATTTTTATCGGGCCCCCGCGACGCCTCAGCGCCTCTGCCCGTCGCGCGTATGTGTCTCTCGCAGCCTCACGAGGGGGGGGGGGGGGCACAGCGAAAACAGAGGGGGGGCGCGGCCTCGATTCCGTTAGAATTTCGGTGATTCGTCGAAAAGTCGCGGTGAAGTTAAACTGGTCTGACATCTGAGGCCCGATCTGAGGGCTTTCGACACCCTGATGACGAGGTCGGGGCCTTATGTCCGGGTTAGGTGGTGGAATTTAAAAAGGAAATGATCGTTCCGTTCGATACTGAACACCTCATTCTACTGTTAATCACTTCGAATGACATTGGATCTATTATAGCGCACTGCTGGGCCCTATTTTGGGGACTCGTTCTTTACGAATCAATCACTGAAAGCGTGGAACTGTGGTAGCCACTGACACGTGAAAAACTGCTGGCAAAATTGAAGCTTCAGTTATTGAGAGAAGATTATAAACTTATTGCTGAGTTTGTTGGAGACAAAGGGTGGACAGAGACGAGTGGCGAGCCTGCATGGGGGATGCTTTATGCGGCGACCTCGTGAAGGAAGCCACGACCTTTCGTGGGCACGACAGCGAGGCGCATAGCGATGCGTGCTTGCTCCTCCGCAGGGATAGAGCTCGTGGAGACTGGACTATAAAGTACCCAGCTAGCTGAGAAGTCTTATGTACTAAAGCACCTACGAGTGGACACTATGGGAAGGGGGATCCTTGAGCTCGGAAGAAGGCCCAAAAGTGGGCCTATCGTCTGTTGGATTCAAAAATTACTTTCAGTGAAATTTAAATGGATTCTATCTCGAAGGACACTCATGAGGCCCAGGATCGTACATTTGGGACTGACCAGATAGCCCCCTCTCCAATACTCCAATTACAGACGAGGAAACGGAGAACTCATCCAGTGGAACGGAAGATGCATCCGCAGCAAAGAATTTTTCAAAATTCGATCTGGATGCACGCACGACGCGCTCTCTCCACGCTTCGATTACCTCCATCGTTGGCGAAGATCGGGCAGAGGTTACATGGAAACGATTTATTTAGCCACTGAGCTGGGGAATAGTCAGGCCCAAGAATGCTGCGGATGCTTCAGACATCGGTGCCTTGAATCTGGACACGATGGAGCTCGCAGCAGCTGCTAACTAACGGTAGTCCACCAGCCAGGGGAATAAATTACTTTATCGATGACAACGCGTTAGCATATCGGGCCTGACCACGTGAATCCTGCAAATAGCATTGCCCACGTGAACTTGGACGTTCTTGTGGAAGCCTCTCGCGTTATCTTAGCGTTTCACTCGTTCCCTGTACAGAAACTCTAGGTTCCCATTTTGATTCAGACCACTTGAAATGGAGCAAATAAACAAGTTGCAAACTTAACCGCGCAGATGTAAGGCCCAAACGGTCACTGATAAGGCCCAAGGGGTAGAGGCAGCGTCGAGCAATAAAAGAACTCGTGGTCGCCAGCCAAACATGAGACAGTCAAATCGCAGCCGTGGTAACGGGCCCGAAACGAATTCCAGCTCGGGAAACAATGTAATATACGTGGTGTGTAGGTACGCGGGAGATCGCGCGGAACAATGCATCCGAGCTGTCAGGGGGCGGGGGTTCGTACGCAGCCAGAGGAGACGGGACGAGAGAGTCACGCACGTAGAACGTCGCTGGTACCAGCGGGCCTTATCGTCGTGTTCACATCCGCCGACGAGCCACGGCGAAACGGATAGAGAGAAAGCGGAGAGGAGAGGAAAAAAATACCAGATTCCCAGGATCCAAGCTGGACTCCTTTCGAGTTATGCGGAAGGAGCTTCCCATGTGCCCTGCCAGACACATTCAACCTCCTGCAACTGACTCATACTTTCCGTAGACGCACTGAAATTGGGCATAATGCCCTAATTTGCAGGGGTCGCGATGGGATTCGAAGGAAACCCATCGCCAATCGACGCTTCCGAATTGCAATAGAGGCGTTCTGACCTGGGCCTCACATAAAGCCCAAAAGAGACCGACTTGATGCTTCCATTTGCTCCACAACCGGCACACAAACAAGGCATCGTCGACGGAACAATCGCTTCCGTGTATCATATCAAGCTGACACGTTCCCCGCAACAAATAACGTCGTCCGCCACGCTCTTCCCTCCCCTGTTTCCACAAATGTTTTCCGCGGCCGACGTTAGCTAATCGCGGCTCTTCTAGTCTGACTGTTATGCAACGGTGTGCAACGTAACCGCCAACCAATCTGGAGATCCTATCGGGCCCCGAAGAGTGACTGCAGCCAGCGGGGGGAGAGCAATAGAGCGGCGTGCGACCGGGCGAGTAGCGTGGATCTAGCAACCGCTGGGATCCCTTCTTCTGTCACATTAGTGTCAGCAGCAACGTGCAACGTGATCATCGCCAGCGCCCTGGCTCCCATTTCGACGGTTTGAGGAATTAACAGCCGACATCGCCCGCTATTATCGCTGCTCTAGACGATCGTTCTCCTTGCGCCACCTTTTAGGTTCTATTCCCACGACTGTTCTTCCGGTGGCTGTATCCTGTACTACGGGGACACGATGGAAGGCGTATCCTTCAGGGCCCAAAAAACGGCACTAGTGGAATCAGGTGGCCAGACCGGGGCTATCGGAGATGACTTTCTAATTGCCAAGTCTACGTTCCATGTCAGCCACTTTCTCTTCATGATTCTGCCGATGCCCCATTCTTCGGCCATCATTAGGACTGTTGCTCAAGTAGCGAGATTCCTCTGTACCCCCGGGATGTTCAGTTTCATACCACAGACCCCTGGATAGCACCCACCACTCAGAAATCCACCATCGAGGCCCGATTATCCCCATCCGGAGAGTGGCCGGGATCTATCGCCTTAACTAATTAAATAATCCCCCGGCAGCGGCTCGTAGATGGTAGGGAACAGGTCGATACATCTCATTGTAACAGGATAAACAGGAGTTGAGACACGGTAGTGGCCGAAAGAGCAACGAAACGATAGCAGGGGGACGAGAATAAGAGGGCCAGCTGCAGCATCGCTGAAAGAAGAAGAGGAGGCAGCGAGCACGGTTCAACGTAGAAACAACCGAGCGAAGAAGAGGTGGAAGAAAGGGTCAGTGGGTGGAGAGAGGGGAGGGGGGGGGGGGGCGATCAAGAAGAAGTCGAGGGGACTTCTTAGCTTCGGTTCGTGGGGCCCACCGGCCGTTGGAATCCGAGATCGCGTCTGATCGCAATTAAGGCCCCGCTCGGGCCGCGGCTGTGAATATTTTATTCCAGTCGTCGTCTCTCTGCTAGCCCCCTCCCCCTCCCCCGCCCACTTGCCGAGACCCAGAGGCCCCTCTCCGTGCAGCAGCAGTGTTACACCGTGCATCACGCTTCTTCCTCCTCTCGAACACGCTCCACGAGCTGTGTTTCGCCTGCTCGTAATACGGGGGCTTGCTTCCTCCGCTCCCTCCTCAGTGAGGCCCGGCGGCGGTGGTGTCGACGGTGGCTGGTTGCGCGGCGCATCCACGGGGACCCCGACGAAAGGTGGGCCCCAATTCGAAACGAGCGAATTTGAATACGGACGGCCAGGTTCAGAAACAATGGGGACATCGACGGACCACACGGGATGCGAGCAAATGGTCGAACAACCGCGGGACATGCGTTCCGGCAACCACTGCCTTTCTTTGGGCCCGCGGGAGCCTGCTGGAGGGGAACCAACTCCCCCTGGTTGCTACTAGGGCTGCTTGCGCTGCATTTGGATTTGTTTACTGGGAACTCATTCTGGTGGTGAATTTCTTCGATAAGGCCCATTTTGGTACCAACGTGATTCGTTGAGAGTTTCTACATTAGAGACCCAGTTTGATATATAGTTTATTGATTCGGGAGCTGCACTGGCTGAGATTCTTTATTAGGGGTTGACTTTGGTGGAGTTTAATCGTTAAGGGCCCACTTTCCACTTCAGTCACCTCCAAAGCTACGTTCTTCTCAGATGATGAGCCATTTCCACGATCAAACAGGACGACCTTGTTGTACGAATGGACGTCCTCATCCAGGGACGATCGCGAATTCGTTATCGATGGAGTGGTCCGTAATTCGATGGCTCGTCGACAGGAAGGAAAGGACGAAAGTTGAGGGGGGGGGGGGGGAGACAACGGGGCCGACAGGAAAGGGAAGGAGAGCCCCCTTTTGTGAAATCGATACCGGGCGAAGATGGTATCGGCCGGGTCCAACACGTGTAACGTACTACCGCGCTGGGATGAAATCAAATTTATTTTGCTGTTACTTCCAGCAGGCAACGAAGAAATATGGGAAATCGAAGGCCTTGAACGAGCCACAGGCCTGTGCACCGTCACCATGTAACCGGTTACGCGCGATAACCGATGATGTCCGCCCCCTGTTACGAGTTACGTAAATATTCCAATGCGTTTACAGCCTCCACTGCCACTTAGCAATTGCTACTCGTCTCGAGAACCCCCCTGCAAGTCGCGCACATTTGTCCAAGCGCCTACCCTAACGCTTGTAACCGAATGGGACCAGTCTTGATAGTGTCAATTGAGGTATCAATTCAAAGCATCCCTCTCTATACGCACGATCAGTTATGAAAACACCCCTTTTTGCAATATTGAATATTTTGTTCCTTGGTTATGTAAAACTAGTGAGAATTTGAATGGCAGGCCGCTAAGAAGTGGCAGCAGAGGCGGTTAGAGGTCTACCCGTCTCGTCAAACCTTCTTTCCCACATCCACAGCGGTCAGAACGCAAAGTTATGCGCGTTTAGCGCTTCCACTATATGGGCATGGCCTACGAGACGCGTCTTACGTGTACGATCCATGACAGGTCACGTGACAGACGGGGATACCTGTCGGGTACATGGGGTGGTCTCACGTCAAGGGATCCTCGCGGCCCCAGCCAGCAGAGGACCAGCACTCGCTCATGGGCCCCACTAAAAAAGACAAGAGATCGGGGAACAGGGACAACTCATGCAGAATCGCTAACGAGCCGAGCAGACACCCGAACGATGGATGGGTTGGTCCAGAACCCTGAACGCTGCGGCCCTCGATACCTCTGTGGACGATCTGGGGGCCCGTGAGGCCCAATGTACGAGGACTTCACCTTCCCCCGTAAAATCAAGGAAACTTTTACCTCATTATCAGTCTCCTAGCATCTAATCTAATACTTTTGCCTACTATCAAATCTACCGTGTTCAGACCTTGAGCCTTACGGCCCAAAATTTCTGATTAACACAACTCACTCCCCATTTCCTTAAATACTCTTGAAGTATTCTAGCAAAGAGAGTAAAAGAGACACCATTGCAGTGGACTTGCACGTCCACCGGCGCGGCGATCCTCGAATCGGCACGGAGGCCTCAAAGATCGCCGCGTGACTCCGGCTGGAGTTTGACCCCGGAATAACTCGCACGGAACCTGCGCGCAGCGCGGAGAAGCGGAGAATAAATAGAAAGGAGCCAGCAAGGGGAACGAGGGGGAGAGAGTGATAGCCGATGGAGGCGGTTCGAGATATCAGATCGAGCCACGGCTTCGACGGGGGACCCCGAAGAGAAGATGGCGTATCTGGCTTAGAATAGGGCCCCAGTAGCCGGTAGGGATGTTCTGGTAGGTGAGCACAGCGTTCGCCATCGCTACCACATCGATTGATTGCCCTGATTGCTCACTAGCTACGAATCCACCAACAGTGGACAACGATTCTTTCCCTCCCGGGACACTTTTGCCATCGTCGCCGCGGCGGGGCCCTATTGACAACGGGCCCAACCGCGAGCTTCTCTTGCAGCGAGCAGAGGAAGAAGAACGGGCGGCGCCTTGCAAGGATTTTACACAGAACGCCGACTTGTAATTGGAAACATTTCAAGTACGATCGAGGGGTCAACGTTCCAATCGCGAACCATGGGGGGAACGGAGGGGGGGATAACTGACCCCCCACGAGACGTCCAATTAGTAATCGCCGCGAATTAATTAGAGGACGATCGCCAGGGACGGCGTTGATCGCTTCTATCTAGATTCTGCCCCTCTAACTGGATATTTTAGTGAAGAAAGTGGTAGGGCCCCGAATCGGGCCCCACTATTTTCTTGAAAACAACCTGCTCCAACCGAGGGGGGAATAATAACGGGGGACGGTAGTCATAACGACGCGTCCACCGCCGCCTAACAGATTGTCCCTGCCAGACGTACAGTGATGGATGGGCCCATCGAATCTCGGATTGGGACCAGTACGGGGGATGTGTCTCTGGGAACCGGTGTTCCTTCTCGTACTTGGATGATTTGTGTTGCTTGCATTAGACTGGTCCATCAATCGTCTCTTATGCAAGCCATTTTTGGAAAATTTGACCGATGAAAGGAATCGAAATGGGCATTATGATAATAGGCATTTTGAGAGATGATCGATCATGATATCTTTTATTGTGGAGTCGGGAGATTTGTTCAAGGATGGTGTGAAATGCGGGTGTGAATGGAAAGGAGGATTTAGGGTTGAGTTTGAGGTAAAACCGAACTGGAACTAGGCTACAACTACATAAGCAGGGCCTGAGTTAAGTTTGATTTCAGAGTTTCCTGAGTTTAGATCATTATGTGGTGATTAGAATTAGTTCTAAATTGTAGAACGTCAGAGTCTGAACTTATCTATGCCAACAAGCCACTTCAAATGCAAGGACCAGTAGTCGATCCTTTCTAAGATCATTAAATATTCAAGAAATCCCCACTGGTTCCCGAAGACACTAAAGTGTCCATCCTTAGGAGCATACTCCTCAAAGAACAATGCACACACACACGGCCCTGCGATCCATTATGCATGCATATGCCTCGAGTTTTCAGACACAAATGGGAGTGTCGTCAAATCAACGCCCTATTCGTGTCGTTCACGCCTTGTGGGCCCCTTCAACCGCACTTTTCAAAAGTAATTACAACGCATAATACGCGCCAGTATTCCATTTCCTCTTCTCGAGGCGGCAAAACAAGTGTCCCTTTGTCTCTCCCGCGTATGAATCGTCGACTCACGTAGATTTCCTAATCCTCCTCCGTCAAATCTCAATCCCACGGCATCTTTGGGCCCAACCTTGGTATTGCTTGCAACTAAATTGCAAATTCTCTACTGCTATTGACCGTGGCAACGGTCTACGTACCATTTGAAAACTAAGTCGTTCCTTAACGAACGTTTTGATACAACGGACTACAAAGGAGTTCATTAAAAGTCGCCCAGTGGGAGTGCGCGGCTGAAAGGCGCGTAAGGTGCAGGCATGATTTCAGAAACGCACCGCGTGTCTCCCACAGGTACAGCCTGCCTGTATACCGAGTTACATAAGAATGCCATCGAAGTTACAAGGATGACTTGGAAAACGTTGAGCACGATCTGGCCCCGCAGGACACGGCGCCTAAACGGTCAAATTACAACTCGAACAAGCGTAACTTCACCAAGGGGCTCTCTTAGGGCCTTACCAATGCAAACGTTCTTGGATTTTGGGTTAAGTTTTTCGTAAGTCCCAATTTTGAGTGCGAGTAGGAATTGGGGAAGATAAGTGGATTCAAGGCCTGGAAATATGTAGAGCAGGTACATGAAGGAAATAGGTGGAGGGAAGAACGTCAAAGTTTCTCACGTGTCGCAGGGCCCGATTCTATCGCAGGGCATGCGTGAAGGAGGAAAAGGGAGAAGGGGGCGCCTCCATCGTAACAAGGAACCCCCCGCGGACGAACTAATTTTCCCGGATGACTCGCGAGGCTACGGCCCCGCGGGGGTCTGAAACAATGCGCGAGAAACGGCCCTTAAGACCCTATAAGACTTACACGCCGCCGGCCACGGCATGCTCCTCTCTCCAACTCGTCGACTATTCGCTGAATCACCTCCTGGGTACCGTGCGTGATGTGTCTCACGTCTTCAGCGATGTCTACGAACCGATCTGTGTCTTCAAATTGCCAATATTGACCCTCCACGGGGTAATTCGAGGCCCAGGTCCCTCGCAATTAACAGAAATGTGTTGAAAGGGGCCCAGCGCGGGCGAAACTGGGCCCAAAATACCGTGCTGAAGACGGGAGAACGGAAAATGGAGAATAGTAAATCGAACTACCCTGAATAGCACACCAAGAAGTCTTAGCAGGTTCCAGTGCAATGGGCAAATAGAGGTTTACCAATAAGGCCCAGGTTTTGGGACCACAGTAGTGGTAAAGTGTACTTGACAATGGTATATAGGTGATATTACTGAGGCAGAATGAAGGTAATTGCTTTGACCAACCTCGATGGGCCCTCGTAGCCATCGCTGCCCACCCCGTGTGGGAGAATGGGCCCAGAACACCTGCCCCATGTGGAGAAACGCATTGTCCTAATGGCCAAGCTTGTAATTACCATTATTTCAGCGTGACCACCTCCTATTGACAAAATCGAAAAGCGCGACGGCCAATCGGCCCGTATTATATCGTCACAATTCGATTCCACCGATCGAGACGATCTGCTTTCTCCATCGACGAGGCGTTACGGGGCCTTATTTATAAACCAATTAACCCCGAGACTCCATCTACTAGGGCCTAACTTGCCTCCATCCCCCGTTTACTCCACGTACAGCGACAATGGAACGAATCACTCTATTGTGGATCAAACGGCCACGATTACGCGACGGATGGGCCCGTTTTGGGCTCGAAACCCGATACGTACGATCGTTCGACGAGAGACACACGCGTGACGGGCATTCCCGGCACGTACGACGCATAGACGCGTCCTAATCGCCGACAGAAATCTAGCCACGGTGTTTCGGGCCTCATCGGGCCCAGTTTTCGCCGAAACGACACCCATACAGCTCGCTCCTATTCCTGGATCGTATATTCTAAAGGCACTGGGACTTGAAACACGACAGGACCTCGGAAATCTATGAAACTTCGCCTTCCTTTGACTTCTTTATATTACAAGGCGATCCTGTGCCTTCGAATAAGTCCCCTTAAAGCTCCCTATACTTTGTTCCCAACATCGTCTTTAACTATCTTTAGCCCATTTTCCTCGCATTGCTGGATTAAAAATCAGCTCACTTTTGCCACTCAACCCTTCCGCTCCCTCTTATAGTGTCGTCGGTCTTTGGGCGAATTCCTTCAGCAGACTTGGCCAGTACTGCCCGAAGGAAGCAAGAGAGAAAAGAAAACGGGCGGAGGAGGGAAAAGGCTGGCAGCGACGAAGGGAACGAGCTGGACGCTTTACATTCGTGGCCGGTTCCCCTTTTTCGTCCTGCTGGCCCGACTCCTTCGTCCCCTTCTCGGAAGCTACGGAGATTTCGACGATAACGGGGTGGATCCAGCGGCCTCTCGCCCCATCACCGATCCATAAATCCAACAATTTGTCGGGCCCGTCCGCGGTGTTTTGATCTCGCCCGATTCCAGCGCCGCCCCACGGGCCCACATCCCCCCTCCCCCTTTGCTTTTTGCATAATTATGCCGGATACGAATGTCGATATCGCGCGTCAACCAGCGCCAAACTCGACTCTTCTTCGCCTGCCCACTGCACCTTTTTCAGTAGCTCCCGAGCGGGACCCAGAAACTTGGGAAACTGAAGGGAAGCACCGAGTGGTAACTTCTCCTTTCTGGGGGCAATAGAGGCGCTCGACGAGGTGACACGACGCTTGTGCCGTTATAAAGCGGTTCACCAAAATGGCGCCGCGGCTAAAATGGGCCCAGAAAACTGGTACGGCCGCATCAGCAAGCCGCGGTCCCTTTGTGATGCCTCGCGAGGAATTCCAGCGCCAAAAAGCTACTCATGGAAGCCTGCTCGCCCGCTCTAGACGCGCGCGCATACAGTCGCGACGAGAAGTATGCTGACGGGACCTCAGCTGGCCCATTGCACCGCTGCCTTCGAACTACCATACGTACCAGTCGGTTCTCCATATTCAAAAGAACAATCCGAGTAATGTATACCTCTGAAGACGAAACTATCCATATCTAATTTCAAACTTATTTAGAGGTGACGCTTCTGGGCCCGATGTGGACCCAGAAATAGAGTAAGCCTGACGAGGAATAACATGTAGTGTATCATCGAGATGGTGAAGAGGAAAGGTCCGCGTCAGCAGGATCCAAGGTTTCTGTACTTTCCAGAAGGACTGTAGTGCCCGTTCCAGAGAGTCCCCGTGTTTTATTGGGAGGACCCCGCGACATAGTCGGCGCGTTTTGACGGGCCCCCGCGGATCGCATACGAAATCAACGTGGATCGCTTTACCGGGCCCCGACGGCACGGGATCGCTGGCGTTTTATCGCTCGACGATGGACGTCGACAGCCGTGTAAATTATGCGTCACTTTCACGTGGCCGGGTAGACACTAATTTCTACCGTTACTCGCCGCCTCCCTGTTAATTCCGACCTTCGACCATAACAGGGAATCCACCAGTCTGTCTCTGGCCGACTTGTCCGCAGAAATAGAGCAAATTGGCTTCACGAGAACCTGCAGCAAGACTGAAATAATGTTTTTCCACTATATTTATCTCTTTTGCACTGATACACTGACATCACCATGTCCAACGAGGCAACAGATCACGACCTAGTTAACATTCCACTTTTTGGGCCCACTGATCAGTGAATGAAACGTTTCACTCAGTATGATTTCAAGTGTCTAACCTCTGTACTTGGTTTGGAGTGCTACCTTTCGATTTTTAAACGTCTTCAAACTCTGTCAAACGCCTTCAAGCCTCCTAAAACTCGGTCAAACGCTTTCATGGGTTTGAAGGTGCAGCTGACGCATCTACCACAGCCAAGAAAATTTGTAATAAGACCGAAGGAAGGCAAAGTAACCACTACACTTATTTACAGGGCGAAAAGCTCGCCCCCCCCCCTCCCCCCGTGGAACCGTCGATCCATAAAGCGAATGGACGTGTATTATTCAGGCAGCTGCCGTGGCCTTGGGAAACGCTGGCCAGGGCGATAATGCGCGCTAACGACTTTATCGCGTTCTAAACGGGCTTGCAAGCTCGCGGCCCTGCAAGCAAACGAGGAAGGAATTATCGATCGTGGTCGCGAGGCAGTGGAGCACCCGATCCGGCCCGCGATAAATCTTCATAGTTCCTTCTGACACGTTTCACGTGACCGTAAGCGTTATCTTTCCTGCATGAAATATGTCGGAAACGCTTTTCTTTCTGCTCGAATATCGCAAGCTCACGCTCGCCATTCGAACCAACGTTGAAGGGGGGAAAAAAGGAAAATTCTAACGCCTACTAGGAGCCCCCCCCCCCCTTTTCCTTCTTCCTCGTCTTCTCTACGTTTCCTTGCAATAGCGATGGATCAATACCATGCATCCCTGATAACTAAATTTTTGACGAGTTTTCTCTGCTTTAGGGAGGTTATTTGACTGAGTTCTGAGAGAGTTATCATGCGTCAAGATTATAAATTTTAGGAACTAGAATTTTAAACTTATTAGAATCTCGTAGAGGAGGATTCGTGGCCACAAAGATCTATAATCCTTGAAGCCTCCCGTAGAGGATTCAAAAATGTCCACAAGTTTAAGATTTGAGAAATTACCCAAGTTTAAATGGAGAAATGGATACCGCTTCGAAAGCCCATGCGAAAGTCTCATGTTCTCCGTGAAAAACGAAGAGAGATGAAAGAAAGGCGGAGGGAAAGGGCCGAGGTAGAGGCGAGGGAGTTTTATCGACGAAATTCGCATGTGAAATCGACCGGTTACCACACAAATTTCGCCGATTCGTATCCCGAAACGGCGACACAAGGGATCCTCGTGGATAGGCCCCCTCGCGGTAGGAGCGAACGTTTAATATATAAATATGTAAATAATGCGCTGCTGTGGGGTATCTCTCATGCAGCCTGGGTTCAACCAGTGGCAGCTAACTTATGGCAGGGACCAGGAAGACCGGCTTCACTTTGGTCATCCATAATGGCGTTCCTCGCCGCGAATCTATCGTCACGTTTTCAGCCTGGTGGAACACGCTACCCTCGCAACTTTTGCTGTTCGTACAAGCAACAGAAGAATAAAACAAAACTCGCCGAAAAATTTATCGACCCCTCTCGAAATGCCCTCACCTAGTGTTTGGTGAGTTAAAAATAGGCGTGGTTCGGGATTACAATGGCCGATAACGTCGCATCACTATGGGCTTGAAATGGGGGCTACCTTTTGGAAAGCTCGTTAATTAACTTCATTGGAACCAGGACATCCGAGATAGCGATGGTCGAAGGTACCGGAGGGGCCGATTTTTCGAGAAAAATGGCTACGATAAAAGTCTTGCGTGCTGGGAGAAGTCGCGTGACGCTAACGGCCCTGACCTGCTCGTAGACGCGACACAGATCGAACAAGTTCGCTCAAGTTGGAGGCTGACTCCGAGGAGACACTTAATTTGGTGGAAAAGTTTGGAGGTGCAGATTTAGAAAAGGTTTCAGGATTTTCTTAAAATGCCGGCTAGGTTGGGTCGGGGTTATAACACCCTGGATAACATTCAAAATTCTGAATTGAGTGTGAGTTAGTTCGGCGCTAACTCTATTTTGTGTCCGAGGTATGGATCCCACTGTTGGGTCTACAGCTCAGTCTGACCCATACTCCGTTAGGGCTATACTACTTATCACTGAACTGTAGACCGAGTCAGCAATTTTCACAAAAATGGATCAAATACTTTTGAAACGACCCACTAGCTTACTGATTCTCAGCAGCAGTATAGGGTCCAAGGGGCCCACATCGAGGCTACCGCATCTTCAATTATTCCTCCGCCCCTGAAGGGCCAGGGAACCACCATCGGTTGACAATAGTTTACCCATCGCTGTGGAACAATTCCAAGGGGCTCCCCGTCACAATAAAAGGTCTTCGACAGTGGATGTGACAAAAATGAATTGTTATATTGTTTTAACAAATGAAGGGAGACCGTTGGGCCCCCCCCCTCACTCCTACCTGGGCCCAGCCGGGGGAGGATGGTCGACGACGTCTTTTTGGTCTGTTTGTGCGCCTCCTCGTATTATGTATCTGGACCCTCTCTTCTCGAATCTCCCTCGCTCTCAGTCTCTCCTCTCTTCACTCTCTCTCTCTCTCTCTCTCGACCCCCTCTCTCTGTCTTTTAGTCGTCGGTCGGTCTGCGCCTCGGCTGGTTTTGCGGAGCGCGCGCGAAGCACGTGTTTTGCCAGTTCCTATTGTTTCCTGTATGATAAATGGGTCCCAAGGCCCCTCTCGCCGACTGGGCACCGCCTCGCGCACACACGTCCCCCCTTTCGGATTTTCGATCCCTCGATAGGTCGCTGAACACCCCCGGAATTCCATGGGATACACGGTTTCCTCGCGGGAACCTCGAGAAAGATTTCCTTCTGATTCCGTGGAAATCCAACAAGGGCCTTGAGGCTCCTGATACCAAAAGGGCAGGACGATTCAGAGAAATCTTCCCATTGTCGTTACAGTATGAAAGTACTATTCTGACTAGTAAACCATTTCGACGCTTGGAGCCGAGACAGGAAACTTTCCTTCGTGGTTCTGACGAGGAACGATTTACTCGTCGCAGACCCACTGTCCTCGACACTTGACGTCAGATCAGGCCCCCAAAATACGAGATGAAGAGCAAAGGCGGGCTCAACGAGCAGCGGAGGATAATTTATTCTATTCCACGGCCGGCAAGAAACCAAAACCAGTGGAATTCTCACTAATAACACGAACCGGGCAAAATACGAATCCAGAGAGCAGAAAAATCTGCCACATAAACGGGGCGACATTCCCCTATCGTTCGATTATTTATCATCGTTTAATTCAATTAAAAATCCGCGCATAAAAAGGGCCCAACGAGGCATTCGGCCAGTCGTAAAGCTGGCCCCTCGTCGTGCCTCCTTTTTTGCCTCGCCCCCCTCCCCTCTCTCTTAGGGGACCCACTTTTGGCGGGTATATACGACATTTCGACGACAACTCGGCCCCGTCCACCCAGGGACGCGTTAAGTATTAATAAACTGGTTAAGATCGTAATTAAATCGGGCCCCACGTAGGCGATCGTTTCGATGCAGCAGACTATATCTTCGACTATATCGAACTTCATCGAGTGGACCCAAGAATTGACTCGTTTTTTATGATCTACTGCTGATCTGAGCAACTACCAACGAAATTGCTTTGAAAGATCTAAATTTGAGGCGTGTACTTGTAATAGACTAAAGTGACCCATAATTACACATCACTGAAGCGAACGTGAGGCCCAGCAAACGACTACAATTTCGCGTTATCAAGCTATTCGATCTCCCTACTGTCTCCCAAAGCGTGGATTAATTTATCACAAAAATCATCAGGTGAAAATGGGCCCTGGGACTCGACACGACGTAATCGACTCACTTTGACCGTTCAACAAGCTGCTTTACATATCCCCGCCATAAATCACCTCGACGAAAAGTGCACAAGGACCGCGACGTACCAGCCGTCTCTTGGTTGAAGATTTCCAATCGATCCACAGAAAATCAATCAGCGAATGAAAGGACCCCGGAAAGGGGTCAGGCCCGCGGTGTTGGTGGGTCTTATAAAGAAGTGGAGGATAAATGAGGGGGATTAAAGGACAATAATCCATCAATGTTCCCCGAAATTGATTAGAGGATGAAAGACAAGCGAGCGGACGAGCTGCAAATTATTGCGCCTCTTTTACCCCGGGGAGCGTCGACGCCCAGTGAGTGTGGGCCTTACACGACGCGAGGGCTGGGGGTGGAGCCCTATCCGCGATATCCAGCGCAAGAGTCGCGCTCTGGCTGCAGCAGGGGGTCCGTAAAGACTGGCCGCACACAGGCATAAACATACATAAACACCGCGGATATATAGAAGTTGGTAGCTTCTGAAATCCGTGGCTGATCCAGGGGCGATAGTGTTGGGACGCCCAGCAGGCAGTCCTGGCTACCACGGCACCCAACGATCTATGGTCGTGACGAGAATCCGCCGACCATTACGACCCGGCGGACGTATGCCCTCTGGGGAGACTAATTTTTGCTATTGCGAGAGGCTGTGCACCTCTACTGCACCTCCACTCGGAGGATTAAAAGTGAACTTGGCTATTCGAAGGAGTGATGCAAAGAAGAGACCATTTTTTGCTTGTTTGATAGCTGGGGACACGTTGCGTTTTATAGTCACTCATCGTGAGTCGATGTGGATGACGAGTTTCGAAAATGGATGTTGATTTTTGGTACCGTCGACAGCCAATAGTATGCTGATCCTGAGTGGGCGGAGAGTACACCCCCTCCCCCTAAAAACTTCCTATTGTTATCCAAAGCTAACAAATGGAGTTTTCAGCTACAGACATCCCAGGTTTCTTCAAAATACTAATACCTCGAGAACCATGTCTACACCTATTGAGGCACCGCAAATCAATTCCTGACGTTATCCGGGGTCCAGGATCCGCGCTGATGAATTGGGCCCAGCTACCGATGTCCTCGCGCTGTCCAACGGAACGATGCCCGAGATAACTCGCCCCACGCACGAGTGAAATTAGTGGGGGCGATATTTAGCCGGGGTATCGTCCACTCTCGACAGCCACCCTCGCTCAGGCTTATCTACGGAGCCTCATCTTCCCTGAGAAAAATGTCCCTTCCTTCTGATCAGAGAACGGTAGCCATTCCCAAGAAGAAATCTCGACTCAGGAACACGATCTTCCTCCATTTACCCTTCACCGACCAAAAGTCTAACGATTCCTTCGAATGGAACACCTCGTCCAATTCTTTCACGTGAAGCGCGCAGCTTCGACGCGCAGAAGGCAAAGTTCCTCTGACGAGACACCATAGATTCAGCCCACGTAGCCAGCAATGGATACGCGCCATAAAACAGAGCGTTATCGCGTCGTCATTGTCCCGGTGCTTCCCCGTTTTATCTGAGATGCGAGCGGAGAGACCGCGGAAAAGAATGGCAGCGCCGTTTAAGGGAACGCGAATTTCATCCGCGGCCATTTCTGGGCCCGTTCCCAAGGCCCAGAGCCGCGGGGCCCGCTCGAAAGGCCCCATCTCAGCGGAAGCTCACGGAAGCGTCGAAATGATTGGCAGCCGAAGCTCGACGGCCAACAGCGTCCAGGCCAGGAAAAATGATCGGGCCCCGCGGGGGTAATAGGATCCGCGGGGCCCGATCGGCGGAGTTAGACACGATAAATCCAGAGGGGAATTAATTGCCGTTTGGTCCTGTCCGGTCTGGGCCCGATCCGGGTCCCATGCAGCTCCTCACTGTCTCTGCCTCTTCCTCTGAGCCACCTTCCCCCCTCCCATCGGGCCCCGTTCCCTCGAGTCTGGTTCTCTCTGTTACACTCGTGGTCCCAGGTTCGCATTCTACGTCCCTCGGTTGGCCCCTCCGACTGGTTGACATCCTACAAATAAAATCAGCTCCAGGAATGCCCGCGACGACACGGGGCCTGTGGGACCTCTTCGAGAGGTCCTCTCCACTCTGGGCCTTAGCCCCCTCCCCCTCCTCCCTTCCTTCTTCTATCTTGGCTCTCCGTCTATCTCGGAAGTGACCACGGCTGGAGCGAGGGGGAGCAAGCGATCGTGGCAGTGCGCTGGTAGGACGAGGCCGGGCCCCGAGCAGGCCCACGGGCATGAGACGTAATATATGGTAGCCTTAAGACAACGGTTTGGTAGAGGCGAGGGTATATACCTGGGGCTGTCCCGTGGTATCCACCTTTACTCACACCGTGTTCGTGTCCACCGCGGGGCCCTATACGTGTGTCCCGTGTCTACGCTTGCCTTCGGAGGAGAGTCCGCTCGGTTTCGTGCGACGAGTGGACGCGCGTGTTGGTACCAGTACACGCGAGCAGATACGGGAGAGGACGCGTCGACGGAGAACCGCGCACCGCACCTGGCCCACGAGGCCCGTCCTCCAGTTTATTTAATTGTCGCTCAACTCGACCGTGTACCTGGTACACGGGCCCCTCCTTGGTCGCGAGCATGAACGAGCGAAACCTCCCCCGCCCCCGTGTGATTTTTGGAACGAAGTGGAAAGGTGCTTTAGGCTCACGCGGGAACCATTGGCGAGAATTGAAGATTCGAGAGGGAACGAGGTGGGAGAATTTGATGAACTACTGGCGTGGTAGGGCGCAGCTCTATTAAGTCTGTGATGTGCTTGATCTAGGCTACTGTGGAATTGTGGTTCTCGGGATCTTCATTATTTAAGCCCTAAGCCCCTTGGAACTTCAAGATATTTGAGATTTAGGCTATTCAAAACGTACGTTGTTCTAGGCCATAGCTTTATTAATCAAACTCCAAGCTAATTGAGACATTCGAAACTCAGCAACCTAAGTTTTTCCGGACCGGAAAAGCTGCTCAGGACCCAAGCTACTATGGGTCCAAGTTGTATTACACCTAAGCTACACCAGACCCAACACCCAATCCACCTAAACCCGAGTATCTCGAAAACATTTACCACTCGCCATAAAAGAGTCCCCTTCGATAAGGCCCAAAATGTTACCAAACACGTATTACATCACTCGCACGCCAGAACTACTCCATGCACGGCCCACATTACGATAGACTGTGCCATTTCCAAGTTCAACTGCCCCTAGACGTGGGAAGCCGCGGACAAATAAATATCCCAGTCCTAAGGGGATCAAAGAAGGAATCCAGGGAACAATGGGGCGCCTTCGACGCGAAAAGAAAGAATCAAAGGCGGGAATGTTGTTCACCAGCGGAGTTTGTCACCGTGGAACGCTACATTATACCATTAAGGGCCCGAAATAGAACCTGGCAGCCCGAGTTTTACGCGCCACATTTGCCACGGGCCCCGTGATTTACAATTGATCCACGACTACCACCAGCCAGCCATCCGCAGATCGGTATCCCCGGTCGAATCCTTGTATCGATTAAACTTTTATTACCGTTTAATTCACCCGAGTTTACGAGACACGCGTACCAAACTAATCCCTCCGTCGCCGCAGATCCGTAACCGAGATAAATTATTTATGCGCGCGTGTCCGCGGCCAGATATTACACGCATCGGAAACGTCCGAGCAGGAGGAGGTTCTAGGAAAAAACGGGTGTACACTTCTGGCCCAGAGATCGGGACGTCGTTGTTGGTATTCACGGCGGGGCCCCGCGGCTTGACAGAATCCGCTCTCTTCCCGCGGCCACGGGCAAAAAATCCATCATACGGCAGCGAGCCGTGGTGCCGGCAAGCCACACACCCAATTATCATAAAACGCTCCAGATGCTGGCCAAGGTATGGAGGAGGAATCGACTGGACGACTATAAATTCTATGCGCGTCGGAACGATACGTCCCTGTCCGACTCGACTTTATTCTCCGACCCGTCGCCAGAAGAACACGAGTTTTAGGTGATCAAAAGGAACGGGCACTGGGGCCTGATGGATTGACTCTGGCCGTCGTGCTAACGAACACGGTGGTCTGAACCTACGGGAGCAAAGCTTCCCTCGATCCTATTGCCTTGTAATCAACAATTTTCGCTGTATACTCGGAGGTATACGGGCTGAGTAGTTGCGTCCAGCGAAGCCCTGCATGGTAGTTGGGATACGTGATGGTAACACGTTCCGGACGCTGGGTAAAACGCCCTCCATATTTCAGGCAATCTGGCCTTATAAAGCTGAGCTTCCAGGGGAGGCGCGGCTACTTTGAGGAGGATACTTGCCCCCCTTGTTCCAACGTTTTCACGATCAAACTGCTGTTAGAACCTATCCCGACGTAGTCTTCATCCGCAGCCTCTAATGAAGCTTGTGGCTGTTACTGGCAGAAGATGGAGATGAAGTCGAAGAAACTGATCGATGCCCAAGCAGACCAAGCATAGAAGGTTCACTAGCTTAACTCTTAGCTGGTGGGTATAAGGAGAATCTTTTTGTAACCACTACTGTAAGTGTGACTTACTAGTATCACTCGTTCATTAAAAACTGATGATTTTAAGTCGCGAGTCCAAGTCTCGTATAGAAGCTTGTGCATGAATGAAGGTATGTTGTGGGTCAAAATGTACTCGGCATTCGCCTTCGAAGGGGTTAAATAGTGTGAAAGAGTATAAGGAAAGGGAGTCGTCACTGCACCTTAATGCAGGGCCCTTTTCGACTGGCTCCGTCTATAGGTACGCGGGCACGCACGAAAGCTCTAAAGAGCGCGGTGAAGCCGATACTTAAATCACTCTGGTCACTCAGCCTCGCGGCTCAGATTGATGTAAGGCCGTGTTTTACATTCAATTCAATTGGGCAAAAAACTGCCTATCCGTTGCCGGCGCATTGTGTGCGCTCTGTTGCTGTTGCATGCGCTGGCAGGCTCGCCTTTGGACGGCCGGCCCTCCGCGCACGAGAAAAGGACCTCCAGAGCACGGAGGCGAACGGGGTAAACCGCGCTCGTTAGAACCGTCCAGGGGACCAGTGACACGAAATTGTCATTATCTATCACGAGGTGGAGCGCTCGTTGAGACTGCGTCCTTTCATCCTCCGACTTTGAGCCTTACAGGGGGGTGAAAAGGGTGGTGGGAAGTGGAGAAACTGGGTGAATTCAGAGGCAATTGAAAGTGAAACGAAGGGTATTGTGGAAATGTGGTATTTGTGACCAAGGTTTCTTGGGACCTAGATTTCTTAGAACCTAGAAGTAATCTAGGGTATTTGGGACCTAGATTTCTTAGGGCCTAGAAATAATCTAGAAGTAATCTAGGCCCTAAGAAATCTAGGTCCAAAGAAACGTCGGTCCCAAATACCCCATTATTTGAGACCCAAGTTATTTGGAACTTAGATTTCTTGGGTCCTACGTTTCTTGGGACCTAGGTTTTCTGGGACCTAGGCCATCCGAGGCCTAAGCATCGAGCACCGATAGCTCAAAACTGAAGACCAAAGTACCAGAAATTAGAAACGCAGAGGAAACAGATCAGTCTTAAAGAAAGTAAAAGGGCGAGCCCGACGGCAGCCTCCTCTCGACCCTTTTCCTTTATCCATGCGTTTCATCTTCCGACAAGCTCGTCGACCGGTGGAAGAACACCCTGTTCCGTTCATTTCGCCTTTTCTTTCATTCGTTCTGCTCTCTCCCTCTCTCTCTCCTTTTTTTCCTTACCCTTCACGTGGGACTCGTAGAGATACCAGTGTGGTATTTTCCTATCGGGATCGAATCTACATAGGCGACATTATTCTCGACGACGTCGTTATTCGGTATGCGGGAATCCACGACGCCGCTTTTGACGTAAATTGCGAGGAGCGCCGGTCACGTTTCTGCTTTATTCCGTTGCCGTTCTTATTGCTGCCAAAGGACGTGCAGATATTCGTCGGCTGTCACACGACACGCGTACACTCTGACCTGGTACCTGGTCTCGACATCCTTTCTAAAACTGTTAATCATTTCCTGGCTACGGCCAGCAGCCACAAAAAACATCCCCTATTAACCGTTACGACACAGTGTAACAATAATCCTTCGTACCGGTGGCTATATTGCTTGTTCAATTGCGTATGGTAGCTTCGAGCATCTATGCAAACGAGTATGAGGTATACGATGATAATTTTTTAATCAATGACTCAATGAAACGCGCTGAGAAGCGAATAGGCGTTTGAGAACCATATATAAGACTAGGGAGAGCGTCAGCCTGTCTGGTGGTGGATCGTGGATCGTACCTTCGAATCAGATTCGACGACTGGTCCCCGGGCCACTGATTGGAAAAGAAGAAAGTGCGAGGAGGACACTAATTAGTGATTCCAAGAAAGGGGCTCGTTCCGTGGATCAAATCGGGAGGAGACGATGCCTCGATACAGCAGAGGTGTGAAGGTTCGCAAAGAAGTGTAAGGCATTCGAGAAATTCGTTGAAGAAATCGATAAACCTTCGACGCTTTCGATCTCGACTTGCACGAGAACGTATGGCATTCTCTGAATAGCTTCGGGCAAGCAGCCTCGAAAAAGAAGTCCGCTGCTGGCAATTAACACTTCCAGGACGTAGACTTCATTTCGAAACCGATCGATCGGGAAAAATTCTTTTTTTAAACGTAGTTCGTGGCAGGGAGCGTGATTTGGGACCTATGCAATTTGGCCCTTAGCCTCTTCGAGGCGTAGAATTATTGGACCCTAGTTTCCTTGGGATCTAGAATACTCAAGGCCTAGTCTGTTTGGGACTTATGATACTCGAGACCTAGACTATTTTAATAGACCAGAGCTATATCTGAATTCCTGTGTTTCCATCAAAAACTTAGAAGAAAGACCCCAAAAAAGGGAACCCCGGCTTATTCAACGTAAAACAGTGGATTTCGGTTGATGAAATCCTCACGCAGCGTGTCAATCCTGTATGGGACCGAGGCCCACGTAGAGTAGCAACGTCGTGGGCACCGTGTGGACAACGATTTTCAGGCAGAGGACGCGCGGCATGGGAATAAAACAAGGAGGACACTAATTAGCGATTCCAAGAACCGAGAACACGAACCGTAGTACAGCACACGGCCCTCTTCTGCTCGGTTCGCCTGGGCCCCATAACACGCCGTGCTGGGTCCAGCTGGAACCCGTAGCCCAACAAGGACGTGGATGCACCAAGGGGACAAAAGGTCGAGGAGGAAAGGAAACCATCCGAAACATTCGGGCCAGCTACGAGTGTCAACTCGTGGAATGCTTTACCCTTGACCCATCCCTCCACCATCCACCTTACTTCGTCCCCCATCGCGACTCCACATTGTCATCGACTGCGTTTCTCCTCTGCGCCGATCAGAGATAAACAATTTTCGCCAAAAATACCACGAAACCCCAACTTGACCCCGAAACTTCGCCACAGTTGCGACCAAAGTAAATCATGCCTAGTTTGGGCCCCAAACTTCGGCATAGACTTCGGACGGTCTCTGTGGATTTATCAGGCTTCTGTGATTTCAAGTTTCGTGCAAGTTTGTGTGTATCTGATAGAAATTTTCTAAATAACACAGCGAAGGGGACACGCGGGGGACTTTTTCTCGTAAATCAGCATTGGGTTTCGTAGCACACTTTCCGGCAACGTGTGTGGCGTGAAGTTTCTATGGTGGCGGTTACGTGGTACCTACGGCCGCCTAAACGCGCATTAAGATTCATCCTAGTAGGTGTGAAGGACGTGGAGGCCGACGGTCACGTATGGAAATAATTCAGGAACGCGTGTAACCACGCTGTCGTTTGATTACAAATAAGGGATCGATCAAAGGGATCGTAACACACGGCTTAGGTTACTGTTCCCTCGTGCAGACGTCAAGTCAATCAAATTAGGATCCACGAATCGAACCGAGGATGAGAATCGATCTATGAGTCTGCACTTGTAGACCAATCCGTCGCCAGATGCTAACTCCAAAGTCCAAAACCTTAACAATTCTTTGAATTTTAACGTGGTAAATGTCGACGCGTCAATGGGGATAGAAAATGTGTAGAGAAAGGGCTTGAGCATGGAAAAAGAATCGAATAGGCACGATAAATCGTGGAGTCGTTATCCAAGATACGGGCTGGTCAGGGAGGCAGCTCTAATCGTGAAAGGAAAAGAGAAGCGTGTGAATCGTTCCGAGTAATAGTGTTATCAGACGCGAGTCGTGTAGGACACGATGTGTTTCTGATACCAGGACCGAGCTACCTGAGCCGCTTCACGTAGGGAAGTACTCGAGCCGTGTTCTGGTCTGAAGAAATGCGAGACTTGGAACACTGGTTAACTGCTGTTTAGTAATTACTGACTGGTGATATCTAGCTTTTGACTCACTGTGATAGGTGAGATCTTGTTTAGATCTGAATGAAGTCTCAGCTAAATTAGGTCTCTATTCAGTCTGACTTACAACTCAGTTAAGTCTACACTTAATAACTCCACCTACACAAGGTCTCCCTTAGATGTAACCTAAGTCTCTGTTAGTTCTCCCCAATTTGTACAGTTCCAAGGATCGTTCACGTATTTCCCTACCCTCAGAGTGTCGACTGTACAGGAACTCTCCTCCGTGGCACAGGCGAACCTACTAAATTCGAAATCCCGACCAGGCTGAAAGCGAAACTATTGACCAGTAGTGGCGACCGGCCGCTCCCGGGCACCACGACGACCGTTTCATTTAATTAAGACTTGTTTTTATTTCTGATAAACTCGTCCGGGTATTTTAGGAAGCGCCGAAGCCTCGCTTCGCCCCAGCTTCGTTCGATTAATTTATCGACCTACCTAACTCCGGCGAATGCACCGTCTCCGTTAAACGAACGCCGTGAACGATTCGACGTGCTGGAAAAGCTGCGAGGGAAACGTCCGCTGGCACTTTCCACTTTATTATTCAAACCAGAACTATCGAGGAAACGCGTAAAGCCGTCCGCCGTTCCGTCCAACGAGCGGTTTCAGTTTACAGCTGGGCGAGGTTTCGCGCGTTCTGAATTTGTCAACGATAAAAATCGCTTTCCCCCGGGGAAAAGTATACTGTAGAGGGGCGGGGAGGAGGGAAATGAAGAGGCAACCTACCATTGCACGATCTTTAGCTAAAGAAAAACCCTGTAATGGTAACCTGTAGCGTTTCTATTTATCGTTTAGTGCTCGTTACACGTACGAGATGAGCGCTGGCCCCGAGTCCTCCATCTTGTTAATAATAATTCTAGAGTGCAGGGCGAAACAGGTTGCGGCAGTTACGGGCGTATATAAAAGAGAACTACTGGATTAATAATCGACGATAAGCCTTCTGGGGAATAGTTGCACGCCCGTGTCTGCTTCTCCCCAGGGATTCGCTTGATATTTCGATGCAAAAGTTGATTCTCCGCGATTAAACTTCTACTGGGTGCGTTGGAGAGGATGCTGGGAGGAGTATTTGCTGAGGAAGGACCCCTCCATACGAAGTTTCATGGCTCGATGAGGGATAGAAGGATTTTTTCTTCGATTTAGATTAATGTTTAGAGAAAGGGGCCCAAATTCTGAGTATACATTGAGAAAATTCTAATGGGATTATTTCCTTCTGAAAAGTCTCTTGAAGAAGCCCTATCATGGCTTTTGAAGGGTAGATTTCTTAGCAAATGTGGGCCCAAAGAATACCAGTTAGAAACCCAGTTTCTCTACACACCAAAACCACCGAACGACTATCCTAAATTTCCACCCTAAATGCCTCCCAAGTCCAAAACTAAACAATACCAAAATCAAGTATCGTATGGCCCCACCAACTAGGCCTCATCCTCCCACATTGACCCCCTTCTGACTAGCAACCAAATTTCCCACAAAAAGTAATGAAATCAAAGTCCCTTTTCCCAAGTTCTGGAACTTCTAGGGCCTTATCCATTCAACGAAGGGGACCACTAAGATGCATCGAGCGCGGTGGAGGGGGCAATCGAAGAGGAATAAAGACAAGAGGGAGAGTGGAGAACAATATCCATCCGCGCCTCTGCTAGCTGGACCCGTGAAATACACGGCGGAATATTGCCACGGATGGAACAGCAATGGGGGGAGGGGGGGGGGGAGCAAAACGAGAAAAAGATGCAGCAGCGAGTGAAGGGGGGTTGTGTGCAGCGGCAGGTACCCCCGATTCTGGGAAACGTGTCCTGCCAGCTTGTTAGGTGTCCCCAACAGTTCTCTAATATATGACTGGCACTCTCTACCCTTCCTCGAGGGAGGAGGATGAGGGCTAAGGCCCAGACCGGGCCCAGTTAGAATGCCATCGAGCTTACCTGCACTCGTTCCAAACCTGTCCCTCTGTGACACGAGGGAAGAAAGCTGGAAGCAAGAGAGACACTCGAGTATTACGCCATAATTAATGATCGCCCCGAGGCAGAGGTCTATTAGCGATCGATTTGATCGATTAACCGCTGCTTCCTGTGAGACTTGCGAAAAACTCTTCTGCACCTCGCTCCTCGGCGATTAGAATCTTGGTTGCTGAAAAATCTCCGAGAATTGCCACCTTCTTGTTAAGATCGACCGGCTGAGGATGATTTAATGATGGATCATTGAGAAAAATTGTTGAAAGATATGGAGGAAAGGTTGGGGAGATCTCGGGGAGATCGATCGATCATCACTCGAATCAATCAGACTCCTCCGCGTGGCCCACCGTGGATACGAGCCCCAGATGATGTCTAGTCACAACACCATTGTTTCAATGACCCGCTGCCCCGCCCAGTGGGTGGCACCCACCCTTCACATACTAATGAGCCGACCAGTTCCCCAACATCATCAACGCTTGCCACGGGAGGCGAGGTGTTGAGAAGAGCGAGCCCTTTAACGTTGTTACCACGACTCCATGCTGATTGTCCACTTTGCACGCCTCTTGAGGGGCATATAACGAGGGGCAAGTAATTGGGACCTGACAATAGTTAGATACCCTAACTTCGGCGAAAAGCCTCCCTCGGGTTAAAGGGCCCGAGCAATCAGCCCCAAAAGTCAGTAAGGCCCAAATATCCTCTAATCCACACACACACACTGGACAGTCATATTCCAAAAGCAATGGGTATCAAAGCTCCGATTGGAAAAAGCCTGTATCGCGCTTGATGAGAAGTTATCAAAAGTGGGCCCAAGGTTCCATCGACGCCCAAGGGCAGCCAAGAAGCAAACCAGCGCCACGTCCAGTGAGATCGCGCGTGAATGAGGCGCTAACGACCAGTGATTACCCAGGTGAACACGTGTGCGCGTCGTCTACACGCGTAAAAGCGGTTACGACGGGGTTCCCGGGGCGCAGAGTGGCCCTGGCACCGAATAATCAGCCGTGTAGGTGAGGATGTCCATCAATCCCCGTGCAACGGACCTCCCGCGACGTTTCTCATCTTCTCGCCGAGCGACGTCGGCCGTCTGCCCGACGGCGTCCACCGACGGGGGACTTCTGCTGGCCCCTGCAAGATTGATGCACGCTTTTTCGACCGTTTCGTGCCACCTTCAGCCCTCCCTCCGCATCTTCTAGCCCCTGGTCGCCAGAGAAAGCGGTACTTTTTGGTACAAAGTCGGTGTTTGGGCAACTGGGCTGGAGACAGCTGGACCGTCACCCTCGAGTCTGTTAAGAGTTTGCTGGTGGATGTTATAGATTTTTGTCTGCGTTTCTTGAAGTTCTTCGTACTGTCCCAGATTTGGATCTTGCGGTTTATGATCCATGCGACATCTGCAAAGATATGAGTGTGATAGAGAGCCTCCATTTTCCCAGTATTGGTTTCTCCGAATTTGGTTTTCAGTTGTTTATAAAAATTCCTGTACATTGTCCCCACCAGATGTTCAGCTTATAAGAACTTAATGATTTGTAGTGTTGTATAATAAAAATCGTGTCGAAATTGTAATGTGAATGAAGGGGATTACATAAATATTAATAATAAAAATGTACACTAATATTTCGATATTCATACAATGTTAAATTTACGTGTTTTGGCTGAAGGAACTATTACGAATTATAAGTATTAAAGTATGAAGCCAAAGTTCGAATCTGAGGCCCCCAAATTCTTTGAACTTCCATTAGATCAAATTGCATATAAAAAAAGTTCACATTACAAGAATTGCAGCCGAATCTCCCAGGCGGATCAGTGGATATAAATAAGGA
The DNA here is from genome assembly GCA_960531205.1 of Andrena bicolor. NCBI lineage: Eukaryota > Metazoa > Arthropoda > Insecta > Hymenoptera > Andrenidae > Andrena > Andrena bicolor. The sequence goes on from OY482665.1 coordinate 26,587,012, forward strand.
ATGCGGTTTGTCGAAAAATTCAATCACCCCACGACCCACATTTTCCTTGATCCACGAACCTCCTGGCCCCCATGCGAGATTAATTCGTCCCGCGCTCCCCTCGTGCATAAATATGTACCGTTAACCAATATATCCAGCGGACGAAGACGAATGGTTCCGTCGGGAATTAATACTTGGCACCAGAACACTTTCGAGCAGTTCGAAACTGAACTCACGAAAGGAGTGCAGGAGCTTCGAGTCTCCGATATGATTCAATGTTGGCAAACACTTGGTACACAACATGTATAATAATCGACAAACAGTGCAGAGCGCAGTACTGAATAAGTACTTAGCCAGAAAATGAGATTCAGTTTTCCGTTTTCTTATTTCTCAATACATTTACATTTCTACGTGTATAATAAACCGAGCCTTAATTTGAGAAGCAACCCAACTGCGTAACATTATTACACATACCATGGTCAACAATCGCTGACCCCCACCTCGCGCAATCCCCTATCAAACTGACTTCACAAATTTCTCAAGAATGCTCCCCCTCTACCCTCCCGACAAAGCAATTAAGAAATTCGATAAAAATTCAGAGTTAAGACCAGGAACTCACTATCAAATCGCCGCACAGTGGTACATAATCACACTTTTTGTTCAAATCACCGTACAGGTCGTAATTTTATAGTAAACTTGGCGATTTTTTTTTTAAATTCTTCCCAATTAAATTCTCTATCGATCCCTCCGGCCGGAATTTTGAATTTCGTTGCTGTTTTTTTTATATTTTACGAAATATACAGCACTTTTAGAAAATCGGTGTCTCTGGGTTTTTTTTGGCTAAATCAATAGTGACAGGGCCGAATACATTTATAATTTTTTCAAATGCTCTCTGGGATAATTCCCATTCTGTGTCTAGATATTTAGTTCTAGACGCAGCATCGGCCCGTACGTTTTCCTTTGAAGGAATGTAAGAAGCAACTAACCAGATCTTTCGGCTCTCACACCATTGCCAAATCTGTCTTGCTAATTCGCTCAGATGTTTGAATTTAATACCTCCCGCTTTATTAATGTAGGCAATTACAGTCGTATTCTCTATACGAAGTAAAACTTGTCAGTTATATGCTTTTTCAGCAAAACATTTTAATGCAAAGAAGGAGGCCAATAGCTCAAGATAATTAATGTGAGATTTTTAGTAATCATCTCCGAAGATCTATACGCACCAAGTTTCTTCCCAACAAGCTCATTTTCTGAAATTTGGCTTCGATATATTGAATTTGTCATCGTTAAAAAGGCAGCCAAAACCCCGCACACACCAATTTTCTAAAAGTGTATATTTCGCTAAATATAAAAAAAGACAGCAACGAAATTCAAAATTCCGGCCGGAGGGATCGATAGAGAATTTAATTGGGAAGAATTTAAAAAAATCACCAAGTTTACTAAAAAGTTACGACCTGTACGGTGATTTGAACAAAATGTGTGATTATGTACCACTGTGCGCCGCAGAGGGTCCAAGCTTCATCAGTGCCTCGTGCATCCCCTGGAACACGACGAGAGCAGGCCCAAAGTCCCCTCCCCCCCCCCCAGGGGATCAACGAGGAGAGGTGCTCGCATCGAGATTATCGCCAGTCAATCCGACGCGGGCTGTAAAAGTGAAATTACAGCGGCGGTGAGTCGAAGAGGATCGCGCGAGCCATAATGCAGGCTGGAGAGTAGACAATGGACACTCACGGGGCCGAGAACGCGATAACTTTATACTCCCGATAGCACGGCGAAAGGGTGAGCCTGTACACGGTCGGAGGGGGAGCGGTGGGGGCGTGGAGGATCACGATTTACCCATACAAAACGCGCGCGCCAGGTAATCAAACCCATAAATCCGAGGCATAAGCAACCTCTGACACAGATTCTCTGCCTCTTTATCTGGTCTCTGGGTGCCTGGCTGGTGGTGAGAGAGGATCGACCGGCGATAACGCGCTCGTTCGCACTCGATTTCCTTGTAATTATCGCCTGAACCCCGAAGGGAGCGTCTACCTCGAATTTTCCTGGTACGGGGTGCATTTTCTGATGGGTCAATCGAAATGCTTGGATGATTAGAGGGAATTTGATATTTGGAGGAGGAGGTTCAATGGTTTGCTGAAACTGGACGCTTTTGGGAAGTGGCAAGTTCTACTTTCATGGCGCCAAAATTGCGTGGGGTAACTTTGGTTTCTGGGGACCACAATATTCTGTAATCTTCGGGGTCTTAACTCCTGAACCCTGTCCTGCTACCGAACAGACATCTAGTATGTTGGAAATTTAGTGTCTGAGCTTCCTTAATACAAAATTGAAAATGTACCGCTCAATAAATGGAAGCATAAGTCCACCACTACAACCACTTACACTTCATTAGAGAACCTTATATTTCGGAATGTTATAAGATTCTCAAATCTGAAAAGTTTTAACTTCAGAGTGTCCAAAGTACTGTCTTTAAAGCTCTGCCTCGCTACCTCTTTAGAAAGCACCATGCGACGTGTCAAAACTGACCCAGCATCCGCGACGTGAGGGACAAATCTATCCGGCCACGGTACGCTGTGTTTCTCCGGGGCCAAGATTGTTGCACACGGTTGCATCGCGAACTGCGTGTGCCGGCACCGTCACGCGGGCCTGGGCGTGATGATGCACGACTGCCTATCGACCGGCTCTATCGCTAATAAATCTGGGCCTCAACTAGAATCTGCCCCGAGTTATGCCAGTCGACGGACGGCCACGGATCCAACGCGTTGAAAAACATACCTAACCCTTTGAAAAGTGCACTCATGATGAAGTATTGGTGGTAGAATAGATATAAGGAACTGATGATAGCTGGGACTAAAAAAATGGACCTTAGTGGAAGTCGATGGGACTTCCTGGTTTCTGGATATCATATAGTGCTTGAAACCTTTATGGGCGATAGGTGACGAGTAATAAGAAATCATAGATATAATGGTATACACATTCGATCATAAAAATGTAAAGCCCAGAATGGATCAAGAATGGTTCTGGGTCTATATGACCGTTAGACGCTAGTAAAACACACGTTTGGTGGTTTTTATTCTTGAAACTTTTAGGATTATTACTTTAGAGAATTGAATGGGCCTTATATCCGTTTTATGTAAAAAGTGGGGGTCCAAAATCTGTGCACTAAGGTATGTAAGGCATTTTAAAGATTTGGTCCATAGCGAATGGTAGAAAACAATTGTTGCCTTCTGGTCTGCAGCAAAAGTTCCGCTCATTTGTTTTTATTTTTAGAATCGGGATCGTCTTTCATTACCTTCAAACATATATTACTGAAAATGACAACCCTAGTCAGGAATAACGCCAACATGCCATATGTTATCATCTTATCTTTTTGTCAGTTCTGTAAATTACTACTTTCTCCATCAATTGGATGAGTTTATAGTCCATTTATATCAATTTCTATGCCCCGAATTAAATACAGATTCTAATATGTTGTTATTAGGAGAAGTAAATTAATTATTATTAAATAATAACTCTGTAGACACCATGAATAAAATATTGAGAATCGAGGTAACAGGACTTTGGCTGCAACAGATACAGCTGCTACCATCTATTGCACGGCAGCGAAACCCGTTTGAACTCTGGGTTTCCATATCAAAAAACATGTTCTCCAAATCAATTTTTAATCAAAGGGGCTCACCACCAAGTCTGTTGATCCATGTCCACCTCTCTTCTTTCTATCTATTTCTCACTCCAATTCCTTGGAACACTTTGCTACACTCTGAAAATTACAAGCACAGACATCGTTAGTCAAGTCCCGATAAGAAAATCTCGCAAACTACGACTACTCAGGGTGAAACATCAGTCTATGCATAAAATTAAAGCATTTGTAACGTATTCAAGATATACACAATGCAATGGAACCTATTCCAACCCATTAACCACAATTCCTGAACGCTCACAGGCGTTCCTCGCAAAGTGCACATGCACCATCCCACTGCACACAACATAAGGCCCAATAAATACTCAAAAATCTTACTTTATGTTTCACACACAACCCCTCACAGTCTCTAAATGCACCTACCCCATTCCTTACACAGCATCTTCCGCTACCAGGGAACCTTCGCAAATCACCAGGCCCAAAATGGTGAATGAAATTTCCTGCAACAAGAAAGCTTCACAGAACAACAGGCCCAGAAAGTCAACAGTTGGGCCCCAACAGGGCCCAGGCCGGGTGGTGTTCCGGTAGCATCGGGCATTTCCCTCTCGATACCAGCATCGTCAGATCAGGCCAGTGGGCGTTTATCGCGGCAATTTGCGGGACAGTTGGTAAGAGAGTCGGGGCCCGATTGTCCCGCGGGGCATTAATTGGCTACGTTATACCGTCGCTGCTCTCCGCGCAACGCCGAGGAAATCGAGCGTGACGATCGACCTGGACGATCTGCATCGAGGGGCCCCGTTGCACCGCGGATATGAGGGCACGAGGGAAAATAATTTCGCGAGATACTCGGCGGACGAGGCGTATATCGTAAACTCGAGGGGCCCGAGCACCGAGAGATCCAGCGAGATACACGGTGGAGGGGGCCTTCTGACTGCATACGTTTCCTCGATTCCGTATCTCTGCCTTCCAGCCCCCCCCCCATCCCTCCCCGAAATACTCTTTATACCAACGATTAACGGGCCCACCGCGATATTTATGCAGGTTAATTGGTACCTTTGCTTGGTTAATTAGTACCTTGGACGGTGAATCGTCCCGTTGGATGTTTTCCTTCGAATTCCTGTGGAAAGGGGCACTGACTTGCTGATGGAGGAGTAAATTGGGGTGGGAGGTAGAAGTGACTTTAAAGGAGGCTCGTCGGAAGTTGTACTGATTTTATTCCTGATCTTTTCTGGTTAATTTGTATTGGGTTTCTGGGACCGTGGAGGATCGTCGAGATCGCGTGGAAACAAAGAAGGGATATGCATGAAATAACAGAAAAAGAGGGCGGCCCGGGGGAAAAATGAGGCAAAACTGTATCGAGAGATAATGAGGGGGTAGCCAGTGTGGTGGTGATCGGGTCCATTCACTCAACAACAGGAATAACACGAAGCAGAGGAACTATTATAGATGCAGCTCGACGGTGCATCCAAAAAGGAAGAATTGGGCCCACGATGGGGTCAGATCCCCGCACCCTTCGCACATCGTTAAAAAATTAAAAAAAATATTCCACAACATGGGCGAAAAAACTTGGCAGAATCCTTGTGCCGGAACATTCAACTTGGTTTTTAGGAATTTGAAGGTGAATCAGCCACCGAGAGCGGGAAGATGAACTGTGAAGAATTTGTTAAAAATATCGAAAGAATTTCCTAGGGTAACGATCCAAGGTCGAATGGTCACGGCTAACTCCTAAAATTGCACCATCTCCGCAACGAAAGTCGTGGTTTCTCTATCTTTGTGGGTATACTTGAACGATCGGGCCCCTCGCGTCGGAGCCAATAAATTTTTCACGTTACCTGTACCAATAAAATGAGATAGCGGGAGTAGAGGAGGCATCGGCGCGATCCTGAAACAACTATACTTATCGAGGATCGTGCCTCGCAGGGCCTGATGGAACCCCGCGTTTTCAGTCCCGCTTCTGTAATTACTATCTTCCCCGCGTATATAGCATCGTTGCCTCTTTACTCCGGTTCGTGGCAAAAACGAGAACCTCCCTTTTGCTTCGCGGCCAGCCACACACCCGTGTCAATCTAATCTCTAACTCGTGGAACAAGATTGTTACAAAGTTTTCTGCGGAATTTTATGGCAAATCGCTGCTCCACTGCGCACTATAATTCTGAACGTTGCTGGAGGACAAACTATATGAACGATGTGATCGTATCATGCTCGGGTTTGGGCCTTAACCATTCCCACTTCAGATATTCTGTTGTATTGTTAAATATTATGGACAGAGTAAAGTGTACAATAAACGCAAATTAAGAAAATCTATAGAGAATTGACATGCGATACTCTGAAAATTTTAAAACACCCGATGTACACGCAACATGCTCACGGCATCATATCATGGGGGCCCAAATAATTCCGACTTGAGATACTACACTAGATATTCCTAGATGTCCCCCAGTGTGGTTGAATTTTTTGGGGACACCCGATATATATGTACCTGCAATCACATTCTCAATGGATATTCATCCATCCATCCATTTAATTTCTTCTTCGAATGCACCTGAATACCATCAGATTCTACAACATCACCTATCTCACAATTTCACCCTTAATTTCGAGACACCCTATACACATACCCTAGTATCATCCCATGTAGCATTCGACTCGTGTTGTCGTGCAACCCTAGGGAAGGGAAGAAACTGGGCCCGCTGTAGAGGAAATCGTCTGGAAACGTGAAGAGCACAGGCTCCCTCGACAAGGAAACGCGTCGTGCGCCTCGATAAGCCCCTTTTTTCTCGCGGAATCGTCGTCGTGGCTCGTTCGAGCGACGATCACGATAAAAGGCATCGGACAATAATAAACAATGCGTGAAACGACAAGTACAGTCGGGCACATTCCGCGAGATCCTATCGCGCGCGCGTCCAGGCAGAGGGCTGGCGCGCAATCAATCATTCGAACCGGATAAAATATAAAATACGCCGCGACGGGTCCCACCGCCCCCCCCCCCCTCTCCCCTTCCTCGCCCCTCCACCGCCAGCGCGGGCGCGTTTTATTTATTCGCACGGTCATGCAAGTTCCGCGGGAATTAACGTATTTTTTGCACGCGAACGCCAGGGATGACGGGTCGATCCGCGCCAGCTCTCTGAGCTTTTATTATCGTCGCCCCCCATCCAGTCTCCCCCTTCGATAGCTAGAGGACCCAGCGTGCAGGCTTTAATGGAACTTTCGCGCGCAACGCCTCCACGAAGATGAGGAACCACCGTTCCCGAGGCGCCGAAACTCTATGCAAACCCCCGTGAAACATTGTCAATTCTTTACATCGAGGCAACACACTTCATTTGGGCCTTACGTCTACCAGCTTTGAGTGTTCTGGATCCAAAATCCTAGTGGGCACCACAGTCTACCACATTTGCATGGCCTTGGTCCCATATTGAATTCTGACCATATTGAAATCATATTGAATTCTTATTTTCTACCACCTTTGCACGCTGTAGGGCCCAATTCCTGAAGGGGCCTTACAGTCTACAAACTTCGATTACTCAATATCCCAAGACTTACTCGGTTCTACTGCCTACTACCCTTGGTCACTCCAAGTTCCAAGGCCCATCGGGGCTTTAGGACCCACAACCTCGAGTGCTACAAGACCCACCTACTCCATCAATGATTTTGAGGATCTATACGTAGATTCTTTAGCTTTGCAATGGCGACAGGTTATTTGAATATCTAACGTGCTCGTAAGGGTAAGTGCAACCATGAAGATGAGAAGTTCAAGGACATTCGAGAGGGAATATCTCGGTTGAGAATATTCGTGGAGCATAATGACGACTGGCGAGAGAGTTCATCGTGATGGATGGCGGCTGGTGTATCTTGTATCGCGCTATCGCGGCTACCACTTGCTTATTAAACTGTTCGGTATTTCTCGTGGACGGGCAACGAGCGGGGTCCCGGCCCGTCGCGATCAACGACACGGCCAGGACCAAGGGTAAGTGGAAGAAGATCGATGCCCGTCGCGGTGCGGGCCGAAACTTTTAATAAATGTCATCTGCTACCGAGGTAGCCAGAGTGGCTCGTTATAAATTGCTACCGTGCGCCCGTTCCATCGCGTCCCCGAAAATTTTATCTGATTCCCTGGAACCGCGGATGAACGCCCCCGCCTGTTCCTCGGCTTACGTTTGTCCTGGGCCTGATGGCCGTTCGCTACTAGGGGAGCAAATTTTGGGGAGGATATTGGTTGGAAGATAGGGTTGGCCGAGTCGCTATATTTCAAACTCTCTACGTAAAAATGCGTTAAAGTGCAGACTAATTACTTCTCTAGAAGCCAAACAGTTGAATGAATAGCGTCATTCCGCTTCCTTCTGTGTTTTTCTGAACTTATAGGTAAAAAGTAAATTGAGGTTACATTTAATCTCTTCTAAGTTTATTTTCGTTTAATGATTGGGATAATAAGATAGTAGAGGGACAATGCAGCCAAAGTATTTGGCCCTATTAACTCTTCCTCTCAAACCTAACGAGAAGACCATCTCTCGCTGCAAAAAGGAAAGATGGTCGAGTTATGATTTTTTTATTGTTTATTATTATTTTTGTTTATTTACTCTAATCGCCAATAGGTAGTTTCCTTTTTCTTTAATGTGTCCTTTACTTGTTTAGCGTAAACGAATTAAATATTAATGAAGCTGTAGTTGTATTCACTCATAAATAATTTTGCTTTATCCTTTATTAAATTTCCATGAATAATTATGCGAGTGGTCTCTGCCAACCATTTCTCCCAGCACCTTGCGAGAGGTGGTCAGTTGTCATGACTTCAGTTTTCAATCCGATTTACAGTAAATAGTGTCTTAACCCTTATGTATGCAACCGGGTACCCGGGTACCCATTTCTATGTTTCCTTTAGTAATTTTTTATGTTCTAGTGAAAATATAGCAAAACCGCTCCGAATCCCCATTCTTTGAAGTCTTTTGCCCCGATATACGTATTGGAAATAAAAATTTATGCAAAAGATTTTAAATAGTAAAGCTTCAAACTTATGTATTCGCTTGTTGGATAACCGGGGTACCCGGGTGCCCATATAAGGAAGGCCGTAGTTGGATCATTTATGAAGGGAATTTTCGAGTAATATATCCGCTCAAATAGTTTAAAATGGCACTTGGTATATTATAGGAATTGTAAACTAAGTATTTCGAGGAAGTACGAAAGTAAAATTATCGCTGTATTTGAGATGTATCGGAACAGGACACATGGGGTACCCGGGTACCCCGGTTGTACGACTACGGTGAATATTTTGGTTGTCCACACAAGGGTTAAAGCAAATATCGACCAGTTTTTCTGAATCAGCATAAAATTGTGAACATATAGGTTTGTTCTGATAAAATAAGTAATTTCTACATTAGTTTTAATAGCCAGTATATATTAGGTCGACCGCGTCTCCCGGATTTACCTTATTGAAGAAGAGTATGGAATCTTGCCTATTTCTCGGTTTATACTACTTAGAAATAGGTGAAATTTCCTTCTGTGTGGGTACTCTGGGGATCTCTACTCACGTTTCTCTTGGATGGTCTGATGATAGTGATTCCAAAGAACAATGTTCTCAAAGTGGGCAAAGAACTTTATACTTTGAATGAGGTAGTGGGGTAGTTTGTATGATTTATCATGAAGAAATGCGACTAAAGTCTTTGCTGTGTGATAGTTTATGCAAGCAGAATGTAATCATAATTGCAATGCATGATAAACTTCCTTGAATTCTTATGGGAACTGTGGAAATTGTTTGAACATTTGTAATGTATCATATGCCAACTCGTGCAATGCAATTCATATTCCAATTTGTAATATATTTTTTCTTTAATTACCTTATAAACTATGGAAATTGATCAAAAAACTTAAAATTTAGACCAAACAAAATAACAACAGATCATTACTCACATTAACATTAATTCTTGCAAACAATCAACCGCGTTTCATTAATTTTTTTATAGTGATCTACTATCGAGGACCATACTAACTAATTTATCATAAAAATTTGGCAATCTCGTTCGTATTTGACAATTTACATTGTTCGAAAGCAAGTCTTAGCATTCTTATAAAATAAAGTTTAATCTAAAGTTTAAGGGGGGAGACTCAAGTAACTTTCGAAAAAAAATGATTTTATTTTTATTGCATAAATCAATGCTATTACATGTCAAGAATATACTCCAGAAGTGTCAGAATAAAATTCTGCGTATTAATGGTGCTACAGACGGCCCTTCGCTCAGTCCTTTGCACACAATAGACTTCGAAGGTAAGCCGAATTCTAGCTATTAAAAATAAATAGATGTTTCCTCAGGTACAAATCAGAACACAGTCGATGCGTTGCTTTTGAGCATCAGTCGTCCTCCGAATTTCGACCGGTGCAGACAAAATGAAATATTGATTTTAAACATATTTCGAAAAGGCACCGAAAACTTTAAACGCGTTTTTCTCGAAACCACGTTTTCCAAATTGGCGTGCAGCATAACTTAACAAATATTTGATCAATTGTGTTGTCGCAGTGCACACATTTACATAATTGAATTCCCCACCGGTCGTATTACTTTAATTTATGATATTAATTATTAAAACTATGTTCATTGCGTATTTAGCACGAAAATTTTACGCAAAAATCGCTGATTATTTTCCGGAGCCCCGTATTATTATTAATTTTGCATTTTTTATTAGCTGCCGTACACTCTTCCGACTCGAAATGGAACTAAATAGAAAACTCCGTTTCGTTTTCACCCCAGGACAAAATCTAAAAGCTGTACACTGCACGCCGATTACCCTCATCGACGCCGAAGCCATGGAGAGCAACCATAATAACTCCTCAAAAAACGGACATATTGGAATTAATTTTTTTTCTTGTTATGTTGAAATACAAACAAATATATACAAAAAGTTACAGAAAGTTTCATCAAGTATTTATATCTCCAAAAAATCTCCGAAAATCACCTTATTTTTAGCGGTTTACTTGAGTCTCCCCCCTTAAGTTGTTACCAAAAAAATAAACGCCATCTATTTTTCAAACCAGTCAATATATTGTAATGTAACCAATTTGAATATTCTAAAAACAATGGTTCGTTACAAACAATACTACTGGAATCTATAAAAATCGTATTTTGTATTACTGGTAAGTACTTCTTCCCCGAGATCGAACCCCCATTCCTTAATCAAAAAGAAAGCAATTAAGACAACCCAAATTCTCCCACAAACTTATATCCTACACATTGCAGAACAAAAAAAAACCATCAATCATTAAAACGCTACAAATAACCCAAAACGATACAAACCATAAAACCATCCCCAATAGATCATACAACACCAATTACCCATCAAGAATTAACCAATACAATAAATTATGCACCCAGAATCGACGGCACGGAATAAATTAACCACAGATTATTACTTGTGTTCAACCCTAGATGCAAATCATTGGTTACATTACAATAAAAGCAGGATTTCTATAAATAAATATCTCAGATCATGTACTGAATCGCGAGAATCGTGTTAATTATGATTAATACAAGAATTAACCGCGAATTTGACCTCATCAAAGAATTTTTCGCGCGTGAAAATTCCACTGCAAATGGCGCGCCAATTCGAATCGGTAATAGCAGTTGCGCGGGAAAGCGACGTCGATATCTCGATGTGGGACACCCGGTACCAGAAACGAATGATTGCGCCCCGGCGAACGCAGCAGAACCCAACGTTATTATTTCCGCCAGTTATCGAATTAGATGTTGGCTTAACGGGTACGTACAAAACACGCTGCACCAGCCCTCCATAGGCGTACGTACGTCGCTCTTCTTTATCGATCGTAATTCCAAAGAGGGAGGTGCGCAACTCCAGCGATCCTCTCGATTCAATTTCCCCGCGCCCAATTCAATTTTTCTCCCGCCCAATCTGATTTTGGTATCGATCTCGAGCTACAACCAATTCTCCACTTCCGATCATCAATAAAACAAACCACAGAGAGCTCGTAGTGTAATACGGATTTGCCCGCGAAATATTCTGATTTCAACCCTCTGAATTCTGAATTTTGAGACTACAATTGAGACGATGGCAATTGGTCTCCTAAATGGCAACTCGAAAATGGACTCTTTTTCCGTGGAATGTTTCCTTCTCTAGCTGAGGAAGATACTGAAGGAAGACACGATTATCCCCCTCCCCCCTTATCTATCAGGCAGAAATTCATCAATCGGGCGTGATCTACTGCCGGAAGGAAAGGTAGGAACCTATGATCGCGACTCGTGCTCGTCGACTTTTGCATCAACTCGACGCGGCTCAATTTCCTGCGAGAGTTGTAAATTATGCCGATTTCAGATCGCGCCGCGGAGATGACGCCCATGGGCTCTTCTCCCACCGTCCCTTTCTCTCCCCGTTATCCACAGTTAGTTCCCTCTCCCTCCCGTCCACGTACCCGCGCCTTTCCTCATCGCGATCACTCTACTTTCTCAGACACTCTGCTCGCTGGCGCGCTCTCACTTCCTCCGGTGCGCCCTACGATGCCTCGAGAGTACCAAGATAGGCGCATCCACGAGATTACGGCTCTCACTCGTTACTACCTACAACGTACTTACGTTACTTTTAGAACTGCTTATTACTGTGATTACCGGCGCATAATGCGACGACCGAACGTTCTACAATTTATTATTGAATTGCTATAATACACGTACGAGGCGCGGGAAACGCAGCGAGGCAGCGGTGAATTCCTGCCGCGGAAAGGGAGGAAAACGGAACCTAGGAACGTGTCCATATTCCTTTCCCTTCGAAACTCATTTTTTCTCAAATACTTGACACAATCGCGGCATCCATAAAATTCAATTAAACCACCCCCCAACGAAGTTTGAACCCTGATGGTGCCCAAATTAGAATTTCGGACACGTTCGATTTTTTTACTGGGGTCCATGGTTAATGCATGCTTGTTATTATAGTACCCTCTACTATCTGCAAATTTATTATGTTATGCCTGTCGATGTACGCGTACATTTCATACTGTTAAAGAGCCAAGCAGCTCCTCGCCTTCCATTAGCATTTTTCCAGGAGCTTCTGGCGTCTAAATCGCACACTTAACGTGGCAGGACGTATCTCGTATCCACGGGGTCACCGCATATGGTGTCCCGGCCATTACCGAGCAGCTGGTCGAGTGTGTTTTCCCGAGAAAAATCGCCACGGCTGGTATATAACTAGCAGATCGCTCGACCGAGGCAGATTTTTCCTTTTCCGACCGCGCGCAACGCGGAAGAGGATGTTCGAGGCGCATCGACGCGGGCGCACACAAGCTGCGCTGTCGATACATGAAATCACCGGTTTCGAACCCGCATCCCACCCATTTCCATGCTGTTCATTGTTGCTCGTGTAATTGCGCCTGCCCTAGTGGTGGGAGGCAACACATTTTAACACTTTTGAAAAATCCCCTTCCGAGTCGATTAGTGGATTTTGGAAAATCGCTGAAACCGAGGGAGTTTTGCTTAAGAAACTTCTAGAAAATAAGAACGTGGAAACGCAAAAGCATAGACGAGGTATTGGAGAGACTTATTTAAGGATGGGAGTTCGTGTCACCGCCCAAACTGTGTTACCGACACATAATCTAGGGACTGAAGTTAGTGGCCTCTGCTCATGAGCAGCGTCCAACTCGAGAACTACTCTGAAATGTGTAAAATGCTGAAAGGTGAGTGTGTGCTTGCATACGTGTGACTTGTTTGAAATGAGAATTTGACATAGAGAGCAGCCTTTCGCTACACTGCGCTTTGGATCGGTTTTGTTCAGGAACTGAAGGACGGATAACCCTTTTGCGCCTAGCGTCGGATTTATCCGACGTCCGCAAGGCGATCCAAAATGCCTAGCGTCGGATATATTCGACGTCGACGAAACGGTTCCAAAATATATATATATATGTGTAATTTCTGCAAATATTCCTGCGACTATTCATTTACTTTACACCAAGTTCAACTAATTGTTAAATGTAACATTAATAATTAATACTATGTAATGCGAATAAGCATTAACATTCATCCATCGAACGATTAAACATTGAGAATAAAAGAGAATTCAATCGGCGTAGAAAATCATTTCCAAGTCCAAGGCCACATGTTTCTAATTGCTTGATATCTCGAGTTGTATCTACCATAGTTTAATAATTTCTACTCGGCGGTTAGTTTAAATGTTGTTAACATTATTTGTCATAGCAATAGCTACTAGAATGGATATTTTAGCGGAAAATCCATTTTTTCCGAAGAATTCGTTGGATTTCGCAATTGTAATTAAACGTCGACCTTATTTTGATCGGAGGACAACGTTTCCCGAAGTCTAGGTAGGGAGTTCACGAAGCTCCATGTTACTCACAAGGGAACATCCCGAACCCGAAAATTCAAAAAATTCTGAAACTTTGTCAGTATGTAGGGAATTTCCTTCCGATTACAACGCAATTTTTGTTGGCTGCCCCAAATTCACTTTATGTGGGTATAATTGATTCGATTTTATGTTATAACTCTTGAACTGTAAAATTTTTTTTTACCAAATGATAGATCTAATTAAAAGAAGTAACATTTGTCTTGAAACTTTTTTTCTATCATTTAGGTCAGTCAGGTCCAGGTAGGCGGTCCGAGGACGCTAGCCTCCATAGCGTCTTCTACGTGCTGCGTGGAACGAGTTGCTCGAAGCCAATGAAGCGGCGCGCATGCAACGGATGAGGAAAACTCTAGTTGTGTGCACTTCGGCTCTAAAGGTGAAGTTCCACGGCTCGTGGCTCGGCTCGTCCGGGTTCGGCGAGTCGGCTTGGTGAACGCGAGTCGACGAGCCACGCGCCGTGGAACTTTACCTTAAGGGTACGAGCCTACACGCACACTACTACAGGTTTCCATATCCGTGGCATGCCCGCCGATTCATTGGCTTCGAGCACCCTCTTCCACGCAGCACGTAAAAGACGCTATGGAGGCTAGCGTCCTCGGACCGCCTACCTGGACCTGACTGATTTAGGTACAGTTCGCGACTTATAACACAAAATCGGAAAACAGCCGATTTTTCAGGGGTTAATTTCACCCCCTTCGAGTGAATTTGGGCAGCAAACAAAAATTACGTTGTAATCAGTAGGAAATCCCCTACCTATTCACAAAGTGTCAGAATTTTTTGAATTTTCGGGTTTGGGATCTTCCTTCTCAAGGTCAATTCATATTATCCGTTCAGACACGGAACGTTTCGATTCGGACAAACATTGTTGGGGGTTATTGGATACGACTGTTTAGATGCACCGTCGCAATCAGTTCCAACACGTTCCGGCTTCAGGCATACGACGATCGACATTCTCGAAAAGAATGTTTTGACTGGAACGATACGTGACTGAGGTTGTCGGAACTTGGAACGTACATGAACGGAGACTCTCGGATGATATGCATTCAGTTCAGGCAGAATCTTGCTAGCGTACGGATTTGTTCCTAACTATACGTTATAATGCACAACGAACAATTAATAGAAGCAGTCAGAAACTGCAGTTTTTTATATAATCAGGAAGACAAGAGTTATGGTGATAATGATAAAAAGGATTATTTTCCTTAGTGGAATGAATATTATCCACGTGCTCTTATAATTAGTTTATTCTATGCAACCATTCAATATTTCGAAATTCACTGTGAACGAAGTCTTTAAATGTAGATGTACAGGGTGATTGGCTCGGTACGCCTGATCCGCCTGGCAAGCGTGACGAGGTCAACCCCCCGTGGTGTCTCTCCGAAGTTAAGGCTTTCGACCCTCGAAGGGGCTGGAGTACCTATTAAAAAATGAGAAATCTTCGAATTCCTCATTTCTCATCAGATCTGTGCGGAAGCAACGCCAATGGATTCCTGGCGCTCCGTCGATTAAAATCATACCAAATATCATGCAAATCGGACTACTTTGACACAACCTGTTTGTATTCCCTATGTAAAAGTTGTCCGATTTACACGACATTTGGCATGATTTTCATCAGAAAACCCCAAGGAATCCATCGGCGACACTTCCATATCCATACGATAAAGAATAAAGAATTATTTTATTTCTTAAACAGATACAGGGTAATTCTGGAGCAACGCCCGTCAAGGAGATGCGGCCCCTGGTTCCCCGTGGCGGGGACAGTCCTTCACAGGGCCTCACTCAATTTTTATGGCTTTTTCCGGAAAAAGGTACGAATCCTGGGTCGAGCGTAACGAATTAGGGTCGAACCCCGGCAGTCGAGGGTGTAATATCCATTACAGCGTATTAAGAAATTTTTTCCTTCATCATATCGAAAGGGAAATGACGCCGATGGATTCCTTATGTTTTTCTGATGAAAATCATACCAAATATCATGCAGATCGGACTACTTTGACACAACCTATTTGTATTCTCTATGTAAAAGTTGTCCGATTTACAAGATATTTGGTATGATTTTCATTAGAAAACCCCAAGGAATCCATCGGCGTCACTTTCTTTTCGATACGACGAAGAAAATAATTTTTTAATACGCTGTAATGGATATTACACCCTCGACTGCCGGGGCTCGACCCTAATTCGCTACGTTCGACCCGGGATTCGTACCTTTTTCCGGAAAAAGTCATACAAATCTCACGTGTTAATGATATTCCAAACCTTTCGAGGACCGAAAGCCATAAAATTCGATGGGCACTGCGGGGTGTTGTCCTCGCCACGGGGTGACAGGCGTAGCTAGAGAATTACCCTGTATCTTTTTATAAAATAAAATAATTCTTTATTGTTCATCGTATGGATATGGAAGTGTCGCCGATGGATTCCTTGGGGTTTTCCGATGAATATCATGCCAAATGTCGTGTAAATCGGACAACTTTTACATAGGGAATACAAGTTGTTTGTGTCAAAAGTAGTCCGATTTGCATGATATTTGGTATGATTTTAATCGACGGAACGCCAGGAATCCATTGGCGTCGCTTCCGCACAGATCTGATAAGAAATGAGGAATTCGAAGATTTCTCATTTCTTAATAGGTACTCCAGCCCCTTCGAGGGTCGAAACCCTTAACTTCGGAGAGACACCACGGGGGGTTGACCTCGTCACGCTTGCCAGGCGGATCAGGCGTACCGAGCCAATCACCCTGTACAAATCGTCAATATTTTTCATCAGATTCGATAAATACCCAGATAGCACAAAGACGTTTTAAAAACGTTTTTAAAACGTCCAAGTCAGACGTTCGGGACGTCTTAAAAACGTCCAGAAAAGGTCCAGAAAAGGTCCTAGAAACGTCCATTTTCACAAACCAGACCGTTTTCTCGACGTTTTTAAAACGTTTTTAAAACGTTTTCTGGACGTCTTCAGGACCTTTTCTGGACGTTTTTAGGACGTTTTTAAAACGTCTTCAGGACCTTTTCTGGACGTTTTTAAAACGTTTTCTGGACGTTTTTTGGACGTTTTTAAAACGTTTTCTGGACGTTTTCTGGACGTTTTTAGGAGGTTGGTACTGGTTCGATTAAATAAAAATTTATGGATGTAAATTGTTGTCAAAATATTACCAAACTCGATAATAATTTATTTCGTTTACTTACAATAGATACATGAAAATGTCAGTACAAAGTCGAATACAGAGAATTACCACTTAAAATAGATATGAAGTATGTAGAACATGTAGGTAGTACACATAGATTATACATATTATACAAAATATAGGTACAGAATATGTAAAATATCTGCACTTACAATAGATGTTTATAACATTGTTACAAATTCGTTGAAAGATCTCGAAGTATTGAGGAAAATGTTTTTTTGTCTGCATTATTCACAATTGAAAATGCTATTGATTTACAATACACTAAAAGACTAGCGCAAAGCAAAATCACAATTTTGTTATATGTAATAAAGAGTAATATTTTGTGCATAAAATGTGTCGTAATAAAATGTCTCTACTTGCCGTTCGATTTGCTTGTACAGTCAAAACTTGTAATTGCGTTCATGGCAGGAAATTGACACTACGCACACACTAAATTGACCGATTTGTGGACACACACGCTCAAGTCTTGCATTCTCACTTTTGACTGTACAAGCAAATCGAACAGCAAGAAGCAGCGTGTATGGTGGCCTTTGCAGCTTCACAAGTATCAGAATTCTTTGGAAATCTATAAAAACAGAAATAAAGTTCAAAATAAGATATGTTTTGAAAATATAGTTACTTTAACACGTTTGCTACCCAGTATACCTTTATATATTTTTCCTTAAAAGCCGGTAGTGAACGTATTAAATATAATAATTTGTTCCATTATGAATTAATAAAATAACCTCAATACCTGTGGAAAGTAACTTTCTGGTTGTTACTGTTACCATCATTCCTTTTCTTCCAATTTTCAGAATCTGATCTGTTTTTGCACAAAGGCACGATGCACTGAACCACGGCCGACGGCCGTGACTGAACCATTGTTCTTAATAACTTTTTCTTTAACACGCCACTTCATACCACACTCCGAGAAACGCTTTGAAACGCTTCAAACATGGCTATCTTTAAAACGGCTGCACAATACGTTTTTAAAACGTCCGTAAAGTACGTTTTTAAAACGTCCAGAAAAGGTCCAGAAAACGTTTTAAGAACGTCCATTTTCACAAATCAAGCCGTGGACGTTCAGACGTAAAATGGACATAAAATGGACGTTTTTAAAACGTCCTGTGCTATCTGGGTACTGATGAGTCCACTGGCCGACCCGGGACGAAACACTCTTCCTTCTTTCCTTTTCTAAGATGGTGTCCCACTGCATAGGCGGTCCAGTCAGATCGCCTACAGTGGTGGTAGTCAAATTTTAAATAACTAAATATAGTAAATAGAAATAAATTTTGATTTCATTTTGACAACCGTTTGTTTCATCAAATTTATATTATAATTAATCGGTATCGATAACTATATTTAAATACGCCCTACTGGCGGTTTTTAATACGTCCCAAAGACGTCGTTTAAACGCTTGTTCAATCCGAATTCAGGCGCTTTAAAAGACGTACCCGGAACGACTTTTTTTGTAACATTCGTCCTTCAGAGGACGTATATAAGCCGTTCGTGGGAAATTCTGGACGTCCCCGGGGCGTCCGGTACGACTGGGACAGACGTCCCTGGGACGCTTTTAGGACGGCTGTGTGCTGTGTGGGTATTGGCTCCTCATCTCCGATAAGAAGACCGCTGCTGCTTCCGCTTGCGGTAGCCAGCGACTGAGTATGAAATCGGTACGGGTGGATCAGTTTGGTCCCCTGGTGTTCTTGTCGAAAGGGAACAGTTTGTACGTAGGGGTGTATCTTTTGATAGACAGCCTGCGTAAATAACCTGGTCCGATTTCTCAATCTCCACGTTAGTCGGCCTGAGTCAGGTCAAGTGCGACTCCTGACGAGTCGCATCGGAGCAAGAGGAATCGCCTGGGAGACGCCAAGCGCTTTTCCCTTTCGACTCGGACAGAAAGGTTGGTAGGAACTGCACCATTCAATACTCCTTTCATGTTCAACCGCAGTTTTCCATCTTTGCTGAATTTATTTTAATCGAGTGATTGCTTGACAGTTCCCTAGATTCTATATCTAAACCGAAGAGATCGATGGAACTTTGTTTCTATCCATCTCTTTGGTTTGGTAGGCTAAGGTTTTCATATACAGGGAGATTGGTGGAACTTTCATTCCATCTATCTCTCTCTTAGAGCATCTAAGATCTCTCTACGGGTCTCGAAACGCAGCAACCTTCTCGCGTTGAGACCTGGTAATCGAAAGTATATGCCGATTGTCAAATATTCCAAGTAGTTGGAGACAAGAATTTCTTTAACTTGCAATACGTTGGTAAAACGTAAGAATAAATGTGACCTGAAATGTTGTTCAATTGTTCCTACCCGACCCCAGAATAAAAATATAGTATCTCGTCTGTGGGGGTGAGAAAAAATTGGATTGAACGTCATGTCTATTCTACACCTTGTCTGTGATATTACCCATCTGGTTACCTAGAGCTTTCAAATCTCAATGAACTTTCTCTCCTATCATCCTATCTCGACGCCAAGTACATGAAAAACACCCTGTATATGTCGACTGTCGCTGCCGTGTATCTTTACTCGTCCCCCGGCTGTTCCAACCTAAC
Source organism: Andrena bicolor (assembly GCA_960531205.1). Classification (NCBI taxonomy): domain Eukaryota; kingdom Metazoa; phylum Arthropoda; class Insecta; order Hymenoptera; family Andrenidae; genus Andrena; species Andrena bicolor. The sequence goes on from OY482665.1 coordinate 26,606,682, forward strand.
CTGGAACTTATTTCATTAATATCTCATCACACGTGCAATATTTTCTAAATTTAAAAGCATTTTTCTCATATAAATCGCATACAAGCTTTCGAATAAGACCAAAATCAATCAAATCGGTTCACGCATATCAGAGATATGATAATATCGTCTCATGGATCAGTCGGAAACGGTCCGTTTTCTTCTTCTTCTTCTTATATATATATAGTGTTTGTGTGAATTTAGCTTTCGCTGATACCACGGAGTTATTTCTTTTCCTTCTTTTTTTTTTGTCCTTTATATCTTGTTTGTTATCACAATAATTCTTTTTCCTTCCGGATTTCTGTATTTCTTGCTTGCAATCTAAAAGTTTTTATTTGTTTTTAATTTGTTTAAACGTTTATAATTGTGTATCCATGCTAGCAAAGGCCTGTACTATGTTGGTTATGATTTCTGTGTCGTCACTAAAAGCTAATGCCCTAATGTCATATGGAGTTTGTATCCCTTTCGTCTGTATGAACTTTGTGAAAGTGTCTGTGATTTCTTTGTTTATAGGACATGAGAAAATCATGTGATTAAGGTCTTCTTCTTCGTAACCGCATTTACATTTGGGATCTGGTATGATGGAGAGTTTGTGTAGATGTGAATTGGTTCTGTGGTGGTTGCTTCTAATTCTGTTTATTATTGTTATTGTCTTCCTAGTTGGTTTTTGTGTAAAATTTTTAAACCAATATGTGTTCAATTTTATATCATCATTTGATAGTTTGAAGTAACTATTGTTGCTTATTTGCGATATTGCCTCTAGCTCGTTTTTCCATTTTAGGATGGATGTGGATTTAAGAATATTTCTGGCCTCTTTGCTTGTGAGCTTCGTTGAAACCTGCCTTCCTTCGTTTCTTCCTTCTTTTGCCAGTTTATCTACTTTGTCATTGTTTTCTACGCCTATGTGGCTTGGGCACCATATGAATAGTATTTTTTTATTTATAGATTGACATGTATACGATAGGAATTTTATTTCCATTATAAATTGATTTTCTTGTATGTTACGATTCATTTGGTTTAGTTTATTAATGAAGTGTTTAGCGTCCGATATTATCTTACAGGATTCATAAGTGCTAGATTTAAAAAATTTAATTGCTTCTATGATTGCTACTGCTTCTAAAGATTCTGGTGAGTGTTCGTTTGGTAGACTGACGGTCGATTTCTTCACCTTCGGTAATCTTCCAGTTAAAGTTATGTTCCACATAACTGCCGAATGATAGGATCCTATTGGCTTAGAGCATTTAAATGCTCTAAACCAATTGGTCGTTCACTGACCGGAAGATTACTGAAGGTAAAGAAATCGGCCGTGAAATATTCACATTTATTAATTTGACAGACGTAAAAAGCAGCGCCTGCTTTTGTAATATCTTCGTTGTCCACATTTTCTGTTGTTTTTTTATATCCGGATCCATCTGTGTATATGTCTATGTCATAATGAGGGCGTTCATTTATTTTTTTGTTGAATGTTTCATTTGGTTTTTCTGCTTGCTTTATAATTTCTCCAATTTCTGTATTTATTTCAATCTTGTTAAATTGAATTTGTATAGGATACTCGTATAGTATCGGTAGGTTTGTGTGATTAATTTTTTCTAGTGTAGGTTTTATACTATTCCATCTTCTTAGTAACGAAAAGTCAGATCTATGGTTTGCTGATTTCTTGAGTACATTGTTAACATATTTTAGCTTTGTTTTTAGTTTATGTGATGTTTGTATATAGCAATTTACTAAATAGTTGTTTGTTAACATTTCGGCTCTTTGATAAATGTTCATTTCTTTGGCCATGTGCCATACTATTGCGTTTGGGATAGATTGCATTAGTCCTAGACATTTTTTTAGAGCTGATTGTGTTAAAGTGTTAATACTTTTTAAATTTGTATTGGGCGCATTTATATACTGTGGTAGTCCCCATTCTATCATAGATCTTATTGTAGCTTTGTATATTAGTAAAAGTGTTTCTGGATGAGCTCCCCAATAAACTCCTGATAACCATTTTAGTATAGTTGTCGCTTTGATGATTCTTTCTCTGAGGTATTTAATATGTGGTAGCCAATTTAACTTACTATCCATCATTAGTCCTAGGAATTTAGCCTCCTTTGATGGTGAAATTGTTTTTCCTTCAATGTCAATATTAAAATCTTCAGAGTTTCTTTTCCTCGAGAGTATGACTAATTTCGTTTTTTCTGGAGATATATTTAGATTTATAGTTGTAAGCCATTCTTGGAAGGTATTTATTGAAACTGTTAGATTTCTTTTTAATATAAGTTTGTCTGCGTTCTTACTATAGATCACTATATCATCTGCAAATTGGAGAATAGAACAGTTGTCTCCTGAGTGACTTAATATTTTGTGTATATATATATTAAATAGAAGAGGACTTAAGATAGACCCTTGAGGGAGTCCTTTTCTGCATACTCGTGTATCTACATGAGTTCTGTTTAAGTAAAAGTGGACCGTTCTTTCTGCTATTGCGTTTTGTATAAACCAGGGAGTCGAGACCGATAGACTTTCGGTTACGGTCGCGGTCGCGGTCCCTGAGAGGTTCGGCGTAGCGTTTACGGGTCTCTCGACCGAACCGGAGAGCGACGGCCGACCGAAGTTTTCTCTCAACCGATAACCGAGAGAGAATTTTTCTCAGACTTACGGTCACCGAAACTCTAGACCGGTCGGGAATACGGTCGCGTTAATTTATGGAGAGGTTCGAGTTAATGTATGGAGAGGTTGGCAAAACGGTCACCCGAGTGTCTCGACCTATTGCAATACGGTTGACACAAAGTCGGGAGAGATAGAAATGCGGGCAACTAGCATCACCTCATGAGAAATAGGAAGAAAATAGAAATACGTTCGATTAAAATTTGTGAAACAAATTATTACTACCTATCCATGTTGCGAATCGCAAATCGTGAGTAAAAATATTTAGTAGGTTATTTTAATTACTGTTTATAACGTTAGTAACCTGTCTTTGCATCTTTTGCAATCCACAGCGAAATACATAGTATAAATGAAACAAATTTATAATAATAAATAAAATCAATTAATTTGATTCATATTCTATAAATTTTTAAAAATACATTTACGTCGTTTTCTAAATTTATTAAATTTTATAGATATTATTGTTTTGCTACAATGATACCCTGTAGAAAAATAATGACACCCGGGTTGACCCGCGTACTCGGTTTTGCCCCACTTTCCCCTACTTTAAATATTTTTATAAATGAAATATTACTTTGACAGTCGCAATGAAATATTTATATAAATAATTTTCAGAAATTTTTGCATATCTCTTTTTGAAACTACGCTATACTTTAGATTATTTTGCCTATTCACATAATAGTTTATTAAATGCATATTTGTAACATGAAACAAAAAATTTAGGCAAATTCTTATTTTCCCAATTTTGCCTGCAACATCATATGTTTTTAAATTCTTAATAAGTATGACCATCTTTCTAGCCTACTGTCTATAAAATAAGGTTTTTCGTAGGATGGTATGTACGAAGGCAGAGGTGCGCCCCGTTTCAGGTAAGCGAGCCGCGCGCTGCACTATTGCGGGCGGTTTACAATATCACTCGCACCCCGTATTACTGCAATCAGGTCGGAACATAAAATCGACTGGTATGCCTCTGGAAGAGTTTCTTTAACTGCTTTTGTTTGAATTTCAATAGTGCTTATCCCCAAAAGTCCCTGTCCCATATAATGTTACGGTTCAATGCCATAGGTATGACTGATGTAGAAGATGTAAAGTAATGTTTTCGTATGTTACTGCGAGAGATAACTATTGAATCATTATAATAAATTTCGCTGTGTAATTTGTTATTTAAATTTACATTAAATATATATTTACATTTTGTTACATTTGTATCTTCTGTTTTTTCCACACTTGGACAGACTTTTGAAATAACCACATGAAAAATCACAAAATATATTTTCAATCATTTTCTTGTTATTTCGATTTTAACAATCATTTATTTTATATTAACTACTTCTATTAAAGTCGATGGGAGATGACGGGCATCTTCTTAATGTAGTGTTTCAAATACAACAATGCCTCGGTAGATCAGCCCGCTTTTGGACCGACAGTGTCAGAGTATTAACAAATAACTGCAACAGTCTGCATTCAGAAATCCCGTCACGAGAGAGACAAACAATGAGACCGACCAGGACAGCATACATACCTTTCCGGCCTATTCAGCTAGGCCGAACTGAACCGAACCCACCCGAACAACACCGACTCGGAGCCCTAACCAGTCAGCGGACCGCTCCATACATTAAGTGGCGACCGATCGACCGACCGGTCCCCGTTCGTCTAACCCCGGGTCTCCACCAAGGCGAACACGAACAAAAACATTGTTCGCGGACGTTTTACTCTGTTCCTGTCGAGTCCAAACCGCCGCAAACAGAACGAAATATTCACATACGATTCATACGCTGAGTTTTGTTCATGTTTGCGGCGGTTTGGACTCGACAGGAACAGAGGAAAACGTCCGCGAACAATGTTTTTGTTCGTGTTCGCCTTGGTGGAGACCCGGGGTAAGAACGCGGTCCCCGATTCCCGACCGAAGTGCAATTGGTCAGGAGCTTCGGTTCCCTTTTGCAACCTCTCGCTATTACGGTCAGAATTTCTCTCCTCTTTCGTTCCGGTTACTGGTTACATGACCGATATGTGACCGGTCTAAATTTCGATTTCTGCTTCGGTCTCGACTCCCTGGTATAAACTTGATTATGTTGGATGGAATTTTCAGTTTTTTTAATTCATTTATCAATATTGATGAATTTACATTGTCAAAAGCTCCTTCAACGTCAATGAATAGTGCTCCTAAGGATTCTCTTTTGAGGAATGTTTGGTAGATCTCCGTGGTAAACAAATTGAGGCTGTCCTGACACAACTTGTTTTTTCTGAAACCAAATTGTATGCTTGGTATTATAAGGTCATTTTCTATATAGTGATCAGGTCTATTTTTGATGATTTTTTCTGTTAATTTTAAAATATTTGAGGCTAATGAAATTGGTCTATAACTGTTTTTGTTTTGTTTTGGTATCAAAGTGGTGTTGTATATTCTCCAGTCTGAAGGAATTTCTCCTTCCTCGATGATTAGCGCTATAATGTCTTTCAGTCTATCAATTATGTTATCTGGTAAACTTTTTAATATTTCGTTTGAAATATTATCAGCTCCTGGAGCCGTATGAGATTTTAAGGTTTTTATTATTTCTTTAATTTCTTCTACTGTAACTTCTTGTCTTCATATTGATGGAAGGTTACTTGGATTGTTATTTATGTGAACGTAGTTTGCTATTGACGGTGGAGCAAACTTTTCTGTATATATTTTTGCTGCTTTTAATTTAGTATTTGGGTTGATTTTACCTATTGTTTTTTTGAAGCTATTTGATTTTTCGTTTTTTATTATTTTCCGTGTCTTGTTTATTTCATCTTTCCATTTAATTAAATTTTCATTAGTAGGGTGGTTTTTGTATTTTAAGTATGCTGTTTTCCTGTTGATTGTTGCTTCCTGACATTCGTCGTTCCACCATCTAAGTGCAGGTCTATTATTCTTATTTTTTTTTGTTGTTCTTGTATTACCGTTGTAAGTAGTGTTGTGGTTTTGATGCTGGTTGTTTGTCTGTTTAGCACCATTGTTAATTAAAATGTCTTGAATAGTATTGACTAGAGTCTTGTATTCTTCTAGATGATTTGTTTTAAGTATTTTATTTTTTAAGGTTGTTTTCTTTAGATCATCTTGTGTTTTGATCCAATCCACTTTCGTTGTAGTCAATTTTGGTCTATTGCTTGTGAATACCTGTGGTTGAAAGTTGGTTTCGATAACCATAGGGAGGTGGTCGCTATTCATAGGGTCTATTATGTTATTCACTATGACATTGCTAATTAAGTCTAATGATACTATCTGCAAATCAGGTGCTGTTGGTCTATAGTTGATTTTAGGGATCATTGTTGGTTCACTCTTGCGTATTATTTCTAGGTCTAGTTTGTTTACTGCAAATATTAAGTTTTTTCCTGAGGGGTTGTCGACTCTACTTCCCCATGTTTTGTGATTTGCGTTGAAGTCTCCACATATTATATGTTTATTGAAGTTGGAGATGTTTCCTATTTTGTTTAGTAAGTTGAACCATGTTTTATTTGTCGCTTTTATTTGCGGGGGTTTGTATATATTTGTTATATATATATTATTATTTTGTTTGGAATTTATTTTTATTGTTTGTATTTCAAAGTTAATGAAATTTGAGAAGTCTATGTTGATTTTGTCATATATTATGTTATTACTTATCGCGATTAATGTTCCTCCTCCATGATGGGTAGCTTGTCTGTCGTTCCTTTCTATATTAAAATTACGGATGTTAATGTAACTTCCATTATCTAACCATGTTTCTTGGAGAGCAATAATATCGTAGTCTTGTGCTATGTTTCTTAGATCCTCGATTTTGTTTTTTATGCCTCTACAATTCCATTGTAATATTCTCATTTTAAATTCTTTTATTTTGTACTTATTCCTTTATAGTGTTTTTGATATACTTATATTTGTTATATCTTCAAGTGTTCTGGATCTAATTTTTCCTTCGTTTGTGAGTTTTTTATTTTCCATTGCATTATAGTTTTTAATTGTTCCCTTAATTTTGAGATTCGTTGATGTAGGTGTTGAAATATGTGTTTTATTAATTGTTGTTTTTCCTTTCCTAAGGTATGGAAGGTTGTTATTTGAGTATGCAGATTTTGTGTGCACTTCTTCTAGTTTTGTGATCGTATCTTTAATTTCGTATGTTTTTCTTCCTATTTGGTTTTGGCTTTTTGGTGTGAAAGTCAATATATCGTCTGTGTTCTTATTTGTATTCAGTATATTATTTTTAATACTTTCATCTGTTGCAGTTCCTATAATCATAGGTTTTGCAATTTCTGTTGTTTCCAATATAAACGGGTTAATGAATTGTTTTTCATCCCAGTTATATAAAGCTCTTTTATTAACCTCTTTGTAGTATAATCCTATTAATTGGCTTTCACTTAGAATATTATTTTTCTTTATTGTTTCTTTTGCTTTCTTATGGTCTATGTTAAAATAACTCATAGTAGTTGCTAATATTTTCTGATATTGTAAAGAAGGGCAGTTGGTGTTAAAGGTCCTGTGATTTCCCTTGCAATTATAGCATTTTATTGATGCCTTGCATTCTTCAGGGCCATGGTCTTCCATTTCGGAGCAATTTGTGCATCTTTTTTGTCCTCTGCACTGTGATGCTATGTGACCGTATCTCAAACAGTTGTAGCATTTTTTAATGCTCTTTTTTATTGGTACTGCTTTACATTTTACATACCATATGGTTATTGATTGAGGGAGTGAATCTCCTTTGATTACCATTTTTATGGCGTTTGTTGGAGTCAGATTGTCGTTTTCTTTATTATATTTCATTAATCTTTCGATTTCCAAAACTTCAGGGTTAGATTCATGTTCATCTATACCCTGCTTAATATCATCTATATTCATTTCCTTGGGAATGTCGTAAACTACTATCCGTCTATGTACCTTGTAGTCCGGGATGTATGTATACCACTCTGTTAGTTTAGTTTTAGCTTTTTCTACGAACTCGTTTGCGTATATGTAATTGTTGAATGTTAGTTGGATTTTGTCTTTTCCTAGTTTATTAATCTTTTGTAGTTGATTTGTAACAGGTGCAATCTTTTTGCCTATTTGTAAAGGATGTAAGTTTCCTAAGGTTTGTTGCTCGTCTCTTGCAGTCATTTGGACTATGAACGGTCCCGATATGTTGATATCGTATTTATTATTCTCTTGCATTTCATAGAATTTATTTTGTTTTGTTTTTTTGTTTGTTAAATTTTTATTTGTATTGTCAGTTGTTGGTGCACTAGTATCCTCCTGCATTGTTCTTTTTAGTTTATTCTTTTGTTGTGTGTGAGTATTCTGGTATGGTAATGAATTAATTATTTATTGGTTGTTATTTGGGGACTGTATAGAATTATTATTTATTGTTGAGGGATTTTGGAAAGAGTTAAAAGTTTGAATATTTTTTTTTTATTTATCCTCAGTTTCTATATCCTCCATGTCCGTTTGTAATGTGATGTGTATGTAGTCACGTCTTCTTTTGTAGGTTATTTACCTATGTGTTCTTCTCTTCTTCTTACCTTATATCAGGGTCTTATGAGATAAGTTAATATTTAGGTTCTCACTTTCTGTTTTAATTCCTACTCAAGTTTGAGTAATGTTTTGTAATTTTTTTATACTTTTAATTGATATTAATTTTTCGCTACTTAACTTGCCGTGTTCACTCGTTAACGTACTAACCGGAAGTCCTTCTTCTTCTTCTTCTTCTCCAAGAAAATTTTCGTCAACACAATACGTAGGCACGACTTTCGTCAAGATATATACGTATATACGCGTTGCACGCACACCTTCAGCCAAACGAGAGACTAACCATGTTTCGTTCGTCGACTCTCGGGATCATTCGGCAGAGATCGTCGTCCGTCATTGTACATATACATAACCTGCGAATTGTACATATACTCATAACCTGCGAAGTGTCAAACCTGCGAAGTTGAGTGAAGACTTCCGGTTTGATCGTTAACGAGTACACACGCGAAGTTTAGTGGTGAAATAATTAAGATACAAATGTATGTTAAATAAATACCAAAATACCTGCCAAATACCATAACCAGTATTAGAAAAAAAGTGAGACTTTAACAACAAAATCCACAATATCCTAACATAAGGTAAGGAGGATCAGATAGTTTCTTAGGGAATAACCTACAAACCTCACATCACACTCTACATTACAAACAAGCCATGGAGGAAATGGAAATAGAAGACAAAACAAAAAACAAAAATAAAAACACTTTTGATCTCAAGGATAGTCAAAACAAAGTAGCAATGAACAACAATAATTCTCATACTTCAAATAACCAACACATGTTGGATATTATAGGAATAAATCCATTCCCACCTCCTAATGATAACCCAAATACAGATAATAACTTAAAAAGGGCAATACATGAAGATTCAAAAACAGACACAAGTGATAATACAAACATAAGTCAAATAAATAAAAAGAAAAAAAAAACATTTTTCATGAAATGCAAGAAAAGAACAGATACGGAGACAATATTTCCGGACCGTACATAATCCAAATGACGTCAAAAGACGAATCCCAAAACCTAGGTAACCTACACCCTCTACAATTGGGAAAAAAGATCGCCCCTCTTGCAACTCAACTTCGAAAGCTAAATCCACACAAACATTATCTATCTATCTAACCTGCGAAGTTGTCCAAATTTTAAATGTCACGAGTTTTTACACTACATACGACACTGCATTATTGTCTCAATGAACAAGGTAAGTCGCCAAAATTTTTTAATGGACTGTTTATGTAGAGTCGCAGCTTGAAAGTTGTCCGGAGTAGGTTCGATTTGACAGAGAAGTATTTTCTTTCGCATAAGTTTGTGAAAATTTGTACCATGGATGTACAAAATAATATATATTGTAACAAATTGCATTTTAAATTGTCAGATATTTTTATACTAGCAAACTATTATTAATTTAGAGTTTTTATATAAAGCTTGTAGAAATGAAGGGAACGCACAGGCTTGGATAGAAATGAAGGGGACACAGAGGCTTGGATAGAAATGAAGGGGACACAGAGGCTTGGATAGAAATGAAGGGGACGCAGAGGCTTGGATAGAAATGAAGGGAACGCAGAGGCTTGGATAGAAATGAAGGGAACGCAGAGACTTGGATAGAAATAAAGGGAACGCACAGGCTTGGATAGAAATGAAGGGAACGCACAGGCTTGGATAGAAATGAAAGGGACGCACAGGCTTGGATAGAAATGAAAGGGACGCACAGGCTTGGATAAAAATGAAGGGGACGCAGAGGCTTGGAAAGAAATGAAGCATCTTCTTTCTCACAAGTTTCTGGAAATTTGGCAAATAAGGTAAATCGACAAAATTTGTCAAAAGACATAGCTATAATAATTAAGAAAATTATGACAGATTGGTTGCAATGTAGCGCAAGTCACATTAGTGAAGAAAGTACGCTGAAAACACATCTCCCTTGATATTTTTCAATCTTTTGTGAAAGACATTCGTAATACTTTAAAATTCACAGTAGTTGCCATGCTATTCAGTATTTTTATTAGTTTCCCATTAACAATATTTCAATTCACCAATAAACATACTAAATTAATTTTATTCCAACAACAATAAATTGTGCATTAAAAATATTGGATCTCTTCGTTCATTTTCACTAAATTACCATTAGCATTTAAATTTCCTCCAACAAGACTTTCTGTCATACGCTCTCACCTCCTTTGGACAAATTTTGTAGTCTCTACACTTACTATAGCAAAATCTCATGCTATTTCTATATAAATTCTATGTTAAGTTGTAACCAAAAAATAAAATGTGGATTTTATATATTATTTATTTACAGATAATCGAAGCAGAAGATAATGCAGTGTGATCTACGTCAGAGAAAAAAATTTATTGTGACATAGTATTACATATATTAATTAAACGCTTTTATTAAACAATTTTATTCAGCCCCAATCCTCTCTTTGCTCCTTGTAAGTTTGGTTCATATCAGAAAACTCAAATTTAAACCAATTCCACCAATTCAATCATCATCTTGAAGCATTGCAGGTGTGCGTAGTTTCTATTATATAGAATTTATCCTTAATTCTATCCCGTCATAAGACTGTTTATTAGGGTGGACCTTGGTTACTTTTGTCGAAATATAATTTTGAGATTTTTGACGGGGTCACCCCCCAAGGATCATGCCACTGGGAGAAAAAATAATGCGTGCAAAATTTGAAATTGATTGGAGAACGAGAAACCGTGCCTCATCGCATTTGAAATTTTTTATTTTCGTAACTCGTTTTTCTTCGTTGTAGTATATCGTTAATATACACTTTTATATATCGTTATCTTTTTACGCTCTGTAATAATATAGAATCAAAGTATAAGATTACACAAAAAAATCAAGACCTTGAAATCTCAAAAAATGAACCATCAAAAAATACTTTTTTCGTTGGCATTATATTTATGTTGTCAAACAGTATAACTTTCGTCTAAAAATTTTTTTCGGATAATTATAAATAACTGGTTAAAAGTATTTTTCAATTTATTTTAAAAACTAGGGCTCTAGAAGAAAATCTGTCCATTACACGTGATGCAACAGACATTTTTACCACAAACGTGGTAAGTCACGGTTTGTTTTCAATACAGAAGGCAACAGCGGCGGGCGTATCCATTGCCGCCCACCGACAGAATCGCTTATACGCGCGCGACTACCACTGTCGACGCCATACGTTTTGCCAAACTATTTCGCTCTGTTATTGAAAACGAAATGTGACCTACCTCTTTTGTTAATGTTTTCCGGAGGAAAAATGTCTGCTGCATCGCGTGGGGTAGTCAGATTTTCTTCTACTTAGACTCTTTAGTTTTTAAAATAAATTGACAGATATCTGCAAAAATTGTTGCGTTTCGGGTGCATTTTTTCTTTCATCGTGGTTTAAATATATTTAAATAGTAATAATGCAATAATAACTTATATCGTTGTGTTCCCGAAGTTTATAAAATAATTTGACGCAACAAGCAACCGAATCTAGAGACGCGGTAGCGTCTCGACGCCAAGTACATGAAAAACACCCTGTATATATCGATGTCGCTACAGTGTATCTTTACTCGTCGCGGAGCCACTTTAACCTAATTCTGACATTTATACATTAATATCTCATCACGCCTGCAATATTTTGTAAATTTAAAGGCATTTTTCTGATGTAAACCGCATATCGGTTTTCGAATAAGACCAATTTCAATAAAATCGGTCCACGCATGACAGAGATATCGTAATATCGTCTCAAGGATCTGTCGAAAACGGTAGATTTTTCTTCTGATTCTTCTTCAATCGCAAATTTTTGTCGACATAATACGTATACGCGTTATTATACGCACACCTTCAGCCAAAACGAACTAATACATGTTTCGTTCATCAATTCCTACCTTCACTATGCAATTTCGTTCAGCAATTCCTATCTTCACTATGCAATCTACTCCAAATTTTGACAGCTTACAGTCAGGTTATATACAAAATTTGAGGTGCCACGTGTTTTTACAAATATATATCGTTGTACCACTGAATTGCAATCAAAATGCAGTCTCACATACAATTCCGTGAATCTGGAAACACGTACAATTCCATGAATCTGAAAACACGAAAATTCGTGCTACATCTGGCGATAACCCCTTTAAGCACAGAAATTTGTAAACATGAAAATGAAAATTGATACTAAAATCAATTAGAGTCCAATAAAACGCATGAATTTGGTAAACATAAACAAATTAATTTAAAAAATACTATTCCATGAAATATACTCAGAAAATGACGTTACGAATGGAAATTTTAATTTTCTAACCACGAAAAACATTTCTCGATTTGATCAAACAATTCATGAAATTGTGCGTGCTTTCAGTGTCATGGAATTGTACGTGCTTTCAGATTCATGGGATTGTAAATTTCAACAGCTGATAATTATTATGCTGTAATTGTAAAACCCCATAAAAAAATTAATATAAATCAGATCAAATTAAAAATTATCTGAAGTCAATTCCTATGCAAATTATCTTTGTAAAAAGAAGTGAGATCCCCCCAAAAAACTTTAAAAAAGTAAAAAAATTACGCCAAGCACATGAAATCAAGTAAATCACAAAATAAAGAAAATAATACTAATAAATACAAAGTAAAAAAAGATGTGAAATCAGAATGAGCTGCAAGTACATAATGGTGCTTCCCCGCAGCGTGCAAAGGCGACACTGTGTAACACAATAAAAGACAAAAAAAAAATGTCCGCGGCCTGGAAGTCAAATACTTGGCGTGGCCAGGCAAGGTATTCTCAGATCATCAATACCCATACCCCCTCCCCTCTCGCAGGCTTTCAGAAAATTTGTCCATTTAAAACTAAGACAATATGAGTACATTTTCATTATTTTGCCTTTTTAAATAATTCTTATTCAGCGACACTTTAACCTTGCCTGGCCACGCCAAGTATTTGACTTCCAGGCCGCGGACATCTTTTTTTTGTCTTTTATTGTGTTACAAAGTGTCGCCTTTGCACGCTGCGGGAAAGCACCATTATGTACTTGCAGCTCATTCTGATTTCATTTCACATCTTTTTTTACTTTGTATTTATTAGTATTATTTTCTTTATTTTGTGATTTACTTGATTTCATGTGCTTGGCGTAATTTTTTTACTTTTTTAAAGTTTTTTGGGGGGATAACTATTACTATTTCGATACACAAGACGTTCAAGTTGAAAAATTGCATTTTTTTTAAATAAACTAATTTTTCGAAAACTGAGGGTGTTGGCGAAAAACGGTTTGCGAATTCGTATTCAGCGTACGAAGATCTATAAGAAACGAGTATTGAATGTTACAAGTGCAGATGGCTGTTGAATAGTTATAATTGAACTCTTGCATGAGTTTAACTGCTCGTTCGGCCGAATAGTTTACTGCTAAATTATCTAGAGACGCGGTAGCCAACCTAACCTGAAACTTATATCATTAATATCTCATCACGCCTGCAATATTTCCTAAATTTAATGGTATTTTTCTTGTGTAAACCACATATAAGCTTTCGAATAAGACCAAGTTCAATAAAATCGGTCCACGCATGACAGAGATATCGTAATATCATGTCATGGATCTGTCAGAAACGGTAAGATTTTTCTTCTGATTCTTCTTCTCCAGTCAAAATTTTCGTCGACATAATACGTATATACGCGTTACACGCACACCTTCAGCCAAAAAACTAGTGTATGTTTCGTTCGTCGACTCTCGGGATTATTCGGCCGGGATCGTCGTCCGTCATTGTATATATACATACACAGCTAAAATGCTGTGATCATACATTCCATTACTCATATCGCGAACATTTTTTAATTAATCCATCAAAAAGAATCCCATTTTAAAACATTGTCGTAAATTAATAGCTTTACAAAATTAATACTATACAAAAATTGCGCCAATTATAAGAAAGGCTATTTATACAAAGACAAAATTGTATTAAATAATATTAAGCAGATATATTTTTATACAAGTAAATATTTTAATACGAATAAATATTTTATTCAAAATACTTGGTGCTGCGAAACCGAAAAAATGTTAATTGTTTTAGTAGTAATAATAATTTATAATAACTCCCTTACAATGTAAAATACATATACATATTAGAAACGCAATCAGATCTATTCTACATATATTTAACTCTAATATCATACGTAGCATATGCACCCGCACACATACACACATTCACGAACGCACGCACAAGAAAGAAAGAAAACGATTAATGCAATTTATATATATTTATGTCAGTTTAGCAACTCCAATTCGGGGTGCAGCGCCAAGTATTTTGAATAAAATATTTATTCGTATTAAAATATTTACTTGTATAAAAATATATCTGCTTAATATTATTTAATACAATTTTGTCTTTGTATAAATAGCCATTCTTATAATTGGCGCAATTTTTGTATAGTATTGTGACGTCCCACGATTTTTCGCGCGTTTCTATTCCAAATTCCATTCATAAACCTCAAAATTCACTCCATCAAACTCTATTAAACTCAACTCCTACCCCATCTCCTCAATCGCCGATCACCTTGATGTTATACCTTAGCGGTCACCAACACAAGATGATCGATACAAACTCCACCTCGTTGATGTATCTTAGAGATCCCCATCACGAGATAATCGTTACAAAACCCTCTTCGCCTATTCGTCCTACAAGGCACGAATCATTCCCTTCAAAACGAATTCAAACAAGTCCCTCATTACATATCCCTCTTAAATCGAGACCAAGTCTCAATCCCCTCTTTACGACTCATGAAGTCCAAGCCACTCTAACCCCTATCCTATTAAAAACCCAAAAATCCATTCGATGAGTTGAGTATCTCCTTTCGCAGTCATAAAAACCCCTGAAATCTAATTGCGACGCATATTTGGCGTACGTGACATAAATATGTCTATTAATAGCTATACCGTTTATAAAAACCCCAAAAGTTCTACTGCGTCTTATTCCGAAATGTGTCAAGGTCTTTACCGCGCGTACCCCCGCAATACTCCTGTAAGAATACATAAATACGAGGTCCTGAGAGGCCTCGTCCTCTTTCATCGCAGAACTTTTGACGAAGTGTCATCCAAAAGTATCTATTAAAACGGTGTTAAAGATTTACTATTATTGTTCATTATTCAAAGTGTTAAAGCCAGTGCTCAACGGCATCTACTGTAAGCGATTATTACTATATTATATAATTATTCGTCTCCATACTACTAAATTCATTACTTTTATATATATGCTTGTGTTATTAACGTCTATTATCCACATATATATCATTTCGTTAACCCTCATCCGTCCCTCGTATCAATTTGACACAATTTTCCCGTAATAAGTTATATTATTCTGTTATTTGTGGGTAAATTTGCCCGAAACTTCGTGACTTTTATTTATTTAACGCAAAGCACACATGGTTAGTATTGTTGATGATAGATAATGATATCAAAGGTACAAATCAAATTTGTGACGAAAGAGTTCCTGTGTGTCAATATGACTCATATACTCTTACGTTTGTCGCAGTATCTCTTATGTGTTTCTTACTGTGCATCGACTTGATGAGCAGTACGGTCAAAAAGCAAAACAGAACAGAAAAGTTGAAGTTCGAAGTGAAAATACAGTATTGTCTCCCCGTGAACTCTTTTCGGTGCACACGCTGTGGGCTTTTCGCTATTTCCCACCACTTCTGTCTCACTCTTGTTCGGCGAAGGCGAGAGCGAGATGGAACGAGAGCGAGCGAAAGCCACTGGTCTCGCGCCGTCTTTCGGACGCCGTGTCCCTCTTCTGCCCCTTCGGCCAGAAAGAAGCGAGAAACGAACACTCGGAATTAGGGCTCTGCTCACGATGTGGGCTCAACGCCGGTCCCGATCAGCGAGTTCTCAGGGAGACAATACTGTATAAATAAGTGTAAAAAATACATGTGAACAATACGAAGTAGAGCTGTTACTTTTTGACTTAGAGCATATATAAATGGAGGTATCATTGCCTTAGAGTGAGTGCTTCGAAACTGTCGGCAACATCACGCGGCGAGAGAGAAAGACATGTGCCACTGGTGCGAGCGAGAAAAGTATACATGTGCGAGCGAGAGAAGGATAGGTTCCCAGTCGACCGTAATGCGCATGTGCCGATATCTATACTTTTTTCTCTCGCACCAGTTCACACCTCTTTCTCTCTCGCACGTAATCGGTACATGCGCATTACGGTCGATTGGGAACCTATACTTCTCTCGCTCGCACATGTCTTTCTCTCTCGCACCATGTTACCGACAGTTTCAAGCTTTCAATGCGACCTCCATAGTATATGCTCTAAGCTTTCTGACCCGTCGGGTGCCCGGTTACCCGAAACAACTTCAAGCAATTGAATGTTTTATGGTCTGTGGTATTGTTTGATGTTAGCCAAAAATGATCAAACAATACTACATTCAATGGTTTGAAGTTGTTCCGGATAGACGGGTACCCGACGGGTCAAAAAGTAGCAGCTCTAATACGAAGCACGGGACATGAAAATAAAGGCAGTCTGTTTCGAATCGGAGTTGAGAATACAGTACACACTCGTTATATATAGACCCGGCGAACGGAGCTGGCGTCGGACGTAAGGCGCGTTGCGGACACTATTCCGTACCGCCAATGCCGTGAGTGAGAAAACCCAAGAGGGAAAGAGCGGGAACGAAAGAGTACGACACGGAGTTGCCGTCGACGGTTACG
This sequence comes from Andrena bicolor, assembly GCA_960531205.1. Classification (NCBI taxonomy): domain Eukaryota; kingdom Metazoa; phylum Arthropoda; class Insecta; order Hymenoptera; family Andrenidae; genus Andrena; species Andrena bicolor. Next base: position 26,623,518 of record OY482665.1, read on the forward strand.
TGTGCGTGACTAACGCAGGTGTAGTTCATACACACATTACCATTGCTCCTGTAGGTGTTTCCCCCTCCATCAGTGATAGCTGGAGTTCGCGAATTGTACGCCCGGTGACTATCCCCACCATTTTTTGAAATTCTTCGGCCAAGAGTAAGAGAACCCGAGAACGACCGAGAGCGAACGAAAGAGTCGACGGCAACTTCATATCGTACAATGCATTGTTGAAACGATAGATCTAAAAGAATACAAGAATACATTTTATCGATCTTTCACCACTGTGTCAATTTGACACCGAGGGACAGATTCAGTTCGTGAAATGAGGAACGGATGAGGGTTAATACTTTCTATATTATAAATATTCATCTTACTTTGTATTAACGACGCTTATGGCGTTCATTGCTTATTGTATTCACTATTATTTTGTTAATACTCTTTATATATATATATATATATTTTCTACTATTCTTATCATATCTCTTACTACATTATATTCCAAAGCTTATTCTGCTTATTTATATTTACCAATGCTTAGTATCTTTGTCTAATTTCATTGGTTATATCTATGAAGTTCATATTCATACCAATATTGTGCTTTATATATATAAATACATGTAACGACAAGTCCCACGCATTATTATAAATGCTTTAACAAAGCTAATAAACCGCTCTGTTTTCAATCACGTTTCGAATTATTGTGTGTGTGCTCGAGTCATAAACATTCCCAACGAAACCCAGCTGCCGCAACAGCTGATTCGCGAGAGAGCGCTCAGTGTTTACAAATATATTACTGCACGAGCCGTGCAATACACGAAAAACTAGGCGTGGTTTCTCTTACGCGAATGCAGCGTTAAATCCAATTACTTAAACCAAAACAAATACGAAGTGCCATAACGGGCGTTCTCTAAATACACATTTACCTTCTCTGGTTGATTAGAGTGACGGATTTAATATTCGCGCCTAATCACCTCCAGAAATGATTAGAGTGACGGATTCAATATTCGCGCCTAATCACCTCCAGAAATGATTAGAGTGACGGATTCAATATTCGCGCCTAAGTCCGTTCAAACCCCAGTGTGACGGATTTAATATTCGCGCCTAAGTCCTTTCAAACCCCAGTGTGACGGATTTAATATTCGCGCCTAAGTCCTTTCAAACCCCAGTGTGACGGATTTAATATTCGCGCCTAAGTTCCCTTCAAACCCTAGTGTGACGGATTTAATATTCGCGCCTAAGTTCCTTTCAAACCCTAGTGTGACGGATTTAATATTCGCGCCTAAGTTCCTTTCAAACCCCAGTGTGACGGATTTAATATTCGCGTCTAAGTTCCTTTCAAACCCTAGTGTGACGGATTTAATATTCGCGCCTAAGTTCCTTGCAAACCCTAGTGTGACGGATTTAATATTCGCGCCTAAGTTCCTTTCAAAGCCTAGTGTGACGGATTTAATATTCGCGCCTAAGTTCCTTTCAAACCCCAGTGTGACGGATTTAATATTCGCGCCTAAGTTCCTTTCAAACCCTAGTGTGACGGATTTAATATTCGCGCCTAAGTTCCTCTCAAACCCCAGTGTGACGGATTTAATATTCGCGCCTAAGTTCCTTTCAAACCCCAGTGTGACGGATTTAATATTCGCGCCTAAGTTCCTTTCAAACCCTAGTGTGACGGATTTAATATTCGCGCCTAAGTTCCTCTCAAACCCCAGTGTGACGGATTTAATATTCGCGCCTAAGTTCCTCTCAAACCCTAGTGTGACGGATTTAATATTCGCGCCTAAGTTCCTTTCAAACCCTAGTGTGACGGATTTAATATTCGCGCCTAAGTTCCTCAAAACCCTCAGCGTGACGGATTTAATATTCGCGCCTGAGTCCCTCAAACCTCAGAGTGCTGGATTCTAGATTCGCGCCTATCTTTTCCTTCCCCATTGTCGACGTCCCCAAAGACCTCACCCGGGACGTGACAGTATTAATTTTGTAAAGCTATTAATTTACGACAATGTTTTAAAATGGGATTCTTTTTGATGGATTAATTAAAAAATGTTCGCGATATGAGTAATGGAATGTATGATCACAGCATTTTAGCTGTGTATATGTAGTTGTGTCATCTTAAGCGCAGTTGGAAAGCACCTTTATGTACTTGCAGCTCATTTTGATTTCACACCTTTTTTTTATTTTGTAATTATTGTAATCTTCTATTTTTTTGTGATTGTATATTTTCTTCTATTTTTTTGTGTATTATTATCTTCTATTTTTGTGATTATATATTTTGTTCTATTTTTGGGGGGATTGTATATTGTCTTCTATTTTTTTGTGATTTTATTATTACCTTCTATTTTTTGTGATATATTTGATTTTTCATGTACTTGGCGTAATTTTTTTACTTTTTTTAAAGTTTTTTATGGAGATCTTCATGACTTGCTATTTTTAAAAGTTTGGAAGAATGTACATATGTATGAGCCGATGTTTTTCATTGTGGTATAAGTCCATTTATTCATACACTGAGATATTTAAGGGTTTGCGTTTAAATCAATTAAAAAATATTCTGTTGTGACCGGACCGACACCTAAGTGTGCCGTCACCGCGCACATACCGATTGGTACAATCGAGCGGCCGTAATCTGGCACAACCGCGTAAGGGATCTCGGAAGCGCACCGAGCCCCGTCAGCGCATGGCGAAACAGCCCAAAAGCAGGCCAAAGGCGGAGACCCCGATGGTCCCCGCTTCGTCCCGACTAACTTATAAGAATATGTACGAGCAATGCGAGCTCAGACTTAATACCGAATTGTTACGGGAACCATACCCGACGTTTAGGATAAGACTCATGCCCAAGTAGGCACAGTGTAATAGTCACCCAGATCGGGACAGAATAAACTTGTTATCCTTACGGTGAGTTCCAACTCTTCAACCCGCAACGATCCCTTACCTCCGGATTCAACCGAATCCTACCGTCTCGGCACAATCACTCGAACCTTCGGAGCCCGAGGACGACACGCGCCAAGGCCGCCCAGGAACACCCCGAGATTCACATCCAGAATCCCGCTCCCAGGCGTCCCGGCACAACAATTGGTGGCAGCGGTGGGATCCTGCCAACGTAAGGACCAAGCCTGACCGACGGTGACAACAGGACTTAGCGGAGACAACAATCCCCTTACCCAGAGGGACAGTCACTCCGCAGCACCGACGGACGTCATCAGAAGACGCCGCCAGGACAGTCTACTACACACACTTTGACGAGCGATGCATCACCTGTTCTATGTAGTGTAAGTGCGAAATACCACTTTCAGCAAATTCAGGTCGCACGCCGCAAACCTCATGCGCCGAGCGAAATCTTTAGACAAGAATATAGAGCGCGATTTAGAATTAGCCGAGCGAAAGGAAACCCTCTCGCCTAGAGCAATTCGCCGAAGTGCCCCGCGTAGATTCTTTAAAGTCCGTACGAAACAACCCTCCGGCGAAGCTATCTTCGATGCAACATTCGAAACATTTCGTGAAATCGGAGAACGTACGCGACTTGCTCTAGACGTAGAAACCAGCGAGGAACGTAGCATTCCGACCGTATTGCCAACTACGTCAAATCACGCCGGACACACAACCGCCCGGAGACTATATCCGTACGACGAGGCAGATTATAGTTTAATCCTAAGCGGAGCCCTAGCAACCGAAACCAATATGCCGCTCACCCCTTCGGAAACTGCGAACCAAAACGCGGAACAAAACCCCGCCGGAAGCGTAGACCGACTAGCAAATTTAGAAAAACTAATCACGGAGCTAACCACCTCCTTAGCTAGCATAACCGAGGGAATGATAGCGATAAACGATAGGTTGGGAGCAATAGAGGCAAGGGACGGTCTACCCCAGGACTCGATAGACAGAGAAATAAGTAGACTAAGGGAAACAATGAATTCGACACACGCGACGCCCGGCCCCTCAGGCAGGACCACGGTCCACTTCGACAATTTCCGCGAACCAGAGGAAGAACCCAGGCGCTCTAGTCGATTCGTTCCCGCCAATCTCGAGGTAAATGACCTATACTACGCACCGAACGTAACAGGCACTCGAGAAATATTCCACACCATAAAAACCTTACCCCTGTTCAACGGGAAAGACCCCAAGGAATTGCCTGGGTTTCTGACCGCCTGCAAATATGTATACAACATATACCGCACGGCGGAAGAAAAGGCCCAGATTCTACGGGGGATAATCGCGTTACGGATCGGAGGCGACGCCCTAGACGAAGTACAGACGCGCCGCATATTATCCATGCAGGATTTAGAGGACGTGTTAACTTCAGTTTACAAACCGTCCCGTACAGCTTCAACTGTACAAAGGGAATTGTTATATAGTAGGCAGGGCTCCAAGGAAAGCGCACATCAATACGGAAATCGTGTATCAAAATTACTAAGGGAATTAATAGCAACCGGAATCGACGATAAGGACAGCCTAATAGAAAAAAACGCAACCGTAAAAGTATACAAAAGACAGACACTAAGTATATTCGAGGACGGACTCCGCGACGACCTAAGGATCTTAGTAAAATCACGGAAACCCGCTGACCTACAAGAAGCAATCACGATAACCATTGATGAAGAACGGACTAATACAAAACGACCAGCGACACGCGAAAAAATTCCTCTTCAGACACACAACAGGCAGCCCCACAGTACTGCGACTATTGTAAACGATCAGGGCACGACACTAAAGAGTGTTGGAAGAACAAAGATAAGGAAAAGCAAAATGGGAAAAAATTTTCTCCGGAAAACAATCGCCAAGTGCGAACAGTAACAGCCAAGGGGAAAAACGAGAAACCAACAGGGCGTAAACCAGAGAGTGAACGACCGGCCTCCAAGGAAAGACACCAGTCGCGACACAGAAGTACTGACAGCGCACATTCCACACAAAGTAGCCGCGACAGCTCCGAATCACCGGACCGCGACTCATCTACTCAAAACACTGCGAAGACCTACCGTATGGTTAAAATAGGGTCCCTCTCTAAAGATGGACATACCTCGGATAGGATAGAAGTAGAAATACAAAATAGCAAGAACAAACAAACCGTAATGCTAATAGATAACGGGGCGGAAGTATCGCTAATCGCTAGGAGAGCCCTCCCGCACAACATCGAAATAAAAAAATCCAGCGTCATGCTAGTTTCATTCTCAGGGGAAAAAACAGGAACACTAGGGAAAATAGATGCCACATTTAAAATAAATGGAAAGAGGGTAGTACATCCATTATACGTAATAGAAGGAAACACCTTAACAAACGCGGATGGAATATTAGGAATAGACTTTCTTAAGGATAACGGAGTAACCATTAGTTACCCCAAACAAAGCTTACTAGTAAACGGAAAACCCTGGAAAACGTTAAATAGAAACACGGAAATATCGATACCCGCACGCACACAACAACTAATAATGGTCCCTACAGATAGCATTCAAGACGGAATAATAGAGAAACAACAGTTAGCCGAAGGCGTATACTTAGGGGAAGGGCTGACGAGACCCAAAGAAGGAAAATGCGTAGCTTGTATTATAAATACAACCACAGAAACGAAAACAGTGATCGTGCCGCGAATTCAATTAAGTGAAATACCGGCGAACGAAATAATGCACTGCAACGACAGCGCCGCAGCTGTTCGGGCACTGACCGCGAAAGAATCGCTGACAACGCGCATCGCCCGAGTTTTCGAACATGTAGACCGTAAGCACATGAATGAAGAAGAAAGGGCAGCTATAGAGGAAATATGCAGGGAATATCACGACACGTTTCATTTACCGGGAGATCAATTATCAACGGCCACAGTATCCGGCCACCGAGTCCGCGTAAAAAGCGACACGACACCCTGTAATATCAAGCCCTATAGATTACCCGAAATTCACAAGCGAGAAGTACGGAAACAAGTAGAAAAAATGCTAGAGGACAGCATCATCCGACATAGCGCCAGCCCATGGAACGCACCCTTATTGGTAGTACCTAAGAAAGTTGACAACGAAGGAAATAGGAAATACCGCGTAGTAGTCGACTACAGGAAACTCAATGAAGGCACCATAGGCGACTCATTCCCACTACCCAATATCACGGACATACTAGAACATAACACACGACTGAGGAAAATTCTAGACACTCTCCGAAAAAACAACCTAAAACTACAACCTGAAAAATGTGCGTTTTTACGAAAGGAGGTAGGATTTTTGGGGCACATAATTACCCCTGAAGGGATCAAACCGGACCCCGAAAAAACCAAAGCAGTGAAAGAATTTCCTACCCCAACTAAACTAAAAGAACTACAAGCATTCTTAGGATTAGCAGGGTACTATCGCAGATTCATCCCAGAATATTAAAAAATAACCAAACCTTTATCCAGTATCACGAGCAGCAAGGTCGAGTTCATCTGGACAGCCGAACAACAGAACGCTTTCGACACATTAAAAGAGGCACTGATTACGGCACCCTTGTTAATTTATCCAGATTTTACAAAGGAATTCATAGTAACAACCGACGCATCTGACGTAGCAATAGGCGCGATACTCTCGCAAGGGAAAATAGGGGAGGACAAACCAATCGCGTACGCGAGCCGGGTACTAAATAAAGCCGAAAGAAATTATAGTACAACAGAAAAGGAACTGCTAGCCATCGTCTGGGCAGTTAAACATTTTCGACCGTACGTCTACGGTACCCCATTCAAAGTAGTTACAGACCACAAAGCACTTATATGGCTATTTAGGGTACAGGACCCAGGATCTAGATTAATAAGATGGAGAATTCAATTAGCCGAATACGACTACGAAATCGTACATAAGTCAGGAAAGAACAACACAAACGCAGACGCGCTAAGTAGAAACGTGCACACGGTGCAAAGCGAGGAAGAAGAAACAGGAACAATCAACGTCCACGACGAAGAAACAAAACAACAAATCCTTTATGAATACCATTGCACACCCATAGGAGGACATCAAGGTATCAGGAGGACCACAGACAGAATAAAAATAAAAGATAACTGCGAAGGAATGAATAAAGATATTGAGGAGTACATACAAAAATGTAGCACCTGCCAGAAGAATAAGCTAGGAAATAAAAATAGGGCCCCAATGGAGATCACCGACACACCACGGACCCCTTTCGAAAAAGTAGCTCTAGATATAGTAGGACTCCTGCCAGAGAGCAATCAAGGGAACATCTACATATTAACCTTCCAGGACCTCCTCACAAAATTTAGCAAGGCGATCCCCCTGCCAAATCAGGAAGCAGCCACAATAGCGGAAGCGGTGGTCGAGAAAATTATCTGCGAATACGGCGCACCCGGAAAAATTCTAACGGATCAGGGGAGAAATTTTCTAAGCGAAATGTTCAAAAACATATGTAAACTTTTCCGAATCGCGAAGATACAGACAACTGCGTACCATCCAGAGTCTAACGGAGCATTGGAAAGATCGCACAGAACCCTAGTAGAATATTTGCGACACTACATAGATAATGACCAGTCCGACCGGAATAAAAGGCTACCCTACGCTATGTTTACGTACAATACAACCCCACATACGGGAACAGGGTTTACACCATACGGACTAGTCTATGGAAAGACAGCATCAATACCGTCCGCATTAAAAACCCCGCCTAAACCAACGTATAATTACGAAGACTACGCGCAGCTAACAAGAGAACGTATAAGGGCAACAAACGAGGAAATACTAGCAAAACAAACGAGACTATTACGCACGCAAATCGAAACGATCTTACTACAGCAAACGCGAAGAGCTGACTTAGTAGATCACTTCATTACATTAAATGCCCTACTAACCGACTTGACTCAGGACGTAGACGACGTGCTGCAATATTACACCGGCCTCAAAGGAGGAATCATCAGCACAAACGTACTATCAAGCGCGCAAATTATTAGGTTAGGGGAGACCGGGGCAAATCGGCCACTGGGGTAAATCGGCCACATGAAGTTTTACCCAGTGGAAGTTAAAATAAAAACTCGTGTTTGCTTTTGTAAACGTCTCTCTATGTGTCTACAGTACCAACGGAATTTGATAGCATTTGAGATTATGTTGCATTTTGTAGAAGGCAAAATACGTTTTCGGCAGTGATAAAAAAATTTCGTGACTTGTGGAAAAGTTGCCTTTATTCTGTAATATTGGTATTCTGAAGTTTGAGGTGAGTATGTACTGATTAAAATAGCGGTACCGATTACGATTCCGATGATAGTTTGAGTTATTTTGGAAAATCTCTTTGTGTTTAAGTGATTGAAGTTAGAGTTTACGTCTGGGGCAAAACGGCCACGTAACACCCGGGGCAAATCGGCCACTCACTGATGATGCCGAACCATAGTAAATAAGTAGTTTTATTAACTTTTGTGGTAAAAATATTCTTCGATGCAGCCTCGTCAGTGGATCCGACGCTCAACAATGGAAAACAGTTGACGGATTCAAGACGGGGAAAGGATTTGTGTGGCCTGGACGGAAGCACGGCTATGAAGTGCAGTTCGATCTTTGGAAAAAGAAAGTTACATATATCCATGCGTTTAAATATTGATTCAAGCGATTGTAGCTTGAATAGTTACGAGGAGAAATAAATATCGTCTACATTTTTCAACAACATGGTCCGTAATTACAATCGCAAGAAACCTCCAATCGTCGTCCAAGAAAAGCTGTTATGACCACCAATGTGGAATTGGAATCTCAGCCTTTGACGAAGACAGGGTGTTCAATTGGACGTACGTTGCATAAACGCAGGTGCCAAAAGAAGCAACTGGAGAAACTAAACCTCGGAAACTGAAGATGACTGAAAAATGCAACAATATTTAAACCGCAGTATGTGTGCGTTAAAAATGTGAACTTCTCAACTTTTCAAACAGTTTTTTCACTCTATTGTAATTTGTAATTGAGAAATAAACGACTCATTTTCATTTATGACTAAAAATTCATCAACATCCAGCCCGAATAAAAGGGGTCCGTTTTGCCCCGAAGGAGTGGCCGATTTGCCCCGGCATTTTTCGAAACGGCGATTTTACGTTATATTACAAATTCTCTGGAATGACTTTAGAAAAGGGGATTAATGAAAATTTGTTGTAGCAATTATGTACTATAGGGATTACTCTTTCGGATAGTATAATTCACATAATTGAAAAATTAAATTTTGTTGGTTAAATTTATCAATGAAAAAAAAGTGGCCGATTTGCCCCGGTCTCCCCTACTACAAACCGCGGTACAGCATCTCCCGAACGGACTCGCATTCCCGATAGCACCGAGCCTAGAAAATACTAACGTGATCGAAAAATTGTCATCGGTCACCGCGTATTTCGATAAGACCACGTTGATCGCAGTAATAAAGCACACTCATATCCCCACAAACGTTCACAGTGATCGAGGCAACGCCAGCCCCAATCCACGTTCACGGGAATTCATACGCGGTATTAATCATAAGAACGCCGATACTCGTCATTGATGCAAGCAGCAATCAATACATGCTCACCGAGCAAGACGAGCTAAGTGAATGTAAACAAGTAGCCGCACAATACTACTGCGAACAACCGATGCTCGCACACAACGTAAACAACGACCTCGAGTGCGAAGCAAGCTTATGGCTGCAACCCGCGGATAAGTCCCCAAGAAATTGCGAGATAAAGTACATTGCGGCAAACCACACGATGTGGATAGGTACCTCACACGCAGACACATGGATCTTTGCGACGCATCAGCCCGAAACACTGACCGTACAGTGTGACGAACGACAACCCGAGCACGTCGATATAGATAGGACAGGAATTCTCAAAATCACGGGAAATTGTAACATTCGAAGTAAGGACGTAGTACTAAAAAAGCGTCGAACAACATATAGTCAGGATTTCAAAGTGCCAACGGCACCGCGGTACGACATAATAGCAGCACTAAATGCAACACAAAGGGGCGAACCAGCGCAACCCCTATCGCGATTTCAGCTAGACAAACTCCTGAAAAATCCATCCGAGTTTTCAGCACTCTATGACCAACTAAACCAAGCGGAAAGCGATTTAGAGAATAACAATTCACCACCAGGACTAGCGACCTGGCAAATCGTGCACCCAACAACAACAACTATTGTACTAGTAATACTTAGCATATTAGTCATATATTTGTTAACACGCGATTATCAACTGCGCCACAAAATACAGATCCCTACACCACCAAAAGCGGCAAAGTCCAGAACACCAGCCGAGAACACCGAATACACCGAAGCCCTGACATTGTAGGGTACCGGGAAATTTTGTAAGCCATTAGGAATAAAAAATTCCCCTAAGCACCCTTCCCATAAGGGGGGGGGGGGGGGGGATGTTGTGACCGGACCGACACCTAAGTGTGCCGTCACCGCGCACATACCGATTGGTACAATCGAGCGGCCGTAATCTGGCACAACCGCGTAAGGGATCTCGGAAGCGCACCGAGCCCCGTCAGCGCATGGCGAAACAGCCCAAAAGCAGGCCAAAGGCGGAGACCCCGATGGTCCCCGCTTCGTCCCGACTAACTTATAAGAATATGTACGAGCAATGCGAGCTCAGACTTAATACCGAATTGTTACGGGAACCATACCCGACGTTTAGGATAAGACTCATGCCCAAGTAGGCACAGTGTAATAGTCACCCAGATCGGGACAGAATAAACTTGTTATCCTTACGGTGAGTTCCAACTCTTCAACCCGCAACGATCCCTTACCTCCGGATTCAACCGAATCCTACCGTCTCGGCACAATCACCCGAACCTTCGGAGCCCGAGGACGACACGCGCCAAGGCCGCCCAGGAACACCCCGAGATTCACATCCAGAATCCCGCTCCCAGGCGTCCCGGCACAACAATTCGTATACGTTAACCAATTCGGGTAATGTTTTTAAAATTATAAACTTGTTAAATTTTATTTTGCGATAATAATCAATAAAAATTTTAAAGAAAATAAACGATTTTTTAGCTACAAATGGACGTACACCACTTTCAATAATAACATATTATGAAAAATATAACCAATAGCAATTTTATATTTATATTTTAATTGAAATTGGCTTGTCTGACATGTATTTTTTAATGTAAAAAATAATAATTAAAACGGAGACACACGTGTCTTCATTAATTACAAGTAAACGAATAGTCGTATTTATTAAGAAAATAATGTCAGTTATATTATAATGTAGGCTTGACTAACTGGCGACTCACGAGTTGCCGGGGGCTCCTCTGCCTTGCGGCCACGTTGAACGCAGTCGAATTCGTCCGTGCCTACACAGACATAAATAACATTCGATTGCTACGGCCGGCCACGGCCATACGTTTACATATATGTAATTGTAATTAATACGACAATACGAACTGATATATACTTACTTTTAATCGTCTCTGTGAATGTGAACGTAAAAATTGGTGGATTTGGGTTTAAAAATTTCATCAATATTTGGTTCTACATACGAATGCGAAAGTGCGTTTTCCGTGGATATACCATCCCTTGTCAATAATATGACGCGGTCTCAATGTGCACGTTCACATTCACAGAGACGAGTAAAAGTAAGTAGATATATATCAGTTCGTATTGTCGTATTAATTATAATTATATATAAACGTATGGCCGTGGCCGGCCGCGGCCGTAGCAATCGGATGTACAGTAATTCGTCGTTAGTGTCACGTTTTTACCATGCGTTATAATCACGCTCACTATCCCCACCATTTCATGGCATCCTTCAGTCGAGAGTGAGAGAATCCGATATATGCGAGACAGAACAAAAGAGACGACGCGAAGTTGTCGTCGGCACGAAATAGTATCCGCATCGCGTTAGTATCACGCTGCCAGCCCCGATCGTCGTGATTCTAACGAGGCATTACTGTATTTATGTCTGTGTAGGCACGGACGACTTCGACTGCGTTCAGCGTGGCCGCAAGGCGGAGGAGCCCCCGGCAACTCGTGAGTCGCCAGTTAGTCAACCCTAAATAAATGTATAATGAATTTATAACTAAACTAGTGTGAAAAATAAATTACTTCGTTAAGATAACTAATAATAACAAACTTATTCATATTTCAATCTTATTTCTCCTTTACACTTATCATAATGAAGTATTTTTTTCCAAAACATAGACTTATACCATTTTCAAAAAAAAACATTCCTGCGGTAACATTTTAACAGGTAAGTATACCTCGTCTGTGATTTTACAGTACCTAAAACTTTTTTTTATTAATTTATGAGTACATTGTACACCATTGATTGTGTATAAATATATTATAAATATAAAAAGAGGGTATCTATATTTGACAAAAACTACCATTAACTCATCTTTTCCAAAAAATGGACTTATACCAATCTCAAAAACAACGGCTCATATCATTGCATTATATTGCAGTTACCTTGAATACCGACTTAAGAATTCCTGCCTTACCATGCGAATGAGTCTATTTTCGAGAATTTTGCTTGCAGATGTCGGTATACTTGGCGTCTCGATGTCAACACGATTGTAACGATTATCAGCTGTCCCCGACAAAAATAATATTGTTACCATATTGTTACAAATAAAATCTAATTCGTAGAGAGCGTTTCATTTACGAGAGGAACGTCGTTATAAGAAGGTAACTTCGATTGATTGTAAGTTGTAGCTGTTGCACAGGAGGGAACTTAACCCAACGATGTAAAGAATAACAATCACTTCAGTCTGAAACATGTAACTCTTTTACAGGACTAGAATTTTCAATTATAAACTGCTGTTGAAGTATTCAGCAACTCTAAGGAGACTACAAGGTGGCAAAGATGCAGCGAACAAGTTTGCCGATCGTTCCCATGCAATTAGACTCCTCTATCGCCATAAAGATAAGCATGGGCGGATCGATGTTCCAAGAAAGAACGTTGATGGGTCGCCCCGACGTGTGGCACAAGATTAGAATACTGAAAGGAACATTGTACAACGGAGAAACTGTGTTGAAAGCCATTTTAAATGCGATCGAACCAGCAGAATTGGTACCTATTAAATACCAGTCTTGCGGAGAGGACACCTTTTTCTTAGCGCGCAACTGTGCCCATGCTCTGGATAAGCTCTGCAAAACAAATTTGATAATCAAGAACCCCGAAGGAGATCCGCTGATACTAGTAGTAACTTTGGGATTCGCGTCCATCTACGATTTGAAAATCAGTTTTCAGCCATTGCTGCTCACAGCGTTGACCAAGAGATACGACCAAATGAAGAAGTCCCTAAGTTTAAAAGAGTTTCACAAGGATCCCGATATAGCTAACACGTTATATTGTCCCTTGTCTCAGCTGAGGACTTTCAACCACCTGCTGAAGCTAACCAAAACCGCTATCCCTCCTGTCGAACATCTGAATCTGCAGAAAAACGAACTGCTCAATCTGTCCGCCCTAGATAGCTCTAGCTTGACCTCTATAAAATCCCTCGACGTCAGACACAATAACTTAGTGAATATGGAGGCACTAGCACCTTTGAAAGGTTTGAGCATATCGAAGCTATGGTTAGATGGAAATCCTCTCTGTGAGAACTACTCAAATCCCAAACAATACATAGACTGTGCGCTAAAGTATTGTCCTAATTTGATTCAACTCGATGGAGTTTATGTTAAAACCTCGGACATACCGCTAACGCAGGGTAAGTGTGTTACCGATCAGGCGAGAGAAGAGTTAGTTACCACATTTGTCTCCCACTTTTTCAACCTGTATGATCAGAACGACAGGACAGTTTTGAAAGGACTGTATCACAAGAATGCGTTCTATTCTATGAGCTTCGGTATGCCTGCAGCCATGGCTCATAAAAAGAATCTTACACAATTTACTGCGAGCAGAAACTTGTTAAAAACCGCGGACGTTAACAAGAAGCGGCAGCATCTTTTTTATGGACAGGACAATATTTTGGGTGGCTTGAAGAGATTGCCGCGGTGTTACCACGACAGAAATTCGTTTATGTACGACTTGATGTTCGACGATGGAATCTGCTTAGCGATTTCCGTCCACGGTTTATTCAAGACTCTTAATAAAGGGCCCCAAGTTTTGTCGTTCAGTAGAACGTTCGTTTTACTAGCTGGCGCTGATAACGAGTACAACATTCTAAATGATCAGTATCACGTGGACTCGGTCGCGGAAGAAATTCCAGCCAGCAGTATACAAGCGAAGACTATCTACGAAGATTACACGCCGACGTGTTTCAGCATGACGGAAAAGAAGGAACTGTTGAACAAATTCTTAGAAGTGACTACGTTGAACAATGAGTGGTGCCAGACGTACATGGAGGAATCCAAATGGAACATAAAGAAAGCAATTTCGAATTTCATGAAGGACTATAAGTCTTCTGCTGTGCCTGCTGAAGCATTTCTCAGATAGTATTATATATTCCTACGTTTAATTTAATCTGTATAGATAGTTGCTGGAAGTATGGGATATATTGAAGTGTTATAAACTAGGGCTATAGCTGTGGACCGGGAACCCGAGATACCCGGGACGAAGAAAATTCCCGGATAAGCGCTACCCGGGAAAACTACCCGAGACTCTCGAGAACTTACAGAGTACAGAACGTAATTCTGAAGCGATGCCTGTCAGAGAGATGCAGGTCTGGCACCCTGTGGCAAGGTCAACCCCCTGCGGTACCTCACCGAATTTTATGGCTTTCGACCCTCGAAGGGTTTGGAATAACATTAAGAAGTATGGCTTCAATTATGGAACGGTACTCTATGAGATCTCGAAACTCTCGAGTATCTCGGTAGTTTACCCGGGAATTTTTTTCCCCGGGTATCTCACGGGTACCCGGGTATCAACAGCTCTATTATAATCATGGCCCCCTTAAATTCGCTTAAGGCTGCCGTCTCAGCGGTCCTTGAATGTGTGCGTACGCTCACACAAGCTAGGAAAAGCGTGTACGTATACGCATGTAGTAAACAATCCGTTTCAACCAACTTTCGTCCTGGAATCGGCCAGAAGGAAGTTTTTGCGGGTACAGTTGCGTTTAGTAGACATCTGTGCAGGCGGGTCTGGTGCGTTTGAATGCTAATAACCACCGTGCGTTGAAATAATAATGAATTTATGATTCGAAAAGGGACAAAATGAGGCTTCAAGGCTTCTCCGTTGGTGGCGTTAATGTACTCGAACCTCATTCTATGACTTTTCGAGTCATAAATTCATTATTATTTCAACGTACGGTGGTTATTAGCATTCAAACGCACCAGACCCGCCTGCACATATGTCTACTAAACGCAACTGTACCCGCAAAAACATCCTTCTGGCCGATTCCAGGACGAAAGTTGGTTGAAACGGTTTGTTTACAACACGCGTATACGTACACGCTTTTCCTAGCTTGTGTGAGCGTACGCACACATTCAAAGTCCGCTGATACGGCAGCCTTAAATGACAAATTCAGTATACTTTCTTTCACCAACTATGCTTGTATATATAAGATAGAAAGACAGACAACATTCGTAATATTTATATGTTCTAATAAAGAACGTTCGTCGTACGTTTAAGTCATTCATTTACCACGGTTCCCTGCATTATCAGGCTGTTCATCTTGAACCGCCTTTCAACAGATGACTCCACAATATTATACCGCCGTACGATCGAGTATTCAAAAGTGGAATTCTTCCCTCAATGCTAATGCAGAAGAGAAAACTTCAATTAGAAAAGTATCTTCCCCTGACGATCAAGCATTTGCATTCTAATTGTACTGTAGTGGAAACTTTAATCGCTTATTCTTAGCATACAAATCGCAGAACAAGTTTAATGAGTAAGGAAGATCCCAACATTTTAATGATCCCAAGGAGAAGGAATGAAAACGCATTCCAGCTGCAGTAAAAATGCAATGCCCTTGGCAGAGCAGCGATTGCATGAAGACTGGAAACTTTTTCTCCTCCATGAAGCATTTCCACCTCATCCTATGCCCCACACTGTCTTAGATCAATGAGCACATCGTGATGTTACTGCTTTGGCATTTAGGTAGATGAAGCTCCTTGGATGCTCACTGACTTTATCGAAAGGTTATGCATCCAAGGATCACTGTGATTACGGAGGGCGAAGTGAATGAAATTAAGTAATTGCATTCAGGGCGAAGGGGGACTGGCTTCGCCCCGTTTACCAAATCGCGTCGCTGTTTACTCAGCCCAGGTCAATTATGTAATGGTCATTTATCAAGCTCTCGTTGACCACTTCGACATGTTCCTTAGAAGTAATGGGTTGCTTCAAGGAGAAACATGGAGGAGAAGTCTCCTTCTAGAGAGGCCAAGGCAGAGAACGCACAAAGGAATTATCCATAAGCAGTAAATCAATCCTAACCGCCTCTGCAATAAGTACGTGTCTAGCAGCCCACTAGATGCAATAGAATCTGTGCGACTCCGAGCCAATAAGTACATGTAGGGGAGGAAGATTACAAGGATGATGCTCTGGAGGAAGCATTGACATCGAGGTTTTTAATACTTAGATGGAAGTGTAGGTGAACTTTACACTGATTTATGGGTTACAGAATTCCCCATTGAACGGTACAGTGAAGCTAAAGGTCATAGCAAAAGGAGATACCTCCGAAGTATCCACAGTATGTATGCGTACGATGTTTGCAAGTGTACTACTTTCATTCCTCGCAACACCCATACAGGATTTAAACACATCCCACCAGGTTTCTATAACTTATACAGAGTCAGAATACGTCCCAAAAGAGACCGACAACCGAAGCCACTCATTTTTAAAGCTTCCTGTGACCCCCACAATGGCACTCCAAACTACCAAGGGATCCTCTCCACACGTTCCCCCGGGTCCTATCACCCAACATCACTTTCCATTGCGCAACCAGGCCACTTCCTGGTCACAAAACCGCAGCAGGAAGATGCGATGAAAAAACTGATCCCCCCCTCCCCCTTCTCTCGATATAATAACTCACGGCGTTACGCGATCGTGTGTACGTTAGGTGGGTCGCTTTGCCAACAATTACGGGGCCTGACGCATACCTAGCGGCATAATAAAATGATTGTTGCCTACTGTGGGACTCATGCCAGCCTCCCACGAGACTCTTGCCTCCGCTAAACTAACGGGGCCCCACGATTACTCCAGGATATACCCTCGACTAATTACGACTTCCTTCGATCGACTCTCCACCATGCTGCTTCCCAGCTGGGCCCAATGGGCCTCACGATGTTTCAGACGAGAAAATTCATCATAATCCATAGAAGAAGCTTTGATATGAATCCTGTCTTCTGATGTATCGTTATTGGCCCTATCAGGCCGAAATTACTAGCAAGTCGTCAGGAGGATGGATGGGGTCACAGTGTGCCTTGAGAGGAGGCTTGAGAGAACTCGGCTGACCTTTGGGACTGAAGATGGTCGTCATCCCCCGTGTTCCCGGGGGCCTTACCCCGGGTCTCCACCAAGGCGAACACGAACAAAAACATTGTTCGCGGACGTTTTCCTCTGTTCCTGTCGAGTCCAAACCGCCGCAAACATGAACAAAACTCAGCGTCTGAATCGTATGTGAATATTTCGTTCTGTTTGCGGCGGTTTGGACTCGACAGGAACAGAGTAAAACGTCCGCGAACAATGTTTTTGTTCGTGTTCGCCTTGGTGGAGACCCGGGGTTACTCGCGAGGGGGGCCTGATCCACGACGTTTACACGGATCGTTCGCACCTCGAGGGGATTACGTAAATGTGGGTTACGCGTATGCAACGTATTCGGGGCGAATCGACGAGGAAGAGGGCCCCTCCCCCTCCCCCCCCACTCGTGATGTATGCGCAACTTTCGTGAGAGATTTCCTATGGAGGTCCACGGACAGGTGCGACGAGTGAGAGGCCCCTCGCTAATTAGTCGCCGGTCTCCTCGCAGACAATGCACAGGAAAGATACGATTTATACAGTAACCTCCAGCGACCCTAACAGAAGCTTTCCAGGAGGAAAAACGATCTCACATCATCCTTTCGTAGACCTTCATCCTTCTGGGATCAGAATTTTTAACAGAATCGTCTACTATATTTCTTTGATGGTGTTTTTAGAGGTTCTGGGAGAGATTTCACGATACTGGGATCTTGTGATTCCGCTATAATTAGAGATTGGGACCATCCTAGGATGAGAATTTAGGATTCTTCTAATATCAGAATTCTAGGACCCCCCTAATATCATAATTTAAAATCCTCCTAAGACCAGAATTGAGGATCCAAAATTAAACTCCAGGTTCCACAAAAAACTAAAATTTCCACCCAATTCCACATTAATCACAGCAACTCCCAATCTCCCCAACTGGATCACACACCAAATGATTACCTCCTGTTGAGGGATCTAAATTAAAGTAATTTAGAATTATTTACAGTGGAAAGTTCTGTACATATATCCAGGAAGATTACCACATAGCATGCTGAACAAGTGTTCGACGTAAAAGTACGCCTAATCTTGGTTCCAACGATTAAAAACAAAATAAGACGGGAGCGCAGGTGTAATTGATACCGAGAAATCGATGGAAGCACGGAATGTTCGCGGTGTTGCGCGATAGGAGTTTCGTTGGAAAGAGATCCTTAATTGGAGGGGTGGGGGGAGGGGGAGCGAGTTAGGAAGCGTGCATTCGTTACCAGAGAAATGGTGCAACTTTACTGTATCTTAATTACCACGTGCCCTGACGATCTCACGGACGTGTTCATGCAGATTCACCATGCATCCTCCAACTAATCACCTGCAG
The DNA here is from genome assembly GCA_960531205.1 of Andrena bicolor. NCBI lineage: Eukaryota > Metazoa > Arthropoda > Insecta > Hymenoptera > Andrenidae > Andrena > Andrena bicolor. The sequence continues at coordinate 26,642,150 of OY482665.1, forward strand.
GTTTTCCTGCAAACTTTCGATTAGAGCGCCAATCACACTCCGTAAGTACTTGAATGCTACGAATATCCCCCTCTAATTTAAAAACAATTTAAATCGGATTTAGTACTCAAATTAAGGCTGTTCGAGTACTCGAATATTCGAGTAGCTTGAAGTTCGGACCGAGCCGAGCTGAGTACCCGTAAAAACCGAGTAGCTCGAATTTTTTCGAGCGGCTCGAATGTACTTCGAGCACCTTCAAGCTTGAAGCTTGAACGTTTCGGGCAATGCGAATGTTTCGAATATTTTAGGTTACGTTTATCTACTGGAATGTAAATAATGGCGCCTCGAAAAAATTCGAGCTACCCGGATTTATCGAGCTACTCGATTTTTACGGGTACTCGGCGCGGCTCGGCTCGAACAGCCTTAACCCCGGGTCTCCACCAAGGCGAACACGAACAAAAACATTGTTCGCGTACGTTTTCCTCTGTTCCTGTCGAGTCCAAACCGCCGCAAACAGAACGAAATATTCACATACGATTCATACGCTGAGTTTTGTTCATGTTTGCGGCGGTTTGGACTCGACAGGAACAGAGGAAAACGTCCGCGAACAATGTTTTTGTTCGTGTTCGCCTTGGTGGAGACCCTGGGTAAGGGGTAACACCACTCTAGAGGCAGGAAAAGAAGACCTAAATTTAACAATTTATTTTGTGAGTATGACAAACGGAATAGAATTTCGTTTCAGAGGGTTTATTTAACACATGTTGAAGTACGAGAAACAATTTTTTTTTTATTGTCATTTTCATGCAAAATGGCGGTAACAGAGCCCGTTGTCGAAAAAAGCTTTTTTGAAAACGCCGCTACGGGAGGACGGATTTCTAGGCATGTATGACTCCTGGAACCAAAAATAAAAAAAATTTATAATCTATATACAATTGGCTTTAGAAGTACGTAGCTGTTTTTTGATTGAATGTAAACTTTATTTATAAGCAATTTAATGCTTATTTTTAGGGCAAAGAATCGATTCATTTCTTAAAAAGTACACCACTTCCACAAAAAATGATTAAAAAAAATAACCCTACGTACTTCCAAAGCCAATTGTATATAGATTATAATTTTTTTTTATTTTTGGTTCCAGGATTCATACATGCCGAGGAATCCGTCCTCCCGTAGCGGCGTTTTCAAAAACGCTTTTTTCGACGACGGGCTCTGTTGCCGCCATTTTGCATGAAAATGGCAATAAAAAAAATTGTTTTTCGTACTTCAATATGTGTTAAATAAACCCTCTGAAAAGAAATTCTATTCCATTTGTCATACTCAGAAAATAAATTGTCAAATTTAGGTCTCCTTTTTCTGCCTCTAAAGTGGTGTTACCCCTTAACTCAAATCTTCAGTTAGAGGAAAAGCTAATTATAGATCCCAGCTCTAACTTCGACCCTGTTTTCAAATTATAGAGCCCCTTTCCTATTTTTCAACGACTCCATTTGTTATTTATGGAAGTATCGCGATGATTTCGTTTATCGTGGATAGCACAGGGATCTGAGTCATACTCGTCGATTATTTCACAGAGGAGCGTCTCTATCGCGGGGAGGAGAGAGTGGAGGCCCTCTTCCTGGCGAGGGGGAACGCTGAACACGATAGGAAGCGATAACACGCGTGTTTTCGACAGGAACGAGGCTTGCGGACACGCAATCGCCAGATCGACTTCGCGCTACCAATGTGTCGTTGCTGACTCGAATCTGGCACAAGGATGCCTTCAGCCAATCCTGTCCTTTCGTTTTCCCTTGTTTCTCTGTTCATAGACCAGTACTTGGATCTAGAAATCTATCCCATCCTCAACGTTAAAATCACCTTTCATCAAAATCTATGTAATTAAATTTATGAAAAACTTCGAAAAATTTGGGTTCAAGATTTGTTAGCTCAAAATCAAAGTGGAGGGGATGATTAAGCGGGGAATATCTTAAAATGATCCAAGAAGAGTGCCCCCCAATCCTGAGCAGGTTGCAGTTATAAGATGAGCGACTTTTCATTCAACTTTTGCTCCTCATTCAAATTCAATGTTGAGGAGTGGCAAGGCTTCTTGTGGTTAGATTTCAATCAGGGAACCGAACCCTAACCCGTACCCGGTTCGGTACGCCGTACCGTCGACTAACCCGCCTAACCGGGTAACAGAATTCCTCTGTAACCCGACTAACCGGGTTAACCGGGTTAATGCGGTTACAATAATATTGGAATAATACAGATAGTCCGGGAGCCAGCGACACATTTTTTTTGCCAATATGTTTAAAGTTGGTTTATCTTTTGTTCTACTATATTTGTGCTACAGATCAACAAAACGACCTCCTGCCAGCGCACTAGCGGAACAACGCTTATCAGCAGCGTATCAATTATGTAAGAAAATATTGTGCAAAATCCTTATTTGTTTAAATTTGGAAATTTTTGTACTAATGATAGACACCATAAAACACCGAAAAATGATCTGCTGCCACCTTAGTTGTGGAACGGCATGCTACTGCCACTCCTATAAACATGTTAAAAAAATGAAATCCATTGACTAAAATGTTTAAAGCTGAAATTTTTTGTGGTGGTAGTTTATATCACAAAATGGAAGAAAAACGATTGCTGCCAGTCCTATCATGGGACAAAAGCCTTGGCAGGAGCCACCAAAGGTGCAACGCCACGCGCCGCGCCGCGTTACCTACATCTCCAGGGCGAGTGCGATTCAAAATTAAATTTCTCCGTCGCGGTCATATATTTAAAGTTGATTTTTTTTTGTGCTAATTGTTTACATTAAGTAGTATAAGAAAAACATTTGCTGCCATCCATATCGTGGAACAAAAGGCTTGGCAGGAGCCACCAAATGTCTTGCTGTTGACTGAGGTAAAGAAAGGTGCAATTTGGCGAGTTGTATGAATTTATCTTAGTTCACAATAATTCATACACATGTCATGAATACTATATATGTATATAAATCTATAGATATTCATCATCGTAATTTTCAAAAACTTTAATTATATAAATAAAAAATGTATTACAGCTCGGGGTTGCTTCATTTTTAATTATACAATTTTAACTATTAAATTAAACATTTTGTAGTTATGAGTAGATTAAAAATTAAAAAAAAATTGAAACGTGGGAATTAAATATTAAATTAAATTATTTATTTAAATATGTACATTAAATTGAACTTTTTATTCTAACTTGTCAAATTAAGAATCAAATTAAATTTTCAGTCCATTAACTAAAATTATTAGAATTTAATTAAGATTTAAATGATTAGTAATATATATTAAATTCTAATAATTTTAGTTAATGTACTGAAAATTTAATTTGATTCTTAATTTGACAAGTAATATATATTACTAATCATTTAAATCTTAATTAAATTCTAATAATTTTAGTTAATGTACTGAAAATTTAATTTGATTCTTAATTTGACAAGTTAGAATAAAAAGTTCAATTTAATGTACATATTTAAAAAAATAATTTAATTTAATATTTAATTCCCACGTTTCAATTTTTTTTTAATTTTTAATCTACTCATAACTACAAAATGTTTAATTTAATAGTTAAAATTGTATAATTAAAAATGAATCAAACCCCGAGCTGTAATGCATTTTTTATTTATATAATTAAAGTTTTTGAAAATTACGATGATGAATATATATAGATTTATATACATATATAGTATTCATGACATGTGTATGAATTATTGTGAACTAAGATAAATTCATACAACTCGCCAAATTGCACCTTTCTTTACCTCAGTCAACAGCAAGACATTTGGTGGCTCCTGCCAAGCCTTTTGTTCCACAATATGGATGGCAGCAAATGTTTTTCTTATACTACTTAATGTAAACAATTAGCACAAAAAAAATCAGCTTTAAATATATGACCGCGACGGAGAAATTTAATTTTGAATCGCACTCGCCCTGGAGATGTAGGTAACGCGGCGCGGCGCGTGGCGTTGCACCTTTGGTGGCTCCTGCCAAGGCTTTTGTCCCATGATAGGACTGGCAGCAATCGTTTTTCTTCCATTTTGTGATATAAACTACCACCACAAAAAATTTCAGCTTTAAACATTTTAGTCAATGGATTTCATTTTTTTAACATGTTTATAGGAGTGGCAGTAGCATGCGGTTCCACAACTAAGGTGGCAGCAGATCATTTTTCGGTGTTTTATGGTGTCTATCATTAGTACAAAAATTTCCAAATTTAAACAAATAAGGATTTTGCACAATATTTTCTTACATAATTGAAACGCTGCTGATAAGCGTTGTTCCGCTAGTGCGCTGGCAGGAGGTCGTTTTGTTGATCTGTAGCACAAATATAGTAGAACAAAAGATAAACCAACTTTAAACAAATGAGACATCAAAAAATGTCGCTGGCTCCCGGACTAAGAGGTTGGAGTGTCTATTAAAAAGTGAGAAATCTTCGACTTCCGCATTTCTCATCAGATCTTTCGCCGATGAAACTGACACCAAGAACGACATAATTCGGAAAATAATGAAGGAAATTCCATGCAAAATTCATTTCCATAATCTGAGGCTAATTTCGTTAATAATAGTCCGATTTACATGAAATTTGGTATGATTATCATCGGAAAAACATAATGAACCCATCGACATCACTTCCATATCGATACGATAAAGGTTAAAGAATTATTTTTTTCTAAATTGGGTATGAATCCTCGGCCGACCGTAGCGAATTGGGGTCGGCGCACCGCAGTTATGGGGTGAAAATGTGAAATATTCATTTCAGCGTAGTAAGAAATTCTTTATTCTTTATCGTATCGATATGGAAGTGACGTCAATGGATTCCTTATGTTTTCCTAATGAAAATCATACCAAATGTCATGTAAATTGGACTATTTTTAACGAAGTCAGCTTGAAATCATATAAATCGATTTTCCATTAAATTTCTTTCATTATAGTCCGAATTACGTCGTTCTTGGTGTTAGTTTCATCCGTGAAACATAAGGAATCGATCGGTGTCGTTTTCCCAAAGATCTGGTGAGAAATGCGAAAATCCTGGACATTTCTGAAATTTTAATGGTATTCAAACCTCGAGGGTCGAAAGCCATAAAAATCGGTGAGGCACTGCAGGGGCTTGTCCTCGCTACGGGGTACCAGGCCGCATTGTCGAGCGTAGCTTCTTGCCTTAAATGACTGTCTAGTTTAGACAAGACTGTCTTATTTCGCTAGTAACCGGCCCGTAGCGGGTTAACCGGGTTACTTCGGTTTCTTCTAGAATTTAAGAACCGTTCCCTCGTGGTTACTATGGGTTACAGAAACCTTCCTTGGTTAACCGGGAAAGGGTTAGGGTTACTAGGCGGTTCGGATCCCTGATTTCAATTCTATCTAGGTTTTGTAACTAATAATAAGATGTAGGCCAAGCTCGTCTTCTTGCTAGTGGGAGTCCATCTGCCTCTTTCTCACAGTTGCAGCCCGCTTTCGAGCTCCTTGGATCCTTCCTTCCTGCCAGTACGAAATTTCCATGGGACGATTGACTTTCTCTGATGGCACTATCGAGCTCAGGCATCTTCGAATATCGTTCAGGCACGGGTTACGCGTGTTCACGTGGTCAGGTGGCTCGTTATGGAGTGGATGTCTCAATGTCTCAATTGTCGCTCGTGTCACTTTCGCACGGTTACTTTTCTCCTCTGTTTCCCCTTTGATCGACCACTTTTGTCCTTTCCAGGCAGGCGACGTCCATAGAAGGCCTACCTTTTCACCAGTGGGAGGTCGAGTGTGTCGAATGATGATCAGACAATTGCTGCCCTCAATTCTATCCTGAGATGTTTCTTGCTGGGGGAAGAATGGGAATCCTTCAGTGAAATGGGCATTGTTGGGCGTGTTAAGGGAAGTAGGAGGACTTTCGGTTTCTATGTTTCTATGTATTACGGGCTCCTTCTTAGAGATGTTTAGAGTCAAAGGAGTTCTGTTGGTAACTGATTGCATTGGAACTCAACTACGTGGTCTGCTCAGAAAAGTGGAAGGCTGTGGAGGTTGAGGAGACTCCGTGAGGTAAGATCTCAGAGTCCATGTTCAAGGACTTGAGTGGTTACTAGGTGAAGATTGGAGGAGTTGATGAGACTCCATTTTGGAGAACTTTCTTCCTTCAAAAAGCCAACGTTCAGAATGTCAACAGTTCAGATCTCTCAGAGAAGATCTCATCAGATTCCAAAGAACTTAAACCCCTCCACTTTGGAGTACTCCAAAAACCCAAAGCCTCTATCACCCTCAGCAGAGTTTCATCAGCCCAGATCACAGCCTCCACAGCTTGGAAGAATCCACCAGGCCACCTCGACAGTCACCTCCTCCACGACTATCCTCCAGCAAGCCAGGGAAGAGCCGAGGAAACCGGCTGCTTGTATAACCACGTCGCTTCCACGTTCCACGAGCGCGTAAAAGCCTCGCGTTTATGCAACTTTGCTCCAACATTCGTCTACACGCACGCGGATCGACACAATCTCGGGCACCACGTGTGCGTCAGCTCGGTGTGCACCGACCAACGACACCGTGAGTGAAAGTCCCACTGACTTCTGAGCCTCTGCAGCATCGCGAGGACTCATCTCGTAATGGGAATCGAGAAGATGTCCCAGGAGAACAGCCTGTCCCATCCACAAATCCTGCGGAAGTGAAAGAGTAGATTTTCCGTTAGGGAGAGTAGTATGCTCAGTGGTCTTCCACTGGGAGCGATATCGATCGCCCTGACTGCGAACAATATTGAGAAAACGCGATTGTTCTGTAAGTGGAGCAGCGATTCCAGCGATTAATTGTGTCGAGAACGCTGCACTTCCCGCTGGGTTTCTGCCGGAGAAGGGAACTGCGGTTAATAGTAAGATTTCGAATTTCAAATGGATGGAATTGGATTTGATTTTTATTAAGTTGGTGGGACTGATGATAATCGTAGCAGTTTGTCAGTTAATTTGGAAGAATTCAAATTTCGCGGGTGTACCAAGCAACAGCGAGGTTTGTGGAGGCTACACCCACTTTCCTAACTTCTGGTTCACGCATGCGCGTTGGACATATCAGTATTGCTCAGTATACTCTGTTCGCAAAAAATGCTTCTGTGATATAATCACTGGCACAATTTAATTTAAATTAAAACCGCCTTCAAAAAAATAAAAATGCACCAAAAAGTAAAAAATTATTTTTTCCTTTATTTCATCTACGACACTCATATTTTTTAAGACGGCGCCTCATCATTTTCACTGTGTAAATCTGGCGCCGACTTAAAAAAATTGAAAGTCGTAGATTAAATAAGTGAAAAAATAATTTTTTACTTTTTAGTGCATTTTTATTTTTTTTGAAGTCGGTTTTAATTTTTTTATTTTTAACTTTTTAGTTTTATATATACTGACACAACATGCTGAGGACAAATGCGCGTACGTACATAAAATAATAATAGATGGCAGTAGTCTTTATTATTAACCAGAACTGGCAAAATATTGGATTAATATTGATAGAGGGCGAATAAAAAGAGATCATTAAAATCGGTCCATATGCTGAGGAGTTATGCGCGGACAAATATAAAAAAATACATACGGGTCGAATCTATAATCTCCTCCTTTTTGAATTCAGTTAAAATCTGGAAGAAAGATGGACAGTTTGCAAATGTGTTGAGCGATAGTGTCTTTTTTCCAAGGACCTCGTCGTGAGGGCCTCGAATTCAATTATTTTTGCAGTTGCAAAGCTTCGTTTCTTATTTCGTTTATCCAAACGGGCCCTGAACTGCTAATATCAATAATAAAACGTTCCACGAAGAGGCTGTCTCATCCATCGTAGTATTTATCACATGGTAGGTAAAAGTGGTTGCGCAACCGTCTTCTATGGACCCCGTCAGGGAATTCGACGAGCAATAAATTGTGGAAACGCATCGCACGCAGGCTGAATTGCATAAGAGAGAGGCGATGAACGGATAATTCCTATTTTCGCACGGAATTGCACCCAGAGCATCCACACTGTGTCACAATAACGAGGGGGGCGCCCCTCCATGGCTGGTGTAATTAAGACCTCGTGTCTCATCGCGCCTCCTGGGGCCTCTGTTAATCCTATTCGCCGGTACAGCGAAGAAGGGGCCCAATTTTTATAGTACCAAAACCTACTATACTTCCTGAAATCATTACTATCTATATCTCGAAGAAAATCGAATATGCAAAACATTTTACCCTCTGAATACAAAAACATAAACCCTAAGCACACTTCCCGTGCGGAAAGCCTCCAATACTATTCATTTATCATACTCTCTGAACGCCCATTGACGTGCTCCGCGCGGAGTGCACATACCAAAGGCACATATGTTCATAGGACCCAAAACTTCACAGCTAATTACATTGAAACCAAATCTCCCACCACGAATGTCTTCCAAAAGCCTCCCGAACGTGGAAAGGGAAACTTTGAGAGGCATCGAGAGGAACGATTTCCAGGACGATCGTCCAGGCAAGATGGGACCAGTCGTGTTCGCCTAGGAGAAGACGCTTCTTCAGCGAGCCACTCGCCTTTTGCTTTCACTTTCTCACGTGGTGGAGACGAGAGGAGGCCCCCCCGCTGTCATAGCAAAGTCCAACCAGGAGGATCGTCCTCCTCGAGTGCACGAGCGCATTTATCGAGACCGTTCGCTGTTCCATCTTTGGCCGAGGTTTGCATGCATGCAACGCTGCACTTAAGGCCCCCCTGCAGATGCAGCGATGGGCTCGAAATACTCGAAATCGTGCGAACAAATCGAGTACCCTAAGCAGCTTGAGCACCTCCAGCCTATAGGAAGACGTACGGGCAAAGAGCTCTGCGTTGAGTCTGAGTGAGATTTGGAGCAGATTTATGGTAGGAAAAATTGCAGACTAATTAGGTATATCTGATCGTCTGAAGATTCTAGTTCGAGGACTCGTATCCAATGTCCATCGCTACTCACATGGAACCGATACAGAGAAATCGCCGCGAAACCACGTTGGATTCAAAGGAGAGCCAAGTAAAGAGGATACAAAACGTTCCCTTTTTTTTCAAGAGAAAACGTAATTGCGACAATGTAATGGCGATGCAGGTGGAAGATAGCAAGCCGCAGCACGCGAGGAGAATCTTCAAAGAGGGAACAGCGTGCATGCACTCAGCACGTGCGCCGACATCATCCTTAAGGTTTAAAAGAACAAATAACGGATAGCCTTGCCACTTCCCCTCCTCCATATCTATATCGAGCCTGAATTTTCCTTCTCGAATGAGACTCGATGAGATCTCACTTTCTCGATTCCCCGTCCAAGGTAATTGGAAAGTAAATACACTTGAAAAACGGAATTCCTTCCTTCGCCCATTACAGCCGCGATAAGGAAGCTTATCGCCCATCTGGGCACGAGTGGAAGCAGTCAATGACGTCGTTCAGAGAAACCTCTCAATGGCCGAGGGGAACGTGCCGCGACGAGCGGAGGAAAAATAGTCGCAAACAAATGCCGCGAGCTTTCCCTCGCGCGGAACCGCCACGCAGCCGCACGCAGCTTGCGCAATCGACGGGTCGTAGGTCAGGAACGCGAGGCGTCGATTCGCACTGCCCCCTACCATCCATTTTTCTGAAAGAAAAATACGCGTACACGTAATCCACTCGATCGAGCATATATCGAGGCCGAAAAGTGAGCTTTTAAGGAGTCAGGAACGCAGCTTCGGAGTTAAAAGATCTAAATATTCACGTGACCACAGACGCCAAGATCTTTGCAAGCCATCGTCGCGACGATGTCGATATCGCTCCAGTTCCTATTGCTTTCACCCACGCGGCGATAAATCGCCGATTCGTGAGGAGGATTCCTCATGAGTTTCGTGTACAACGCTTTCACTAGCTCCATTCGAGACGTGTGAGAACCAGACCAGGGGATACGGGGGGGGCCCAGCTGATTTCTTGCCTGTAGCAAGGCCGTATCCACGACTTCTATTTCTGAACGCTTCGGCTGGATGTTCCTGAGATCTCGAAATTCTTTTCGCCACCTCTAAATATTCTACTGATCACAAGGATGAAAAGTGGAAAAGGAACTATGTCTCTAAAATGAGTCATTTTCTCGTAAAAGGTTATTAAAGTTTCGGCCAATCGGGTCGCGCACAGCTGCTGTGGAGGCGGGGCGTAAGAAGAGGCAGAGTGGGGATCGCACCGCCCCGACGGACCAAAGCATCAAAGATCTTTTACGAGAGAACGGTTCCTTCGAGCGATACAATTCTTTTGGAGATTTTCGTCCTTGAATCGTGTGGGACACGCAGAGGTTAGAAGGATCTTCGTCTCGAATGATCCAGACCCTGACCAATGCCTTTTCTACACCCTGTAGCTGACGGAAGTCGACTGTTCTCGCATACGTTTAGCATCTTTTCGTATCCGCTTGAGTAAGGCGAAACATTCCGCGGATGTGGCTCGTTCGAGGAACAAGATGCACAGTTTTCAATCGGGGCGCGGATCTGTGGCGCATTGTCGACTCAGCTTCGAGCTGGGTATGTTTGAAAAATCACTTAAAGTTACATTAAAGCGAACGTTCGCGGTGGGACTAAACTCGCGATGTCTCGAAATGTCCCAAGAGTACCTCGACCTTTCTTATTGCACAATAAAATCTATAAACCGGCGATCCTTGCGCAAAGCAGCGACGATGATGCTTCGTGGAGCTCTCAATCAAAGATACGTTATCCGGAGCCGCGATCGACGTCTCTTTATGCAATAATTATTGATCGCGGCAGCCTGGCGGTTTCGATGATAACTACTCTGTTGAAAACAGAGCAGTCGACGGTCCGTTGCTTTCGAGCAGCCCGAGCACCGTTCAAATAATTGATTACCGAGTCGCGCTTATTGCATCCAACGAGATTCCATCTTGGAAAAATGGTTCGCCCGCGCACCTCTGACCTTCTTCGCTTTCTCCGGCGGTTCAACGGTCCCTGAAGAGTGTCGTGCTCCTCCGGGTCCCCAGACATGTCGCTATTTATAGACGTGGGCGTTAACTGATGGACAAGGAAGCGACGGAGCACTTCTGCAAAGTGGAACCTGCTTTTCACCTCGAGTCCGCGGGTTCTGAGTCCATCGAAGGGCCTTACAAAATTGTGCGGGCCCAAGTAGTTTGAAAAATTTCAGAACATCTCTATTACAGAATAGAATGCTCAACTCAACCACGCGTTTCCCAACAATATACCCCGTCGTAGCTGAATACCCTAAAGCAATTCCCAACCAAGTTTCCTTAGAAGGGGCCCGCTCAGCTGGCTCGTCTACGACAACCGGATCACCCAGTTGCGAAACTGCGATTACCATGGGAGTCCAGTGACTTGGAACCAGCCTCTGACTAATGATCTCCCAAAGAATTTCAGCCACGCGTGATGGATGAGGCCCACTGGACACGATCCCCGATCCAGTTCCGTAGGCATCATCTCCTGCGCTTCGAGCACGATTGCCCAATCGTTTCGCCAGCTTATCAGACGAGGAATCGATCGACAGCTGCCTCTACCTTTCCTCCCTGCCAGATTCCTAGCAAATATTGCAACAGAGTACAATTTGCCGAGGACCGAATCCTCGCTTCCAAACTTTATAGCTAGTGAAGTCTACCTGCCAGGATCTCAACTACTCGATGAATCCTGTACCCCAAGGAGCTGGTATCTTTGTAGTGATCTATCAGCAATCGAGATAACTCGCAAAGATTTTGCTGAACGACCTCAACAGCCGCTACAAAGCCTCCGTTCCCTCGGCGCCCCCCAAGATGAAAGAGTAAAAGCGTATTCCACGAAGGAATCCTGTATCGACGAAGCAGAAGAGCAGGGAGAGGGTCGATCCCGAGGTCCCAAGAGGCTAGACTCCCACTCTCGGAGAATCAAGGAACGCTTGTAGGTGCAAATATCGTGCCATCTACGAGCCGAAGACAACTTTCGCCCCCCAAGGCTGAGAAGATTCCTCGTGGCGGGCTCGTCGCGCGTAATAGAGACACGGACGGCCATTGAAAAATAGAATGGCACCCGTTAATTAACCGTTACGAGGCGCGTGCAACGCCGTTGCGAAACCATCCCTCCGATGGACACTCAAAGGACGATCGTTCCCTCGACTGCGCCCGGTTTTTAGCTAGCCTCAAGGTTCGACCAGAACCTTACGTAACATTCGAGGACACCGGTTCCTTCCCTCGCGCAGGGTAAACAGCCTCCTGCAGGATACTGGGCAGACTGGATTGCGAAATTCCAATCGTCGAGGCGCGACCTCGATCTTCGTGTAACGGCCACGTGCTTCCCTTCTGAGTTTTACTTTCCATCCTTCTGCTGCTGTGGGGAACCTGCCCCCTCCTTCCACCCACAGGAAGTCCATTCCACTTGCAATTCAATCCTCGAGATTCTCGGGCCTGGAAATCGGCATTTCGGAGCCCCAGTTGGTAATTGAAGAAGAGCTGGTCTTCCCGGAATGCGGCACAGCACTCCCAGAATGCACTTTCGCGGTGCCACGGAGCCCCAGCTGGCAAAGGGCACGGAGAACTTAGGCCAGGGTTCGTGTGTCAGCTCGATCGACGGGACCTCAGATCGGTATCGATCTTGAACTCCGGACAAGCCTCCCTCCAACTTCCTTCTACTTCGATCTTATCGCCCCGCTGTTTCGCCAAGTTCGATCAACCTGCTGGTGATTTGTCGCTCTTCGGAGGATCGTGACGATCATTTGTCACGGGTACAGCCTGGGGCCTGATGCTTCAGGGGGAGTTTAAAGGTCATCCAACGTTGCAAGAGTCTGTGGAAAGAGGCGGAGGGAATTGAGAAACCAAGAGGACGAATTTTTGCCATGTTAAATTTGCTTGGGTCCCGAAGCTTCCGCGGTATGTACTCTGTTTACGCAGAATAAGAAACTCCACTGGCGCGGCTATAATTCCAGGCGCGAATACCACCTCCCCCTTCGTTTTCTCCAGCAAAGATGGCTCCGCGCACACATAGAAAGTGATGGAATACCGGAGGACCCATCATCCACAGCCACCATCCGCTTGCTCGAGCCTGGTGATCGAGGCAGAAAGTGACGTAACGAAGCGTTACGTCCTCTACCCCCATCACACGTGCACCTTCTCCTCCGAGCAGCTCGGGGGCATCCTCTTCTCGGCCCGAGCCGCCTCCTCGACGCTCCAGTCGCCTCAGAACAGTCCCTTGGCGAAGGTAACGCGCGAGTGTGAGCTTCCCTGAAGAGAGTGCAACAGTGTCGAGGCTATCACGAGACCATGGAACCTATTGGACCACGCTACATCCTTGTTGTCTGGGGTACGTGTTTGCGCTTGCAAGGTTCCCTCGGGGAATCATCCCTCGACCTCCCTCGATGCTCGGACGAAATCGTGCTCGACTTTTTGGGATGGGAGTCTAGGGAGGGAGGCAAATTTCGAAACAGAAAGTACAGCCGTCGAGCAACCAGCCTGGGGATACTTTCTTTGGAAATTTTCCTCTTATTCATTGGCATCGATCCACGCTCGCTATTGTGCCCTCTAGAGCGAAACACGTGGATAGAAACTCTTTAGAGATTGCATGCGCTTCTCTAGGCATGCAAAAAGTATGATAGTGACTTCACGAGGCGTGAAGTTATGAATTTCTAGAGCTGACTTCGGCTTCTAAGGGAGCCTTGGTTGACTCGTCGAGAGGAGATTTTTTACTACAAAATTTCAACCCTCAGGAATACTATTCGTAGAACGTAAAGAAGCTTCCCCTTATCGTGGAATCTTTTTATTCTATAGAATATTCCTAGTAAAACATGAATGGATCGTGTAGTAATATTTCTTATAATTCCTCTCTCGCTACAGTGGCTGTACTATGGGCCTCCACCCTTGGACTTCAACGACCACCACCCAGATACTCCCAGCAGTACATGCCGGAAACTTCCTTCAGTTGTCGCAGCAAGATCGTAGGGAGCTACTATGCTGACCCTGAGACAGACTGCCAAGTGTTCCATGTCTGTGTGTCGGTGTCGGGCACCGTGCAAGATTACAAGTAAGCGATACTAAGAAGTTGAAGGTCAGAGGCCTTGTTCGCGCAGGGCTAAAGGTTTTTCTTTTCAAAGGTTCTTATGTCCCAACGATACTGCCTTCGACCAAGAAAGCCAGACCTGTGCCGATTGGTACGACGTGGACTGTGAGGCAGCCACTCTCTACTACGCCAGCGACAACTTTGACCTGTACAGAATAGGATCCGGTCTGGAATCGCCCCACTACGACAGTATACGCAGCGACTCCGAGCCGCAGGATCACCTGCAGCGCAGCGAAACCAGCGATCCGGTCCGCTCCTCTGCCAACAACCTCGACAGAGTCGCCTCCACTAGTTACAACGCGAATAACAACAGGGACCTGCGTGGTAGCAGCAGTGGTAACTTTTACAATAACAGAAACGGCAAGGAGGAGGATTACGAGAGCGAGAAGTCCTACAAAGAAGAGACTGTTCAGGACACCAAGAAGAAGGCGGGGATTCGGAAGGTCAGCAGGAAGCAGCAGTTTAATGACAATGGCAATAGCAATTATGCACCGTCCAGTACACCAGCTCCTCCGGCTGCCAGCAATCAAAACACTTACACCGGTTTCTACAGTGGCAGTAATTACAATCAACGGGCCAATGGTTTTGTCTCATCGACCAGTGCAAGGCCTCAAGAGAATTATAACAGGAATCAGAATACGCAGAGATACAACGCGCCCTCTTCAACGTACAGGCCTAGCACGAACTATCAGGAAAATTACAATTTCCAGTCCCCTAGCACCACAGCGAGGACAACTGTTTACAATGCTTACAATACTAATTATAATCAACAGAACACCGGCAGCTTCAGTCAGAGCACAACAGTGAAATCGACCAGCTACAATAAGAATTACCAGAATTACAATAACGGTGGACAGTTTGTACAATCGACGACCCTGCAGCCCAGCACCAATTACCAGTCTAACGATTACACGAATTATCAGAGAAACTATAATAACATCCAGCGTGGAAATAGCAATGTACCATATCAGTCGACAACACCGGCGCCTACTGTCTATGACAATGCCTATAATGGCAATGGCAATAACAACGGACAATACAGAAGCAGTACAACCACGAGGCAAGACATTTCTCAAGCGACCACAAAATACTTTCCCAGTTACGCGAGCAGTAGTTATGCCCCCACCACGTACAGTCCAGCCACAAAGAAGTATATTACGAACGACAATGGCCAAGTTCAGACCAGCGTGAGGAATAATGATAACGGACAGTATTACGACAAGACTAGCCAGTCGATCAAAAGTTCATCGCAATATTACGACAGCACCAAGGCACCAAAGAAGGCTACGCAATACAACAATTACGATGGCACAAATGGGAAATATTACACCGAAACCAGCACGAGTAACTATGACATCGCTAGATCTTCCGTTGGAATTGGATTCAGCCCTGCTAGTATCAATCACTTAGCAGAAACACCACGATCCACCACTCCAGTGCCAAGGTATTTCAACAATACATTGTATTTATAAGTTTAGTTAATTCAGACAATTAATGCCGAGGAACTTGGCGATCGATGAATGACAAACTTGTTTCTTTTTGCATGCACAGGAGAATCTCCACAGCTACTACGTACAATCCAAATACTTTTAACTCAAACACGCAGAGACCACCTCAGTCACCCACTACTCCTCGAGGAAGCACATATGTCAGTGGATCTGCAAGACCCTTCTCGTCCACGAGACTTCCCAATACCACAACGCCGCGATCAAAATCTGGGAAGAAGAACGATTACGATTATGCCTATTACGATAACACCGCAGGGCTTGAATACGACAGCCTAGACTTGGAACACGTGACTGGAAACAAGGAGTCTACGAAAATCGCGAGGAATTGATTTACATCCACCCTTCGCTCGAGTCCCTGAATAATCAGTGACGCATATTCATTCGTTAGAGGAAATATTCCTGCCACGCAACTTCCAAGGGATTCTTAAAACCCGTAACTCCATGAATAGTGGTCAGTGCATCGCCAAAATCGGCTTTCGATAACAGTGCAAGAAACACATATTGGACGCCGATTTTGGTGCGAAGAATAGATTGCCTTAAGTACGCCTAACGATCACCTGAGATCTAACAATAACACCCATTCGAATAGTCCTTTTTCCATGTTCTCTTTAACAGTATTCTAGGATAAACAATTGTGCGCGATAAAAGTTACACGAATAAGGAGAAATGTTACTCTACCATTAAATTATTAAAGACTTCCACGATTGTCCACATATTGGTAGCGCAATGTCTTGTCAGAATTTGATAAGTCTTGTACATACTGTATGAAAAAAATGTTCAAATTCGCAACAATGTCCTAAACCCTGCGGACTGAGTGTACATACTATAAGTATTTTAATTAAAAAAAGTACTAAAAGACTCTACCTTCCAACTTCTTGCCTCGCTATACCTCAACATTCTTATTTCGAATGTTAAAACTTTGAATTTGAATCTACAGCATAATTGAAAAATGCAGTCGCGCTAATATTAAAGCAAAAAAAACTCTAAGGTTCCGATGGAGCCAGTAATTGCTTACTGTAATTCCACCTTTTGTGCACTGGTTGAGGAAGAACAGAGTTTCCTCGGAGAATTGTCTCGTGAATTATGAATGAGATAGTGTCACGTGATTTTTTTATTCAATTAGCAGCCTCCATGGAAATCACTATGAATGATAGTAAATCACTATACAGCCGCATGCTCAGTTGTGAATGGTGAGTGGTTGTGAAGAGCTTGAAGAATTCGGGATTGAGGTGTTCCAATTCTTCGAAATGCATTACACTTAATTTACAACATTATCGGATTGTCTGTGATTACCGCGATACACGGAATAAAAATATTTAAACGCGTCGTCGAAACAACGAGGGAATTTACACATTAGTCCAACGTGAGTATTACAACATACACCTGCTTTTATCAATCTTCTGGCATTAAGCTTCGCAAATAAATGTATTCTTAGTTCCTGCGGCCGGAAATTTCTCACGCTTGCATCGAAACAGGAATATTTATTTCATCCCTGAAAGATACAGATTATTGCATAATCTGTTTTAGGTTACTGTTTCAATGTCAATCATCTGACTTTTCTTGAATGAAAAGGGAGATACGCTAACACCGAACCTGAATTGCAGAAATCAGAAGGAGAAGCGCGATGGGTAATGTAGTGACTTCTGCCGTGTCGGCAGCTGATGTAATTATGCCTGTGCATCAGCAAGAACTCTCCAAGCCTAAACACCATGGAATGGATAAACTTCAAGGGGAGCCTCCGCCAGAATGCCCCATGCATAGACCAGCGGAGAAAGCGCCGCCTAAAACTGCCAGCGAATGTCCAGTAGATCACATGGCAGCGGACGATATCAATCCCCTTAATATGGTTCGCGTAGCTAATAACGTTCTTCTGTTTTCGCGTCGCATTTAATTATTAGATGGAGTAAAATATCATATATTATTCAGATGCCTGCCGCCAATCAACAACCAGCGCCGGACCAGCCTTTCCCCTTGCCCACGAACAGACAGGTCTCGTCGATACCGAAAGCAACCGTCGAAGGCGAATTTTGGGTTTACCCATCTCAACAGATGTTTTGGAACGCGATGCTGAGGAAAGGCTGGCGTTGGAAGAACGAGGATATATCGCAGAAAGATATGGATGATATAATAAAAATTCACAATGCCAACAATGAGCAAGCATGGCAGGAAGTACTGAAATGGGAAGCGCTTCACGCGAGGGAGTGCAGTAATCCAAGGCTTCGGAGCTTTGGAGGTAAAGCCACGACATATTCGCCACGTGCGCGCATTCGACATTGGATGGGGTTGGTTACAGTTTCCACGAGAAAGATTCGCTCGCTTTTAAGATGTATTATTAAATCCTTGTGCTTTCAGGTACGAACTCCCGTTCGATCGCCACGATTGGATTGTAGACAGATGCGGGAAGAACGTTAGATACGTTATAGATTATTACGACGGAGGTCAAGTGAACGAAAAGTACACGTTCGCGTTACTCGACGTGAGACCGGCTATGGATTCGTGGGTAAATATCTGGGATCGCATGAAGGTAACGTGGTGGCGTTGGAGATATTCTAGGGAATCGGAGGAATCGGAGTCTGCCCCGAAACGCAGCGAACAGACGAATTAGAAGTTAGATAGAATAGAGAAACGTTAGATTCCTAATTAAACACTCGTTTCGTAAGCTGCGCGTTATGTTCGAACGATGTACGATTTGAAAAAAGCAAACGAAAGAGTGTACACGCCACGCCAAAGAGATTTACTGTTTGAAGAAAGACACGCTCGTTTAGTTACTCGTATTCTATTGGTACCGAGACAATAAAACATTCAGTCGACTTTGCAATAACATTTGTAGCCAGTGTTAATGAAATCTTGCGAACAATTTTGTAAAGTTACCATATCAGCTATTTTTAAGTCACCGTGTAAAAGGGTAATAGGTGCACTTTTATGTTGTTCCTTGTACAACTTCATTGCGAATTTGATCTTAAATAAAAAAAAACTTGCTCAAATCAAGTTGCTCGTTATTTAAACGACTCGCAACAAAATTGTTCGAAATATTGTAATCTTAAAAGCTGGTTCCTCGAACGTTAATAAATATGTAAGTCGAGGAAAGAATGAAACGCGTATGCCTACGCTTCACTACGAACCGCAAAATTTATTTGCATTTCATTTACATCTGAAACTTTGGAGAATTAAAGAAATTTCAGCATTCAGAAACGTTGTACGTGAAATAAAATTATATTTTGTCTAAAAGTACAAATGAAACTGTATCAAGTTGAAATTGATTTCTGATATAATAACAATGTTACGTTAGGTAAAATGCGTGAATATTTATTCAATTGGAAGATTTATATACAGAGTGTTTTATAAACTGTCTATATTAAAAATCTGTAAATTCTCTAATTCTCTATTGAAAGTATGGACACTGCGAGTGACATTAAATAATTTATAAAACACTCTGCATCGAACGGTTCCCCTCCTTACAACATTATTGAACTATATATATGTATATATGTTTATACAAATATGTATATATCGCATCATTATATAATACGTAATTAACATACATCGATTATTACAAAAATGTCTGATACGTATATAACATTGAACATTAAATCGATGCAACGTGTAACAATGATAGTACATTGTTAGGAAACTATGTCAATTACAGAGTATTTAATATTTTTGCCTCAAATATTAATTTTACCCTGCTCACGCTTTTAATTCGTTTCGCTATAAAACTGGTTTGTAAATATTTCTGAACATTCGCCGCGTTGTACCACTATGGTGAAATTCATTTAGCAGGTTTCGCACTCGTTAGAATCAAATCCCGTTGCTGTATTTGCGAACAAATAGTTCAGGGTAATATCAACAGTAATCGCAATCGCGCAACAGAGATAAATTTTCCTCTTCGCGAGGTACCTTCTCCTTGATACTACTAAGAATGTTTCCTAATATCAGTTTAAATGAACACACAAGCCGGCTGTAATAGAAAATGTAACGATTGATTGAAGTAGCGTCATCGCGTTTTTATTTTTTTTTGTAGGGAGGGGGATTAATATTTTCAATTCCACATAAATCAGGAGAAGAAAAAAATAGAGAACGTTTCTGTACAATTGGCACATTAATCTTCTCTGCATTCTCTAATAAACTCAACGGTATGGGTTCGATCAACTATTCTCCGGCTTTAAAGATAAAATATATTTGAACGTGCTAGTGTGTACGAAAAGAAACGAGGGTGCAATCGATACTTTATACTTTCTGTACTGTTATTCGATAGAGAATCAATCAACGATCAAAGCGACAAGGAGATACAATTTACAAATAAATAAACAAATTGCATTCTCAACTCAGGCATTCTATTCAACGATTAATCACATCTATCTATGAAAACTGCTTACGAAGCAACTAAGAGTAGTGCCAATAATATCGAATAATTCAGAACGCTGTTGAGGATCTTTGCTACCCCAACGTTTCACCCTGAATTAGGTAAATTTCGAGAATCCCTTCGATGTAATGCCAAGTCGTTCCCGAATTTATCAAAGCGTTGTAACGTTCGTGTAAGACACATCTAACTCAGCGTAACACGAAAGATATCATAGTGTTCTTAGTGTTTCTAAATAGAATTATGAGGCAGATAGCCAGAACAGTTGTTGGAGCCACAAAGGCAGGGCGTATCACTGAGATCATGGACGGAATTAGCAACTCCACCAGCATAGTTAAAAGTTATTTCCTCACCGATATCTATGTCTCTAGACGCGAACAAACATAACCGAGGCACTACTCCTTGGACTCTGATAGGTACGAGATTGGCGTTCGGTTCGCAGCTATGGTTCGAATAGCGCCCGATATTACCAAAATACTTGGGATCTATGCACGTGACGATAGTTCGATCGCCGATGTGTTCAGAAACCACGAGAACATAATTCATACTATTCTTATTTGCCTCGACTCTGCGCCTTGCTTCGTCGATACCTATCACCTCGCCAGCGTATTCGCTTACGAACTGGCCCTTCCTAATTAATTTAGTTGTGAACAGGCCGAGGCCTTTTTCACAGACTTCCGACACAATCAGGCTATCCAACGGACCATTCTGTACCACTCTATTACCACAATTTTCGTCACACGCGCAATGAGAGTTGCATTCGATTATTGGCCCTGCCAATTTCTCGTCTAGTATTCGATCGTCGATGTAATTAGGAGAACCACGCGTGCACGAGCAATCGGAGCATTTGGCTACGCACGAGCAGCCTAACGAGTACTCCGATTCGAAATCTTCTATGTCTACACCCGGGCCTGGTATATTATTCGCTACGTACATAACGCCTGGTATCGTATGCTCGTATTCGTCTGCGCAAGCAGTGGCCTCCATGCTTACCATAATTTTACCTCAACGAAAAACCCAAAGAAATTCGACAGTCTTTATAGGGATAGGCAGCAGAAAATAAAGGAGAAAAATTGGTTTCCGATAAGAGATGCGTTACACCAGTTTCAAGATCCTAGAAATAAAAGTCCAGCTAGTCTACTCGCCACCACTGACCTTTAAAAGTCCCTCAACCGATGACCCGACAGTATAATTTTATATCCCGCGTAAACTATGGCGCTCAGGAACGAGGCCTTAATGGTAAATTTCAATATTTTGCTCGACAACGGTTGGGGAGGCACTCTGTAAGAAAGAAAAGAAGCCATGTTGTACCAAAAAAACTTCATCCACGCACGCGCGTTATAGGAAAGTACCTCATAATAGGTGGTATGTCGGAAGGTTTCACTTTTCCCCAATTTTCCATAATTCCTGGAGTGTGACCCAATCCAACGATTCCTACCACTCTCATTGGTACTGCTCCATTCGAAGTCCATTGAGGCATACACGCCACTTGGAGCGAGTACGTAAGATAGAGGTCTCTTTCCTTCACGAATACTTGCTCGATCGCAGGATACTCCTCTTTCAATTTACTAATCATATCGTCCAACAGGTTCCTTTGTTTGCAGACCTCCACATCCTCCTTACTAATATGGCCTTTTAAATTTATTAAATGCCATCCAAGTTTAATAGTCTGCCACCAAGACAATAATCTTACCGCGCGTTGTATCGTTATATTAATTGGCCGATCCGCCAACTGAATGATACAATTTGGAACTTTCTTCGCCTAGGAGGAACCAGCGTATAATTATTATCATGCCACTGCCTAAGCGCTAATATCTATCTATTCTACGTTTACCTCCTCGAACGCTCTACGGAACTCGCCACCGGGTGCCACTTTAAGCTGCTTGGCGACCCGGGCTACCATCCTTAATAACAAGATATGTAACAGTCCATTGTAAGGTCCATATTCCTTCAATGTGTCGGCGATGCATTCTACGAAATGAAACACATGAATGCTATGCCAAACGTCTCTCGGTACATAATCAAACGGACTTACGAAAACTTAAGTTTTTAGCGTAGCGATACACGACTTCTTCGTTAAGTTGCAGTATGCCAACTCTGGCTTTGCACAATTCCACGACAACTATATGAGGCTGTACCGCTTGAATGATCTTCAACAGTAAAAGAGTATAGATTCTTATAGATTCGCCGACGATTAATTTCAAAATACAAAAGTCATTCTAGGCCCTCTTAATTCACAGAATATAAAAACAGGTAGAAGGCGACGTACATTTAAACTCCCGAGTCATCTGGAATAACCCTTGTATCTCGGCCTAAATTTACAAAATAATAAAATGCCTATTTACCATCGATACATCGTTCTGGCTCTCGACGCTAAAATGCGCCGTCCCCACTAAATACAATTTTCCTCCATCTGGCGTAGTAAGTAACGTCACGGTTTCTGGTAATCTTTCGTCTATACTAGCGTCGTACTCTTTTCGGCAGTACGCCGAATGATTTTCTAAAGCGAGAGGGATCTCCGTTTAAACACATCTTTATCGAAACTGTGCAAAGATAATTCCTCGCGATAAATGCAACTACTTTTTAACACAGCGATACCTTGGTGTTTCGACAATTTTCTTCTATTTCTATATTGCACCGGCATTTTGAAAGCACTAACATACTACGGTATGAAATTCATCCTACGATTCAGACAACAGCTTTACATTGATTTCATTATTATATTAGAGACAGACAAGGACAAAGAGAGAGACGCTGCCAGTGGGAAACCTTAGAACATTAGTTGTTTCAAAGCGCCTCCCGAAATAGCTAGCAGTGCAATCATTTTTCGATACCTCCAATCGAAACTAACGATAAAAGGCATAGGAAAGCAAAACGACCGGTACAAATGTTAACTATATTCTGCGCTTTCTAAGAAAAATCCCTTATTTATTCTTTTACTATCACCTTCTGCTTCCGTTTCCTTCGTATCCACAGAGGATACCATCGCCGAAGATTCACTTTCGGCTTTAGGAACCGGGTCTGTGTTTATTCGAGCCTCGTTTGCGATCAGTTTCTCGGTCATACTTTGCGTACCAGATTTTGACGGCGTATCGTAATTATCTCTTTCGTTAACTACGTAATAATGCTTGTCCTCTACAGACATTAGGCTTTGAGATATATCTGCTGCATCTGAACTACCGAAGCTCTTAGCGTCGGACGACATTTTTAACCTGACGATTAAAATACACATTGTATTAAACGTGATCCTATCGATCACAGCTGACCAATTAGTACTCTAAAACGAAGCGATTCTCCAGATTTCAAGCAACCTCTACTTTCCCATATGGTAGCGAATTTTAGCAACTAGAAATTTCCTTTGGCCCCCGGAATGCACTCAACAACCGAACATGAAAGTATTTCGCGACGGCATTAAACAAGCTCCCTTCGAAGTTTAAGAAGACTTAAAAGATTCGTCTTCCAACGATAACATATGCCAGTTTCAACGATACATCGTGCAATATTTGTATAACCTCCATAAGCGAACAATATGGTTTGAATAATTCGATGATTTTCAGGATTACGAGTGAAGCTCTTTCCCAAGTTACTTCCAAGAGAACCGTTGGGAAATGACCACCGATACGTATTACTTTTCCAGACTTACGAGTACAAACAGTACGCAGGAGAAAAACTACCGACGACAGAACCTAACACTACGTCCTGGTACCTTTCGCCTGATGTCACCAAAAGCCGTTCACACCGAATTGTGCGATCAGAAAGCTCGTTACCCTTTGCTCGATAAAATCAATCATCTAACGAACGTTATTCGAGCGCAAATCAAGTCTCTCATACTTTTACCTCCTCCGTGCTCGTGAACGACTAATAGGAACTACAGATATGGCGATCACGGTGACTGTAGCGGACAGCGGTCCCAAGACCCGATTTATTCTTAACGCGTAAAGTATCGATCGTTATCGTATTTCAACTTGTTATCAATAAATAAAATCGGGGACTACCGTACGATTGCGATTATTGACCCCTCTCTTCTTGGTACTCGAAATATATCGAGTGTTGCGCTTTAAAAACACATTTATTAAGCCTCAAAATTTTCGGTGGATCATATTAATGCGTATATCGAATGTTTCTGTATACTGTCGTTTGATTTCTCGGGAAATCAGGCGATAGTGAGTAAAAGAATGAAAATATTGCTCGAGGGGGATATTGTTAGAAGTTTTTCAGTATTCACTCACCAACTCAGGCTCGAAGTACCGAAAGGACCAGGGCATCCTAGTTGCATCCTTTTTCTGTCCAGGATGATGCCCAAAATCGTTTCCAAGTGTTTCGATTCATCATAGCACAAGTTTCTAACGCACAGATAACGAAATATTACTTAATTTTTTAATAACAGAGGAACCGTCAAGGGGAAACGAAATTACGTTGTTGCGCGAAATTTGAAATACCGGGGAACAAGATGGACGCCGATAGGGGTCGCCACAGGTTCCAACGAATTCAAATCGAAGTATTTCGAAGGAATGATACGTGATACTCGGAATGTTATATTTCACTCGGTTTACATGGAAAGTGGAATGTAATGTTACAAGCTCTTCTAAAATTAGCAGCGTTATTTGAATTTCCGCGTGATAGGAATATTTTAGGGGAAAGGGTGCTTACCATCCATCGAGGACGTTTACGCTATTGCTGACAATTTTCTGCAGAGCATCGGCCTTTTTTGTATATACGCGCACGTCCGAGCCAATATTTTAACGAAAGATTGCAAAGGGAAACCCTGTCGATCGAAATTTTCACGGAAATTCACGAAATTTTGTTCACTGAAGTTAACGCGAGCTACCCTTCCTGGAGAACACCGACGCTATCAGGATTGGGTCACGTGACTCGAGCAGAAACTGTTGCCTGCCAATATTCAAACGCGCAAACTGTTCGCTTGGGTACTTGCCAAGATACAATAGAAAATACGTAATATATAAATCAAATATATGTGATCTATGAATAAAGATCCATCAAATATCCCCTTTGCAATTGGATATTAAATATCATTCGCACTTTAAAGCCCGAAATCATCAATCGACAAAAACTACAAGTTTTTACAATTTTATGTATTTTTAGATGCAAATTTAAATAAAAAATGATTTCTTTAGATACAGTACACGCGAGAAAAGAATTGGCGTTAATACGATTGCGGTTTTTATCTGGGCGTTTAATTAACGTAGGAATTTTAAAAAGATACTGAAAGAATAAGAGGACTGAAAGAAAATACGAATCTCTTGTTCTGTCCCCTCATGATACACGAGTAACAAGGTGGGGCAACTTTACCGTTGGCCTAGTATCGTAAAATTCTATAAAAGTTCTCATAGAATATTACTCGTCCGTTGATGACTTTTCGATATTTTCTGTTTACTAGGGCGATGACCTCGCAAACACACGAGTTTGCATTGCACGTACTCCTAAGTGTACAGTGGCGTGCAAAAGTATTCGGCCACCCTTTAAAATCGCATAACTTTTTTAAAATTAATACAAACGACTTGAGTTTTTTTTAGAACCTAGCGAAATTAGGTTTCTAGGTGATGTGTTTCGTCGTTTTGAAAAAAATTCACTTGATCGAAATAGCAAAAAAAAAAATAGTAAAGGTCGTATTTTAAACATTTTTTTGTGAGCCTGTAATGAAAATTCAAGAAACCCGTTTGTAGATTTAATTAAGTTATATACGTGTATAAAATTTCATCAAAATCGATTAACGTCGGTTACAGATCGCAGAATAACGTTAACCGAGTTTGATGACATTTTAGACATGTATATAACTTACTTAAATCTACAAACGGGTTTCTTGAATTTTCTTTGACCTTTACTATTTTTTTGCTATTCCGACGAAGTGCATTTTTTTCAAAACGACGAATCACATCATTTAGCAAAGTAATCCCTCTAGCTTCTTAAAAAAACTCAAGTCGTTTGGATTAATTTGAACAAAGTTATGCGATTTTAAAGGATGGCCGAATACTTTTGCACGCCACTGTACGTAGTCGAGCGTCGTCTTAGCGCTTATTTCCATTTTTCTTAAATACTTCTAATATACAACTACCGCAGAATTCACGGAACTAGCGAACACAAGTTTACAAGTTTTAAACATATATTTATTATTTATTTTTTTTTGTGATTCGCACATTCACACAATTCTTAGAGCTTCTTACATCTCGCATAATTTTATATAAGTTGTTATCATTTTGAGCTGCATTCAGTAAAAATAATCTTATTTAAGCAGTTAATGAATGACACTCGATTTGTGCAAATCTGGAGGTATCAAAATATCTTCTATACGTCATAAGGAAAACGATACTTTTCGCTTTTTCCTCTTTCCAAAGAGTATCTCTTAATTTTTGTCTCTCGCTCTCTCTCTCTATCTCTCTCTCTCTTATTTTTCTTCTTTTTGTTTGTTCGTGTTATCAGCGTCCACTATCAACAACATAGTAAATCTTTCTTTTCTGTCTTACAAGTGGAAATATTTAAGGCCGTCTTCTTCCGCAACATAGGAAACCATGGTAAGTTTGATCTTTCATTGTCAACAACAAGACTACAATTGCTCGCACCTTATGATAATTGTGAAACTTACAAACAGCGACCCTACCCTAAAAGTACAAACGAGTATAGAAGAATATAGAATTGCGTTTGAATATCCGCGACTTCGCTTCTCGGTGATAGGACACGTCGCTCGGATTTTTGATTATTAGACATACTTGTTTCGCGAACCGGCGCACATTTCTATATTCAGCTATACTCGCCAACGTTGCGTGAACTCTCATCGACGAGAAACGAAAACGTAGAAATCTCTTAGAAAGCCATTCTTACGCTAAGTACACATAGGTATCGATAGTTTTTACATGTATAAGCTCATTATAGTTATGGAAATATTCTATCCTTTCGGCTTGCACAAATAATACATGCGCAACCAATGGTCGATGTACTGTGTGATACTCAATCCCTGTTTCTTGACTTAAGTCTATCAAGTTTGACTAGTATGCAATATTTTTATACAATAAATAAACATATATATATATCCTATCTTCGTTAAAACTATTTTGCAAATTTCGCAATGCGGTAAATTTGACCAGTGTTTAGTACCCTTTATTATGACCTGCAATAAACTGGACTCTAGTTCGGAAGAAATTTTTATCGTAAAGAAATAAGTTTGAATGAACAAAAGAGACACAATGCTTTCGCGATACTACATCTTTATAAAATAATTTTTCTTCCAAACTCTCGTTGGATTCTCTTTCGCTCGGGGTGTTCGAAAAAAATTACTAACTCCTGTTTAGTTTTCGCTCGAAGTAGTAGTAAAATTGAATTAGCTACGCAAAGAAGCCCTAAAGGAAGAGCATAACTTTGTTTATTCACTTCATACATTTTGGTCGTTTTGGAAGCTTCTTATTCAATCCTTTGTATAATTAAAGTACAGTAAAAAAATGTTCGTTTTTCCCTTCTTGTATGAAATAAAAGGCACCAAGTTTTGCCAAACATCTAGTTTGTTCGTAGGAATTTGCGTCTTTCAATTCAATCGAGTGTGCTGGACAAGTGTAGCGTCTTGCAATGAGATTTTCAGATATCTGTGGGATTCTACTCGGTCTTCTTCCTTTTTTTATACCTCGCGATACGTCTGGACTCAGGATTTCTCTGTAAAATCAGGCAACCGTGTGCTTCTTACGTATTAAACTTCGAGTCACGCAGGGTGTGGCCACAAAGCTTTGCGGTCGATCTATACAGCGGTGCTTTGCAATAGAATGTACATTCGCCACATCGATCCTCTATTCGAAAAAACACACACACCGTTCGTAACAATTTTGAACCATAGTGTTTCGATATATTAATTACGAATCGTCGCGAGAATAATTAACTTTATATACACGCTGCAGTTCGGAGAACGTAAATCGTTACTTGTTATATAAGTTCACTTAAGTGCAAGGTTCCCACGAGTCCTCTACGTGCTAAAGGAGTGTTACTGACATTAATCGATAAACGTAATACATAAGTTAATGGAAAAGTATTTAAGGCGGTACGTGCTAGTCTCATTGAAACTTTGTACTGACTTAGAAGGATATAATAGTCCGGGCCGGTGCGTGCAACCACGTAAGAATATAAATATATATGTATAAAATATGAAAAATTTAGAGACTACAAACGATACTTGCGAAAATAGAATATAATCGTCGTATAGAGTGAATATACAAAGTTTTAATGAACCTGCAGTACGCAACAGATTACGCTTCCTCTCGACGTACACTAAAATACTTACGGAAAAGAACGTACTAAATTACGATAGAAGTCTTTTGGTGTGGTATAATAAATAATCATACTCGTTAGCCAAAATCTCACGCGCTCCTTGGTGGCTATCAAACACATATGCTACACTTACAGCAGTTACGTCGCGGTGAATGTAACATATACGTACAATTCGATACAATAGTAATAATAAATTACTAAATATTTCATGAAAACAGTAGCATTTGAACGCCATACGTAAAGAAAAAAAGAAACAAAAATATCGAGTATGCTTTCAACATTTTAAACAGCTCGCGTGTATCGCCGCAAACTTTCGTAAAATAATATATATATATATATGTATATAACAAAAAAAAATGTAACGTGATAATTCACAATGCACGATTAAGACCTAATACTTTATTACGCAGAAGAGTTACTTGAGTGTCTACAAATATAAACCATATATATCCACACAGATTTTTTTTGTTTGTTTTTTTATAGTAAATATATTAAAATTATTTAAATGCGAAGCATGTTTGAAGACACTCGTAGCTTCTACTGTCATAATTTCCAGTTCCTTCTTCTTTCGCTTCTCCCCCTCTCTTTCTCTCTCTGTAAACTTCAACAACTGTGCATCTTCACGACCTGTCACACCGTTTCGTATATGTACATTCAATTCGAAAACCATAGTGTATATTCTATCAGTAAATCAAAACCATTACAATTATATCATTTACGCCCATATTCTTCCCACTGCTGTTTTGTACTATTCGTTTGAAAATACTGAAAGAATATAAATGTATGGAGTGTAACAGACGCATCGCCAACAGAATCATTTACGCAGCTCGATGTACAATTAATAAATCCCAGTAAAAAATATGAATGTCGGAGATAGTCTAAAAACTTCTAAGATTATATACCACTTCGTAGTAATCTAATTTGCATCTGCTCCAGTAGGAATATTATTATTTTTTTTTTACTTTCCATCTCTTTTCTTTTAATCTTTGACAATACCGTCGACAGGGCGGATTTCGTAACATGTTATTTTCAAGTCGTACTTTGTGCAAAATAGAATACGTCGATATGAACGCAGGCATGATCGCCCCTCCCGTGCAATCGTGTCATTATTTACCCGACCACTTTCTCTCACACACAAACTGACGCTCGCTAATTCAAGCTCAATCCCCTTAAATGAATAAAATACCGAGGCAGTTAGAATTTTCGGCTGGTGGATGGTAGAGTTGTTCGAGTACTCGAAAAAAGCGAGCCGTGCCTGAGTCGGCTCGAAGAACCGAGTATTCGTAAAAACCGAGCGGCTCCAAAGAATCGAGTACTCGAATTTTTTCGAGCGGCTCGAAGAGGACCGACTTGTCGATTTATCTTTTTTTTCTCTCGCTCTTCGAATACCTACTCGACTCGGCTCGGTCCGAATTTCAAGCTACTCGAGTATTCGAGTACTCGAACAGGATGGCCTGGCTAATAAATTCCCCAAGAAAGCAGCGTATTTCTTTTTGTGAAATGATGATCGATCGAGCAAGCTTTTGATATTGTATGCTATAAGGGCATGACAAATTCATGGTCCCATATATTTATCAATGATGTTCGACTAGATGATACGTTAATGTACTAAACATCGTGCCAGCGATACCTTACGCTTCAATCATACACATGCTTGTACGGAACAAGACCGCGGTACATATCCCTACACATTTATATCACACAAACTTACTTAGTTCTGTATACATCCTGGGCGTTATGCAAAAATCTTCCTCTTCGTTAAGTCGTAGATGACAAGATCTCTTGTTTTATATAAAATTATAATTTATGGGACTAGTGTGTTTAGTAGGCCTGCATGCTCTTGTGCTAATATCTCATTCTCAGGTGCTACTGGCTTCACTTGCAAAACTAAAAGGCGTAGGCACGCAGTTAGCTTAGTTTCATGCGCTTTGGTTGACTCGTGTTCGACGTGTCTGTAAAAGAGAGCCACTTTCAAATTACACCGTTGCTTCATAAACGATAGGCCTTTCGAGGAAAGTTAATGGATATTCACCTCCGTTGGAAGTCGCACCAAATGCACTGACTAAAGAGCAATTTTGACTTTTCTGAAAGGAAAAGAATTGCGAAATGATCGGGGATGTCTATGTATTCTGTATTGTTTCAAAAGATACGCACATCTCCCATTACTGCTATTGGCGTTGTGCCTGTGGCGACTGCCACTTGATGCTCGATCAAGTAGAACATGTACTCGTCGTACAGTAATCGAATAAGGTGAAAGGATCCGAAACTGGCAGCGCTTCTCAGAGTGAGGTCACGAATCACCATGGAACTATCGAATTAATAATAACACTAGTTAAAAAATAATTTTTTTTTGCGCAGCAGATGCCACTATTTGTTTCTTATGTAAAATGGCCCGCTGATTCCGAAAATAAGGTCCAAAAAATTTTCTATGGATACGTTTTCGAGATATCGATGGAAATATATGATAAAGTCATTTTTTCGACCGAAATTGAGATTGACAATTCATTTAATCATCTGGGAAAAATTGAAAATACGTAAGAAATGAGAAACTGGACCCATTGTTGCGATTTCGATTTTTCCCAGATGATTAAATGAATTATCGATCTCAATTTCGGTCGAAACAAATTACTTTTTTTACATATTTCCATCGTTTCACCCGAACTATTGAACCGATTTGAAAATTTTGTGAGGTGCGTTTGTTGGCGATTCAATTATCTTTAATTTGATATAATTTTCGACTCATATCGGTCATTCGCAACACGAGATATTCGCAATTAAGTGGGACCACCTTTTTGACAGACAAGTAAAAAGTTCACCTGTTGATTTCTCGAAAACGTATCCACAGAAATTTTTTTCGACCTTAGTTTGGGAATCAGCGGGCCATTTTACATAAGAAAAAATAGTGGCGTCTGCTGCGCAAAATGGCCGTAAACTAGTGTAACGTTTTACATGTTTACGATAATTACCTGTAGAAGGACCATTTGAGCAAAAACTGTCGAGCAGCTTTTGCGAATGTAGGTTTCTCCTCGAAAGGCTTCAGGACTTGCGTCACGACACTTTTCAACCAAATTGCCCAATCCTCCAACGAATTCTGTTGCTGCAGCGTCACTTTAAAGTCCGCCTCCAATCGTTGCACCATTGCGTAGTCGCACTGGCACACCCACGAAGCCTGAAAGGGATAAATTCTGCGTAGCTAAAATAGTTTAGGATACGATTTCCTTCGTTCAATTCGATAAAAATACCTGTTCCTGCACATTGTGAAAATCAACACGGTTCAGGTCAGCCAGCATTTGATTTATTTGACTAGAATTTTGAAGCACCGCGCGTGCAGCTTGAGCAAGGTGGTTCAGCGATGTGTAACGCCTGAGTGTCTGAGCAAATGCCGATACAGCGGTTAACTGAAACCAGATTCTCGTTCTCGTAACTGTTCGCGAAGGGTGTCGCTCGTTTGCGATATGTCAATCGTACCTTTATCTGAGTCATCTCTTCCGGACAGTCAGCCATCGCCGACGTTAGCCACGATTCCAGTCCTTTTGCAAAATTTCGAATAGACTGCGTCAACGAACCTGGAGAATCATGTACGAATTAACGCAACAATGAAAGATCATGCGAGGAAAGAAATGATCGTTGAAACTAACTTGGTATAGGTCGCAGTACGTTAGGCATTAGTACTTCGACCAAGTTCTGATAAAATGTGTAGTCAACCTTTCTAATGAAATCTTGAACCTCCGAACACTTGCACATCTGGTACAGTTTGGTTCTAAATACATATAGAGACAATTAGAATTATTTCCCACTTAAGGCGGGATTGCGCCCTTTTGAGCTGAAAAATAGGTAATTCTTTGTGAATTTTTTGTACAAAAACGGTTCGATAAATTAATTTCAGGTTTGGCAGGCTGTATTATTATATCTTGAACCTATTTTTCGGCCCAACAAAGCGCAATCCCCCCGTAAATACGGTAAACTCTCACTTAGAGATCTTACTTCGATAAATATTTCTCTTCCTCGCACTCGTCGCCGTTATTATTGTCCTGACTACGCCAGAATTCCCTCCAAAGGCTTTCCACGGTGGCAAATTCGAAGTTTAAAACCGCGTCTAAGAACGCTTCGCAGTGCTCTCTGTATATACTGCGGAACGTGTCGATATCCTCTAAAGTGCAATCCTCGGGAAGGGAGGAACCATGGCCAACTATTATCTCTGGGAATTCTGGAATAGCTCCGCTCGCTTCGCCGAGATACTGATGATACTGCGGTGGTGAACTGTTCGAGGAAATATTTGTATTCGAATGTGTATTGTTCTCGTACGTAGTGTCCTGTTTCTGGTTCACGAATTTGAATCGTTTCGCTTGAGAATTCGCACCCTGCTGCTGACGGGGTGTTCCATCTTCGTTCAGCATAACTAAGGGAGAGCTGGGCTTCACACGGATTCCATAATAATGATATTTCGAATTTCCTCTGTAAAAAGTCAAGCATCACAATATACGCTCAACTATGTTCGAAAGAATCAGATATCTTACCTTGTGCCCAATCTTCTGGTTCTCAAACCCAAGAAGACAGAACGTATCAGTTTCCCGAAGCTTGCGGCATTCACAGGGTCCAGCTTGTTTTCCGAACAATGGCGCAAATAGTGGTTGTAGAGCGTGGATCTTGGAAGGGAGACACCGTCCGCTGTTTCGTAATTTTCAAGCAACCAGTGAACCTAGTTGCATAAAAATTTATATAATTCATGAAGACGGAAGGAAATTCTACTTCGTCTAACTACGATAGGGTAAATCCAGAAGACGCGGCCGGGCTGGAGAGTTTGTCGACACAGTTGATTCTTAGAGAATTAATTGTTCTGAACCTTAACGCACTTTTACATATACACAGATGTAGAGTCTGAATATAGCGACTCGACCAACTCTCCAGCCCGACCGCGTGTCCCGGATTTACACTACATTATTTTGAGAAAGAACGTATAATTGAACAATGTTAAACAAATCGATGTTAAGTGTAGAATGGTAACTAAACTACATGTAAGTCGTAATTACTAGTGAAGCATTTACGTTAGGAAAAAAGTGTTCCTTGCGTTATCACCGAATCGGACGTAACTTTCAGCTTATTACTCGAGAGCTATTCTAAGAAAGCTGTTGTCCTTAACGAACATGCTAGAAGAAATTACTGTATGGCCAAGCCTGGAAACAGGGATTATGTATCGGCTTACTGTGGCTTGGGAAACTCTAGTGGCATGCGTCATGTTTGCTGCTGCAGCTGCAGCATCTTCCACGGTGACAGCAGTACCTCCTGAATTACCGCTGATCAAGTATGCCCCTCCACCCCCGCTAACCACAGTTTCCTATCAAACAACCCAAAGACACCAATAGCCTGTTAAACCCCCGTTTGGAAAAGAGCTTTACTAAAATAGAACAAGAACAAGTACGTTTCTAACAAGTGTAACGAAATCCGTAGCTATCATTCGTTTCTCCGACATTTATCGCGAAATAAAAACCGCCCTTTCATCCCCTTTACAATCATGCAGGGCTCCCATGTCTGCGGAAACAAGAATTCGCGTTCACATCTCTAAAAGTTTACGTGGAAATAAAACAGGGTAGAAAGTAAAGTTGAAAGCAGTCCGAACGTGAAGATCGTGACCATGCATTGCTATCTTACCGCATTTTCTGTCTGCGGACTGGCACGCGCCGCGGCTGCAGATATCAAAGCGTGTGCAGTAGGATCCCCGTCCACGACGCTCTGTTGTATGAGATACGTGCCATTGCCCTGAGATAATAATTGTCCAGTTGTTGAATTCGAACCTTGGCCAGTGACCTGAATTCGCAGGATATCGTTGACAGTGACAGTACACCGAGGCTAGCATTATGCTTTCATTGCCACTGTGTTCGTTAGCAGGAGATAAGGATTTTTTATAAATTACCTGTGCATAAGTCACTGGTGTGGATGCTGGCGTATAATACTGATTCGAAGCAGGAGTGTACATTGCTCCTGCTTCTCCAACAGCGTATACAGGATATGTCCTACGAATCGCAAGTTAAGTAATGAAACTGTATCGCTTAAATATAGTGTTTCTGAACTTACATCTGACCATTCGCCGGTATATACGTGGAACCATCCCCCTCGACATATTGGACGTAGGTGGGATGAGAAACAGACTCGGACCCCACTGCCTCTGGTTCACCTGACACTGAAACAGACACGGCGTACTTTAATTCACTTATGGTCAATCGTCTCTTCACACGAACAAAGCTTCACAAAATGCACACGCATCGAAGAATTATACCTCAGAATCGTTAGAAAAAATAGAGCGCGGACACTTGCCTCCTCGATAGAAAATGTGACGCCCACATATTTATATTTCTCTTTCCTCGTTCGTGGAAATCATAATGTACAAAACTTCATACCCATTTGTGTGAAATATACAAGAATGCTGATGCATGCAAAATCAAACTGTAGATCGCAGTTCTACAAGTCCGCTGTGTATTTAATTAATGAAATAGAATGCATGCTGATTATATTCTGCCCTCACCTACTGCCGTTGTGAGGGACGCGTAGGATGGTGAATCACTGGTGCCTAGTGTAGTCAGAGTAGAAGAACAGAGGTGCATGTTTTTCAGCAGCATGGAAAGGGCCAAATCTCTACTCAAACACTATAATTTTTCAAACTGATCCTGATACTCACCCCTAACATAAGCGACTTACAAGTCTTTCTACAACTTATCACCGTAATTTCTTTCGCGTCTACCAACTCTAATCACTAATTTCTCAGATGTCTATCGAACGTTTGCAAGTTTTTAACGGACCGACAGGTACGTGAAATAAAAATGTGCCGGTGATACGTTACATGAAACACACCTGTTACTGTTATAAAATGCGGCGAGCCGCTGACGATGGTGCCTGCTGATGTGGACGCAGCGTCAGAGTCGACGAGGGTGTGCTGACCGGAGTGGGTAGTGTTCACTACGACTTGCGCTGTAACATGTGCCGGGGTACCTGTTGAGCCGTTGGAAGAATCTGCAGCTGTTTCGAGCGGATCCTGAACCAATAACTAAATTATTATTATTATAGTATGCTTGTTCTCATGGTCAGCGGCGAACTTCTGTATAATAATATAAGTGTTTCAAGAGGATTTCTTCAACTTTTTCATAAAAGAACTCGAGGCCTTTAGGAATTACTGTACAAGCGCTTACAAGATAATCGACACTGCGTACTTCTGTTACAGATCTAAATAAAAAGGAATCCTTGGAGATCGGTATTAAGCTTTCCAAGAGAAGAAATCTCACCTTGAATAAGATTGCAATAAACACAACGTGATGTAACAAACCTGGATAGGCTGTAGATTATTTGGACTGGAAGGATCGGGGCTAGTGACAACAGTAATGAGCTGCTGGCCTCTCGTCGACTGGCTCTGTGCCGCGCTACCACTGCCACTGGAACTGGAAGTAGTCACGACAACGACGCTTGGCTTAGGTTCCACCCCCACCGTTGTGGAGCTACCCCCACCGTTATTAGCTCTGGTGGATGCTGCGAGGGCATACTGGGCTCCCGTCGTAGTCATGGCAATCACTCCTTCACCTCTCTCTACTCCCACAGTATCACCACCACTGCTGCCTCCCCGTTTCTGCAGGGAAGAGTCTGTAACGTAGACGCACGACCCACACGAATGCGACAAATATCAATAACGTCTTCCGATGGACTTGACGCATGAACTACTGCCGTAATATCCTCTTACAAGCCTAATCACCCTACAAAGTACAACTGGTGGAGAAGCTAAGTTGGCTGATGAGTGAAAGCCAGGCTGTTAACTAACGCGTCGTGTGAAATATCAACAAGCAACCCTTAAAATGCTTATAATTACAAATAGAAAAGGTACAAGTTCTTTTTATTGAATCCTTTTATTCGATCAGACGTATTAGTATTTTATACACAAATATATTTGATATAAATTGCATAGGTGCGTTAACTGTTTGTTAAATTCCATACAAATTCTGGCGAGAAAATTGGTAAGGCACGGCAGCAAATTATCATCGGGGATGTACGAAGTTTGCAGATAAATCGGATGCATATAATAGTACGATGAAGTCCGGGATCGGGCGTTAGATATGCCGATAGATTAGCAGGCACCCTAACCTACATAAGGATCGACTGTGCGTAATTTCTCGCAGGTGTGCAGCATTCAATAATATCTACGGATCAAAGGGAAGCCCCGAAGAACTCCCAATATGAACGAAACACGTCATGTGCCGTTACAACACCTATGCGGCGACATGTGTTGGTACATCCTGTACCTGTTGGGGTGGCAGGTACCAAACACAATGTTTCAAAGGGAAGAAAGCGAAAGGGAGAGTGGGGTGGTGGCCAAAATGCACCGTACGCTTCACTGAACACAGAACTCTCTTTCAAGGGGGTTAAAAGTATCAATAGGTCTGATAGCTCATATATGCAATTAGGGGGCATTAAAGCTCCCTCCCTGCTTGTAGCAATAAATTTTACAATTAGCCCAAATGCTTGCCAGAAGGATCGAGTTTTAGTATTAAACAGGGGTGGGAGAACATTTAGCGCGTGTTCTAGTGAAAGGGATCGTGAGCTGAAACGATTATTTTTTGCTAGAATAAGGTAAATGTACCAATACCCGGACGCTTAAGGGGTCATGCCTAGTTGGCAGGCGTGATTTTCGGGAATATTTGTGGAAAATCTGATGTATATTTTTTGCGACTATTTCCTTATTTTAAAAGTACATATAAGGTAGTTGATCCAGTCGTCGATCGGTTTAGGCCTAGTCGTCGATCACTTAAATATTGAGATTTTATAAGGTTTTTGAACAATATTGTGATGATATATGTAGGTAAAGACTCTTAAATATTAACTTGCAATTTTGTCCTTTACACAATATTGTTCAAAAACCTTATAAAATCTCAATATTAATTCAAATGATCGACGACTGGGTCAACTACCTTATTCAGCAACTCTCACTAATTTTGTTATAGAAAAATATTAAAAAATGAACGAATAACAGCCACTCTTCCGGAAGCTATTTTCTTTACGGTGAGAAGCCGGGTCATCTGAAATCTAAAAGTGTAGAAGATTCTGTTAGTGTATGAGTTTATCTAGTTCGTGAACGAAGGATTTTTGTTTCTGATAAAAATTCTATTTTTAATTTACGAAAAACGAAAAATTCAGACATCAAAGAATCATG
This sequence comes from Andrena bicolor, assembly GCA_960531205.1. Lineage (NCBI taxonomy): Eukaryota > Metazoa > Arthropoda > Insecta > Hymenoptera > Andrenidae > Andrena > Andrena bicolor. The sequence goes on from OY482665.1 coordinate 26,679,422, forward strand.
ATTTTGCGTTAAACGGCCGCCATTTTGTCTGAAATAATTTTTTTGAAAAATCCTTCGTTCACGAACTTGACAAACTCATATACTAACAGAATCTTCTTCACTTTTAGATTTCAGATGATCAGAGTCTAAAAAATCGTGTTCACTGCAAAAAAAAATATCTTCCGGGAGAGTAGCTGTTATTCGTTCATTTATTAATATTTTTCTATAACAAAATTACTGAGGGGTGCTGAATATATGTATTTTTAAAATAAGCAAATAGTTGTAAATAATATACATTAGATTTTTACCAAAAATATTCCCGAAAATCACGCCTGCCAACTAGGTATGACCCCTTAAGGAATAGCGGCAAAGTTTGTCTCCTAATTTAAGTTGTAAAACCATCATGAAATAAAAAAATGTTCTTGAAACGTGGAAGATAACACAATATTATACTATCAGAAACTAAAAAGAAAAGTTTATGTATTATAATATACGTATTTATTAATGAAAATACGAAAACATGCAGATGTCCCAGTAAGCGAACAACCTAAACATGCATGTCCAGATATCAGAATTACTTACATTCACGAAATTCTTATACCAATAAATAAACTTAGACTTGTTTAAAAAATATTAATTTTCTTGCAAATTTAACCATGTAATCTAAATTTAAATCTATTTACTATTATAATAATGTATTATTACATTATATAAATAAGAAATGCAATCAATACTTTCTTAGGAAATGACAGAAGTGTCTTGACAGAAGCTAAAGAAATTTCTTGAAATCTGCTACTCGTACGAAGTGTGTTACAAAATAATTATTTCTATCTAACAATTTTTAATTTTCTATAACAATGATTTTAATTAATACTGCTAAATACTTATGCATTGTGGTACTATTTTTTGTTCTTAATTTCATTAAAAATTAAGCTTAAAAATAAATAAAATTCGCATTACTGTTCAGGTACTGGGACATGGCCGGGCACTGGTACATTTACCTTACTGTCCTAAAATCCCTAACATTCTTCTCCTAAATTCAGTACAGAGTATCTGGGCACAGCTGTTGTGGGAGAATATTTTACACGTGCTGTTGTTCGGTATGAGATACCGTGTCTGTAAAGTGGTGATTATATTGGAAACCATACACCGTGTGTGCACCTGGCCTCTGTTACGCATGGCCGATGCTCAGGACTATCCTGCACACCTTATCTGTTACTTCACAATGCAAGCTAACTGCTCCTATATTACCTCCTTCGAAATCTTTACGCAACAAATAATTCCTACTGCCGTTGCAAGCAAAAACATAAAAAGCAAACAGACCTACAACATTCTGTTACTTTTTTATTGAAAAAATAATAGCACATGTAGCGTTTACAAAGATTAAAGACATCGAACTGCACAAGACGTAGGGAGGAATAATTTAATATATCCCGAGCAACGATCGAGTAGTTAAATGCCTTCCAACTATGCGTTCTTCTTCGTGCCTCAACAAGTACATTGATATAATTGATAAGCCCGTTCTAATTAAGAGCAGCAGAGGCTTCCAAATATTGGATACCCCCTGGACAAGGGTGCACAATGAAATCACTACAGCGTGACGCGATAGGGGGAAAACATAAAGCAAGAAATCTGCAATGGCGTTCTACTGCGGGAGAGATAGCGCAGAAGGAAATAATTATTCCTTTGGGATACTTAGAAGAGTCGGTGAACTGGAGAGGAGTATAGAATTCCTAGGCGAATGATATCTTTAAAATAAAATAAAATATCTACACGTATTCTTTTCCATCGTACTCTTCTCCGCTTTAATATAGACATCGAAATCATCGAGCGAAAGACGTTATATCACAGAGTAGTTAAACAAACACCCATTATTACTGAGGTAGGAGTAAACGATACACAGCGTTCGCATCGAGAACCTTAATACCATCAACGGAGCAACGATAGCAGGGTATTCGAAGACGAACATGTTCGATCGCTACAATCATAAGAGAACAAGAGACACTCAAATGCGTGCTTGTGAAGCATACAACAATCGACTGTCACCGAGCAAACACGTATTAGAGCCGATAAAGCTAATATCGCGCGGTCGGCGGCCCGCTGGGCTCGTCACGGCTGATACGCGTTCGTGGCGATCCCGTGGATCTGTGCGATAGAGAGGCGCGAGGAGAAAAGGTTGTGCACAGAGCAATAGCGATCGGGAATATCGGGATGGTGATGAAGCGCACCTCGCACGTCCCTTTCTTACTCACCTGTCTTCATGAATGGCGTGTACTTTCAGCACGACGCCCGGGCGCACTTGCGCGGCCGAACGTGTCCCCCCACGTATTCCAGCCGGTCTTTTCCCGTTTGAGGAACAGCCGTGCCTGTCACCCAGGAAACCACACGGACAGCCAGGCCACCGTAGGAACGGAGAAACGGTGCAGCACACTCCGACGAACCTGTATATTTTGTTGTCGACGGCTGGTCGGAGTGTTGGTTGTCTGCTGCTGCGGTCTCCTTGACTACGGCATCACTGCCCGCGTCACGGCCACCGCCGTACCCAATAATCGTCCAAAGGGGCGCTGTACCCCCCTGTATAATAATAATAATAGCGCGTCCCTGTTGCGCCAGGGTTGTGCACGGAACGAGCGAAAGGATTAACGGAATAGGATACGAAGAATTTAGAGATAGATACGTAGTTACGGTGGTGAAGTACAGCTGTTCAGGGAGGGCGGGGATGTGTAGATCTAACCTAGATACCTAGGTATACCTATCATACACGCGTGTATAAAGTGTCGGGGAACTCGTATTGAGAAAAGCGGGATTCTTTGATTGGAAATCAATAGAGAAAGTAGAAACTTTTGCGTGAAACTTTCTTTTTCGAGGCTTCTTTATTTTTTAAAAAGGGGTCCCCTTACTGTCTGGGCACCCTGTATACACCGGTTAGGAATTGCCAAGGTGCTTTAAACTCAAAATTATTCTGAGAATATTTTATGTGAAGTTAATCGATAAGGATCGTTCCTTTTTTTATTTGGGTTTCCGAGAATTTGATATTTTACCAGTGTAAAGTATTTGTAATTAAGATTGCGGTAGGCTGACTGGGAACTGTCAGTCGAGAAAGAGTAATAAATTCTCGCCAGATTTTTGCAAAAATTGATTGCAGAATTGTTACGTCATAAAGCTTCTTTTATGGAGGGTTCGTGGAACATGTGATACGGCACTGAATAGCGCCGCGCGTGCCCCTTTTGCAAGATAGCCGTTTAGACATTCGATTAAATCGCTCGGATCTACGATTCCTGTTCGTACGGGGATTCTATTTCAATTTTGTCGCGAGTAATCCCTACTATAGAAATAGCAAATATTCGCCAGATATTAGGATTGCATCGTGCCTGGTCGTGCCTACGCCAAGCAGCCTCGCACCTGTGCGCAATCGCGCAATAGTGCGCGCGCCACACATGCCCAGCCGCATTATGACATTTACTTGATATCAATGAACAATCGTTTTCTATCAGTTGTCAATTTCCAAGGAAATTAAACGCACAGCGCGTGGACACATCTGTAATCGATCCCTAAAGCTTCCTCACCTTTATTTCTATTCATAAACTCGTCGAATATACCGCGCTTTCTTAAGGCGCCCAATTTGAAATAACCGGGGCGCGACGAAGCGTGAATGATTAAACATCGACGAAAATAATAGTTCTTTATCGCGATATCGGAGGCAGATGACGCGTTCGAGATTATTTTGTCATTATTAAACGCACCGGTCCTGCGATTATAACGTTCTCAAGAGTTTCTCGATTTCTTATCTGTAAAATAGAATTGGGAGGGAAAACTTACTCGATAATGGGTTCTGCAGTCTGTAATAAATAATTGGCAGCGAGGACTCTTCCGCCATCATTATGGAGTATCTCTTGGAAAAAATGGAACTGTACTCGTCTTCTTCCTGCCAATCCATCTCTCCACGAGATCCAATCGAGAGTTTCGAATTCGTGACCGCGGGAAAATGTTTCCAGAGTGTATCCCAGAGATACGGTTTCCACGGGCGCGAAATATTTGCTTCTTTCTCCTCGAAACGTTGTAGATTCTTTTCCCCACGCGTCGCGACAACTGACGATCGGATTATTGTTCTTCAATTACGGAGAACAAGAACGCGCGATCCTGCTTCAGAAGAATCGAAGGAAAATGGCGGGTAAATCGTAGTCGACCCTCTAAAATATTACTTTATCCAATTTTCGTCCACTCGATAGCAATTGCTCTTTTCTATTTCTTTACTCCATTCTTCATAAAACAATCGTCCGTCCACGTAGGAACAGCTCGTTAATTTCACTTTGAATAATTTCTAATGCTATTATATATTTCAATTTTTTGTATCGACTATTTTTTCTCGATAGGTGATCGATGTGCGCAGAACGACCGCGCTTCGCGCAGCACTGCGCATCGTGACGCAGTACGTGTCAGCTCTGTTGCTTGACTTGCTTGACAGTTCGAAGATCATCGAAGATGATGACCTCTTCGGAAACCGAGGTGGAAGCTTTGGGCGACAAGGGCACGGAGGATTCCGCGATCCTGGAAGTGAGTACGATGGCAGTCGGAGGCGTTATCAAACAAGAGAGCCGTGACAACGATTTTCTGTCGAACTGCAGCACCTCCGTCGAGGGGTCTATGGTAAGGGTATAACCTCAAACTTGGCTCTGACAGATCAGATTAACACATTCGCGACCGCTGACGTGAATTCACGTCATTTCAAATTCTATTCCTGGTTGTCGCTGACGTGAATGTCATTTCAAACTCAATTCCTAGTTGTTACTGACGTGTATTCACGTCCTGCTATTTATAACCGAATGCTTAAAAGCAAGTATACAAATTCTGGAAATCTTTTTATTTTAAACAACACATATTTACAACATTGATATTTTAAAACATATTTTATCATTTTTATCTTCGCCCTAACGATACAAGTTTGCAGCAACCAGCTTTAGAATTTCGTTATTTTCGCCGGTACTCAGTATCAGAAACATAAAAACTCTGCTGATCGCGAATGTGTTAATCGCATCACGATGCAGGGTTACTGGATTGTTTATAAAACTAGGATCCTGACACAGCGGCCTTCGGTTTGCAACGTAACGCTTTCTGTTTTATGCTATCGATACTTGGGATGGCCCAGCGATTCCCCTTTACACACCCGAGCGCGGCAGTTACGTCGCCAGAATGGGAGAAGCAATGCAAGTCCGTTGAAACTTTCAGATAGCGTCTCCTTCGATCGATAGCTTCTCCACGCTACCGGAGCAAGAGATGTCGGACTTTCAGACAGACTCTCGGGACCTGCAAGTTAAAGTGGACAATCCGCAGAAGCATCTTGAAACGCTGGAGACTTACATTACGTTTCGTATAACGACAAGAGTAGGTTCGATTTTATTTCTTATCTCTACAGTCTTGGTAACTTGGGTTTGGTTAATGACAGTCTTTGCGTATCGTTCTAGTCCACGCGAGCTGAATTCGAGGAAGGAGAGTACGTTGTTCGAAGACGCTACAACGATTTCATTTGGCTGCGACAGAAACTTGTGGATTCTTATCCGACGCATATCATACCAGTGAGCTGTTGCAGATTAATCTTATGGTTAAGGGGGAAGCCTACCTAGAAATTTTCGAAAAATCGATTTTTATAGTTTCTTAAAGTTCATCTTGAGAATATTTCCTGAAAGTGTCGAGTTAATCCCACAAAAATTGACAAAGTTATATGGGTGTAAGTAGGTAGGTGTTCCTCGGTGCAGCGCTCAGACCCAAAACTTTAAAGGCATTTTCCTCAAAATCATGTTTTCAAAGTCAGTGACACACATAACTCAAAAATGACTGAACCAAAAATTAAGCGCTATTGGGAGCTTTTCCTTTTTTTGCCTAGATTTTTTTCACACTCGAAAAACGAGCGATTTTTTGCCAAATATTGATGCTTCAACTTTATACAGTCGCCGTTTTGTAACAAAATAATTTTTCAAAAATCGGGCCCGATAGCGCATAGATATTTTCAAACATCTAAAAAAGTCAAATTTTAAATTTTGGCCGCAAAGCGTCTAAAAAAGGATGTTTCGGGCATCGGCTATTACTCGCAATCCTTTCATTACTTTTTACCCCCCAAAAATACTGAAATATCCGTAAAATGTACCCTATCCAATAGACTAAAGTTTAATAATAAAAGTTCATCGGTTTTTCTAAAAAAAATTCCCAAAGAAGCATGTTATTTTGACCGTTCTAGGTAGGCCTGCCTCCTTAATTATTTATCCCTAGGATAATCCTTATACACTACTCGAGCGAGATTGCACATGGATTTTTTTATTACAGCCAATGCCTGGGAAACATACGTTACTCGCTCAGTTAGATCGGTACTCCAAAGAATTTATTATCGCTCGTATGAAGCTGTTACACGTATTTCTGAACCGAGTTGTGAATCACCCTATTCTAAGCTGCGACAAAAACTTGCATATCTTTTTGACCACTAAACCCGCGGTAAGCATATCTCACTACTCTTTGCCCGGTAATTCTTGGGTGTTGTATGTTTATTCTGTTTGTATTCAAGGAGTTCCTTATACATCGAAAGAATCGTGCCAATGTTCTGGTGAAAATGACCGATTCCTTGCAAAATATGGCCAGCACGTACACCATGAAACAACGTCATTACGAATTCGAACAGATTCGAGATTACTGCATAGCTCTTAGCGAGAAGCTGGCAACTATAGATAAAATAAATCATCGAATACACAAGGAGAGGCAAGGTACAATAGAGAGCAGCAGTTTCTTACGTGGGATATTTCTATTATAAATTCTATTAAACGTTGCAGACTACTTACTTGAACTGCATCAGTTGCATCCGATATTCACCCTGTGGGCAACATCCGAGCCGGAGCTCGCTCCGATTCTACTGGCGATAGCCAAAGCGATAGAGTGCAACGCGATGGCACACCAGAAGCTTTTAGAAAATGTGCCCAACGAAGAGCGGGAGTACATTTCGTACATAGATGCGGTGAAAAGCGCACTGTCTCGACGCGACTCGATGCAAATCGAGTACGAAATGACCGTGGAGGACTTGGCGAAGAAGCGAGTGGAGAAGGATCAGGTATAAGGAAGGATTAATGCACTATTAATGTTAAAGAAAAGAATGCGTAACCACAAGTTTTCATAAATTCTATCGATTTAAGCAGCTAATGGGTGTTACGAGCGGCACAGCTTCGACTCAGAATTGGGGCGGATCGTTGTGGAAAGCTGAGTCGCGAGATGAGAAGCTAGAGAGACTTGGACAGGCGATTCCGCGGCTGGCCAAGCAAGCAGAGGTGATGCAAGACCGTGTGGAATGTGCTAATGAGAATTTGCGTAGTGACTTGCAAAGATGGAACGTGGAGAAGCAGATGGATCTGAAGAACATGTTAATCTCCATGGCTGATAGACAGATCAGACATTACCAGGAATGTATGAACGCGTGGGAGGACATTCTTACCGGTCTGAAGCTGGACGGGATAGGATCCGATGTTAGCGTAGGGCCACCGATTAAAATACCAGTTTGAAGCGCGGGCGGCCTTCGCTTTGCCGTTTGGACATGCACACACATACACACACGCGCGCGCGCGGAGCAAGTATTTCCATGCATTTTAGGAGATGAAAAGGTAAACACAAGTCCTTTGCCAGTCATGACAAAGTTTTATTGCAATTATGAAGCTGACCTTACCAGCTTCGATATCACTGCTTGTGTCAGCAATTAAATAACTCTCTTAAGTCTTAAATGTTCTTTGTCGACAAGTTCGATCGGTACTTACATAAATTACAAGTGCATTTGTTAGACGCACATGTTGCACATTTATACATATACACGTATATATATATATACGCATTCATAGTTTTCAGATATAAAAAGTTTATGGTAAAATGGCTTTATATTACAATAAGATCGTGAAACGACATGAAAAATTAAATATATAGCATATTTAGTCCTATGAATATACATAGCTAGGGCAAAATTTCGGCATAGAATCAGCTAAAGATCTTAAGATATATTTTTCCTTTAGATCGCCAAGTTAATTTTGGGACCAAGTACTAAAAATCATTTTTCACTATTTGTTCTTTCCGTTACGTTGAATCACATACAATATCATTCATTGACAATCAGTTTTTTAGTCACCTAGATCTGGTAATTACCAAAGTTATCTATAGTATTATAGATAGTCAATGTATAGCGCTAGAGTATAATTTACAAATCGCAGGAAACGCCTGCGATCTTCGTTGTATCGTTAATCAGTAAATCGCGATCTACGTCGTTAAGATTCGGACAATCCGCGGCGGCAGCACTTAACAATCAACTTGTACAAGTAGTCTCGTGGAAAAAAGAAGCACAGTAAGAATCTATATATAACGCGTTTACGTCTGCTGTTATTCCCGCTTGGAACTAACAATTCTTGATACAGTATAATTGTGTACAATATACATGTATACGGGGTACGGTTCCAATACATTCATTACCATTATACATGTTACCTTATCAATGAAACTTAGATTTGTAACGATAAATAAATTATTGTTTGCAACGTACTGTTGACACGGACAGTTTTACCTTATTCGATCGAAGAGTAATTTGGCATCGGAGTTATATAGAATTCCACCAAATTATCCAGATCGTAAAGCCTAGTTATGGATTCACCTGCAAAGCATTTTCCATATGACTGTCGTTCTGACGTTCGACCGAGGGCGAATTCCACTTACACCCAAATCGCCCGTGATTTTCATTAAGCTAGGTTTTCCCGTACGCGACGAGACGCAACGTCAGGAATTTCAAAGTCGTTTTTCTCGAAAATGAAGCGCGATATGAAAAAAAGTTACTCTTTCTTTTTGATTCATAATAAGTAAATAAGTCGAGAAAAAGGAATAAGATTTTTTGTTATTGTGCTTCATTTTCGAGAAAATCGACTTTGAAATTCTTCAAGGTGATTTTCATTAAGGTAGGCTTTCCTTTACGCGACTGGACGCAATGAGAAGAATTTAAAACCCGATTTTCTCGAGAATGAAGTGCAAGATCCAAAAAGTGTATTCTTTCTTCTCGACTTATTTCCTTGTTATAAGTCGAAAAGAAACAATAACTTTTTTTCATATCGCGCTTCATTTTCGAGAAAATCGACTTTGAAATTCTCGACGATGCGTCCAGTCGCGTACGGGAAAACCTAGCTTAATGAAAATCACGGGCGATTCAGGCGTAAGTGGAATTCGCTCTGAATAATCTTCCTCTTAGCTTACTCACCTGCCAAAGTCATTTCGTTATGCAGAAATCGCACTGTGTGGGCATACGGCTGCTGTATCTTCTCTCTTAACTTCGGCGCTAACCGTCTAGTCGGATTCCAGAGCGGGCTGCGAAAATTTGGAACGTTCATGCAACTCGGCTTGCAAGACTCCGGCTTTACCTCCTCCATCGGTAACACATCTGTTATTCTGTACTGACTCGTGTCAATGTTCCACGTAAACTTGCACCCGACTTCGTACTGCTTCCTCTCTTGAGAGCTACAGGCAATTCGCAGCTCATGGTAATCGCCCGAATCGCAAAGATTTCTAGCTATAAACCGATACTAACCATTGGGTCTGGCTACTTATTTCGCTGGCTTGGATCTTCATGATCAATAAGCAAATAATATCGCCGCTCAACGCGCATACGTCAATTATTTCGATGTCGTAATCACTGCAATGCCAGTATCGCTTCTTAAATCTCATGCAAATCCAGTCGGCGATGTGGTGAGAGAATGTTTCGATGTCGAAACTCAACTGGTTTATCGACACACAAGGTACTATCTGAAAACACAATAATCCCTCTGTTCAAATTCATTCAACTCCTGCTTCGATACGAACTGTTATCCAACGACGGCGAAATTTTAAATGCAATACCAATCTTTCAGCTTTGCTGTTGCTGATCATTTGCATTTGGACATATCCAGACCCGTGGACATGCATAGGAAGCACACACTGATAACTCACATATCCTCCAGTCTCTTCGTCTGAGAAACGTATGTACACTCACATATATATTCCGAACACCGGACTCAATGGAACTCGAGCGATTAATAGAAAAGACATGTACCTTCAACATCCGTGATGACTGATATCATCTCGTCGTCAAGCTCTATATAGCTTCTCTTAAAGTGCGCCGTGCATTTTATAGTAGGATACTGCAGATTTATCTTAGGAACCAGCGGGGAAGTGTTGAGAGAATGCCTGCCCAGTCGATCCCTGTTTATCCCTCCATTAGGCAGTTGATTCTGGTTCAACGGGCGTAGGACCATCTTCTCGGCTAGGAAATTGGAACAGCTTAACGTTAACTAAACCCAGAAACGAGCAGCCTCCCCATCGATACTCTCAAGGGATTTACCTGGGTCCGCGGTTAGATCGTTGGATGCAGCGATATCCTGGTTGGCACAGAAATCATCGGTCTCGCTCTGATCGGAATCCACCCAGTGCTTCTTGCCGTTGGCAATTGCCGGCGACATAGTCGGCGACGAGGGTATCTGATGTATGGAGCATCCGCGGTGCCTGAACTGGTCCCGTATGTGCTTGAAAGGTACAATGTTCTCGGCGTCCTCCGTCTCGTCGCAGAACTCGTACTTCTTGTCGGCGAGCCGGCGTTTCCTGAACGAGCTCAGCTTCTCGCAGGTCTCCTGCGCCTCGTCCGTGAACTCGTACGCCTTCTCCGCCTCGAGGATCAACTTGTGCGTCGCCCTCGTCCTCGACTGTGTGGTGTTCACGATAGGCGGTGGAGAATGCAAGTTGGAGCGTTTCCGGGGGCTCGGGTGGCGGAAGGATCGCGTGATTGGCGGCGACATCAGCCGCGAGGAACACGACGAGGAGGGGCTCATAGAGCGTAGAGGGGAATTTACGGAAGCCACGTTGCTGTCTTCTGAAGCATCTGGTTGCGGGGAGTTTGAGCGATGACCGCGAACGCTCTTATGACTAGATTCGGAATTCCGGGTCTTCAGTATGTCCGAAGGCGGCGTTAAGATCGGCGAGCACCACATTGTCGTTTTGAGGTCGGAGGGAAGTCTCTGCGGCGTGGAACGTGGCGAGCACGACGGATGCTTCACTAAAGTAATTAAATCACTACCAATGTTCAGTTCCTGGGACATGTCCTCGCAGAAGTCCTGCAGGATCTTGTCTCTGACGGATATCGCTTGCTGCTCAGTCCTGGCCACTGGCTCCGCGACCTCCGGACACTCACACGACTTAACACTAACTGCATCGGTAGACTTATTTATATCACAGACACAATCGCTTTGATTACTGCTTGAGGTATTTAACAGATCACGGTTTAACCTATCCTCTAATTTAACTGGCTCCTCTAGGAAGTCGTGCTCTATAATGGAGTCACACCTCGGGGACCGGTCCACCGGGCACTCCGGCGTACCTACTTTCTCGTCTGAGCTCTCATAACGTTCGACTTTAGGGTAGTCCAGTTCTTCAACGTCACTCATGTCTAATGGCACTGTATCGGGGATCACAGTGTCCTGTTTATCACAAGCCTTCTGGTTCTTGGACTTCGGAATGTCCAAGTCCACCCTAAGCACATGTAAAAAGTTTCCTGTGTTAACTACTACGTGATTCCAGTAATTCAAACATACTGTAGCTCTGAACCTAGGGTACGGGGAGATCACTTCGTAGGTGGTATGGACAGTGAGCCCGTGCAGAAGACAGTTACACCGCACGCAACCGTCCCAGTTCGCCGCCAACTCTGTAGAAACATGACACCTATGTTTTTTCCATTCAGTACGGACGTATTCTACGCGTATTGACGTGCGTTACGAAAAGTAGCACGTCTCAGTTTTCTTTCGACAAACAACACGTTTCAGTTTGCCACGTAAAGAAGCACGTTCCAGCGTTTCTGACGAATATTAGCACGTTTGGTCTTCCGCCGCGAAAACTAAGTATGTAATATTTTATTGCTTAGCCATGAAGAACAGCACATTTCGTACTTTGCGGCGAAAAGTGGCACACTATCCTCTCTCGCCACGATGAATAGCACATAAAAAAACACCCCGACATAAAAAATGTGATAAAAAGTAAAAAATAATTTTGTTCCTTATTTAATCTACGACTCTCAATTTTTTTTAAGTCTGCGGCTCATCATTTGCACTGTGTAAATCTGGCGCCAAATTACAAAATTGAGAATCGTAGATTAAATAAGGAACAAAATTATTTTTACTTTTTAGGGCATTTTAATTTTTTTGAAGTCGGTTTTAAATTTTTTTATGCATCGAAGAATTCAACTTTTGAAAATATTGTTTAATAAATAATAACTCCATCTAATCTCCGAAAGGAAACGCGTATGAAAATTTTAATCTACGTAATTTAAGTACGGTATTTTAATGTTTAATAAATTATCGACCTAGTACTAAATAAGAATCGCGTCAGAAAGTATTTAAGGGGAGGTTCCGGTCTAAAAGTCGATTTCTTTTTATTTCATTTTTCGAATGTTCAACCTTTTAGGAATACGCGTTTAAAAGGATTTATGGAAATTCGTAAAATTCCCAAAGTTATATGCATTTGAGTAGCGGAAATGCATGGACAGCAACCAGCCACTCGGCGCTCACGTAAAACTTTAAACGCGATTTTCTCGAAGCAGTGTTGTTGAAATCGGTGGGACCTATATTACCAAAGGTTATCCGATTCGACTGAAACTTTTTTTATTTTGAAGAATATACTTCTGGCTAGGGAGGAACCAGAAAAAATTACAAAAATGACATATTTATAGAAAATAACGACACTTGAAGTTTGAAATCACTTTTTCCCTATATTTTTCGTCCTTTCAACGCCTTTGAACATTATAAATTTTCAATTTTTTGTAATTTTTTCTGGGTTCCCCCTAGCCAGAAGTATATTCTTCAAAATAAGAACAGTTTCAGTCGAATCGGATAATAACTTTCGGAGATACAGGTTCCACTGATTTTGACCTGTAATTTTGACGCCTCGACTTTAACGACTCCCCAGTGCCGTCTGCAATGATTATATATAAAACAAAAAATATATTTCTGTAATTTATGACATCCTTAATACAATGCAAGAAGTCCCATTATTATATATAGTAGTTTTTCTTTAATTTATTACTAAAGATCACCTATTTTGGGGGGCTCTAGACTGGAACCTCCCTTTAAGTTCACGCACTGGATGGTTCGTAGTCAACCATCCAAATGTGCTGCTTTTCGATGCTATAAACGGAACATGCTATTTTTCGTGGCAAACCGCTCAAACATGCTAGTTTTCGCAGCGAAAACCGAAACGTGATAGTTTTCGTAATGCACGTCGACACGATGTTTTACCTTCGCCCTCTTCCTCGTAGGACGCGGCAACTTTCAAGCAATCCTTACAGTTCTCGAGGGACGGTACCGTAGTTATTGTTAAGTATGCCCTATCCGTGGGTTGAAGGTGCAGCCAATTTGTACTGAAAATTGAGGTAATCGAAAGTTATTAATCGCCAAATGAATTTAAAAGTAAATGTATGTAATAATGAGCGAGGTAACTCGATCACAGCTTACCAAAGGCCGTGTATTACTAGCTTATTCCGCTCCATTGGCCATTGAGATATAACAATACTAAGTTCTCTATAGATAGTATAATTACCAAAAAGCGTGACTTCCGCGATTTTACGCGCAACATGGTTCGGCGTGAAAGCCCACCAATGTAACAGATATTTATACAAAGAGGTATTTCCGCTCACGTCCATCGTGTATGTATACGTAAGTAGAAACTGACCGCATTGGGTCAATCCCATTACAATGTGCCTTAAAAAATAATAAACATTATCGCAAGCTACCTTCGCAAGCAGACGCTCTTCCCTTCGGATTTAAACATAGGAATAACATCAACATACCCTGCTTCTAACGCCGACTTCGGGATCACGTGTAAAAGTGGCAAATGCCGCCACGAAGGTACAGTAGCAAACAGTCTTTCCTCTGACGCATAATTGTGCGCTGATAAACAACCTCTGATCTGCAACAATTAATATATTCACGCCACCGCAACAGTTCCTCGCTAAACCATCCCACAAACCACGCCACTCTCGTAAAAACTATGCTGTAGAACTAAAAGCGTAATTAAAGCCACAGCAAACCCGAGAGGAAGACGGCAAAGCGTTCGACAAAGTCGCGTTGAATAAACCATCGTCATTCGCTTATTCGCACCTCGAACACTGTCCCAAGAAAATCCCACTACTTATGGGATAACTTAATGCTCTTACCCGACGAATCGAACACCTCCGCTCTTGACTAATGTTTCTACGCTCTCGTCGGAGCTTAGCGGATATCATGCAACTACTACTCCGTTAATACAACAACAGAGAGAAGGAGGGACAAGAAGCTTCATGGGCAAGGACAAAAGCAGATTTTTTCTTGCGACCATTGAAAGTTGAACACAGGGGATCGTCTAGCGAGGAGAGTACAGAGGTTCGGCGGAGTTGTTCTCCCCGGGGTTATGCCTTAGCTATATTGTCACAGACGAAGGATGGCCTTTTGACAGGTCTATCACCCAGTCATGACAGTTTCATTAACGCCTGTGTGGGTTGAAGGTTAAGCAGGCCTACCTCTCGTAAAAATAGCTTCTGTAAGAAATGTCTTTTGCTGCGACGATGGGACAGGCACGGTTTCTGGCCCACGATAACGTACTCGGACTTTTCGGAGGTAATATCAGAGAACCATTCATTGCAACACTCTGAGGTAGTGTCGGAAGACGATGCGTCCGCCATTTTTAAATAACCCTACTGTGCAAGAGATAAACGTGAGCGTCCGGAAGATGGGCAAACAAGATTCGCTCGCTGGTTTGCGTGGGTCGACCACATGGGCGCACTAGTCGAGCTGTTTTCACTCTTACTTCGCGAGAAAGAGGATAGCGCGAATACTTTGGCCCTTGAGACTTAAAAGGGACCGTCAGGGAAGATCCTACAATTTAGATTAATGCGTATAGATTGATCTTAGGAGATCGCATGCATGGTATTCAGCTTCGCACAGAATTCCTGCCAGTCAATAAAAGACAGAGCATTCTTATGACCCTCGGGGGTTAAAGAACTTTGTATAACTGGTTTGCAGGCTCCCTTTAGAATTCTGGGTTCATTGAATTTCTCGAATTAGAACCATGGATATCACGCTGGACGATAGGCTGAATGTGTTGCAGCAAATAAGCCAGCGTAAGCTTGTCGAGATACTGGACTCGATTCCTGGGAGCAAAGACCTGGTAATCGAGCAGAAACTCATGAAGATCTTGGACAGCTTTGTGGGAGTTTCTGTGCTTAAGTAATAATCTCTGATAAGTTACGAAGGTATATAGCTTCGCAGTAATTATTTAGTAACGTTGCGTTTCGTTTAGACGCTACGGGGTGAACAAAATTTACAAAATGGAGCAGGGCCTGAAGCTCTCGAACGCCCAACGTATATTCCTAGTTTCGAATGATCTGATCGCTTGTAAGAGAGTGTTAGATCAAGTACAATCGGAGATCTCGCCGAACGTCAGGCCGCACTCGCTGCCCTGCCATCATGTTCTAGTCGCTCCGTTCGTGCCGACGGTTCTTAACTCCATAATCGAAGAAGAGGGTGATTACTTTGCACGTATTATTCGGTGGAATAATGACAATGATTATTGAACGAGTGTGATTATTTACGCAGGCTTATCTGGATTAGTCACGGTGCAAACGTTATCGTGGGAATTCATAAGATTAGACGGGAATGTCTTATCTTTAGAAAACTCGATGTTTACCGATCTCTATTATCACAAAGATACTGCCCTACTACCGGCATTAGCGCGCAACTTGTGGTCGCTGCAGCTCGTACTTGGCTCGCCCAAGCTCACACTTTCGCTCGGCAAGCATAGCCAGCAGGTGCTGAAAGTTATGGAATCTATGAGGCAATGCTTAGGTTCGCCGGACGCAGAGAACAAAATAGGGGCTTTGATTTTGATGGACAGAAATTATGACCTAGCCACGCCGCTCTTAACGCCTGTAACATACGCCGGCTTACTGCACGAAGTGGTGGAAATTAATGTCGGTACGGGCACACTGGGCAAGTCTCAGACTAAGCTGGACCCGGAGAAAGATCAGATTTACGGGGAAGTAAGAGACACGCCGTGCAGCGACGTTTTTCCCATTTTACATGGGAAAGCTAAGTCCCTAAAATGTATACTTGTATGCTTACGCGCGTGCCCCTGGCTGATTCGATTAGTAATGTAATTTGGTATTGTGTATTAGCTGAACAGAATGCGATACAGACAATGAAGTTGTCGGAAATGGAGAGGTACATAGCAACGAGACTGCAGAAAACCAGGGATATGACGCGCCAACTGGCATTTCATATTTCAGCTTGCCAACTTATCGCGGATACTTTAGGTTCCGACTTTCAGATTTTGCAGAAGATTGAGAAGTCTGTGCTCGAGTGTAAGGAAAGGAAAGAGTGTCTGAATTATATCGAGAGATACATAGGTATGCGTGTCTTTCTATCATTCTACGATCATAACGTTGCCTTTTAAATGATCGATCTTTCAGATGATCATCCTCTGAGAACTTTGCGTCTACTATGCTTACTCTCTATCGCCAGCGACGGCGTCACTCAAAACGAGTTACATTCCATTCAAAAACTCCATCTGCACGCGCATGGTTATAAACATGTACCGTTGTTCTACAAACTTCAAACTATAGGTTTGTTAAAGTGTAGGACAGAGAATATTTTGCACAAATTGCCGAACTGGAGCAGCGAATGGAACAGCAACGCACAGAAGCTGAGGCTTTTACCAAGTTATTCGAAGCAAGCGGAGCAGAAGGGGCGCACTTGCCCCAGCTACGTGTTCAATAACGCTTACATCCCTCTAATAGTTAGTATCATTTTCGAATTAAGTTATTCACCAATGTTCACAGAGACTAACTGACTGCGCCTCCGCAGGCTCAAGTATTAAATCTAGTCGCAGGGCAAGAAAAGGATCCTAAGAGCCTCGAGGAGTTAGCAAACTTATCGAACTGTGCCATAAGTGGTCAACGAGGCTCCATGATACCTAAGATGGTGGTGGTGTGCGTTATAGGAGGCCTAACGTACGCTGAAATAGCTGCTTGCAGGCTCGTAGAGAAGTCGAATGGGATTCGACTGGTTCTTGCATCGGATAGTATCACGACAGGCAACAATATACTTGAGAAAGTGCAAGAGATCTAACCACATTAAAACCTAAGATCTATGGAAACCAATATTATTTATTCTTGTACGAGAAATCGGATGTTTTATATGTAAATAGCAGAATGCGGACATTTCAATGATACACTGAAACAATATACTGTTACTTTGTATACTGTTATTCCAAACATTATTTACATGTGTGTATTACAGAACGACGAGCCGATGTCAAACACCCAAGTAAATAACATTCGACGACCTCCTGGTTCAGTAATTTCGATTCTCTTCTCGATTACGATCACGGTCACGGTCACGGTCGCGTCTCTGGCGGCCCCAATCCTGCCCCTGTCTGTTATAATTCTGCCTGTCGCGGAAGTTCCCTTGGTTCCCTCTCGAGAAGAAGTTGCCTGCAAGCCAACGTACACCATTAATACCTCCAAAGGGTTCACAAACACCCGAAATCAATTACAATGTCCTATTAAGGTGGACCTTGCCAAATTTTCTTTTGTATTTCTTTGCTCTCGCCCCCTAGAACGGTGTCATTTGATAAAAACATAATCCCTGAAAAAGTTTATTGCAATCGGACAATAGGAAAGGGAGCCGACCAGGCCTCAAAGTTTAGAATTCATTAATAGTTTGGATTTAAAGTATTTCTCAAAAATGGTAAGCCCTATCGAAATTTTCTTCAAATAATAGTAAAAGAGCATTCAATTTTCTATAATTATTGTATATATAATTTTGTCGTGCTTCCAACCAGTTTTTAGATAATAGCGTTTGAATATAGAGAAGTCGGCGCTTCGCGCTTGCAGACACTACGTCATGCCGTATATTCAAACGCTATTATCTAAAAACTGGTTGGAAGCACGAAAAAATTATACATACAGTAATTGTAGAGAATTTAATGCTCTTTTAATATTATTTGAAGAAAATTTCGATAGGACTTAGCATTTTTGAGAAATTCTTCAAATTCAAAGCATTGGTGAATTCTAAACTTGAAGGCCTGGTCGGCAGTCCTTCCTGTTGGCCGATTGCAATAATCTTTTTCAGGCACTATTTTTTTATGAAATGGAACCATATTAAGAGGTGAGAGTAAAAGAAAGGCCACCTTAATGTCCTATACGCATAAATACCTTGCTTCATCTCGAATATACGCTCGTTAGAGTCGACGAAGTTGTTGACTTTGTCGGTGAGCTGGAGAGCGAGAGACTGAAGACGGCTTGGCTCACTGCGGTGCATTACAACCGTCTCGGTTGGGTCGTCCAAGGACGCCATCAGCTCCTCGTTGATGATCATCTTGCTGATGATGGAATGGACGATGGGTCGTTTCAGCTGGAACATCTCCGCCAGCTTGGGCATGGATATGGAATCGTAGACGTGGGAGTAGGTGAACAAGTAGGTCCTGAGTGCCTCCTCCTTGATCAGCCTGGTCAGCATGTCGCGGACCTTGTCCGCTTGGTAGAAGAGGTCCCACACCTTCGCGTTCATCTTCTCGTTGATGATGAAGTTGTTGCACGCCGACCAGTTTCCATTGCGCATCGCTTTCGCCGCGGCCACGACGTGCTCCCTCATGGACTCTGGAGGGCCAACCAACGACTGCCGCTCGCTGGACCTGAGCTGCTGGTAGAAGGTCTTCGATATCATCCTCCTTCTAGCGTCGAATTCGTGAGCGGCCATGTACGGGATCTCGATGAGCATCGCTGACACTAGATAGACGCACTCGAGCAGCTCCAAGTTGATGTGCATGTGGAAAGGCATCTGCCTCTGCTTCTCGATCTTCTCTTGCTCCTTGCTGCGCTCGTGCTGCCTCTGGGGCAGCAAGCCTTGAGCCAGCAGCTCCTTCACCTTCCCCGTCACCATCAGGTCCACTAGGCAGTTGTGCGCGTCCTTGATGTTCGCGTGACGGAACGCGCACAAGCCCAAGTGGGCGATGGTTCTGTTGTACAAGATCTGTAGACGAAGCAGTGGAGGATTATCGGGGATGGAAACGAGTTTGTATTAAGGGGGAACATCACTGTGACGGCCGGAAAAGTGAGCCATTTTTAAGAATTTTTTTTCAGAAATAATTTACAGTTTCCAAATAAAATTGATATTACCTGTCTTTAGTACAATGTCGTAAGAGACTATAAAATAAAAAATTGAGTAGAGAAACATGCATAAATTTTAATATATTTATTAATCTTCTAGACCCCTCACGCGCTGTGATCGAATACAAAGTTTTGAAATACGTCCGAAAAACTGCCCATCTTATTCGCGGATTTTCGAAACTTTTCTTCTAAAGCACACCATTTTTACAAAAATAATTTGTTTAAGAAATCGGTACGTGCAACGAAAACTACACTCATGTAGTTTATAAAAAAAAATTAAATTCGAGTTCGGTCCTCCTGTTCCATAGTTACAAATTCTACTAGCTCGCTTGGGGTCTAGAAGATTAATTAATATATTAAAATTGATGCAAGTTTTTCTACTTATTTTTTTTATAGTCTCTTAAGACATTGTGCTAATGGTAGATAATATACATTTTATATGAAAACTGTAAATTATTCCTGAAAAAAATTCTTAAAAATGGCTCACTTTTCCGGCCGTCACGGTGATGTTCCCCGTTAAGGGGGAGGCCTACTTAGAAATTTTCGAAAAATCGATCTTTCGATCTTTATATTTTCTTGAAGTACATTTTGAAAATATTCCCTGAAAGTGTCAAGTTAATCCGACTAAAATTGACAAAGTTATACGCGTTTGAGCAGGTAGATGTTCCTCGATGTAGCACTCAGACCCAAAACTTTAAACACGGTTTCCCCAAAATCATCATGTCAAAGTCGGTGACACACATTACCAAAAAATTAATGACCCGATTTACCCAAGGATTTGGAGGCTTATTATAGGAGTAAAAATCTAAGCGTTATCGGGAACTTTCCCTTTTTTTTGCCTAGCTTTTTTTTCCAATTTGAAAACCGAGCGATTTTTTGGTCTCAAAATAATTTTTCCAAAATCGGGCCTCGATAGCGCCTAGATAATTTCATATCGTCGGTGATAGTGCAAAACCGCGTATGAGCAGTTTGTAAATACCGCGGATCTGCATTTTACCGATAATTTAGCCATTTTAAGGGATTTCTTTGACTGAACTTTTTTGGGACAGTTTTAGCACTCCTTCTAATTAATACTAACATCAATGGTGTGACTTTTAAAAAAAAGCGAAACAGTGCTTGGCAACCGTGGGCGCGAAATCTCAATTTTGCTACTTTTACAGATCCGCGCGGTATTTACAAACTGCTCATACGCGGTTTTGCACTATCACAGACGATATATTATCTAAAAAAAATCGCATTTTCAATTTTGGATGATCCTGCACCGAGCTACGGTTGCCACCGCAAAGCGCCTAAAAATCGTACGTCTCGAGCATCGCCTATAACTCGCAAACCTTTCAATACTTTTTACCACAAAAAATACTGAAATATCCGTAAGATGTACCCTTCCCAATAGCCTAACGTTTAATAATAAAAGTTTATCGGTTTTTTCTAGAAAAAATTCCCAAAGAAGCATGTTATTTTGACCGTTCTAGGTAGGCCTCCCTCCTTAAGCGGTACGTACCTGTGTGGCTGGATCGGAATGTTGAATGGTCTCCTGCAAGTGGGACATCAGAATAAGATCGCGCGCTTGGAACCAGTTGTCGTGGAGTGCGTGATGGTAGATATGGGAGAGAATAGCGCGAGTTCTAAGCCGGTCCGTTCCGTCGTTAGCGTAAACGTACTTGCAGAGCTTCTCCATTACTTGTACAGATGTTACGATATCGCTGGCAAGCTCTCCCTGAAAGGATGTATCGTGTTTAAACGTGAATAGTTGTCGGAGGATTTTAATCGTTGCTCGCTTACTTCTTTCTGCTTCAGAACATTGGGATCGAACTTGTAATAGAGATGCTCGATTTTACGCAGATACACGCGACAAAGTTCCGAAACAGACCCTTGCCTTTCCAGATACTCTTGAACCTTGTCTATTATCGCGGAAACTTGCTTCTCATCCTTCAACCTGCAAGACAATTCGTAAGTGGCACGTTCGTGGTACTACGCGAACAATTAGAATCGGTCACCTTTCAACGTATTCGTTACTATGCGGATCGCATTCCTTCAACAGCTTCGTGAACTCCTCGTCCAATCGCTCCACTAATGTCAACACGCATCCATGTATCTTGTACGTGGGTGTTTCAAATTCCTCCGAGTCCTCGGAAATAACTTTAGCGATCACCATGTCTTTGGTGGCCGACAGCATATCAAGCATCTCTGATATACGTTCCAGAATCCTAGGTGAAAGGGATTTATTCGTTAGAGCGGATAATAGAGTGATCGCGTATCGTAAGATCTAAAAGTCGTGCGTACTTTATCCAATACTCAGGCTTCATTGCATCGGACACTTTCGGATTGTAATCGAAAATGGAAGACACGATGGAAAACTTAATCTTTACTGCTACGGCTGGCCCAAGATTATGAGCGTCAGCTATGCCCTGCAATTCGTGTAACAATTCGATCTGTTCTCGCCTGTCTGTACGCTTTTTACCGCGAGCTGCAATGATCTCGGAAAGTTTCTTCAAAACAGCAGCCACATTAATCTCAGCATCCTTGGCAAACATTTTCGGTTTCTCCGATGGAATAGCCACGCCACCCTTCACTGTCTCCCATTCACCTTCCCCGTCGTCGTCATCTTTCCTCTTTTTCCTCTCCTTGTCCTTACGCTCCTTTCGCTGCTCCTTTCGTTTTGCCTTATCTTCGTCTTCCTCTTTATCAGCTGTCCTACTCAAAAGTGCAAGTTGCCATTAAGATATCAGTGAATACTATTCCTTCGTAACTTCTCTGCAAACTTACTTCTTGATAAATCGTTCGCGGATATTCTGGTACTGGTCCTCGTCATCGCTGCTTGTGCTTTCACTGTCGGAGGAGCTACCCCAATCAGATTCACTCTCGCTACCGTCATCACCATCCGTTACACTTTTCTGAAAAGTAACACTGTGTTACTTAAAAACTATATAGGCTTGATGGCCCGTGAAAGTTGATTGTATATAATAAACTTTGAATTTAGATAAGTCTGGTTCACTTGCTTCGGAACCAGGTTTCTTGAAAGCAACTGCACTGTCCTCTTCCTTGTCCGATTCCATTAACTCTTCAGCTAAAATTCCAAGTATTATTTCAATTTTATTTATAATAATATCTGCACGTATTTCGATGTATGTATTTCACCTTTCTCCTCCTCTTCGTCGTCATCTTGATCTGGATTTTCTCTGAATTTAACTATATCCTCTTCGAAGTCTTTATTGTATTTACGAAGCTTCTGACGCAGGGAGGTCAATGATTTTGAATTATTCTTTGACATATTCTTGCGCCCGTCGCGATCTTCCCACACTTCGACGATGAAGTCCTCCATTTCCACCAAGCATCTCACATAAAACCGTGGTGTCTGACCGCTCTCTTCTTTCGTGATTACGGGCAACGCTTTCTGGTAAGCTCGCATCAAGTCCTCGAAACCTGTGATTATAAATAATCCCCAATAAAGAAACATCTTGCTTCATCTCAGTTCCTAAGCCAAATACTGCAAGTACTCACTGGTGAGCATACTGCTCATATCTTTGATCTTTTTATAATTTCTTATAAGTTTGATGAGATTAGCAATCTCTTCGTATCTTTTCTCCTTTGTCGAGCGTACAACTCGCTTTGTTTCTTCCTCTTCATCGCTAAACTGTAAAGGAACATTATGTATCATTCGTATATTATTTAGGTACAAAGCTTTGGGGAACGGAAGTCAACGCTTAACACCATAGTAATCTTTCGCTCCGACTTACTGTGAAAGCTGTGGTCGGTGGCCTCTGAATCTGCTCCTCCTCCGGTGCGCTATCAGACTCAGAGTCCGAACCGGTCGCGAAGAAACGACTCATGCTGCGGCAGGTACTGAAACAGAGAAACAGAGTACTCGTTATCTAAAAGTGTTCTCGTAAAGGTGAGAATCTAATAAAATGTGTCGATGTTACAGTGGTGCTACATATAATTACAAGGAAAATCATGTATATGCGACGGGTTGCATTATGGTCCTTAAACACATGGCAAGGTGGCATAATCAGAAACGCTTAATACGAACCGGAAGCAAACGAAGTATTAAGAAAAGAAGATTAGTTTAAAGATACAAGTTCCACTTACTTTATAAAACTTACAGGTCACAAAACTATTCGTTTTTACTCCCTTCGAAGGGCACACCACCTGAGGTTATAATGACAACGACATTAAAGGCAGTTTCGCCGCTGAATTTAGTGCGCGACACGAAATGTGTTCCGAAAATGATGAAAACGACCTGGTCTTATAAACCCGCCTTGACTTTCAAGAATTTAGTCCTCGCAACAAATAAATAAACAATTTTACAGCTAGAAACTGTTGCATAATAAGTGGAAAGGCCTCCGGAATATTAGAATATTAATAATTTCTTTATCTATACAAGTACTAGAAGTTTAATAATTTTCGTATCTGATTGAAATCAGACTGTTCTAAATATGGCGAATTCCACTTACGCCCAAATCGGCCGTGATTGGATGCGTTCCACTTACGCCCACTTAAGGGGTCACCCTACCTTGACGGACAAAAACTGATGGGAACTTTGGGAATTTTTTAAATCAAAACCATTATATATACCCAGATAGCACAAAGACGTTTTAAAAACGTTTTTAAAACGTCCAGGTCAGACGTTCGGGACGTCTTAAAAACGTCCCAAAAAGGTCCAGAAAAGGTCCTAGAAACGTCCATTTTCACAAACTTTTCTGGACGTTTTTAAAACGTTTTCTGGACGTCTTCAGGACCTTTTCTGGACGTCTTCAGGACCTTTTCTGGACGTTTTTAAAACGTTTTGGAAACGTTTTCTGGACGTTTTTTGGACGTTTTTAAAACGTTTTCTGGACGTTCTTTGGACGTTTTTAGGAGGTTGGTACTGGTTCGATTAAATAAAAATTTATGGATGTAAATTGTTTTCAAAATATTACCAAACTCGATAACAATTAATTTCGTTTACTTACAATAGATACATGAAAATGTCAGTACAAGGTCGAATACAGAGAATATACCAGTTAAAATAGATATGAAGTATGTAGAACATGTAGGTAGTGCACATAGATTATACATATTATACAAAATATAGGTACAGAATATGTAAAATATCTGCACTTACAATGGATGTTTATAACATTGTTACAAATTCGTTGAAAGATCTCAAAGTATTGAGGAAAATGTTTTTCTGCATTATTCACAATTGAAAATGCTATTGATTTACAATACATTAAAAGACTAGCGCAAAGCAAAATCACAATTTTGTTATATGTAATAAAGAGTAATATTTTGTGCATAAAATGTGTCTTAATAAAATGTCTCTACTTGCCGTTCGATTTGCTTGTACAGTCAAAACATGTAATTGCGTTCATGGCAGGAAATTGACAGTACGCACATACTAAATTGACCGATTTGTGGACACACACGCTCAAGTCTTGCATTCTCACTTTTGACTGTACAAGCAAATGGAACAGCAAGAAGCAGCGTGTATGGTGGCCTTTGCAGCTTCACAAGTATCAGAATTCTTTGGAAATCTATAAAAACAGAAATAAAGTTCAAAATAAGATATGTTTTGAAAATATAGTTACTTTAACACGTTTGCTACCCAGTATACCTTTATATATTTTTCCTTAAAAGGCGGTAGTGAACGTATTAAATATAATAATTTGTTCCATTATGAATTAATAAAATAACCTCAATATCTGTGGAAAGTAACTTTCTGGTTGTTACTGTTACTATCATTCCTTTTCTTCCAATTTTAAGAATCTGATCTGTTTTTGCACAAAGGCACGATGCACTGAACCACGGCCGATGGCCGTGACTGAACCATTGTTCTTAATAACTTTTTCTTTAACACGCTACTTCATACCACACTCCGAGAAACGCTTTGAAACGCTTCAAACATGGCTATCTTTAAAACGTACGGAAAAGGACGTTTTTAAAACGTCCGTAAAGTACGTTTTTAAAACGTTTTAAGAACGTCCATTTTCACAAATCAAGCCGTGGACGTTCAGACGTAAAATGGACGTAAAATGGACGTTTTTAAAACGTCCTGTGCTATCTGGGAAGTACCAACAACAACGGTTAATGAGAACGATTACAGTTTTTGTTTTTTGTTTATATTATGCTTCATTTCATTACTTCTAACATTATGTGTAAACATTACCCGACCTTGGTACATTTTTTGTGTTGATGTTTTTTCTTTCAATGGTTTTTACCACTGCTTCAGATCACTTGGGTTTGGGATGGCCAAACTGTCAGTTTTATTTACAAAAAGAACCCAGGAAAACCCATTGAATGACTTCAATTGAATCAGCGGTAATTCCACGGAAACGTGTAATGTGCGTTTGATCATCGTTTTCGCACTCCAACTTTAATGGAAACCGCATAAATGTGACAGCTGCAAGTTTATGTAAGTAATGACTATGATGACTAATGATGTCAGGTACACCTATTATCGTATTAAGAATAGTAAAAATGCATAATCTGTGCGTGACTCACAGATCTTAACGAAATTAATGACAGTTCCCAGTACATTTTATTTTATATGTTTCAGATAAACGTAACTAATGCCATCGGTTTATAATTCTTCAAACATGCCGAGCAATATCGAAACCAAGACCAGAGCAATTGTCGGGAAAAGCACGTAAGTAGAATAGTCTCGCGATCTTTAAATACAATTAAAAAGATTCTACGGTTCGCTCTGTCGTAGGCATTGCACCAGCTTCGGTACGTGCACGCCATTGGTGTTCAGCAACTTTAAGCTACCTGCTGCTTTACGCCAGGCATTGAAAAATGGTCTCGTGGAAAGTCAATTATGTAGAAATTATAAAAGTTTTATTAACAATCTTGAAAATGTAAAGACGATACCGCTAGAATATTATGAGATAATGTATAAGATTTTATTATATATGGAGGACCATGAACTTCAATTACTCGCTGCAAAGCATAACGTAAAGAACCAAGAGCTCAAGCAATCTGGTGAGAAATTTATTATCACGGTACCCACTTTAGACGAAGACGATCCGTTTACTAGCGTCGGCGATACGGTACAACTTCAGCCGGTTCATACAAGCTGCATATATCACAGTAAAATAGTAGATATCAAGGGGAGGAGATATCGGTAGTTTTGTCGAGCCAGTAAGTATACGAGTTAATTTTCTGCCAAATTAGAAGCTCAAGCACAGAGTATATGTCGATACATAATTAGTAATGACTACTTGTGAAATCTTTTCAGGAAAAATTGGAAGAAGATCTCTGAGTGCAACATCGATGTTAATTTTTGTACCTCCAGATGGCAAATAAAGTGTTTCCATTACGTTCTGCATATTGTATATACACAAAATTTGGTACACTTCATGTATCCCAAAGTAGATACAAGTTATTACGTTTTACCAAAGGAATAAGTTTCTTCAGATACATATTACCCCTTGCTATTTATGCTTTTATATTTATGCTCTTCTTTGTGTTTATTGCGTAGCAATTTGAATTGGATTGATAAAAGTATAGCGGGAAATCCAGAACAGAAACAGGCGGTAATTAATATCATGAATAACTCGGCATATCCTGCGCCGTATATTATTTGGCCCACCTGGCACCGGAAAGACGACGACCCTGGTTGAAACCATTTGCCAGGTATAATCTAATATAATCGCTATTGAAAAAAATTCAAATTCTCTGTTGGCACATGGAGCCTCAAGATTTTCGTTGATTCACAGATCAGAAAGCAACAGAAGACCAAGTATATTTTAGTATGTGCCTCTTCCAATGTAGCAGCTGATGTAATTGCAAAAAGATTATTAGAGATACTTCCTAGTAAAGATGTGTTTCGGATGTACGCGCAATCTAAACCAAGGTGAGGCATTCCTTTTTATAAATAACTGCTAGTTTATTATAATTGTTTGCTTTAATATGCGCAGGAAGGATGTAGATAAAGATATTAGTCCCAGTTCAAATTTTATCGATGACGTGTGGCTTGCCTTGCCGAAGCAGATTTTTATTCTGAAAAAGATTGTCATCACCACGCTGGTAACGTGTACAAGGTATATCTTGAGTTTGCTAAAACGAAATCGACGCTGCTTGTTTATGCGGTAATGTTCGTAACTTGTTTTCTATAGATTGGTAAAGCTCAATTTACAATATGATCATTTCTCGTACATATTCATCGACGAAGCAAGCCAAGCCACTGAATTGGAATCACTGATTCCATTTACAATAGTAAGTACGCAAAATAAAGTCACGGACGGTACATTGCACGCCCAAGTTATCATCGCTGGTGATCACTGTCAACTTGGGCCTGTAGTTCGATGTAAAAAAATTCAGCATTTGCTTGGTGAATATAAATTTTATTGCTTGGTCAAACTGAACTTGTATAAACTTTCATTTTGGTCCTGTAAGATCTGATTATATTTTTTAGGAAGGTCACTTATGGAACGATTAATGGAATGCGAACCGTATCAGAAAGAGAAAAATAAATATAATCCACGTTATATAACGAAATTAGTTCGCAATTACCGAAGTCAAAAGCCCATTTTAGATATACCAAATAAATTATTTTACGATAATGAATTATTATGCTGTGCCAAATCGGACACGAAGTTATCTTTAAAGTTGCCAGTATTATGAAATAAAACGTTCCCTATAACATTTGTCGCTATTCAGGGCAAACAACAAAGACACCTATCTGGGAGGTAAATGCGATACAATATTATTTATAAAGTTCCCAGGGCCGTTTTAACAAATTTGAGCGCCCTATTCTCCAAGGGTGGAATTTCTTCGCAATCGGTGCAAGGCAGTGCATCACAACCCCGGTTCTCTACCAAGCCAAACACGAGCAGAAACAATGCCCGCGAACGAAATTTTTATCTCCGAAATTGAAGAGAAAAAAAGCATTTCAACATATTTCATTCTTAAGCGCCTTTGGATCACGGGCGCCACTGGGCTACAATTGTCTGATAGTTCCCGTTTAATTTAATAACCGCTCGTTTAATTTCCAGTGTTTATAATACAGAAGAAATTACGGCTGTGAAATATTATATAAAGAAACTAATGGCTGGTAAACTTGGTACGCGTCAGATTCAAGAGCAAGATATCGGCATTATAACTCCATTTAAACGACAAAAGATTATGATCGATAAGGATCTAAACAAGCTTGGACTGCATAGTATAACTGTCGGAACAGTAGAAACATTCCAAGGGCAAGAGAAAGAAATTATAATCTTAACTACTGTGAGAACCAAATCCTTTGTACACGACGATATAGAACACATTGGCTTTCTGTCTAATCCAAAGGTAAATAAACTTGAGTATTTTATTAATTTGAATGATCTATCCGCTCGTATAAGTTCGAGGAATAAAAGTCTAAATTCTATTGGTTTCAGAGATTTAATGTGGCCGTAACAAGAGCCAAGAATGCATTGATCGTAATAGGAGACCCATCGATTCTCCGTAAAGACAAGTGTTGGAACGCTTTGTGGGAGCATTGTAACAAAAACATTGCATGTATGGACATTAATAACGTCCAAAGAAATGCAAACTCTAGAACCGGAAAATCGAAAGATCACTAGGATTAAATTACGATTAAATACGTACGCAATATCAAACCAAATAGAGTGTGTGTGTGCAGTGAAGAAATCGAGTAACATTAAGTTAGATATAAAAAAAAAAGAAACGAAGATTATCATGAAAACAATATAGTGTTGAATTTATTTTTTATAGAATATAACTATGTACTATCATTTTACGACAAGAGGTACCAAGTATTCGGGAAATTTACTAATCAATAATTTCCCAAACAAATCAAAAGCGATTATAATAAAGAGTTTGTTTCATATTTATAGAAAACATTTCATCTATTGTTCACTTTTTTATACAATTATGGTAATACAATTTGGTAATAATGGAATAAACGATGTATATCAAGCGTGTTAAAAATAAAAGATCTAAAATAAAGATGTTATGAACAAATATCCCCCCCTCTACTCCTCCTCTATGTCCAAAGCAATTAATTTACGGATTTTTAAATGCAGTTTCTCTTGATTTTGGAACATTGGTAAACAGTTTTAATGCTAAACTTTGTAAGATACAACTTTATTCTAAAAGTAGCCCCTGATAACCAGATGTCTGCAATCTGACGCGTTTTCAATTTAGTTAAGTCATTTCTCGATAGAGGGTTTTAGATATACAGTGGTTCTCGTTAGTAGTCGTAACGCCAAGCTTTCATATATAAGCAACGGCAACAGAGGCTTAAAGTAGCGGGTTTACGAGGGGGCATTGACGGTATCATTCCGGTATAAATTCATGTCCGTTGTCCTGAACCTGATCCTAATAACAATGCACACTGCACATAATTGTGTTGTTGTGTAAATTGGTTTGTTCGCCCTTCTTCCAGTATAAAAATTGTAAGGGTATTCTCGTAAACCTCTACTTTTGGAAATTCGAAGAACATAAGCTTTCGTTACATATTCCTTGAGTTTCCCATTTTTTTTATTTTATTTTACAAAGTATTAAAATGTATTTACGTAGCTCGATATTCGGATTTCAGCAAACCTTATCCTTATCCTTATCCTTACTAATACCTATATAAAAGTGAACCGTTGTCTGTTTGTTTGTCCTTCTTTCACGCCTAAACGGCCGGACAAATGGACGACAGCCATAATAATACCCATTCTAAAGAAGAACAAAGACCCTGATAAACCTGTAAGTTACAGGCCAATAAGCCTACTTCCCAACATCAGCAAGATCTTCGAAACAATAGTGAACTCGGCGCTCTACTACCACTGTCACAAGAACAATACGATACCATCACAACAGTTCGGTTTCAGACACAATCACTCGACGACACATGCAATTCATAAATTGTTAAATGATGTATACGTCAGCATCAACAAGAAGAGAACGGTGGGTGCATGCCTGATTGACATCGAAAAAGCATTCAACTCAGTGTGGATTGACGGGCTGATGTTCAAGATGCGCAAAAAAAATTTTCCGAGAGATTTGTGTCTACTGACACGAGCAATGTTGTCTAATAGAAAGTTTGTAACCCAGATAGGAGGTGACACCTCCTCGCAAGAGTTTGATGTTTCAGATGGTCTTCTACAGGGCACGGTAAACGCACCGATTCTGTTTAACATATACACCTCCGAAGTCCATAGCTTGTACAACATCAACCAAGAGAACAACGTTATCAGATCTTGCGCCTATGCGGACGATTTGATCGTGTATGTGGAAGGGAAGAATCCGTTACAAATTCAAGAGGACCTTCAGATAACGGTAAACCACATTCAGAACCACTACCAAACCTGGAAACTAAAAATAAACCCAACTAAATGCGAAACAATAGTATTTAGAAAGCCCGCTAGATTCTTGAGCAAAAATCAAAAAGAGGGATTAAAAAGGTTCGGAATAGAGATCACAGACAGCACTCTCAATGAAAGTATAAAAGTCCCACATAAAGACACAGTTAAATATCTAGGCATTCAGATAGATAATTTGGTAAGGATGTCCAAACATGTGGACCTCCAAATTGATAAGGCTCGTAAGGCATTTTACAACTGCGGCAGGCTTTTTTATTCCCGAAACTTGAGCAATAGAGCAAAGATAATTTGCTATATGTTATTAATTAGACCAATCATCACATACGCAGCTCCCACTTGGTTCAATGTTAATGCGGCTACAATGGAGAAAATCAGAAGGTTCGAGAGACAAATAATCAGACATTGTATTTGTAAACATAGATCGGCCTCTTCCAACTTCACAAAATACGTTAGCAATATTGAAATATATAAAGAATCGAATATAACTCGAATAGACAGCTATGTTTTACAATTGACTAGGGACTATTATGCCACATCTAGCTCCATCGCAGACAACGACATTATTAAAAATATCATGAAAGTGGACGACGACTATGCCGGGAATTCTTTGGTTACCGGATACATACCCCCACAAGTTTTCACCTTTCTAGATAAGAAAGGTTTTATTCAAAACGAACTAAACATACCTACCATCTTTCACTGGCCGAGACACAAGGCAAACAAAAAGATTACATACGATCCAAGTATGAACCCTACTAACTCCCCAGAATTATTTAAGTACTCTACCAGTCTACCTCCAATCGATTACCATAGCACGGCAAGACTGCGTGTCAAGTACTGGTGGCTGAACGCAGACTGCGAATGTATCGCAGCACTGAAAGGCAGAATCCTCAGACAACGATCCGGGCATGAAGACAACAGATAACGGTAGCGGAACGAAATAAGCGATAGGCTTCAGACCTTTTAGTCATCACAGCGTTTAATTAAAAAAAAAGAGAACCAAAAGCCATTGGCTATTGTAAATATTCATGTACATAATCTTAGATTAAGTAGGTTAAGTTAGAATTAAAAGTAGGTTAAGAGTAGTTTGTAAGACTAAGTGACCTTCTAGGTTTAGCGCCGGTTTTTCCTAGAAAAACAAACATAATCGCTCTATCATTAAAAGATAGAAACAGCAATACAAAGTACAAATTAGAGATACATAAATAAGTTCCTATTATTGTTTAAGCACGAGCACTTATATAAGACTGATGCTTTTCCTCGAGATGTTATTGTAACGTGGTGCCAACCCCGGCGGTGTTTATACCCTGAAACAAATTTATAAATGTTATTTGATTATTATGGCTAAATAAACACAATTCTTAAAAAAAAAAAAAAAACGGTATCATTCCGGTATAAATTCATGTCCGTTGTCCTGAACCTGATCCTTAATAACAATGCACACTGCACATAATTGTGTTGTTGTGTAAATTGGTTTGTTCGCCCTTCTTCCAGTATAAAAATTGTAAGGGTATTCTCGTAAACCTCTACTTTTGGAAATTCGAAGAACATAAGCTTTCGTTACATATTCTTTGAGTTTCCCATTTTTTTTATTTTATTTTACAAAGTATTAAAATGTATTTACGTAGCTCGGTATTCGGATTTCAGCAAACCTTATCCTTATCCTTATCCTTACTAATATATAAAAGTGAACCGTTGTCTGTTTGTTTGTCCTTCTTTCATGCCTAAACGGCTGAACGGATATTAATGAAATTCTGAATATACATTAAATACATTATTTCATTAATATCCGTTCAGCCGTTTAGGCGTGAAAGAAGGACAAACAAACAGACAACGGTTCACTTTTATATAGGTATTAGTAAGGATAAGGATAAGGATAAGGTTTGCTGAAATCCGAATATCGAGCTACGTAAATACATTTTAATACTTTGTAAAATAAAATAAAAAAAATGGGAAACTCAAGGAATATGTAACGAAAGCTTATGTTCTTCGAATTTCCAAAAGTAGAGGTTTACGAGAATACCCTTACAATTTTTATACTGGAAGAAGGGCGAACAAACCAATTTACACAACAACACAATTATGTGCAGTGTGCATTGTTATTAGGATCAGGTTCAGGACAACGGACATGAATTTATACCGGAATGATACCGTCAATGCCCCCTCGTAAACCCGCTACTTTAAGCCTCTGTTGCCGTTGCTTATATATGAAAGCTTGGCGTTACGACTACTAACGAGAACCACTGTATATCTAAAACCCTCTATCGAGAAATGACTTAACTAAATTGAAAACGCGTCAGATTGCAGACATCTGGTTATCAGGGGCTACTTTTAGAATAAAGTTGTATCTTACAAAGTTTAGCATTAAAACTGTTTACCAATGTTCCAAAATCGAGAGAAACTGCATTTAAAAATCCGTAAATTAATTGCTTTGGACATAGAGGAGGAGTAGAGGGGGGGATATTTGTTCATAACATCTTTATTTTAGATCTTTTATTTTTAACACGCTTGATATACATCGTTTATTCCATTATTACCAAATTGTATTACCATAATTGTATAAAAAAGTGAACAATAGATGAAATGTTTTCTATAAATATGAAACAAACTCTTTATTATAATCGCTTTTGATTTGTTTGGGAAATTATTGATTAGTAAATTTCCCGAATACTTGGTACCTCTTGTCGTAAAATGATAGTACATAGTTATATTCTATAAAAAATAAATTCAACACTATATTGTTTTCATGATAATCTTCGTTTCTTTTTTTTTTATATCTAACTTAATGTTACTCGATTTCTTCACTGCACACACACACTCTATTTGGTTTGATATTGCGTACGTATTTAATCGTAATTTAATCCTAGTGATCTTTCGATTTTCCGGTTCTAGAGTTTGCATTTCTTTGGACGTTATTAATGTCCATACATGCAATGTTTTTGTTACAATGCTCCCACAAAGCGTTCCAACACTTGTCTTTACGGAGAATCGATGGGTCTCCTATTACGATCAATGCATTCTTGGCTCTTGTTACGGCCACATTAAATCTCTGAAACCAATAGAATTTAGACTTTTATTCCTCGAACTTATACGAGCGGATAGATCATTCAAATTAATAAAATACTCAAGTTTATTTACCTTTGGATTAGACAGAAAGCCAATGTGTTCTATATCGTCGTGTACAAAGGATTTGGTTCTCACAGTAGTTAAGATTATAATTTCTTTCTCTTGCCCTTGGAATGTTTCTACTGTTCCGACAGTTATACTATGCAGTCCAAGCTTGTTTAGATCCTTATCGATCATAATCTTTTGTCGTTTAAATGGAGTTATAATGCCGATATCTTGCTCTTGAATCTGACGCGTACCAAGTTTACCAGCCATTAGTTTCTTTATATAATATTTCACAGCCGTAATTTCTTCTGTATTATAAACACTGGAAATTAAACGAGCGGTTATTAAATTAAACGGGAACTATCAGACAATTGTAGCCCAGTGGCGCCCGTGATCCAAAGGCGCTTAAGAATGAAATATGTTGAAATGCTTTTTTTCTCTTCAATTTCGGAGATAAAAATTTCGTTCGCGGGCATTGTTTCTGCTCGTGTTTGGCTTGGTAGAGAACCGGGGTTGTGATGC
The DNA here is from genome assembly GCA_960531205.1 of Andrena bicolor. Lineage (NCBI taxonomy): Eukaryota > Metazoa > Arthropoda > Insecta > Hymenoptera > Andrenidae > Andrena > Andrena bicolor. Next base: position 26,713,547 of record OY482665.1, read on the forward strand.
ACTGCCTTGCACCGATTGCGAAGAAATTCCACCCTTGGAGAATAGGGCGCTCAAATTTGTTAAAACGGCCCTGGGAACTTTATAAATAATATTGTATCGCATTTACCTCCCAGATAGGTGTCTTTGTTGTTTGCCCTGAATAGCGACAAATGTTATAGGGAACGTTTTATTTCATAATACTGGCAACTTTAAAGATAACTTCGTGTCCGATTTGGCACAGCATAATAATTCATTATCGTAAAATAATTTATTTGGTATATCTAAAATGGGCTTTTGACTTCGGTAATTGCGAACTAATTTCGTTATATAACGTGGATTATATTTATTTTTCTCTTTCTGATACGGTTCGCATTCCATTAATCGTTCCATAAGTGACCTTCCTAAAAAATATAATCAGATCTTACAGGACCAAAATGAAAGTTTATACAAGTTCAGTTTGACCAAGCAATAAAATTTATATTCACCAAGCAAATGCTGAATTTTTTTACATCGAACTACAGGCCCAAGTTGACAGTGATCACCAGCGATGATAACTTGGGCGTGCAATGTACCGTCCGTGACTTTATTTTGCGTACTTACTATTGTAAATGGAATCAGTGATTCCAATTCAGTGGCTTGGCTTGCTTCGTCGATGAATATGTACGAGAAATGATCATATTGTAAATTGAGCTTTACCAATCTATAGAAAACAAGTTACGAACATTACCGCATAAACAAGCAGCGTCGATTTCGTTTTAGCAAACTCAAGATATACCTTGTACACGTTACCAGCGTGGTGATGACAATCTTTTTCAGAATAAAAATCTGCTTCGGCAAGGCAAGCCACACGTCATCGATAAAATTTGAACTGGGACTAATATCTTTATCTACATCCTTCCTGCGCATATTAAAGCAAACAATTATAATAAACTAGCAGTTATTTATAAAAAGGAATGCCTCACCTTGGTTTAGATTGCGCGTACATCCGAAACACATCTTTACTAGGAAGTATCTCTAATAATCTTTTTGCAATTACATCAGCTGCTACATTGGAAGAGGCACATACTAAAATATACTTGGTCTTCTGTTGCTTTCTGATCTGTGAATCAACGAAAATCTTGAGGCTCCATGTGCCAACAGAGAATTTGAATTTTTTTCAATAGCGATTATATTAGATTATACCTGGCAAATGGTTTCAACCAGGGTCGTCGTCTTTCCGGTGCCAGGTGGGCCAAATAATATACGGCGCAGGATATGCCGAGTTATTCATGATATTAATTACCGCCTGTTTCTGTTCTGGATTTCCCGCTATACTTTTATCAATCCAATTCAAATTGCTACGCAATAAACACAAAGAAGAGCATAAATATAAAAGCATAAATAGCAAGGGGTAATATGTATCTGAAGAAACTTATTCCTTTGGTAAAACGTAATAACTTGTATCTACTTTGGGATACATGAAGTGTACCAAATTTTGTGTATATACAATATGCAGAACGTAATGGAAACACTTTATTTGCCATCTGGAGGTACAAAAATTAACATCGATGTTGCACTCAGAGATCTTCTTCCAATTTTTCCTGAAAAGATTTCACAAGTAGTCATTACTAATTATGTATCGACATATACTCTGTGCTTGAGCTTCTAATTTGGCAGAAAATTAACTCGTATACTTACTGGCTCGACAAAACTACCGATATCTCCTCCCCTTGATATCTACTATTTTACTGTGATATATGCAGCTTGTATGAACCGGCTGAAGTTGTACCGTATCGCCGACGCTAGTAAACGGATCGTCTTCGTCTAAAGTGGGTACCGTGATAATAAATTTCTCACCAGATTGCTTGAGCTCTTGGTTCTTTACGTTATGCTTTGCAGCGAGTAATTGAAGTTCATGGTCCTCCATATATAATAAAATCTTATACATTATCTCATAATATTCTAGCGGTATCGTCTTTACATTTTCAAGATTGTTAATAAAACTTTTATAATTTCTACATAATTGACTTTCCACGAGACCATTTTTCAATGCCTGGCGTAAAGCAGCAGGTAGCTTAAAGTTGCTGAACACCAATGGCGTGCACGTACCGAAGCTGGTGCAATGCCTACGACAGAGCGAACCGTAGAATCTTTTTAATTGTATTTAAAGATCGCGAGACTATTCTACTTACGTGCTTTTCCCGACAATTGCTCTGGTCTTGGTTTCGATATTGCTCGGCATGTTTGAAGAATTATAAACCGATGGCATTAGTTACGTTTATCTGAAACATATAAAATAAAATGTACTGGGAACTGTCATTAATTTCGTTAAGATCTGTGAGTCACGCACAGATTATGCATTTTTACTATTCTTAATACGATAATAGGTGTACCTGACATCATTAGTCATCATAGTCATTACTTACATAAACTTGCAGCTGTCACATTTATGCGGTTTCCATTAAAGTTGGAGTGCGAAAACGATGATCAAACGCACATTACACGTTTCCGTGGAATTACCGCTGATTCAATTGAAGTCATTCAATGGGTTTTCCTGGGTTCTTTTTGTAAATAAAACTGACAGTTTGGCCATCCCAAACCCAAGTGATCTGAAGCAGTGGTAAAAACCATTGAAAGAAAAAACATCAACACAAAAAATGTACCAAGGTCGGGTAATGTTTACACATAATGTTAGAAGTAATGAAATGAAGCATAATATAAACAAAAAACAAAAACTGTAATCGTTCTCATTAACCGTTGTTGTTGGTACTTCCCAGATAGCACAGGACGTTTTAAAAACGTCCATTTTACGTCCATTTTACGTCTGAACGTCCACGGCTTGATTTGTGAAAATGGACGTTCTTAAAACGTTTTAAAAACGTACTTTACGGACGTTTTAAAAACGTCCTTTTCCGTACGTTTTAAAGATAGCCATGTTTGAAGCGTTTCAAAGCGTTTCTCGGAGTGTGGTATGAAGTAGCGTGTTAAAGAAAAAGTTATTAAGAACAATGGTTCAGTCACGGCCATCGGCCGTGGTTCAGTGCATCGTGCCTTTGTGCAAAAACAGATCAGATTCTTAAAATTGGAAGAAAAGGAATGATAGTAACAGTAACAACCAGAAAGTTACTTTCCACAGATATTGAGGTTATTTTATTAATTCATAATGGAACAAATTATTATATTTAATACGTTCACTACCGCCTTTTAAGGAAAAATATATAAAGGTATACTGGGTAGCAAACGTGTTAAAGTAACTATATTTTCAAAACATATCTTATTTTGAACTTTATTTCTGTTTTTATAGATTTCCAAAGAATTCTGATACTTGTGAAGCTGCAAAGGCCACCATACACGCTGCTTCTTGCTGTTCCATTTGCTTGTACAGTCAAAAGTGAGAATGCAAGACTTGAGCGTGTGTGTCCACAAATCGGTCAATTTAGTATGTGCGTACTGTCAATTTCCTGCCATGAACGCAATTACATGTTTTGACTGTACAAGCAAATCGAACGGCAAGTAGAGACATTTTATTAAGACACATTTTATGCACAAAATATTACTCTTTATTACATATAACAAAATTGTGATTTTGCTTTGCGCTAGTCTTTTAATGTATTGTAAATCAATAGCATTTTCAATTGTGAATAATGCAGAAAAACATTTTCCTCAATACTTTGAGATCTTTCAACGAATTTGTAACAATGTTATAAACATCCATTGTAAGTGCAGATATTTTACATATTCTGTACCTATATTTTGTATAATATGTATAATCTATGTGCACTACCTACATGTTCTACATACTTCATATCTATTTTAACTGGTATATTCTCTGTATTCGACCTTGTACTGACATTTTCATGTATCTATTGTAAGTAAACGAAATAAATTGTTATCGAGTTTGGTAATATTTTGAAAACAATTTACATCCATAAATTTTTATTTAATCGAACCAGTACCAACCTCCTAAAAACGTCCAGAGAACGTCCAGAAAACGTTTTAAAAACGTCCAGAAAAGGTCCTGAAGACGTCCAGAAAACGTTTTAAAAACGGTCTGGTTTGTGAAAATGGACGTTTCTAGGACCTTTTCTGGACGTTTTTAAGACGTCCCGAACGTCTGACCTGGACGTTTTAAAAACGTTTTTAAAACGTCTTTGTGCTATCTGGGACGCTGCCAGCCCCGATCGTCGTGATTCTAACGAGGCATTACTGTATCAGAGGGAAAGAAACAGGCATGTGTCAGTTATGTGGAACATAATTCTAATCCGAAGATTGCCGGAGGTGAAGAAATCGGCCGTAAGTGGAATTCGCTCTTAGAAGGCGGAATTAGGCGACGAAACTATTCTCGTAGTTATTTCCTTCATGCCTAGGAGAATCTGAATGCCTTTGGGAACGCGTCAACTCCCGGGATCATTAGAACGGATCGGTCCCCAGTGATGCCAGAATGAGGACGGGTACTCTCGAGAATTTCCCCCACCACGCATGCACACTACGCCGGAGCGGCGTGTCCGAGCTCACGGACGCCGCTCCGGCGTAGTGTGCATGCGTGGTGGGGGAAATTCTCGAGAGTACCCGTCCTCATTCTGGCATCACTGTCGGTCCCTTCTGTTGGCACTGTTTAAACGGTTTAAAGGGAGAAGCCTCTTGTTTCAAGGTGTTTCAAGGTGCGTGTGTTCTGTTCTCGACGGAGTACTGTGGTATTTTGGATTGAGAAACGAAGCAGGAACCGCACATCGCGTAGTTGAATGTCACTTATCCTCACGGCAGCCTCTTTAATTTATCGTGAAAGCTAGAACGATGGCAACCGACCCGATCTTCGAAGGGCCACTGTCATGGACTTGGGACAATGACATGGACTCGGAGATACCTGACTCGGAGTAAGTGCATAACGATCTACATGCAACAGTTTGTTTATCGAATACAGTCAAAGATTTCCTGAGCTTCTCCACACTTTTATTATAAAGAAATAGTAAGTCTTCATAGATTAGGTATAGTAGCTGGAAGTTGCTAAAGCGAGGTAAAAATCAGCGGAGCGTTGAACATATTTTGGGAACTAGGACAAGCGAATTGACAGCGATGCGAGGGATTCCTTACCTCAATAGCTCCTCTAATAAAGCCTCGGTCGAAGCTGTGCGACGTATAAATCTGCTTCGGTTCCTATTAGAATTCCATTATGCAGGGCATCGCTTATGCATTATATTCAGAATAATGTATCGGTGCAATGTAAATACACTCGAAAGAAGATTCAAAATAGCGCTTCAATGTGTCCTCATTGTTTAATTCGGGAAAACTGGATAGAAGATCGCCTTTCGCTATGCCTCCGCTTGATGGTTTATGAAAATAGCTGGTTGGGTTACTTATCGCGATATTAAACACTTAAATATTGCAGATTTACAAAGAATAATGCGGAGACAGTGGGGTCTTACAACGACCTTATCGGTAAAGTATATTCCTTCATTGCTAGTCTTTCCCATTCCAATGTAACAACCCAGTGAACCGAATACCCTTTTAGAATTGTTTCCGGATCCAGCTGCGTTCAATGCAGATTCAGGTTACAAGACGCTTAAAAATCCTAAATGCCTGAAGGTACGTCATACGCTGCGCGCTACTTGTAAAAGTGAAACTGCCATTTCTTTATTCTAATCCGTTTACTTGTCTAGTCTCACGTACTTATGATAAGACTTCGCATTTCCTGGGGAGAGATCGATCTGGCTGAAATCATTTGTAAGAAATTGTTAGAAGTACAGCATACTAGAAACGTAAAGATATACGTGGACAAATTCATGAACGACTTAAATTATGTACGAAGGATGCTTAAATGTGCCGATGCTGCATACAGATCCAAAGATTACCTTCAGGTTTGCAGTTTTGTACACGAAACATGCGTTCATATAATTCAGGCTAACCGAATTGTTGTAATTTCATAGGTTGTGCACTATATGGACTGTTGTTGCCGCATTAGCACCTCTTCCTCTAAGTTCAAATCGATTAAGGCAGAGAGCCTAGCATTTTTGCGAAGGTACAGAGAAGCACGAAAAATAATAAGGCAAGTCACCTGACTTATCTTATAATTTTGAAGTAATGGAAGACCATTTCATAACGCTCGCTTGCATTGCAGAGATATTTTAGACACCAATAAACACAATGCGGATGCTCTCTATGTCCTTGCTGTCTGCCTGTATTTGCAAGGCGATATTGACAAAGCGCTTGCGCGTCTTCAAGCGATGCTCGAATTGGCACCGGAACACACCAAAGCGTTAGAATTATACAAGGTAAGGAAGTGTTAAATCAACTATGCTTGTCCATAGCAGAAGTTACATGCGTGAAAAATTTCCAGAGAGCGAAACAGTTGAAAGTGAAGAAAGCGGAGGGAAATATTGCTTACGAGAGGGAACAGTATCGAGAGGCACACAAATTGTACACGGAAGCCTTGGCTATAGATCCTCAGAACACTGTGGTGAATGCAAAACTTCATTTTAACAAAGCAACAGTGGCAGCAAAGGTATAAACTCATTCTCCTTGCTCGTAGTATGTGTATCTCGGGAGAGTGGTTGCTGATCCCCTTCGATATTTCACAGTTAGGCATGCTAAACGAATCAGTCGCGGAGTGCACAGAGGCACTGAAACTAGACAAAGATTATCTGAAAGCCCTTCTGAGGAGAGCAATGTCTTACTCGGAGCTGAGCAATTACGAAGAAGCTGTTCATGATCTGGAGAGAGTCTGCGAAATGGACGCGCATAACAGCCATGGTACGAAAGGGAGCCTCCTTTCTATTGTAAAATTTATCTTTTGACCGCACCGTAGTGACTTGTTTAACATTGATTTATAGAGAACAAACGATTACTTATGGAAGCCAAATTGGCGTTGAAGAAATCGAAGAGGAAAGATTATTACCAGATCCTAGGTATCAATAAAACCGCATCGGTCGACGATATTAAGAAGGCTTATAGACAGAAAGCGATGGTGCATCATCCAGGTAAGCTCGGTGGCCAATCTTCCTGGGTGGCTTTGATTAGAAAATGCTGATTCGTCTCCTCTGCAGATAAACACCCGAACGCAACAGAAGGGGAGAAGAAAGAGCAAGAGAGAAAGTTTAAGGAGATCGGTGAAGCGTATGAAATTCTATCCGACCTCAACAAACGATTCTGTTACGACAATGAGTACGATATAGATGACGATGACTGTGGCTACCAAGGTTGTTAGAATCTCTTTTATTCCGTCGTATAATTTCAAAATAAAGACAGTGGCAGCTAGTGTTCCTGATTTCTCGATATTTTTTCTTTCTCGAAAATTCAGAAATGAGATCACACCTCTTGAGAATTCTCGAGAAATTGAAGAAAACAAATATTATAAAACTTATATTTTAGGAATAATGTTGATAATATTTATCAAAAACACAAGAAAACTTTAACTAATTGTTCATTCCTGTCTAATTTGCACAAAACTAGTACATATAAATGAAAGAACAGATATTAAATATAATTCATAAATTTATTACAAAAATTTGTGCGAAGCGAAACATTACTTTTTTATTTTAAAATAGCTTTTTAATCCATTCCTTTTCTTTCTTTTTTTTTTGTGATAAATTCCTTTGTTAAAGTCCGGCATTTATCTTCTTGGTTAATACTAAATTCTTGTTAAATTGTTATCTTAATGGTAATTCTTCATGTTGAGGATCCGTAAGTTTAAAGTTACTATTATATTTCCCGAAAAGTCTAGCTACTTAAAATTTGTTTTATAATTTAATACAAGTTTATCTTGTATATTAAATGAAAAAACGCGTCTTTCGAATCTTTTTGAAAGAGATTCTGGATTACCTATGCAAAAATCTCATAAGGGATACAATAATTTTGTCTATTCTTTTCGATATTTTTTCTATAATAGCCGCAAGAAACTCATTACTTAATTTTTCTAAATTGTTAAATAAGAATTTATGCGCACTTTCACTAGTCAATAATATCGAATCTTCTTTACTAAGATTTTCTATTATAATTCATATAGGTTCTAATGTTACTAATAAGTTTTAATATAAATCGTAGATGTGTTTATACGTTCGCGATTTCCTAGACTTAAGTTTCTCGAGAAATAAGAAAACAGCAATTATTTATTATTTATTAATATACGAGAATACCCATAGTATACAAAAGTATTTATAAATAGTGGAAATGACAGAGTCTGCGCAATTAATTCACAAAGTAACATAGCTTCGAAACTGAGTAAATACTATTGAACTATACGCAAATTGTCTGTGTGAAAGTGCTTAATTATAAAATTTCTCGAGAACGAACACTAGTAGCAGCCAAACGTGCCACTTTTAATTTTTACTTTATTCCTTTCCGTCGGGTATTTACCTGTTTAATATATACTAATAATCTGTTGCCAGGTTTCAGTCCGAACGTAGTGTTCAAAATGTTCTTCCGCCACCGCAACGAGGATCAATTCCAAAGGAGCTATGCTCCGGGAAGAGGACGCTCCCGCGCGCACCCTTCCTACTTTAACTAATAGCATTCCATGGGAAGCCGAAGCGGACGCGTCTTTATACCTGTTCTACGTATGTATGTACATATTTAGCTATCAGCACTCAGTTTTACCCCAGGAATGAGCATACTGAATTTTCTGTACCTTCCATTCGTAGCGCGTACACCCTCTATCTTGGGGTAACAATGAATAATAGAGGATCCTTTAGACATGGTTTCAATATATATTTATTTAAACAACTGTAAATATATCTCATACATGGTATTTTTATAGAGTCCCTCGCGGTACGGTTAAGTGTGAATGATTAGTCTCTATGGATTACGTTGGTCCTTCAAACCGGACACGTTCTTCGACAAAGTACAGTCGTGCATCGCATGTATCAACAGGTATCCACTTACAAAACTTACGTTTAAGTCGTCTCCTCGTTGACTCTCACCAGGCCAGAGATATCCAGCTAAGTACTTAATACAGTCCGGAAACCAATATATTGCGTTTCAAGCCTCGCGTTGCAGAGGACACTCGCGTGATTTACGGCTCGTAGTTCCTCGTTGAAACGAACTTATAGTAAAAGTTGTTACGCCGAGCAATAACAAATACTTGCAGGGAAATGACGCCGTCATTATGACGGTAGAATATTAACAGTTCGATATATTATCTAGCGTTCTTATTACAAGTTCAATTGAATTGGGATTCGTTGGAATGAAAGGGCAACTTGTTAAGTATCTTATTTATTCTCCCCTGCGAGGAGCAACATTGTTCGCACACCCTATTCGTCATACAATAAAATGGAAAACTGTTGGTACTACCATCGTTTGTTTAAATATAAACCGTGTTATAGAAAGATTCAGTCGTTCGTAATGAATTACTGAATATTCATAATTTCAAATGACAAACGGCCAACCAACAAGACGCTTTCTTAATTGCTTCGTCGTTATTGTAGAAGCATATTTCGGTTTTCTTAACAGTATGTACATAAGGCACGCCTACAATGATCGCAGCTTGGAAAATACAAAGGCATGTGAATTTTTTGGGGAATTATGCGCGTTTCCCTGAATTCGATTGAACGTAAGGCACGTAATAGTCCAATTATATCTGTGTGTATGTGTGTAACAGCACCTATATATTCACTGAGATCCTACATTCAGCAAGTATACTTGTATTCCTATCGCCTGACGATTAAACATTTGCAGCGTTCACGAAGCGTTCGGATCACATTTATCGAAACAACTGTATTGTAAATATTCAATCGTCGTCTCATCTTTCAACAGTTTTAAGTATCTCAACCGTGTTCTTTAGCACTAGCTATCGTTATTGAGCATAGAAATATACTGCGTTAGGTCTTTGTAAGTACTTGGACTCTAGCTTTAAGTAATCCCTTTACAGAGTGCGAGTAATAAGTTAAGAGAAATTCCTCTTTCAACTATCCACTTTCGGCGTTAACTTCTCCAGTTCTGTTTTCCTCCTATCTTTCGTTTGTAAAACGCCGGGCGTAAAAATAATTCTTGTTAACATTCGCGAGCTGCTTGACGCTATAAAACAGCGCTGTTCAAAGTCGCTCACGCTTGAGCCCGGGGTTCTCCCACTCTCGTTCGCGTTGTCAGGGATATCGCGCGACGCTAAAGAGTAACCCGAATGTTTCGAGTAGCTCGATTCTTTCGGGTGGGTCGATTTTTTTCGGGTAGCTCGATTCTTTCGGGTAGCTCGATTCTTTCGGGTAGCTCGATTCTTTCGGATAGCTCCATTTTTTCCAACAGTTTGAACGTATTCCGGGCAACCCGACAGTGCCGGGCAGTCTGCTTGCTTAAAGTACATGGGACGTTTTACAAGGAGGAGATTATATCTTTCTTTGGTTGAGTTTTCTTTCCAAATTTCGTCAAAAACGACGTAGGACCAGCCGTTTAGGAGATACGCAGCCTCAAAGTGTCAAAAAGTGAACTCTGAATTCCATCTTCTAAACGGTACCGTCGTTGTCGCCGTCGTCTCACGGAATGTTCAGATCGCTTCGTTTTTTATCTACTCGAAAGAATCGAGCTACCCGAAAGAATCAAGTTACCCGAAAAAATCGAGCTACCCGAAAGAATCGAGCTACTCGAAATATTCGGGTTACTCGGATCCGTTCGGGTCCCGGCTCGGCTCGGTTTTTCGAGTACTCGAACAGCTCTATAAAGAGGCGACCATGACAGACCAGCGCGTCCGTCGTCGAGCGAGCTCGGATGCCCGATACGACATGTGTATTAGTGACACGCACCGTCACAGCCAGCCAATGCTACTACTTCCCGCGAATTTCGGATTATTCGTCTTTTGTTAGCCCCCTTAACCGCGAAGACGCTAGCCCGTCATGGCCTTTTTAGCTGTGCGAGAGAAAGATTGGAAGGGGAAGCTGGCGCGTGAGGGGCCCCTACGCCGGCCAGCGCTGCTATAAAAGATACACTTACGATACATAGAATTATTCATGATCATAAAATTCTAGGATAAGTACATCCGTTTCAAATAAAACATTTCAATCGAACACGTTGCATCTGGTATAAGTACATATAGAATATAATAGTATGTTTGATAATATATACATATGTACAAACAATCTACCATTAATCCTGAACCGACTTTGTGCTTTCGTACATCGTCTCTTTATAAATTATTTATTCGACTCGTTGTAGGAGGCCCTACCCGCCAGCTCCAGTAAGTAACGATCAGGATGATCTATCCAGTCGCTGGCGCTCAGTTTCACGATCCTTTGCTTCTCGGCTTCCTTCACTTGCCACTTTTTAATTTCCAATTGACGCTCCCTGAAACGTTCCCTTCGCATCAGTGTCTTATCCGGATTTATTCCATTCGCATGGTACAGTAATTCGTCGCTATAAACCAAACGAACGGGGCTGGCGGCGGGCGTACGACGTGATGCGGACACTATTCTGTGCGGCCGATGCCACGAGTGAGAATTCCGAAGAGCGAGCGAGTGGGAACGAAACAGTTGACACGAAGTTGCCGTCGACTCTTTCGTTCTGGCACTCTCGAGACAGAAGGATTCCAAGAAATGGTGGGGATAGTCACCGGGAATACTACGCTTTGTAAAAATGGGACAATAACGACGAATTACTGTATTCGTAAGGAAGCGCACGTTACCTTAATTTCGTATCCCCGCAGCCCCAAACTTCTACATTAGAAATGGGGTAAGGCGCGCCTGAAATACTGACCGACTGGAATGATTCGTCTATACTGATGTACGGCGAGCGTGGGTTACTTCCGAATCGTAGGCCGTGAGGGTAACCCCTGATATTAGTATTCAAATACAACACTTTGGGCCCCCGTTCTATAACTCTGTAGGACGGGAACAGTTCGATACCCACTGCATCTTCGTCACCCCAGTAAAGATGGCTCTCGCGCCATTCGGCTGCCGAACACACGCAGTACGTAGGCGGCATAGAGTCCTTGTCCGGACTAACGGCCCTTATGAACAGTAAAGTGGGACCTCTGTATCCTAACACGTGATGAAGAAAGCGGTTGGCACCTGTCCCATGGTCTGAACTGTTGTACAGCATCGTCCAATGCCTGGGACACACGCTGCCCAATCTTTTCGCTATCAAAGCGTGAGGAACATCTTTCGGTGAATCGTCTGCCTGGAGATACATTTATTCGCTCCGTTTATTTAATGATATAAGAGAATGATCGCACAGGAAGATTTTCAATTAAATTGTACCTGAAGATAGCATTCAGGTAGCGTGCTCGATAGCAACCACACGTAGCTGACGGGCAGCAGAGCCCGGGGAAAGTCTAAGGACACTGGTTGCTCCAATATAGGCGTCGGTATCTCCAAATGCGGCTGAGGTTGTTCTTTGGACAGTAGAACTTTACCACTTCGATAGGCAGTCGTCAATACATGGACTACGTAATGATGGGGTCCCTGTATTATACGCGAGCAATGCTGCCAGATCCAGTTGCTCACGTAACTCACGGATAGAGTGTATTTACCGTGGAACTGTAATAGGCATTCTATATTATGGAAGCGGGTAGGCATGGGCAGGTTTTAATGTATCTAAATGTACTGACGCACGAGACGATGACCGAATTGATTATTTGCTCCGCGTAAATACAAGCAGGCGTCCCGCTACTGTCCATAGCTATCTTGTACGAAATATGTAATAGACCTTTCAACCCTTCGGGGCTAACGCTCCCATCTCCGTTTATGTTCGAATACATTTTAACGTAGTTCTCTAATACAGCTTGATCGTTCATAATGGAGAGGAACTTTTCGGCTTGGTGCTTAAAGGCATTGGCACTCATGTGCGAGGTACTAGCGTTGGCAGCATGGTGCAGGTAGTTGAACAAACTTTCACCTAACTCTGGATAATTAGGGAAAAGGTACCGTTGAAATACAGACTTCGTAATGCCACTTATACGCTCCTCGTCGTGAGTCAGATGAGACAGAGTCTGTAAAACACACATGATACCACCGATACAGAGGATGTTTCTCGAGCATCAGCGCAGCTCGAGAATCAACGACCCTGCGTGAAAGACCAAGAGCTCCGTTCTCGGGTGACTTTCACACGGAATCGTTAAGTCCGAAACTCGCGCTGCCTGTCACGAGGCACCCCGTATACATGCGTACATTAAGATTAATATCAAGCCACGTTAGAAGCTGAACCTATCCAGGGGTGGAAACGGCTCCGAAAATAACTGTTCCAAACTGTTATATATCGGTTCTGACTGAAACAGTTATGAAAAACCGATATTTTGAATTAGGGCTGGGATATTTTACAAGTATTCGAATGCTACGAATAAACTTAGGATATTTAAGTATTCGAATATTTCAATATTCGAATACTACTCGAATATTTCAGTATTCGAATACTACTCGAATATTTCAGTATTGGAATACTACTCGAATATTTCAGTATTCGAATACTACTCGAATATTTCAGTATTCGAATACTTAAATATTCGAACAGTATTCGAATATTTCAGTATTCGAATACTTAAATATTCGAACAGTATTCGAATATTTGGATATTCGAATTATATTCGCGAAATAATTGAACAACTGAAGTATTCGAATACCGAAAAATTCGACATATAGTCCAAGCCCTATTCTGAATAACTTTTATAAATAACCGAAATTTCTGACTATATCGATTTCGGTTCTACAGAACTGATATTAGTACCATAACGATTATATATCAGTTTTATACGAGTAATATATGCATCGATTACGCATCGCACGTTTCAAAATATTTACGAACAATGTTACATTTTTTGATTGGAAAATCTGTTTGTTTACTTATAAGTTTTTTCATCACTGAGCCTCTCTATCTGGAGTCTCTTTTTTCAAAACTTCATTCGATACAGAAAGAACCGAAATGAAAGGCTGCACCTGTAAATTAAGTATTGAGAAGGGAGACACTAGGTAGAGAGGCTCAGTGATGAAAGATCATATAATCAAACATGAAGATCGATTCTTTAGGTCACTTGTATTCGTGAGCCAGTGGCAAGCATTTCAAATTTAATACAAAAAGAATGACAAATCACATTTTCATCTACGAAACACTGTGTTCTGTTAAAAAAAATAAACAATTAATAATCTTCATAGTTAATATTAAATTAGTAGCAAGTGTGTACGTATTAGGAAAGTTATTCCTGTTAGTGTTAGCAATACTTTAAATTAAGTGCTAAATTAATATCAGTCATAGTGCCCCAGCCCATGTCGAGAGTTTACTATATAACCGTTATAGAACCGATATAATATCGGTTCTGTAGAACAGAAACCAATATAGGCCAGAACCATTTTCACTCATAACTGTTTCAACATTATTTCAGTTCTTATAACCGTTTCAAGAACCAAAACCGATATCACAAATTTTTTCAACCCCCGCCCTCTCGCATAAAAGAGTTACGCTCCATTCTATCGTTATCAAAGCATCTGCGAACAGTTACAGGCTCCTTGGAACATCCAACTTGCGACTGGCCCATCTTTGCAACGCGATAACGTTATCTATGAGAACAGTTGATCGCAAGATTAAAAAAGCATCATAGCGTTTGCGTAGACAATGACGTTTCAATGACTGTCGAGGAGTGAGCCTGGAAATCATTCATTAAGCGCACACGTCAGTTGGAATGTTTAAAAACGCAAGGGTCGCCTGCAACGGTCCAGGAACGAGGCGACCGTTATCCCCCTGCGATGTTATCGAACTTCGATGTTCATGGGAAGCTCAAGCGAATTGCAACACGATAAATCGACAGTTTATAAGGGAACGTCCTCATACCTTCGCTAGGCTCTCGATCGGAAAGAACTGCATGTGCGAATTACTTTCCAGCTCGGTTCCAGAGGAACTTTTCGAAAGGCTAGCTGCATTGGCCGTTTCGCCGGCCTGAGCGATGGTATAAGTCTTCTTGGAGGACGCGTGTCCAGTGCGTGCCACTTGGTTACCCATCTCCGAAGCCCGGCCAGAAGCGTTATAATACGAGAGCGATCACTGTCTTATCATCTGGACGTACCATCGCCCACGACAACAAACGATGCATGGCTACCATATGAAACTTCGCAGAGGTGATCGCCACGAACCACGCGAATATAAGTGCCGCGCACAGTTGCCAGATGGTTTTAATGCCGGGCCGCCAGATCGCGTAGTGATCCTCTAGAGAGTAGTGATCAGTGATTGGTCGGGTATTTTACGCCGCGTCGTAAATGCATTTACGACGGGTGCGTTCCAATTCACGCATTATGCGCATGCGTATTTGTCATTCTGCGTTGGTGGCGCATAGGATTCCCTATAATTCTCCCACCTCCAGCGCATGAAGCGTGCAGTTGATGCGCGCATGCGTATTTGTCGCTTTATGTGTGCTTCTGTATTTCGAATTCGAATACTGCAAACAAGGGAAAGTAGGGTACTTCCGGCTATATAAGAAAGAAACGCTATAAAATTTGAGCAACTTACACATTTGCTAGTCTTTTAATATGAATTGATAGTTTGAAGTGTCTAATTTTTATTAGTATGACCGAGAAAGCATAAATTTACGTTGTAAAAAAGTTGGAAGCAATATAAAAAAAATGTTCATTTGATTATTTTTTTGTTTTAAAATGAATTACCACATGAATCATAAATGTATTCTTCAGGGGTATTTCATCCTGAACATTTTTCATGTGCTCATGGACCACATGCTCGATTCAAAATTTACTTTTTTCGTCCTCAGTTTCCTTTTACCTCTATTTTGGGTTTTTATGTGGAAGCGTGTAAAGAAATATTCCTGGCTTCATTCTGCCTTATTCGTAATTGTTTTATGTCAGTTGCATTTAAGCCAGAAAAAAGTAATGTTAAAAGCTGGGTACCATTACCCTTCAGTTTGGGGCAGTCTTACCTCACAACACATGTTGAAATAGTTGAAGCAATACACTGCATTGAATTTTCATATCACCAAACGCCAAATGTGAGTTTGAAAGTATGTATAAACATTTCTCCATTTAATGAGAATAATATAAATAATTTATATTACCAGAGCGTGCTGCATTGAACCTTCCTCTTTCGAATGAGACCTCGCCCAGCCCCAAATTTGCTCATATAAGGACAAACAACGTCAGCGCGCAAACCCATGTTTCGAGCCAGATTGTGTCGGTATGCAGCGCGCTGCATTACCCGTGTCACGTGGGGTGTTTACATCCTTAAGTATTTTTAGGTCACTAAAAGAGTTTTGTGACTCAAACGGTGAGCAGAGCGCTCCGCATTCAATCTTCCTCTTTCGAATAAGACCTCGCCCAGCCCAAAATTTGCTCATATAAGGACGAAAAACGAAAAATCCCAAACCCATGTTTTAGGTTAGATTATCGGTATTACAGCGCGCTGCATTACCCGTGTCACGTGGCGTGTCTACCCCCTTAAGTATTTTTTTCAAAAATATGTAAAATACTTACTTATTAATATATCGTTAATTAATTACAGCTAATAATAATAATACATTGCTTCCTGCAACTTTCCGAGAAGTATTATTTTGGCCTAATGAAAAGGGAAAAAATTCCAGCCGTCGCGACTTCTGATACATGGAGAGAATATCAGAAGCGAAAAATGGAGATGAAAAAAGAAAAAGAGGAACAAATAGAAGAAAGAAAGAAAGAAAATGGGACTTGAAAAAGTAAAAATTAAGAAAGAAAAAGATGAAGAGAAAATTAAAGTAAAAAAACTGAACGATTTGGTATTGGTAATTTGAAAATTATTTTCGTTACAGATTTTGTTATATTTTGTATTTTTGTAAATAAAAGACATTTTAAAACTTTAAATACTTTTGTTTATATCTGTTATCCAAAATATAATTATTAGACATTTCAATTGGAAGCTGAATCGCACGTAGATATGTAAGCAGAAAATAGACAATTTTCGCTGAGCAGAAATAGACATTTTATACTTCATATTAAATTGTTTTTAAAAATACTTCTTGTTTATTGTTGCATAAATAAATAATAAAAATCGATTTTTACAATAGCAAAACTCTTACATGATTAGAAATAGGGACATTGACCTTATACCCGATTCCTTAAAGATACCGTTGCGGCGTAACAATGATATTTTGGAATGAAGTTAAGTTATAAAATATTCACAAATGTAGCGTAAAAGAACGAGATATCCAATAAACATTTATTGTCATGTAGCATCATATCTATAGGTTATATTTTCTGTCCTTTTGAGGAGGGGACCACATAATTTTGACGCGCGTTACGAAGAGTAGCCCGTTTTATTTTTTTCTTACGGATAACTGCATGTAGAAAAAATGAAACGTGCTACTTTTCGTAACGCGCGTCGATTTGGTGTATGTTTTTCAAAGCGTACGTAAAGAGACAAATACGCATGCGCGCATCAACTGCACGCTTCATGCGCTAGAGGTGGGAGAATTCTAGGGAATCCTATGCGCCACCAACGCAACCAATGCACGCATAGACTGAAACGGAACGGGTTTCTCTGCAGTCTATGCGCATAATGCGTGAATTGGAACGCACCCTATACCTGTTACGTATTTCTGCGGTGAATTTCAATCCGAACGCGGGTTGGTGCCCGTGGAGCGCAGAACCGCTCTGCTCGATGAAGTGCGGGTAATTCGAAATAAAACACAAGTCAACAGAACGATATTTAAGTGAGACTGCAAAGTATATTTAAACTGTTCAAGAAGCTGGTTTGTAACAGAATGAATGAGGTGTTGAAGGAAGAGCCCTGAGCTCGTCGACGAAGTCGCTGACAAGACTCCCTTAGTCCTCCCAAGACCCTTGTTATCCAATCAGGACGATGACATCCCTCAAGCTTCGTCAGTGGTTGTCCTTGACCATCTCTCCGTCCTTGCCCCCTTCCTTCACACTTTCCTCCACTCTCGGCTGGTGGTGGAGGCACCCCAGATAGCACTGGACGTTTTAAAAACGTCCATTTTACGTCCATTTTACGTCTGAACGTCCACGGCTTGATTTGTGAAAATGGACGTTCTTAAAACGTTTTCTGGACCTTTTCTGGACGTTTTAAAAACGTACTTTGCAGACGTTTTAAAAACGTATTTTGCAGCCGTTTTAAAGATAGCCATGTTTGAAGCGTTTCACAGCGTTTCTCGGAGTGTGGTATGAAGTAGCGTGTTAAAGAAAAAGTTATTAAGATCAATGGTTCAATGCACCGTGCCTTTGTGCAAAAACAGATCAGATTCTGAAAATTGGAAGAAAAGGAATGATGGTAATAGTAACAACCAGAAAGTTACTTTCCACAGGTATTGAGGTTATTTTATTAATTCATAATGGAACAAATTATTATATTTAATACGTTAACTACCGCCTTTTAAGGAAAAATATATAAAGGTATACTGGGTAGCAAACGTGTTAAAGTAACTATATTTTCAAAACATATCTTATTTTGAACTTTATTTCTGTTTTTATAGATTTCCAAAGAATTCTGATACTTGTGAAGCTGTAAAGGCCACCATACACGCTGCTTCTTGCTGTTCCATTTGCTTGTACATCAGTCAAAAGTGAGAATGCAAGACTTGAGCGTGTGTGTCCATAAATTGGTCAATTTAGTATGTGCGTACTGTCAATTTCCTGGCATGAACGCAATTACAAGTTTTGACTGTACAAGCAAATCGAACGGCAAGAAGCAGCGTGTATGGTGGCCTTTACAGCTTCACATATCAGAATTCTTTGGAAATCTATTGGGAAACCAAGTGGAGGCGTGGCTTAGATTTCAGCGCTGTGGTGGTAAGTTGGAAAACTATTGGAAGTAGGCCCGGATCCCACCAAACATTCCGAATAAGTATTTATTAATCGAAAAAGTAAAAATTTAGTATTGAAAAAAATTTAAAAACACTCGTTTTTCACAACATGTCTTATAAACACTGATAATCGTATGGACTTCGACGGATTTCGGCCTACTCACGGTAGTTTAATTTTCTGTCACTAGTTGGCGTATCGAAATTCTTGGTTTCCCAATAAAAATTGAAATAAAGTTCAAAATAAGATATGTTTTGAAAATATAGTTACTTTAACACGTTTGCTACCCAGTATACCTTTACCCCGGGTCTCCACCAAGGCGAACACGAACAAAAACATTGTTCGCGGACGTTTTCCTCTGTTCCTGTCGAGTCCACACCGCCGCAAACAGAACGAAATATTCACATACGATTCATACGCTGAGTTTTGTTCATGTTTGCGGCGGTTTGGACTCGACAGGAACAGAGGAAAACGTCCGCGAACAATGTTTTTGTTCGTGTTCGCCTTGGTGGAGACCCGGGGTTATATATTTTTCCTTAAAAGGTGGTAGTGAACGTATTAAATATAATAATTTGTTCCATTATGATTTAAGAAAATAACCTCGATACCTGTGGAAAGTAACTTTCTGGTTGTTACTGTTACCATCATTCCTTTTCTTCCAATTTTCAGAATCTGATCTGTTTTTGCACAAAGGCACGGTGCACTGAACCATTGTTCTTAATAACTTTTTCTTTAACACGCTACTTCATACCACACTCCGAGAAACGTTTCAAATATGGCTATCTTTAAAACGGCTGCAAAATACGTTTTTAAAACGTCCAGAAAAGGTCCGGAAAACGTTTTAAGAACGTCTATTTTCAAAAATCAAGCCGTGGACGTTCAGACGTAAAATGGACGTAAAATGGACGTTTTTAAAACGTCCTGTGCTATCTGGGTAAACACAACGTTAAGAATTTAAAAGTCGATTTTCTCAAAAATGAAGCGCGATATGAAAAAAGTTACTCTTTCTTTTTTACTTATAACAAGTAAATAAGTCAAGAAAAAGGAATACAATTTTTTGATATTGCGCTTCATTTTCCAGAAAATCAACTTTGAAATTCTTGACAATGCGTCCAGTCGCGTACAGAAAAACCTAGCTTAATGAAAATCACGTGCGATTTGGACGTAAGTGGAATTCGCCCTTGGAAAAGTAACCCAAATTGCGGAATTCCGTCCAATCTGGCACTGCCGCGCTATTCCCGCGGTTCAGTGCGTTCGAAAATCGAACTTTTCACTTATTCTGCACCACGGCCTTAAGCCTTATTCGCATTATATTTCACTCTGTGATATCTCGTTCTAGTACATACTAAAGTTCTGTCCCCGAATTGTATTATCGTCAAGCATGGCTAGTCTTTTCATAAACTTATGAAACAAATCAATAATTCGCCAGCAGGGAAGCGGTAGGAAATTATAATTACAGTTTGTTCGCAGTTTCGTATCGAACTCAGGTTCGAAAATCAAACAGTTGTAAGGCTGCGCGCGCCTGGCCGCCATGTTCGCGCTGAGTAAGCGCGCGCAGCCATCAGCCTCGTTAGCGCGTGCGGCGGCGGGGGGTGGGGAGAGTTCTTTTCCAAAAGCGTGCATCGCCTGTCATCGGGAAAAAATTTTGTCGGTGAGACAGATCCCTTTCGCCGCTCCGCGCCCGTGAAAATACTATCCCCGCGGACGCGTGTGCCTCCGTTCGCCCAGCGATCAGTGCCGACAAGTCCGTGCCCACCCGTGGCGTATGCAGCCCGTTCGATTCGTACGTATAAGTGCTCCGAGCAACCAGCAAACCTAACGGGGCGTGGCCAGACGGGCCTAAACCCTAAGAAACCATCAACTCGCGTGGAAATCGCCGTTAATCATAATAATTGGACGAAGTAGGTAGCTACGGGGGTAGGTATTCGCAGGAGCAGGGTGCGCGCTTCCAAATAAGGTGCTCTCAAATGATCCAGCCAGCCGGCACCGCCAGCGCCGCCGCGCGACCGTTCCTCGTACCGCGAATGCAAACGTTAGTGCTCCCGCCGGGCGGGAACGTTGAAATTCCGAAGTGTCGGCTTTCAGAAGTATTCACGTAGCCACGGATGCAGCCTTGCATTCTTATCAGCTGCACGACAGTGTCTGGTGCGCGCGATTCGTGAACGGCTCTCCCCGTGCGATGTAACCTCGCGGTACGATCGAAGGAAAGGTAGAAACTAACAGAACAATGCGGAGTAATCGTTTCCTCTCGCGAAGCGTGTTCGTTAGAGAAAATCAGCTTCGAAAATCTGTCGGGGATGCGCGTAAATCGGCGAGCGTCTTGGTCAGTGGTTCTCAAGCGAAGGGACTCGCGTCCTGTTTCCGTTTGGACATGTTTTGTTAATTGACAGAAGGCTTCTGGTATTGCGTGTACCGTAACAGTGCTTAAATCGTCGAAACAAGTCAGATGTTCGGTAGCTCCTTTTGGCGTGTGTAATTTAATATTCCACTGCATTGCCGCGCGCGAGTTGAGAACCACTGAGCCCCCTCATCTGCGTATACTATACACACATACGATTTTCCAAGTGGGTTTTTTTTTTTACAGAAACTGAGATTCTGATAAGAAGTTTTATTTCGCAGTGGGGTTTGTCTTGTCATGAGAAATCATCCCCTGTTTCTAGAACACTGAATCCAGAGCTGGTAATCGGAAGTAGCACTCAGTCGTCGTTAAGTGTGCAGGTACCGTGGCCAATAATTGATTTTAAACGATCTCAAAAGCCCCCCCCCCGCGCAAGTTATTTATTGCACTGTGTAATTCGAACAATTCGTATCCCCGGCGAGCAATTGTTTCCGCGAAACCAACTCCGATACGAACGCGGTCGTAGATTAGATACAGTTAGCGGGAGAGGATAGAGCAGTAAGCGTGAATCTGTCGACGATAGCAGAGCGACGAATCGGGACGTGGAAATTATTCCGTTACTCAGCTTTCTACCAGCGACGGGATCATCGAATTCCTCGCGGCTGATCCGTCGGAACGGTCGAAGGGGTGGCGAAGTCGCAACAGCCACGTTCAGAGGGATGGTAAACGATTCCACTGGATCGCCGAAAGTACCCTACCGTCCGGCTCGATCGGCAGTCTTGCTCCACTTGAGTGGGAAAAGTCGAGAACACCGCGATTTCTAACGTGTTAATGGTACCATGAAGCTTATTCAATCGAAATCTCGGGCGTATACGATTGACCCGAATTGCGTTCTCCAGCGGTGGTCAAAATTTCCAACCCCGCTCTCCCCCCGCGCCCGCTCCGTGCCACTGTTTAGCCAGCGATCGGGCGCGCCGCAGCATTTGATATTCGGTAATGAGATTTCCGTGGCGTTTTTCTTGCAGGACCGCGCGACGGTTGCCTGGTAATGGAAATACAGGAACGGCATAGACGATCGCGGGCCGCGTGAATCATCGACATTATTAAAAGCGGCGGCTGGTTTATTTCGGGCTGGATCCGATCTATTTCTCGATTCGCCAAGTATGGCTTATACCGCGGGATTACACGGGCGATATTCCTGATAATTGGCAGCACTGTGCTGCGCGCGTCCGCGTTAGCCAGAGCGTTAAACGCGTTAAACTCGTGCGGTGTAAAAAACCCGTGGGCAAGCGAAAAAATATTCTCAATTTCTCGGGTCGCGCTCATTTACGGCGTCGAGGGTGGGGAAGCTATTTATAAAACGGGGATGGTCCACGCGACGCCCACGCTGATGGTGGACACGTAACAATAATTTTATTAAATATAATCATAATAGAGACCGGCCAGCAGCGAGGCTGCCGTAGGTTAATCCGCGGGCCGCTATCAATCTTCTTTTCCTTTTGTTTCCTTCTATCGCTGGCCCGTTCATCCCCCGGCGAGCAGCTGCAGACATGTCTTTCCGCGTTGTGCGCAGCAGCAAGTTCCGCCACGTGTACGGAACGCCCTTGAAGCGTGAACAATGCTACGACAATATAAGGGTGTCCAAGTCGTCGTGGGACTCTACCTTCTGCGCCGTCAACCCCAAGTTCCTGGCTATCATCGTGGAGTCGGCGGGCGGTGGCGCCTTCATCGTCTTGCCACACAACAAAGTGAGAGCCCCCTTTTATTCAGACACCGTTCACTCGATTACGTTGGGTGTCGCAAGTGTACAACCAGTTGCTTCGCATCGCTTAGCTGTAGGGAGCGTTAGTTCTGACTGTTTGGAATCGTTGTAGGTAGGACGGATACCAGCGGATTACCCTTTAGTCGGCGGGCACAAAGGTCCCGTGTTAGACATTGCATGGTGCCCTCATAACGATAACGTCATAGCGTCCGGTTCCGAAGACTGCGTTGTTAAGGTATGGCAAATACCCGACGGCGGTATTTCCAGGACGCTAACGGAGTCGGTGGTAGACCTCCAGCTGCATCAGCGCAGGGTCGGTCTCGTGCTATGGCATCCGTCGGCGCTCAATGTCTTGCTCACTGCTGGATCGGACAATCTCGTCTTGATCTGGAACGTCGGAACTGGAGAAGCTATTGTGCGGATAGACTGTCACCCGGATATGATTTATTCCGCGTGCTGGAATTGGGACGGCTCACGATTAGTCACTACGTGTAAGGATAAGAAGATTCGAATCTTGGATCCGAGGTCTGGGGAGATATTAGAAGAAGCTATCGCGCACGAGGGTAGTAAAGCTACTCGTGCAATCTTTCTCAGGTACGTGAGTCTCTGTTGCAGCGATACTTACAGGCGCATAAACGCTTCTATTTTCCTAATTGTACGTGTACTTGATAATGGTTAATAAGATGCACTATAATTTGTAGAAACATTTTACAGATACCATGTATTTTTGCTTCGACGTTCGCTGGAAAAAATTCTATGTTTCTTATTCCACAGGTGTGCTTATTAGTCGACTTCTTAAATTTGGTTAATTTCCTTCGGTCGCATAAAAGTTGATTTAGAACGAGTACCTCTGTTGAAATGTTTCTAGGAATGATATGTACTTTTATTATGTAAAACACTATCGACATATCTTTCACATTGAATAATCATCAAACAATATACATCCGCCTTTTTACACAATAAGTTTATCCAGGGTAAGATAGAGCAGCAAAACTATGATATTTCTTTCAAATACTACTTGCAGCGACGATGCTAATAACGTCGCAGACTTTTTAGCAGACTAGAATGTCTCTTAATGTACGTGCGATTGTCTGTACGTTAGAAGAAGTATTCGTAAAAAGTTCTCATAAAAGATACACTTCTACTCGCACATTAAGGATATTTTTATTTCTTATTATCACATGGTCTTTCCAATTTGTGTAGCGCGAGATTTGGTATTTTTTAATGGAAAGCTGCAAGATTGAAAATACAACATCAGGAGGATGTCAGCTTAGTAAATGCAAATATCAAGATGTCCACTGTGTAATATCTACATAAAGAATTGCAGTAAGTATTGTATCTCAAGTTATTACTCCTTAAAGTATAACAATTTGTACACGTTGATAAATATGTGTATAAGCTCGAACAGCGGTAAAGTAACTGCACTAATTCGGATAATATAATTAGCATCTGTCTCGGAAGACAGACTCTAGGTGTATGTCCCACAAAATTTAGTGTCCAACTGTGCACGCTGATGTTCGTTTAGACACAACTTGCGATAATCTGTCGCATAAAGAGCAACAAAAGCTTTTCTCGATCGTCGTTACACTGTTCTCACGAACATAGAAGTTCGTGCGAGAGTGCAATGATTTCGAAATGTTGTAACAAGGTGGATGTTATTCAGTTTTGATGATTAACTTGGAGAGAATTAAAGGATTATACCGGCGTACAGTGTTTAGAGATAAGTTATTTGTAGGAGGTTGTGTTTGCACGTAGGAATATGTGTTTGAGAAAGCAAAGGCGTTGGTGTCTGGCAGAATCTCTGTATCCAACAAGGTTCCGTTTACTGTGCTTGCAGGGGAGGCTTGATCTTTACCACAGGTTTCAGTAAAATGTCGGAGAGGCAGTATTCGCTGCGTGCCCCTGACATGTTAGGGGAGCCCATCGTTATGGTGGAGCTGGATACGAGCAACGGAGTCATGTTCCCCCTGTACGATCCTGACACGAATCTAGTGTACTTATGTGGAAAGGGTGATTCTGTGATCCGATACTTCGAGATTACCCCAGAACCTCCCTTCGTTCACTATATCAATACGTTTCAAACTCCTGACCCTCAGCGAGGAATAGGAATGATGCCAAAACGAGGCTGTGATGTTAATCTTTGTGAAATATCTAGATTCTACCGACTGAACAACTCGGGCTTTTGCCAGGTTATTTCCATGACAGTACCCAGAAAGGTACACCCTACAAAAGCTTCCTATAAAATCCTGAAACCGGCCTCAACGCCACGTAGTATCACAACGGTGTTTATTCATTTCCAGTCTGAGCTTTTCCAAGAGGATTTGTACCCAGACACTCCCGGCGATACTGCCGCGATCTCCGCGGAGGAGTGGGAGAATAAAAACGACGCGGACCCGGTGCTGATATCCCTGCGCGATGGTTATCAGCCATCGGTGGCCAAGAACGAGCTAAAAGTCCATAAGAAATCGAATATCCTGAGCAAAGGGGCGAAGGTTGCTTCCAATTCTTCGCAGAATGCCAATCAAGCTTCCGCGGTCATTACCGTAGGTCCACTACGGATAGACTTCTCAGTTATTTCTTGCTTAAAAGGAGGGCTATTAAAGAGCGTAATCGTGGAATTGTAGGAGGACCTGCTGAAGGAGTTCACCGAGGAGATAAGAAAGCTGAAAGCGGTGATCGTGAAGCACGAGGGAAGGATACGGGTGCTGGAGTCCGCCGTTGCTTTGCAAATGAAAGAGGAGGAGAGGAAAGAGAAATCGTCCTCGCCGGCTGACAGAGAGGTGCTCGCGTCCGACGAGGTGTAATCCTTGGAATTTATATTTTCTAGCTCACGACCGGGAGGGGGGAGGGGGGAGGGGAGGAAGGGAAGAAAGAATAACATGACAGAAAAAGAACGGCTAATTGTGTAATAAAAAAAGAAAAAAAAGAAAAGAAAACATGATCATATATTTTGATATAACAAAAGATTTGTGTAAATAGTAGGTTTTAGCTACGTTGTGTGTCTTGATTCTTTGCAATGATTCTTTGCTATTTATTGTACATCCATTTCATCATACATCCTCTGCATTTGTACTATGTTTACATTTCTTTTACTTTATTAGATCGTAACGCTGACACACCATCTGTTTAATTTAGAATTAAGGATACCATTCGGACGGTTGCGCTATTGTCTTAGCACTCGAGAAACTCATTATGTATATTCAGGCTCCCTAAGGATAATCGACGAACGAGTGCCTACATTTGTACAGATACTTCGCTGTAAAATAACGAAAGATTATTTTATCCCATGTGAATACCCGCAACCTCTGTCCGAGCAGGGCGCATAAAAGATTTATGCAGCGCGGACTGACTAAATACCGATCGCTATTTTACAAAATGCTGTGCAAGTAACAAAACTACGAGATATCAAGTATTTTTGACTAATCTGTTTTTTCGACGTTGTGAGAAGGGAACCATTTGTTTTGTACAAAAAAAATATGTGAATATAAAATAATACAACCGATCCACGCTTGAGCACGCTTGACCCACAGAAATCCCACTAAACTCTGGAAATCTCTTCGATTTAGAATGTCGAGAGAAATTTAAATTCTGTTCCAGAACCGCGTCTCTGTTTTACCGACCAGCCGACCTTACCCTCCTTCGGTAACTGCAGAGACCTGCCGACAGGTGGGGCGGTGATAGCTCAGTTTACAACTTATTAAGTGTGGCCCGATCGTTCACTTCAGTCTGTTCGCTCGCGCGAGTCGGTGAAATGTGTGCCGGTGTTCCCGTCGAATATGTGCATCGTTAATCTTTAGTTTCGCAAGTTGATCGCCTTGTTCTCCAGTTAACTCGAAAACCGTGGACTACCTGCCGATTCGTCTTACAGTAAGTGCTCGTTTGTTTCGCATAACCGAGAGCTTCGACTGTCCACTCGGCAAGTAACGTTCCATGGGAGACGTCATTTATCCTTGAGCCAAACAATCCTACCATTAGCCACTTAACAGTCTTAACACCTCCCTCATTAACGCTCCAGCGAGCCGTCGAACGTCTACGCTCATTAACGTCCCTATAACCTACGTTGATTTTCTCTACTCGAGTAATTGGCGCGTCAGGGAAGGTTGGTCTTCGGAGGGATAATTCTTTAGATATTCGAAGAGCCCCGTTTAGAGATTAGTTAGGGACCGCTAGTTTCCACACCAAAGAACCGCCAGGTATATCTGTGTCGCATAATGAGAACGCGTCCAATACAAGTGACATTTGAAGGCATTTGGCACGGGATTCGCGGGGTGCTATTTTAAAACTCAGCCTTGCGACATCGTTCTCCGCTTTGTATTATCAAGGTATATTCATATCGCGAAGGTGTCGGGCTTGAAATTGTAGGGGAAAGGTTTATGACACTGCTGGGGCAACTCGCGACTCGGTCGATTCCCTGCGATTCAAATTTTCGTAATTCGACCGGTGCCTCGCGATGCGTCGATGCATCGAAACTCGAGAAGCTGCCAGGAGGGAAACGAGAAATACTGGAACCGACTGGTTATTACCCGAGCCTCCACTTACGTAATCCCACGTGCTTCTGGGGACTGTCAAGGTCTCGTCGTGTGATGTCAAGCATTTTTGGACACTTTGACGGCGGTGGCGGCATGGCGTCATGGCGTCAATCTTACGTCCGAATTTATTTAAAGTAAAGAATTTTAATGGTAGCACCGATGCCGTATTGGGAATGGTATTTATAAGAGCGAACGTTTCTTTTCGTCGAAATGCAAGTTCCTTTTCATGGAAAGGGACCGATTTTTAAAACTTCATAGTTTCACGGGAATATTAACGGGGGAAATTAATTGAATCGTCTCTGAAATTCGAGGGGTGGCCATCTTAGGTGGTTCACCTCTGACACGAAAGCGCGCGCGCGCAGGTAAACGTGAGGTGAGCTTAAAGCCTCGTTCACATTAGTCAAGCTACTTCAAGTTTCTGTTCAATAGTGAAAGTTGACTCGAAGTGAATTTTAAGTTCACTCGAAGCAAATGGTTTCTTTAATAATTCTTCACGATCAAATTGGGCGACACTATAATACGGGACCGATACGGGAATTCGAGCGATTCGAAGTCAAATAACTTGACTAATGTGAACGAGGCTTAAGGGTGTATCTTTCGCGCCATTGCATCGAGTGATTACCGCATCCGTTTCCGATTGCAACAAAGAAAAGTAATCAGAACTACCGTGTCGCCGTGCAACTTTCAGATTCTCATTAACGTAGAATCTACGGAAAAGCTCGCCCATCGAGTGCGCATGTTTGATCTTTGAAACGTGGATCGTGCGACCCGTCGCTAAAAAAACGGTAATCCAGCTAGTAAACTGTAATCTTCCGATCGCAGTTTTGGCATTGGAATTTCAGTTGGCCAGACATCGATATCGTTAGATTCAGTTATCGCTTTACGTCAACATATACGTAATCAATCAACGTAAATCTGTACCTACGTCCGCGAAGCCGATAAGAACTCGACGGCGCGATTGCGGTAGTTTAATCGCCCGGCCACTTACGTATGTATTACTCATTAGCAGGAAATTTTAAGCACTTCCTCGTGAACACATCTGCGTCCGAAGTACTCTGCCCCGCACTTTTATCGCTCTATCGTTGCGTCACACCGTATTTAAATGTTTTATCATGAACCGTGTGACACATCGGAATGCCACGTGACACGCGATGCATCGGGATACCAAAATGGCGTGTCACGTGCGGTCAGCTGCCGAAGAGGATCGTACGTGCACCTGCATCTCAGAACCGTTGCCAATTCGATAGGCTTTTAAACGTGGAGCCAACGAACTGTTCGAATTTTACGTTCTGTCATATCGAAGCGTACGCAACTTAGGTACTCATAATTATAGAAATAAGTGCTCTCGTACCTGTGAATTTTACTTATACGGGGTGAGCCTTATAAGTGACCACCCTGTGTAACATCTAAAGTATAAGAAGAGCCAGGTATTTATTCAAAATACCTCGCTAATTATTAGGTTTAGGAGAAATAAAGTTTCATACTTTCTTATGGAAAATTCAATGCTCTTTTAAATTTTGGTACAAAACGGTACGCATTGTGTTTGAAAAATTCAAGGTCACCTTAGTATCTTGTAAACAAGTAGGTTATTTAAAAGCGCCGTTTCGGCATCGTGTGTTCCCTTCGATATCGAGCAATTTCTATGTCAAACACTTTTTCGTAGAACGCGTACTTTAGAAGTTATTTGGGAGTGGACACTAGAGTGGCTCTTATTTTCGGCTTTTAAATTTTCTTCTTGGCACCCGCCAGAATAGTTTTAAATAATTTAAAAAAATCTGTGTGATGTTTGAGCCCGATCGGATAACGGGAAGAGGTGCTCCTGGGTCGTTGAACATTTAAATAATTATTTAACAGCTTAAAAGGTCGACTTTATATAATATCCTCCAAGTTATTGATTATATTAAAAAAATATGTCAAACAAAAGTTGTAGATAAGGACAAGGAACATCTTTTATGTTCTATTACTTTTTCTCGTGCGACAAACGGTTTTCGAAAAAAGTCCGAAAATCTGAAGAAATAAACTTTTCCCTTAAACTTGTCGAGTAAATGCTTCTCGAACACTTTTTATTTATGAAGACCAACGAAAAAAATGGAATTTTTATTTTCGAGGACTATTTTTAAATATTTAAGGGGGCATATACCGAGATATGCCAAAAATATAAAAAAAAAATCCTTATTTTCAGTGTTTGATATGTCACGAATATTTCCCGAAAATTTGGGACCGAAATTCCCCAAAATATCGAATATCTAGACACCTGATATTTAAAATTTCAAAATTTAAGGGAAAAGATTTTTTTTCAGTTTTTGAGACTTTTTTCGAAAACTGTAATACAACATAAAAGATGCTCCTTATCCTTGTCGACAACTTTTGCTTGACATATTTTTTAATATAATCAATAACTTGGAGGATATTATTTAAAATCGACTTTTTGAGCTGTTTTGAGCAGGGGCACCTTTTCCCGTTATCAGATCGGGCTCAAACTTTACACAGATTTTTTAATTATTTGGAACCATTTCGCAGGGTGCTCCGCAGAAAATATTGAAAAAAAAATTTCAATACCCACCCTAGTGGACACGTTACGTGAGTCACCCTGTATACCTCTGTAACGGACGCCGGGTCTTTCTTGACCCCGGTGCTCGTTCTGTGCCTCCACTAGGGACACTTAGTCTCCCTTGACCCAGCCATGTTTCCATTTCCTCCATTCTCAATGGTTCATGGAAACACAAAAAGCCAAAGTTATTGCTAATCTCTCTCTTGTCTTCTCCATTGAATGCGCAACTGAAAATAAGACCTTGGAAGGACTATGAAAGGACCGTTGTTTCCCCCTCCTATTCGTGTTCCTCAGACAAAACCCTTTGGGTGTGTCGTTTCCTGGCTGCACCTGTTGATACGTTGCCAAATATCTCGGTGACTCACGAAGTAGATCAAGCGCGCGATCAATCGGTCAGAAACTGTTACGCCTGTTTGTCAGCGTGAATCGATTATCCTTATCTTATCTGGGCACGTGAAATTCTCATAATTGTAATGGTAGCTTGTCGTGTGTATAGTCTATCGCGTCGTGCACGATTTTTTTCTTTTAAACGCCGTCTGAAATCACGTTCGTGCCACAGGCGTCTTGCACAACGCGGCGATTCGCTGACAGGGCGATTAATACATTAATATTAACGTGAGCGTGTTCGTCTTTATTTCAGATCTTTCCTGGAGGATTCACGTTGAAATGGCATCGCTGAGGCTGCTGGTGGGAGGGGCGAGTGCCATCGGCGCCACTGCCCTCACCTCCTATTTAATTATGTCCGACAATACCGTAAGTACGTCAGTGGAAATGGACCTTTAAGTCACTTTTCGCGGGAACCTCCGCGCGGCAAATGTGAGATTGTCTTTTGTCAAGCTCGAAATAAAAAGCGTGCTTGAAATTCTTTCTTATCCTTAGGAGGATAGATATCGTGGCGGTTGATTTATTTTTAAGGGGATCTAGGAATCGAAGAGGCACTCGAAAAAACCGCGGTTGATTGATTAGAGAAGAGCGTACTGTCGGCACGTTTTCTTAGATCTAACGAGACTCGTCTCTGGACCGTCTGTTGCGAGACGAGAAGCTATTAGTGAACGTAATCTGTGCCGTCAGTCAAGGTTGTACGGTGTTTCGTGATCAGCCAGCAGTCGCGTGGTTACCAAAATTTCACGGCTGGGAAGGTCTGTGCCAGGCCAGGCCAAGCTATCAGGGATGCTCGACTATTTCCAACGCGGTACTATTGTTTTCAAGCCATAGCCTAAATAGATATACATAGACTCGCCGCATTTCGCTGTTACCTATCTTCTTAATAAAATGGTTATTAATAAAGTATAGTTGAACGATAACCTTCTAACACTTGGATTTCAGAAATAATATGTAAAAGTAAGTATCAATGTTCAGTCAAAATAAATTAGCTGCCCAAGGCCACCAATGCGTTAATCCCAACACTTTGACAAGACGACATGAAATGAAAATGAGAATCATAATGGGTGGCCAGTTGATTTTGTTCCAACTGTAGCTGATCGAGGCCTATTGTTCAAGGATGGCACTTATTAGTAACACGTTCGCCGCGATAATTCTATTGCGACGCTCCGCGAATCATGACAAATAAATCGTTTTCAATCTACGGTAATGAATAGGCAGAGATTACTCTATTACAGCGGGTCACCCGCTCTCTTGTACTTTAACTTCTATGAATCATGCGATTCGTTGACCTACCACT
Organism: Andrena bicolor; assembly: GCA_960531205.1. Taxonomy (NCBI): domain Eukaryota; kingdom Metazoa; phylum Arthropoda; class Insecta; order Hymenoptera; family Andrenidae; genus Andrena; species Andrena bicolor. The sequence continues at coordinate 26,745,061 of OY482665.1, forward strand.
TTTGACGCTCTATTAACCATGACGGAAAGAAGCAAGAGTAGCCTGCACAAGTCACTCTAAAAATAGCAGCTTCGCTTGACGTAATATCATCACGCTTGTTACAGGTGTACGCGGACATACCAAAATCAAAGCCTGCGAAGAGGCCTTTGCCTACACGGGAGGAACAAATGAAGACACTGAAAAGTCAGCAGCAATATGATGTTCTCATTATCGGTGGCGGTGCGACGGGTGCTGGTTGCGCGTTGGACGCCTGTACACGGGGTATATCATTCTCCGCTACTTTGAAAGAGGAAATATGTTAAACATTGCCTGAGGGGATGTTTAAAAAGCACACTCGACTCTCTGCTTCAAGGTTTGAAGACAGCTTTGATCGAGGCGGACGACTTTGCATCTGGAACGTCCTCCAGAAGTACGAAGCTCATCCATGGCGGCGTGCGTTATTTACAGAAAGCTATAATGCAGGTGGACGTAGAGCAGTACAAGATGGTGAAGGAGGCACTACACGAACGAGCATCAATGTTACACAGCGCGCCTCATTTGGCCCATCCACTGCCCATCATGCTACCAGTTTACACGTAAGTTAATCCTTTCCGCTGCCTAATCCGCTGAAATTAACCACAGGAATCCTTAACAGGTGGTGGCAAATTCCTTATTACTGGTTCGGTATAAAGATGTACGACGTGGTGGCTGGTAGCAAGACAGTGAAATCATCGTACTTCCTCAGCAAATCAGATGCATTAGAACTGTTCCCTATGTTGAAGGGAGACAAGCTTACAGGAGCTATTGTCTACTACGACGGTACATTGCTCGACAAACTTCCCTACGCGCACTCTTATCTTATCTAATCTCTAATCTACGAAACAGGTCAACAGGACGACGCCAGGATGAATCTGGCGGTGGCCTTAACTGCCTCGCGACACGGCGCCACAGTTGTGAATCACGTTAAAGTTATGAATCTGTTGAAAGGCCTCGATAAGGTACTTGATTGATATCGCCTTGCTACTTGTACAGATAAGAACGCTATCAATGAACACTTTTCCTCTGCGAAGGACGGTAACCGAGTGCTGACTGGCGCGCATCTAAGGGACGAGCTGACCGGAGAAGAGTGGGACGTGAAAGCGAAGTCGATAATAAACGCTACAGGCCCCTTCACGGATAGCATAAGGAAGATGGACGACCAGTCGGTGAAAGAAATCTGCTGCCCATCCTCCGGCGTTCACATCGTCCTTCCCGGTTACTACAGGTGGATACCTTGAATCAAACGCCACCACAAAACAGAGCCGTCTTAACACGTTGATCGCCACGTCACCCATATCTGGGTGACGGCAATGCTTCTGCGGGGGCCCCGTTACCCGTTTACGGGTGACTCTCTTCGTCCAATTAAAACAGGATTTTGTAGATAATTTATATTAATTTTATTTGTAAGATCTCGCTCTCCCAGCTTGTCGCGCTGTTTACACCCCGAGTTCGGATTTGGGCCCCGGGAGAAACTTCACCAATTCACGTTTGGCGATCAACGTGTTAACAAATTTCAACGCCCTGGGCTAAAAATGTTTGGCGCCCTAGCCCCCAAGGGTGCAATTTCTTCGTAATCGGTGCAAAGCAGACCATCACATCCCCGGGTCTCCATCGAGGCAAACACGAACAAAAACAATGCCCGCGAAGCGAGTGTTGGGCGACACTTGTCTTTTTCTTCGTCGAAGAGAGAAAAGAGACACAATGTCGCGCGATGTTTGTTTCACGCAGAGTGGCGGCCACTGCAGCCGCAGCGTAAAAGTACTTAGATGCCACGGCGCGGCAATAAGCCGTGGGTTGAAGGCTCCCCCAAACCAACGCGAATATCGCGGCGCGGAGCGCATCAGCCGCGGAACAGATAAGGTTGCCCATAAGCCGCCACGTATAAAAAACTGCTGAACCGCGGCGGATCCGCTCCGCGCCGCGATATTCGCGTTGGTTTGGGGAAGCCTTTAATTCGACACTGCCGCGGCATCGTGTATTAACCCATTTGCATCATTAAGTTGCCACGTTGAAACATCAGCGACGTTCAACTGACGACTGACTCGTATCACCGCGCGCGGTCGATCGTATGTGCAGTAACGGGCAACTCGCGGATAATTCCGCGCGCGGTGATAGCTGACAGTCACGGCTCGCGGATTATTCCGCGCGCGGTGATAGCAGACAGTCGCGGCTCGCGGATTATTCCGCGCTTAGATGCAAATGGGTTAAAGGAAAGACAGAGCACGATGGGTTTTCTCACTGTCACCTGCGGTTCGGTCCGCGCGGATCATGACGCAAGGATGCTGTAGAATGAAATTTTTGTCTCCAAAATTGAAGAGAAAAAAGGATTTTAACATATTTGATTCTTAAGCGTCTTTGAATCACGGACTATAGCCCATTTAGCCCATTGGTAAAGGCGACCCTACTTCAAAATCCCCGATCTTTCCACTAATCGTAACGAACATCCCATTCAGCCCCGACCAGATGGGTCTACTGGATCCAGCGACGAGCGACGGTCGAGTGATCTTCTTCCTACCCTGGCAGAAGCAAACGATCGCGGGAACGACTGACTTGCCCTGCGAAGTGACGCATAATCCGCGACCCACAGAGGACGAGATCATGTTCATCCTAAGGGAAGTAAAGAACTACCTGAATCCCGACGTTGAAGTCCGCCGCGGGGACGTGCTGTCCGCCTGGAGCGGCATCAGGCCCCTCGTCTCTGACCCGAACAAACCCAACACCCAGTCCCTTGCTAGGAATCACATCGTACACGTCAGCCCCACGAAACTTATCACGATAGCTGGTGGCAAGTGGACGACTTACAGGGCGATGGCTGAAGAAACGATCGACGCTGCCATCAAAGGTACCAATCGCTAGTAACCCGCCTAACGATCTGTGTACCTTTAGAAACGCGTTGCACAGCTTTCTGTGATCCCTTCAGCTTGCGAGCTGAAGCCTGAAAGACCCTGTATGACGGATGGTTTCCTCCTGGAGGGTGCGCACGGTTGGAGTCCAACCATGTACATCAGATTAGTCCAGGACTTCGGGCTGGAGTGTGAGGTGGCACAACACCTGGCCAAAAGCTACGGTGATCGCGCTTTCGCCGTGGCGAAGATGGCTTCACTCACTGGCAAACGGTGGCCCATTATAGGCAAGAAGATCCACCCCGAGTTCCCTTACATCGACGCCGAAGTGAGCGCGCCTAATCCCACTTTAGAATCGCTCGTTTCTAGATTAATGATTACTTTGTAATTAATCGTAGATTCGGTACGGTGTTCGCGAGTACGCTAGAACAGCGATCGACATGATCGCGCGACGACTGAGACTGGCGTTCCTCAACGTCCAAGCAGCGCAGGAGGCACTGCCGGGGATTATTGACATCATGTCGGAGGAGCTGCACTGGTCGCCGGAGGAGAAGAAGAGGCAGCACAAGGAAGCAAGTGACTTCCTTGCTAACGAGATGGGACAGATGGTGAATCGTGCCTCTCGGGACAAGATCCCCATCAATCTGACGAAAGAGGAGATACAGCTGTACATCAAACGGTTTGGAATCATCGACAAGGACAACAAGGGATACGTTTCCGTGAACGATATCAGGCGGGGACTTAAGGTTCGCGGGCGATGATTTTTACACCGTAGTTTAAATAATTCATTTTCTCTTTTCCCATTTGGTTACACGTATCGTTTCGTTGGCAATGTTCAGGTACTTGGCATAAAACTGTCGGAAGACGAGATGCACACTTTGCTCAGTGAAATTGATCTCAATTACAATGGGCAAATGGAACTGCACGACTACCTGCAGGTAAATCATAGAGCGTTTATTTAATTGCTTACTTTTTACCGTTCGCAGCTGTTCGGCGACAAGGATGTGCCCGGCGAAGAGCTTCATGAAATACTCCGTGAAATCGACACTAATATGAACGGTCAGGTCGAGTTGGACGAGTACCTTCAGGTCTGTGAAAGCTCGCACGCACGGATTTCCCGTATAGTCTTGCTGCTTTCCGACTTCCTTTGTTGCATTTTGCCCGTTTTTTAATATTCCGAGTTCTGAGGTACTTAACTGGTAGAGACTAAATCCAAAGACCCGTTGATGGCGAGCAGGTTTAATCGTAACCAGATGGTGAGGCCAAGTTCGACACGCGAGAGAAATTCCGTCGAAAGGAGTTGAGATGTGATTCAATCACGTCGTACGCACTTGGTCCCATCGCTACTCGTAACCACTCCGCTGTACCCTCTATTGACATTTGTCCCGTTGTGGTTTATCGTAACAAGTTTATTCACATCTTTTATTTTGCACGAACAGTGTGGTGTCTTTCCATCGGGAGACCTTGTATAATTACAGAATAGTAACCAACTTAACTATACAATACAGCGTGCCTCTGTCTTCCATCACGATGCACTCTCCGCTTTCTTTTCTTTCGTTTCGCAAGGTGTTCTAGTATCATGCTGCTCTTGTACCAGTTCCAAGTTACAACTCTTTGAAAGTTTCTCAACCTTTCCGAGTGTCTAAATCCGCATGCATTCTACCATCTATGTTTCACTTGCACAGATGATGTCGGCGATCAAGTCCGGCCACGTGGCGTACTCGCGTTTCGCCAGGATGGCGGAGATGGAGGAGGCGCAGCACGAGAAAGAAGTACTGAAGAAACAGATCAGCGTGGAGAGATCAGGCGGTGGGCTGTGAAGAGGCCCACGATCCGCGGCATCGTGTACAATTCCCCCGTACGCTTCTGATGTGGTCGACACGTTCAAGCACAGAAGAAACTCTCTGCCATAGAATCCTTGTTCACTCTGAACCTCCGAATGTTAGCCCACTATCCCAGTAAAAAACGAAAAAGGATCAACCGCGAGCACACCTGTATTTCGTACTTTCTACAGCGACTACTTCGTTGCAACGAATTTTCAAGCTCAACGAAACCGGAACGGTATTAACAATGAAGACGATGTGGTCACGTGAATTCGATTTTTAATGTAAATATCATGTGTACAGCGTTTCGGTTGCGTGAGGAACACATGCGCCCCTCTTTTGTATATATATATATGTATACGTATATACTATGCACGTAGAAACGTCTCGATGATTAAGTAAACACATTGTTACATACGCCAGTCAATGCAATTCGTGTGCAATCAGGATTATTGTATGTCACATTCTTCGCACATCTGTAAACTTTCATATATACACGTGTATGTAATCGAAGCTTGTGGCTCGTTGTAGGTCGCAAGTGTTTTAACCGTCGTTAATCATTAAGCTACGTCGAAACTGCAGCAGCACGACGTTACAGAGGGAGGAACGCAACGCGCCCTCATTGGGAAGTTCTGCGATCTCTTGACGCGTCACACGAGACAGCCATGGGCGTTTAATTCGGGCCGGAACTGAAGCTTATTTATAGGACTCGTGACGGTTTTATTTATAAATTATACTATTAATTGCTGATATGTATATTATTAGAGGCCAGACTACATAGGGTATCCGTTATTTAAATGACTACTTATTTAATTTATTGCCGCTAACGTCGCGAAGTCACGACACACGATCTATAATAGAGATCTAATTTATTTCACTGTCATTAGTCATTGCCATTGACTTAATAAAAGCCATATTGAACGATCATTAATTGCGTGCTACAATTTTCAATGTGTTTCAGGGAATGCTCATTTTCCAGGGTCCTCGGCGTCGAACAACATGTCTTACCTAAGTAGTACATATTTATTTAGCATTGCTTTTTGGAGAGGATCGGGCTCATTGGGACACGATAAGATTGGGTGGTAATTTTGAGTTGTAGGGTAGAAATTATAGTTTCATTCCTATGTTTAATTATCGTTCGAAGTATTACAGGTAGGTACGCAGTGGTAGGGATTCTACTCTACTGTGGAGACTCCTATCCTTGATAATCCTATCTACAGTAAATAAATACTATGGAAGCCTTCCGCCGGGGTTGGATACATGTTTCAATATCTAAACCGCGAGTAGCGCGCTATTTCCTCTCGTTTCTTCACCGTAACCCTTCAAGATATTCTAATTAATAATTCCTTGTCTCAAGGGAATTTTACAAGGTATCATAACCTCTCGCCTCGGGAACTCGATTTAAAATATGCTGTACAATTAGGCCATCCTCTTGAAATCAAAGCCTCAATCAATATAAGCGATTAAAGGGAGAAAGTCTATCGCTTCTACGAAAGACAATCTGCCCCAGCTCGATCGCCGAAGTTAGGGAGCATGAAAGAAACGAAGCGTGTGAGAAACCAGCGCAGTGTCTCCATCCTGCAAAGAATCTCGCTCCCCTTAAACGGCAGCTGGCTACAGACGGCTACGGAAAAACGTCATTTCAGATGCGACGCGAGCCACCCAAGAAGCCTCGGCTAGCCTGCGTTTCTTATCGGCGAGAGAAGGGCGGCGGCATATCCAGGGAGTACGGCCCCTCCCCTCCTCGATCCTAAGCCGTTGTCATCTGGCAGTGACGAAGTTCGGTGGTCGGCGTCGGCTGGAACGCGAGAGAGAGAGAGAGAGAGAGAGAGAGAGAGAGAGAGAGGAACGTGTTCATATAACGCAGCGTGCCACGACCCCGCTAGAGCGTGGCCCTGACCGGGGGCTAGCGCTAAAAAGAGGGGAAGGAAGGCCAGCGAAAGTAGGAGGTGTGCATCGTTTATCCCTCTTCGACGGGGTGGGCGTCCGGACGGTCGCCTGCGTACGCCCCTGTCTAACGAGCCTCTGCACGCCGCCGGTGTCGCGAGGCGACCTCGACCAATCAGGCCGCTCGTCCGGTCGTCTCGCGGACGGCGACGTTGCCACCTCGTGTACCGCCCCACGGCGAAAGTAGTCCTCTCATAGCGGTATTCGTAGCCCTGTTTTCGCGAGGGACGGCCGACCGACACGCCGCGGCATTACGTGCACGTGTTAAAATCACACGCTCCGAATTGGATCGCAGAAGTGGTCTGCCAGGACCAGAGCGTGGCTTATCACCGTGGAACCCTACGCCTACCTCGAGCAAGGGAGGAAGCTATCGTTAAACACGGGGGACATCCACGAATCTTCTACGTTTCTCCTCGCTTTTGGCGGCAACTTTGAACGGAGCGTCGATCTAACGGGCCATCGCCGCTAGTAAATCGGACGCCGAGCGCGGCTCGTCTCATAGAGTAACAGAACGGGCAGAGCCTCAAGGATACGAACCGGGACGTATCGACCAAAGAAGGGAAAGCGTAGATCGTCGGCAGCGATCGCTCCGCTGCACAGAGTGCGCGCGAGCGCGCGCGCGCGTCCAGCCAGATGTCGAACGATCGCACGTGTGTGTGGTGAGCGTGCCGCTGGGCAATATTGTGCGTCCTGTATATAAGGGAGAACCGAGGGATCCGTGGAGCTACGGCAAGTTTCTAAGCTTGTTCCATGAGCAACGTTGGCGTCGCACGTATAAACGCGGTGTCGTATAATGGCTGCCTCGGGCCTCGCCGCGGAATGAGGCAGAGAAGCATAGAAGCTTAGAAGCGTAGAACCGTAGAAGGGGCGCCCTTGTCTGTCCTCTGTTCCCGTGGGAAGAAAGAGGGTTGGCGGGAGCTGTATTGGACAAGGCAGAAGCGGAGAAGCACGTGCGGTTCGCGAGTTAGGTGGAGTCCCATGTGCAAAGTGGGTGGAGGCTGCATCGTGAGGCTGCCTTCTCCGTTATATCACAGGTACGCGATAGTGTGAGTAAGCGGACGGCCGAGTGGGCGGGTGTGACGACACACGCCGCGCGCCTCTCTTCTGCGGCGTCGGCTGTGCGCGTCCTTGCCCAGCGCGTAGCGTTATTTCGAGCGGCGGGTGGGGCGGCAGGAACAGGGGCGTAGGGAGGCGGTCCTCGCTCGGGTTCTCGAGGAGTGCTCTCTGGCCTTCTTTGTCTCCGCGGAGTGGTCCTAGCACGTGTCCCGATCCCGATATCGTTTAGAGGCGTCGATCCTCCTCGCGATCAGTCTTTCACGGGACTGTGACCTCGATTCACGTTTTAACGCTGCTCATTGATGTCGCTCGTTCGGACTGCGGGTCGCGAGGTGGGTTTCCCTCTGCCAGCGGACCCAGAAATTCGGCCCTCAGGCTCGATGCCGCTGTAGACGCAACAGCAGGGATCAGGGATTGAGAAATTCGTGTATCGATTTTGTTCATGGAACTAAAGGTGATAGGTTTTACAGAATGTTTTATCAGTTTGGTCTGTATTTGGCAATGGAAAGAAGGGCTTTGATCCACTCAATCCCTGATCCGTTTCCCTTAACGCGCAGGCAAGTGCGAAGTGGAGGTGGTTTATGCGGGGCATGGTGTTGCAGATCAAACGCTCGCGGGGCGAGGGTTTCCATGTACCGAGGACTAAGTAGTCGGCTAGATCTGGCATAGTGAAGGATGGAGTCCTAGCATAAGGGTGCTGGACATAGATTTACGTTCGAGGTGAACGTTGTTTGTATTAGAGCATTTGCACGACTGATATTTTCACCATGAAACGCACTGTGGATGGGAGAAGTATTACTCAGGTGAGATTCGCACAGCTTCACATGGTGGACAGGTATAAAGGAAACATTGATATCGATTTTTAGGAGGAGATAGAGGATAATGATCCTTTACAAGGACAGCAGCAGCAGCCAGACGAGGCTGAACAACAACAACAGCAGCAGCAACAAATGGAACAGCAAACTGCCCAGCCGCAAATTCGTTTCCTAAGTGCGAACGTTCTGCAGCAACTTCAGCAGCAGCAAGATGCGCAGCAACAGGCGCAACAGCAGCAGCAGCCTCAAGTTATTACGTTGCAGCAATTGCAAAATTTTGTGCCTTTACAAACTCAACAGCCGCAGCATGAGCAGCAGAGACCACAAACGATTTCTGTGCAATCGTTGCCCCAGCAGTTCTTGCAAGTGAGTGTGGCGGTAATCGTCCTTTAGACATTGGATGTCTGTAAGTTACGCCGTCTGAAAACATTGTGATAATTGTTCTAGGGTGCTCAGTTGATCAGCACCCAAACTCAGGCTGCGCTGCAACAGCAGCAGCAACAATCACAGCAGCAAGCGCAGCAGCAGTCGCAACAACAGCCACAGCAACAGCAGCAACTTAGCTACAGTGTAATTCCACAAATGCAAACAGTTAACATCGATGGCCAAGAGGCGCTCTTCATTCCATCTTCTGCTATGTCTGCCGCAGGCGGACATCATCAGAGTCAGCCCACGATGCAATTCACTACGGCTAATGGGCAACAAGTCCAACTTGCTAGCCAACAAGTACAATTAGCTAACGGTCAAACCATTATCACACCTCAGCCAGTGAGTTTGATAAGGGCACCCAATGTCTTTCCTACTTCCATTATACAAAATATCACCGGCCAAACTGTTCAATTACCAACAGGTATGTAATCTTTACGCGCGAAGATTGCAGTGTACTCGGGGGATTTAAATTAATGCCGTCCGTATTACAGGCCAAAGTGTGCAAGTTAGGCCGCTTCAATTCCCTATGCAACATGTTCAGCAAACCGTGCCTGTTCAGGTGCCCGTCACTGCCAGTAATGGACAAACTGTATATCAGACAGTGCATTTCCCTGTTCAAGCGTTGTCCAGTGTTTTTAATATGCCTACCACACAAATGATACCACAGATCACCCAAGTATGTAATAAAGAATTCCTTAAGGAGTTGTGTCTAGTCGACTTTCGGAAAAAAGGGGGTTTTCGGGAATTTTTTGTGGAATATCTACTATATATTTTTTACAACTATTCGTTTATTTTGGAAGTACATGTATGGAGAAATTTTTAGTAATTTTGTTATAGAATAATATTAAGAAATAAACGAATAACAGCCATTCTTGCGGAAGCTGTTTTGGTACAGGCGCTGTGCGGTGAGCAAGTTTTCTTTGACAAGGGAAGATCCCAATTCCCAAACCCGGAAATTCAAAAAAAATTTGAAACTTTGTGAATATGTAGAGGATATACTCCCGTTCATAACACAATTTTTGTTTGCTATCCAAATTCACTCGAAGGGGGTAAAATTAACCCCTGAGAATTCGGTTATTTTCCGTTTTTGTGTTATAACTCGCGAACTGTAAGAGATAGAAAAATAGTTTCAAGACAGAAGTTATTTCTTTTAATTAGGACTATCATTTGGTTACTTACAGTTCTTACAGTTCGCGAGTTATAGCAGAAAATCGGGAAATAGCCGGGATTTAAGGGGTCAATTTAAAATCCCCTAGAGTGAATTTGGGCAGCAAACAAAAATTGCGTTGTAATCAGGAGGAAATTTCCTACATATTCACAAAGTTTCGTAATTTTTTTAATTTTCGGGTTCGGGATGTTCCCCTGTGAGCCGGATCATCTAAAATTAAAAATTGAAAAATATTCTGTTAATATAGGTATGGTTGAATTCAGTAGATGAACGAAGGTTTTTAAGAAAAGTTGATTTTTGACAAAATGACGGCCATTCAATACAAAACCACGTTTCTTCAATGTCTGAATTGTTCGTTTTTCCTTAATTAAGAGTAAAGTTTTTGTTAAAATAAAAAATCCTTCGTTCATCCCCTAGTCTTTGGTATATAAAAATAGTCTGCAAAGGTTTAGAGCAATCGATACAGCGGTTTCCGAAATATCTTGCTCACCGATATCAAAACAGCTTCCGCGAGAATGATGGATATTTAATAATGTTTTTCTATAAGAAAATTACTAAGATTTGCTGCATATATATACTTCCAAAATAAGCGAATAGTTGTAAAAAAATATACACGCGATATTCCGCAAAAAATTCCCGAAAATCGCGTTCTTTTTCGAAAGTTGACTAGGCATATCCCCTTAATCGACCGTGAAGACCTCCCACTTACTGATCGAGACGATTTATTTTCAGCAAATCCCCCAAGTAGCTCAAATAATTACGCCGAACGGACAGATTCAACAAGTCCAGATCGCTAACCTGCCGCAGCTGCAGAGTTTACAAGTAAATTTAAAAATGAAGCATCTCGTCGCATCCCAATGTATGTTTCTATTAAAAAAACAACTTTCCAATGATAGAGTCAGCAGGTTACGCAAGTGGCCCAGCAGGTTGCGCAGCAACAAGCGCAGCAGCAAGTAGTGCAGCAGCAAGCTCAGCCACAGGTGGTGCAAACTGTGCAGCAGCAGCAACAGCAAGCCGCGCAGGCTCAAGTGCAGCAGCAACAGCAGCAGCAAGTGCAGCAAGTAGTTCAACAAGTCATACAGCAACAGCAGCAGCAGCAGCAAGTACAACAGCAGCAGCAACCATCCTCTGTGCCATCGTCCACCGTAGCAACTTGGAGCACAACTGTTACGACTCCAAGTAACGTTCAGGTAAATCTATAGGATAACTGTACTCGTAGTTGACAGTGTACCAATAATTGACACTTTTATTTTCAGTTACGAATAATAAGCTTTCTATTAAAAAACTGTTTTTGACTAATACGCTGTTTGAAAAAGTATTAATCAAAAACATTTTTTTAATAGAAAGCTTATTATTCGTGACTGAAAATAAAAGTGTCAATTAAGAGTACACTTACCCTATATATATATATAAAAGAAGTCCTGACTGACTGACTCATCAATGCCCAGCTCAAACTGTTTAACCTAGGAACGTGAAATTTGGAAGGTACAATGTTTTCGTGATGTAGGCACCCACTGAGAAAATTTTTTTAGAAATTCCGTCCCCCAAAGGGGTGAAAAGGGGTAAAATGTATTTTTTCGGATTCCTTAATATATCTTAGGTCCGAATAGATATCAACTTGGTTTTTACATACAAAGGTTTCCCACACAAATCCCTAAAAATCTATTTCAGGATTTTTCCCTAATCAAGGAAAGGTGTAACCTATATTTTCACGGACTTTTCAATATCTCTTAGGCCCGATTAGATATCAACTTGGTTCTTTACTTCAAAAGTATGCACATACATGCCTAAAATCCAATTTCAGGATTTTGCCCTAATCAACCCCTAAGGGGGTGGTGAAAAGTGGTGAAATTTTTTTCATAGAGTCCTTAATATCTCTTATACCCGAAGCGAAGCGCGGGTATATTTTGCTAATAGCAGAATATACGGATAAACTGCAATAGCATAGAATCGCCAAATGTGCACTTGAAAGAGAAACATTGTTCGCTACAGGTACTCGGAATTGGCGCACTGGGAAGGCCAGTCGGAACGGGTGGCAACGTGATCACGACGAAGGACGGCCAGAAGATCGACGTGCAGACGTTATCGGCATTGACGAGGCCACCGGAATCAGTAGAGGGCGACATCAAAGTAGCCAGTATCGATGGCAGACAGCTAACTAGTGGTCAGCTGATACATATTCCCGCTGCTCAGTCGGGGCAATCCGCTGTCCAGCCCATCACAATCACAGGTACGCAACTCAGTCATTACCCTCTCCGAGAAATGCGTCCTTACCGCTTGCTTTCTACCAGGAACGCAAGCACAGCAGCTGACCCTGATCCCCGCGTCGGCACTGGCGAACTTGACCGCGCAACAAGGCAATATGATGAGAAGCGTGGGCAGCGGGAGCATAATGCAGCTTCAGCCCGCCGGTGGAATGAATGCCACGAATGGCTTCCTTCAGTCCATACCCGTGCAGAACATCCCGGGCTTGGGTAACGTGCAAGTCATACCCGCGAGTGCGCTTCAGCCCGCCACGGTACAGACTCTACCCGCGACGGCGGCTGCGCCTATCGTAGCGGCTCCAACCGTCCAACTGGACTCGAACGACCCGACGAAGTGGCAAATCCTTCAAACACTTCAGTCGAGCAACACGCTCAGCACGCCGGCTCCCGCCACCCACCAGCACCAAGTGACCACCGCCGCGGCGAACGCAGAGACTGATTCAAATAAACAACATAGGAGGAGAGTCGCTTGCACGTGTCCCAATTGTGGCGATGGTGATAGGTAGAAATTGCTTTTAGAAGCAATTTTTTCGCACGGCGTCGACTGTCCGTTTATCAGTGGTAATGCCGTTGGTGGTGTTTTACAGGAACAGAGACATGACCAGGAAGCGCCAGCACGTCTGTCACATAGCTGGCTGCAATAAGGTGTACGGCAAGACCAGCCACCTTCGAGCTCATCTGAGGTGGCACACCGGAGAACGACCGTTCGTTTGTAGCTGGATATTCTGCGGTAAGAAATTCACTAGATCCGACGAGCTACAGAGACACCGCAGGACTCACACCGGCGAGAAAAGATTTCAATGCCCTGAGTGCACCAAAAAGTTCATGCGGTCGGATCACTTGACGAAACATATAAAGACGCACACGAAGATTCGAAGCACGGTAAGCAGGATTGCTGATTTCGCGGCGATTTCTTCCGTAACGCGGGATGCTGGCTGGAAGAAGATTGAAGGGACCGCGATTCATCATGCTGGTTTACGTTTGTATTGTAGGAAGCGGCTACTTCTACGCAGGAAGGTTCTTCGGACAGCCAGTCGTCCTCAGATGAGAAGATTATTATTACTTTACATAAGGAAGAGCAATCTGACGTTGTTATTACCGAGCACATGGAGGAGATAAAGCCTCAGCCAGCGAATCACGTGACGAACGAATAGGATTTCGGGAGGCCAGTCTTTTGTAGTGCGGGCTTCTCCGGCTGCGAGGATCTTGGGTGAAAACTGTTGGTTGAATGTTGGTTGTTGTTACGTTACAATTGTTCACATCGGTTCGCGAAAGATTATTGCAATTATTTACTCGCGGGGAATCCACGAGAGCGAGAGAGAGAGAGAGAGAGAGTGAGAGGGGGCGAAACTTTTTACAGGGATTATTCGTAATTCGTATAGTGCATAATCTATTTTTGTATGGAAACGATGACTTGTAAATATGTACATACGCAATGTATATTAATGTAAAAAACTTTTGCACAAAATGGATTTTACACTTATAAACAGTTTTTGATATTACGACTTACGTAGAAACGTTCAGTCTTTCACCTTGTCGTAGTGAAGATTTTTATGGCACGTAGGGACAATAATGTTATATCGAGGATTGATCATTTTCAGGCGATAAACATCTTAGAGTATAATAGAAACGAGCGGGGCAGAAGGTAAGATGTTTTGCATTCCCAAGCGATCAATTGTTTTTAGTTACTCGCATAAGAGAGGATCATTGAAAGTTTCTCTTAGAAACAGCCTTGTTGTATTACCTACATGCATATGTTATTATTGTATGTTAATTACATACTTTATCAAATGCTACTGTTTCATGAACTGACACGTGTTTCCTATTCTCCACGCGTCTCTCCCACCATGGGCGTCCGGAGACTTTTTTCCAGGGGCGGGGGGTGGGGGGGGGGCAACTTTGGGACGATGGTAAAGAAAAATATACCCCTCTTGCTTTTTTAACCCATTTTATACCGCCAATTTAATTAAAAATTTAAAAATACTTTCTTTATTAATATAAACTTAATAAAGATCAGTTTTGAAAAATAAGCGATTTTTTTTCAAAAGCCATGGGAGGCAACTGCCCCTTTTGCCTCCCTGAAGGGGCGTTCGGAGATTTTTTTCCAGAAGGGGGTAACTTCGGGACGAGGGTAAATAAAAATATACCCTTCTTGCTTTTTTAACCCATTTTATAGTGCCAATTAAATTAAAATTTTAAAACTGAAATATAACAATATTCCCTTTTTAATCGACTTCAAAAAGGAGGAGGTTAGAGATTCGACCCGTTTGTATTTTTTTTATGTTTGTCCCCGCATAACGCCTCAGCATTTGGACCGATTTTGATGATCTTTTTTTTTATTCGACACTGTATCAACATTGGCCCAATATTTTGCCAGTTCTGGATAATAATAAAGACTATTGTCACCTAATTATTATTTTTTTATGCACGTACGCGCATATCTCTGTAGTATAAATAAGTATATTATTTAGTAAAAATAAACTAAAAAGTTAAAAATAAAATTAAAACCGACCTCAAAAAAATAAAATGCACTAAAGAGTAAAAAATAATATTTTCCCTTATTTAATCTACGACTCTCATATTTTTTAAGTTGGTGCCTCATCATTTGCACTGTGTAAATCTGGCGCCGACTTAAAAAGTACGAGACTCGTAGATTAAATAAGGGAAAAAATTATCTTTTACTTTTTAGTGCAATTTTATTTTTTTAGTCAGTTTTAAATTTTTTTTTTAATTTTTTTTTAGTGTAAACTCTAAAGATCAGTTTTGAAAAATCTATTTTTTTCTCAAAAGCCAGGGGGGGGCAACTGCCCCTTTTGCCCCCCCCCCCCCCTCCTGCGGATACCCATGCCCCCCTTGCGGACGCTCATGTCTCCCACGCGCATTCGAGATAATATCCTAGTTCGTTAACCCTCAAACTCCCATGAAAAAGAAAATCAACAAAACCATTTCTCTTTAACAGTTCGTTACTGGAACCTAAAATTTAATTTCCAGCCTGCGTGATAACAGCCATCGCTCGGCAAATTCGTTTGAAATTAGAATAAGAACATCGATCGCAATGGAAAATATATTTCACTGGCGATAATGGTACGTGAAAAGCGGAGTAACGATAGAGTACATACAAATAACGAATAATTAATGATAATCATTCGAAAAGCGGTCACAGCCTGTAACGTTTGAAAACGGATGTGCGGCGACAGGTTTCGCCAATGGAAAGTGAGGAAAGAGATCCATGCCTCCCGTCCAATCGCGCAGCAGGTTAGAGGGGAAGGGCGTTCTCGTTTCACTGCGCGATCTTAAGGCCCCCCAGGTGTGGTGTGTATTCAGGTGCACTTGACGTGTATGCATGTTCGATCGGGTATGACTCGTCGATCCCATAAACAAACGGTGGACTATTGTCAGGATGTGCATTAATTCGATCATTCTTCTCTACGCCAGCTTTGTATTCGCTCATGCCCGGAGAAAGTACCAGTGTACTTGAACCGCTGGCACTTGGAAGATTTTGGAATGTCGTGGGTTCCGTTCGATCACAGTGAACCGAGAACGGACGCAAAGTGCGGTAGTTTCAAAGACTGTCCCGCCTTCGGAGGAGGATCTTCCTGTCAATTTTAGGTAAACACGGAATCCGGCAAGTATCATTTTCCCGCGAGCACTTAACCAGAGACGTCGAGTCATTTTACGCGAGACGGGGGGTATTGGTCAGGATGTGAGAAATTATATTTCTGCTAACCTAATTGTAGCATTCCCTCTGTGGGAGGTCTAATCTTATCTTGTAAAATGTACTTCAGCCATTGCGCCATTTGTCGCTCATGGTTTCGGTAGTCTGTGCGGACAGGACTGTCTTCTGAATTTAATATTTTTCTTAGGAGTATCTGGTGTTCGGGAAACAAGCTAAATAAGTAAGAATGCCCGCACCACCTCCACCGCCGCCTCCTGTGTTCAGCGCCCCTGGTTCGGGCGCTGGAGAGCAAGACAGGGGTTTGCTCCTCCAGTCGATCAGAGCTGGGAAAACCTTGAAGAAAACTGTGACCGTAGACAAGAGCGCGCCTGTGGTCAGCGGTGAGTTGTGGATATTGCACGCGCGTTACCCTCGGCTGACGCGGAGTTAACGTCGAATCCGTTTTGGTTTTAGTTAGGGCGAAAGGCGAAGCTGGCAGCTCCTCTTCCTCGAATAATAGGGAAAATAATAATTCTAATGTAGTAACGAGTGGCATTAATAGTACGAATAATGGAGGACCCATAGGATTAGGTGGATTATTCGCTAGTGGTATGCCAAAATTAAAGCCCACCGGACTTAGGACTGTTTCGGGTGAGAAGGACACCAGCAATGTAAATAATGCAAATTTCAGTCAATCTGCTACTCCTAGCGTGAAACGCGGGCCGCCTCCGGTTCCACCGCCAGCCACGCAGAAGCCACAAGTCTTTTCTCAGGTATGGATATCGACGAACGCGTACTGACACGCGCGTCCCAAAGTCTAACAGGCTTTGGCATTTCAGAAGGCCAACTCGATGCAGGGGCAGAGCGCGACAGACTCTGCTGGTCCTAACGCAGATGCGTCCAAAGCATCTGTGAAACCGGCTCTCGTACCCAAGCCTCCTTCGACCCCGACGACCACGGCGCACAAACCGTCGCCGCCACCCAAGAAATTGAACTTAACCACTGGGGCAAGTGTGTCAAGAGCGCAGAGTATGCGGCTGCTTAGATCACCCCCCGTGCTAGCTCCGACTCCGCCGTCTCTGCATCAGTCGCAGGACTGCTTGAACGAAACGCAGCCCAGGCCTACGAACCGAGTTCTCAGACCTCCCGTTGCGAAACCTCCCTCGCCTCCTACTTCCAGAGCGAATAGCGTGACTACCACTGCCACTAGAGCAGCTCCGCCACCACCTTCTAGAGTCACAGTCAGTGCTCCGTGTATACCCCCTCCGCCCCCGCCACTTCCACATCGTTCTGCTCCCGTGCATCAAAGACTGGCTCCGCCGCCGCCGCCGCCCCCGACACCTCCTACGAGGAGCTCCTCGATGCGCAATGGACAAGCCATAAATACTCTGGACCTAGAGGTACGATTCGCAGACATGTTTCATTCTATTGCGAATTTCCCACCGCCGGAACCGTTCAGGGGATTCACGAAAATCTACAGTAGCAGAAATGGTGAGAACGATATGCTTGAAAATCAGACGCACCCCTTCTCGTACCTCACTATTAGACAGTACACCTCTAACTTGTTTCTGTAAGTCTCGTTCAAGGGAGCCTTGCAGCGCTTAGCATATCTAACGTCAACCAAGGCTTACTCATTGCTCGTCGGATGAGTCATTACGCTAGGATCTTGCATGATATCACACACCCCACAAGGTCGATCATTCCCATCAGCTGATTTAACGCATGAATGTAACACCTCATTTCACTGTTTGTATATGTGGACGATGAAGTGTAAATTTGCACAGCGCAAAATGAGGTATCAAGCTTTCGGAATAAAAGTATACGACATTCGCATGTGTAATCGTGTATGTGTTTGAGTAGACTTAGTGAATGCATCGCGACACGAAGAGACAGCATGCTATAGCGTTAAGGGGGCAGAGTACTAAAAATTCTGAAAAATCGATTTTTCTTTTCCACATTGTCCGAAAGACGTACGTTTTAAGAATGATCTATCCAAGTTTTATGAAGAAATTTGCAAAATTCATGGAAATATAGTATTTTCTGTGATGCGGTGTCAAGCAGAGCGGAACTTTGAACGCGTTTTTCTCAGAATGGCATTTTCTAACCGCGTTGACAGGCTACAGAGAAAATTATACGTCCAATTGACATGAGCAAGGGAATTTATATTGTACGAAAAACCCATTTCTATTACCTGACGATCAGTTTTTTTTAATTAACGACCTCCTTCTATTTTTTTCTATCAACATTTCCCCAATTTTGTACCCCCAAAACATGATTTCTTTCAGTGGTCTTCCAATTTGTAATTTTTTGCAATTTTGACTTTTTTTATCGTCATGTAATATACGTAGGCTTCTAGTTTCAAATATTTTTGTCTTTTTGAATTCGGATTAACCGTATGGCCTGGTCACTGTCAACGCGACAAGCACGATTTTGTCGCAGCGCACATTTTGACGAAGAGTAGGGTAAACTCGGGTAAACTAAAAAATCCATGATAGTTTTAGAATACATTGATTTATTTGCCGCGTTTGGTTGAAAAAAATTCCCGAAAACACCCTTACTTTTTAGACTATTACAGTGGTCTGCCCCCTTAAGGGGGGATGCTTACCTAGAACGGTCAAAACAACATGCTTCTTTGGGAATTTTTTCTAGAAAAACCGATAAACTTTTATTATTGAACATTAGTCTATTGGAAAGGGTACATCTTACGGATATTTGATTATTTTTTGCGGTGAAAGTATTTAAAGGTTTGCGAGTTATAGGCGATGCCCCAGGCGTCCTTTTTTTTTTAGGCGCTTTGCGGTGACAACCGTAGCTCGGTGCAGGATCATCCAAAATTGAAAATGAGATTTTTTTAGATAATATATGTAATTGTCTAATCGCTATCGGTGTCGATTTTGGACAAATTATTTTGAGTCAAAACAGAGGCTGTCCAAAGTTGAAGCATCGATATTTGTTAAAAAATCGCTCGCTTTTCGAGTGTAAGAAAAATCTGGGCAAAAAGAAGGAAAAACCCCCGAATGCGCTTAGATTTTGAACCCTAAAATAAGCCTGCAAAGCCTCGAGTAAATCGGTTCATTAATTTTTTAGTTACGTGTGTCACCGACTTCGAAAACATGATTTTGAGGAAAACGCGTTTAAAGTTTTGGGTTTGAGCGCTACACCGAGGAACTCCTACCTACTTACATGCGTATAACTTTGTCAATATTGGTCGGATTAACTTGCCACTTTCAGTAAATATTTTCAAGATGTACTTCAAGAACATGTAAACAACGAAAAATCGATTTTTTGAAAATTTCTAGGGGTGAATTCCACTTAGAATTGCCATCCTTAAATTACGTAAAGGTAATTTTGGCGAATTTTTACTCCCTCCCGTCCTCAGTATAAGAATTCCTAAGATTTTATATTCCAACCCCCTCCTTACGTAATATTTTTTCAGTTATTAAAATTCTTTTAAAGGTTTATATAATTCATTTAACTCGGTTTCGGGAAATTTAAGCTAAAACTACTTTTCTGGAACACTAATGACAGAATTTGTGTTTATTGAAAGTTATGTTAAAAAATATTACGTAAGACGCTACCTGACTCCCCCTTCCCTTGTATGAAAACGTAAGAAATTCGCGACCCCCCCCCCCCCCCAAAGCCTTACGTAATTTAAGGATGACCCCTTACTCCCAAATCGCCCATGATTTTCATTAAGATAGGTTTTCCCATACGCGGCTGAACGCAACATCAAGAATTTCCAAGTCGATTTTCTCGAAAATGAAGTGCAATATCAAAAAATTTTATTCCTTTTTCTCGACTTATTTACTTGTAATAAATCAAAAAGAAAGAGTAACTTTTTTTCATATCGCGCTTAATCTTCGAGAAAATCGAGTTTAAAACTCTTAACGTTGCGCCAAGTCGCGTATAGAAAAACCTACCTTAATGAAAATCACGGGCGATTTGGGTGTAAGTGGAATTCGCCCTAGGTAGGCCTCCCCTCTTAATAGTGATAACCCAATTATCAAGCGAAGGTACAGAGAAGAATTCATCAATTCCTCGAGAGGAAAGTAATCGAGATGTTTAAAAATTCCAGCTGCGAAACAACAGGCTCCGGCACCACCCATGCAAACGTCTTCTATATCCAATACAATGGTAACATTAAACACATCCTCTGGTGGTTAACCGTGGCAGTGCGATGCAACCTCTTTGGCACGTTAAACATTTATCAAGTAATTTGTTTTATTTATTATGTTATACATTAGTCTCACTAATAATTTTCGAAACATTATTACAACGAAACGGATGTCTAAGTAAACCGATTCGATAAAGAGAGCCGGCGTAAAAGTATCGAAAGGAGTAAGAAATAAATTAGGAACATTTTTATTTTATTAACAAAAAGTAAAATGTTCGCTATAATTTTGTAATTTCTCAGCTCTCACATTTTCTTCTTGTTATTCATTGTGGTACAAGACTGCATGAAATTTTAGGATACATTGGTTTCTAAAACCACGTATCGTTTAAATTTAATATCATACAAAAGAGTAGCACGAGTTTTCGAATAGCAATGCAAAACTGCAATATCAAATGCGAATAAACTGACAATGTATTATTCTAACGGTTTTATAAAAAAAAAAGACATAGAGTGTTATATACTTTTATTTATATAACGACTTTATTATTTACTAATGTACAATATTAAATATCAGAATTCTTTAGACATATTTATTGTATCTGGCAGTCAAACGATGTGAAACATTCCTAATCCTACTTGTTGTGGATCCATGACTCAGTCTATCTTGCACATTTTACGTTGACAATGAAACATACACGTGTGTATATATATATATAAACAATAATTGTTGATGCACTGAATTTTTATTTAAAATAGGCAGTATAATGGTTTCGCAGTGATCGATAAATATATCTACATCGATGAATAAATCCAAGTGTTCAATGCCCCGGAGTAAGGAAAGACGTATCTTGCATTTATTTGAATTAATCGAAATTTTCACATCAGTAACTTAAATACAGGACAACGCAAGTTAAATTAAAACAATCTTTACATTTCGAGCTCCTTCTCAACAATCTTACGATACTCATCGAAGCCTCCTTCGATGCATCGAACGGAACACTCCCCGCACACCCACAGTTCGGTGCACACCATGCGAATTAATCTTTCGTCGTGCGAAACTAATATGACACCGGCCTGAAAAATTGTTACAAGAAGGTCAATATTACCAGCTGTGAATTTTAGAGAATTAAGTACAGCGGAGAAGAAGCATTACTTGGCAGGTATTCAGAGCTTTGCCCAGCGCTTCGATCGACTCGATGTCCAGGTGATTCGTAGGTTCGTCGAGCACCAAGAAATTCGGCGTCGCTGCACACATCAATGCGAAGGCAACTCTCGATTTCTGTCCTCCAGATAACGAGCAGATAGTTTGCAGAGCTAGGTTTCCACTTATTCCAAAGCTTCCGAGCATTCTTCTATATTCTTCTATGGGTTTACCTGTCGAACAATGAAAAAAGGTTTTACACGCGTTGCTAAAGTATTATCGCATTGGAAGCTTTCGATTCGTTCGTACCTGGAAAATGGTTTTGCAACAATTCGACCGGGCACACGCGCATATCCAGCTGATCGACGTGATGTTGACTGAAATATCCAAACTTGAGATTTCGATGAACATGCACCGTGCCCTTCGTCGGGCTCAAAGAACTTGTTATTATCTTCAGAAGCGTGGTTTTACCAGCGCCATTCTCTCCCACGATACAAATGCGAGATTGCAGGCTAGCAGTAAGGTTTACACCGCTGAATATCAGGTTGTCGCTTCCGCCAGTGTAACTGAAGGACACTTCGTTCAGTTGTAATATCGGAGGGCTTAGCGCTTCGACGTCGGGGAAACGAAGTGTCACCTCTCCCTCCTTCTCCATTGGTTTCAGCTCTGGCCTAAATAACAGCAGCAACATTGTAGCGTATCGTTGAAATTAATTTCGCCTACCTTCCGTCGAACGTTGAACTTACAGTTTCTCTAGCATCTTTATTTTACTCTGTACACTAGAAGCGCGATTGGCATTGTATCGAAACCGATCAATGAATTCCTGTACGTGAGCCCTTTTGGCCTGCTGAGCCTCGTATTCTCTTTGCTGGTTCCTTTCGCGTTCTCCTTTGGTTTTCGCGAATTGCTCGTAATTGCCGCGGTACGCCTCTATTTTCTGCCCGCGTAAGTATAATATATCTGTGGGAACCTGTTGACGAGTTCATTGTGAGGTTCAGTTCACAACTTCTAGACGATTTTGAAAGGAAATACATATTTTGATATCATACCGTGTCTAAGAAGTTTCTATCGTGGGAGACTACGAGCAATGTGGTTGGCCAGGATTGCAAGTACCTTTCCAGCCAGAGTATAGCCTTGATGTCCAGCATGTTGGTAGGTTCGTCGAGCAACAGAAGGTCCGGCCTAGAGAACAGTGCTCGTGCAAGGGCAAGTCTCATCCTCCAACCACCGGAGAAGGCTTTAGTTGGCCACGACTGTCTCTCAACGGAGAACCCCAGTCCGGATAAAATGGCACTGGCTCTAGCAGGTGCCTTATCCACCTCAGCCAGTTGCATCGACTCGTACACTCTGGCCAATTCTTCGCCCAACACGTCCCCCGTCTTGCCACCATCTTTCTCTATCGCTGCTTGCAACTCCGTCTCTTTGCTAAGTAACAGGCTCCGCTCGTGGTCGCACTCCAACACTGACTCGAGCGCAGAAGTATCGTTGCCAGCGACTTCTTGCTCGACGTGCAGCACTCGAACGTGGGATGGTATTCTCAACTGTTTACTGCGATCGTTAAAATGAAATAGTAAAGAAAATAAGATCGACATTTTTTAGGAAATTGCAGTGCTATCGTACCTAGATATCATTCTCAACAACGTAGTCTTTCCAAGACCATTTCTACCGATAAGACCGTAGCGTCTGCCAAACGCAAGGGTCAAGTCGGCGCCTTGCAGCAGAATCCTATCTCCGTACGCGACATCGAAGTTCTCTATCCTAATGTCTTGAGTTTTATTTACACTGCCCTTGGTTTCCATTCGACTGTCCTTCTTACTCGTCATTTGGCTCGCGCTCGCCGCTTCTATCCCCTGAATCACGACGTTGTTAACCCGTCCGGTGGACTCGTTGTTGACCCGCTTCTCCTGCTTCTGCTGCAACTTCGCCTCTGCCTTCTCCAACTTCTTCGCGTCCACTTTCTACGGAACAACACGTCAAGAAGAACACATCCCGAATCGCGATACTCTTAATCATAATTAAACCATCTACTTGCCATGCCGTCGTCTCTGGTGGTGACCCATATACTCTTGATCTGTTCGACCTGAGCTTCCAGCGTCGCTGCCATGGTGCCGAGATGAACGGGCGCGTTCAATACTTTATTCACGCCGTTCTTCCTCCTCTGAATGTTCTCGTCGTTGGCACCGCCGCCCTTCAGCATTTCCAGCAGCTTCATGCATATTTGCCTGCACGCAAAAGGTTCCAGATTCGAAACGTCGAGAGAAAACTCGGGGCGGAAATACAGGTTTTGTCGATCGAGGACCGATAACGATGAACCCGGCGAACATCGATAACGACACGGTGAATCATTAGGGTAAAAAGTGGCAATGTGTGAACACGTTTACAGACCTAACCTCATTCTCTGGCTTCTCAGCGACCTCGTGCAGGACTTCCCCTATCGCCTCGTACACCTCGTCGCCGTCCTCGAAGTCATCCTTGGAGCTATCTAAAATACCTTTACGAAAACGAGTATCCGTGTTACTCGATCGCCAGCCCGATACTCGACGAAACTTTTCGTAATTTCTAGGTTAACTTTCCAAAACGATACCTTCGACGTATTGATACAGATCGTCGTCTATCGTTGGGAATTGACTGCGAATGTACTCCCCGCAGACTGCCATGCCAGATAGCTTGTTGTACGCGGGTGTCGAAAGGAATTCACTTCGTACGATTCACGAGACAACGGGCTTGACAGAACGGACGTCAAAATCCTCTGTGGTACTGGGAACACATGTTTACGCCATTTTGGAACGCAGTGTCGCGGCCGCGGGGCATCGTCCGGATGGATTGACTCGAATCCCGAAGTAATTGGCCAGTGCAGGAAGCCGCGCACCTTCCCGTCCTTTGCGCCGTCTAAATCGTCAGTCCCTCTTAACGTTCAACGATATCCCCTTCGCTATACGCGCGTCCCCGTTTCAGTCGCGCAATTGAACAGCAAAGTGGCCATTTTGAAGCTGTCAAACGCGATTCCTGGCTGATCGCGTGCGGTAGCCTCTCTTGCGGCTCCCTGACTGTCCCGACAGCGGTTGCCGTAGAATTTTTATGCCTCGCGTTAGTCGCGCGACGAATAGACGTGCCCGTGAATGCCGAGTGGCTCTCAGGACCGTTTGCGCGACGAGTAATCGACGCCGTTCGGTGGAAGATGTTGAGAAGGGAGGTAGAAGTGTTGCGGATTTTTATATAATAAGGCGGCTGGCTGTTTGACGCCTGGTAGCCACACTGACAGCTCTGTCTTCTATTTAACGGATCGGTGTTTGGGAACGGGGACGGTGCAGTTGTGTACAAAATAGAGAAAATGGCGACCGACGTCGAGGAGTCGGACACCGACGACCGCGAGAGACCCGCGCCACCGAAACGGCAGTGCACGCGACTGGTCAACGTCAGCGAGACGTTCTGGGAAACGGTAATTATACGCGGGGCTGGGATTTCACCAGCGATTCTTGCTTATCGGAGCTTCTTGTAGGAGAAGGGTTCTGCTGAAAGGGAGGAAGGGACGCAGGATGGAAAGAACGTCGAGTACGACGATGCTGAGAGGCACGCGAGGGAGAAGCTGAAGAGATGGCAGGCGTGCCAAGTCGCCAAGGGCTTCGTTGACAATACGATTAACAAAATTGTAGAGAACTATATCGTCGGAGCGTCTTCTCCGTACCCTCTCGAGGAGTCCATGTTTCAATTGTTCGGCGGCAACGATATGGAGGACGCGGCTGTTATGATGGCGATTCGCAATCACGGTCTGGTTCAGTCCACTGAACGGGTCTCTCAGTCGAGTGCTTTTTACAGCGATAAGGCTCCCGGCTATTGGACCAATAACGAGTACGCGGATGTATATTGTTCCTGCCCCTCTAATCACGTACAAGCAGTCGGAGGTTTCGAGAATTCTGTGGCTACAGCGTCTACGGGCTCTTTGAGGCTGGGCGATTCGGCTGATACGGAAGGGCGTAGCGCGAATGATTGGGATCTGGATAAGATAGACGAGAGTGATCAGCAGGAGAACTTTTTAGAGAGAGCCGTGGCGGAAGCTATTAAGAAAAAGGGGCTCAGCGCTCTTAGCGTCGACTATGGTTGAATGCACAGCGCGGAGAATCTCGTCCTAATATATATATATTTATACGATAGCGATGCATATAATTTTTTATCTTCGCAAATCTATCTCGATTTGTATGATTGCTTTCGTGGATGACATTCATCAGAAGTTGTTTAAATAATTCTGATCGAGGAATTGAATGCTCCGATAACTATCTGTTTCTTCGCCTATCGAACGCGGATACATCCAGTTACTCCAGTAGAGATGTAACATACGTACTTTAGATTAAAACATCTTCGACAAGGAGCTAGATTACATTAATATATATGAGGCAAAAGAATGGATGTAGTACAAAACTTTATTTATACCCGATCCGGTGGCGATCGAGGGAGAAATTATGATCTTTTCAGGAAAAGTTAAATACAGAGTGTTTAATTAGCTTTTCAACTATGCGTAATCGTCTTTCTGTATCGTTTTGACGGTTCTAATTCATTCCATTGCAGTGTCACACTGCTTTTATCCATTCCTAAAGGTGAATCTTTTTGTATATTGCAACTGTTGGGTGATATGTCTTTTAAACTTAGTATTATAGCAGGGGAGGGCCATTGTATGTAAGAGTATTACGATTACTTCTTTCCCTATTCTGTACAAAGGCCTTCGCGACACTTGTATCTCATATCTGTACATAGATTGTTACGTACGAGACATATAAATAAATTTTCGATTGCACGTTACACGTCGCGATATGTATCTCTGTATAAGGACATGTAATGCGTTCTACGTAATTCGTATTTCTAGCAAGTATAAATAAAGAATTATCAAACGAATACGAGACCGTGTTGCATTATTGTACAAGAATCTCCCGCATTCGAATTTCAAATCGAGCGATAAATGCCGCCAATCGAATCGAATCGATCGTCACAGTTGCCAGTATTGGCGCCAACTACGATTCCACGAAACTGGAATTCTAAGTCTAGCGAGACCAAAGTGATTATCCCGCGCCCAGAACAATCGAAAGATTTACGGTACTTTAGTTTCAGGTATAAAGCCTCCAATCCCATTACCCGAAATTTGCAGCAGCCTTTGAGATACCTTATTTAAAATCGTGGAGCAAAGCGTTCCATTGTAATTTATTGTAAGATCTTATTATTGGCAATATTTTGGACCTTATCGATCGTGTTTCATAGGGTTACAGATTCCAAACGTTCGATACTATTTTTGTTAATTGGAATATGTACCTCGCTGGTGGCAATGTTGCTCTCGCAGATACATTGGCGCCGCGAGGCGGTCGAACGCGCAAAATCAATAACATGCATATCACGGCGTATTCCTTAAATTAAAAATAAGCATCACGCCCGATGAGAGAGAAAGAAAAATAGTGACGCGCATCGATTGCGTTCGGTTATCTTGTCTACATCGAAAATGTCGATACCTACACGGGCACACGTACGCGTGCCATGTATGCGTGGCCATTAATCGTGCCGCCAATCCGTACACTCACACCGATGCAGGCCCTTGACAATTTGCATCAAACTAAAATGGAGGAATTCTCTGTATACATAATAACTGATCGAATTCGACGGAAATTGACGAAAAAATTAGTAATTTTTCATTGATTTTTTTTTCATTCACAACGATTTGGATTCCGTGCTTGGTACAATTATTTATAATAATTCCTGTAATATGTAAAAACAAAGACAAGTAATTCCGTGTGACAGGGGTTCTCAATCTTTCCGTTCTCGAAGAAAATGTCCAAAGTTCGATTCAGCTTTTCACATTGAACTGCACAAAATGGAAATGGATTATAAATAGAGTAAAATTCAAAGGTAGTGGTGGATGAAATGGGGGGTGGGGGAAAAGGATTCGTTGACAAAATTATTCCTCGTGAATAATTTCGAACACTAATTATTACACCTTTCGAAACCATTAAATAGAGATGTGTGATTATCGACCTCCGAATAAATCGATCGACCAGGTTGAGAGCCACTGCCGTCTGCTCCCAGCTATAAAACAACATATCATCTCATATTTGTAATTTCCAAAAACCACCCAACCACCTCGAATAGTGCTAAAATTAATGTCAACGGCAAAACAGCAAGCCAAGGAAAGATAGAGAAGACCGGCATAATAACCACCACATGTGAATCCAATGAAAGAGGGAAAAAAGGGTGTTCTTTTTCAAAAACTAAAAAGCATTTTCTGAAGACCTGCCAACGGCAAGGGGGCAGGGGGGAGAGGGGCGAAGGCAAAGAAATAAATGCAACACGGTAGACGCATTCGCGTATACAGGGTGTTAAAAAACTGCTGGTCACTGCTTCCAAGGGTGAATCCTACAGCTTTGCTTCGGTGGGCATTTATAAGAAAAGCTTGCTTTTTTAACACCCTGTACACATTCGGCCGCGGAGCACGCTGTAGCAGCCTGTGCAGCGAAAAGTGTGTGTGGGACGGGAAGGGGGGAGGGGGAGCGTTCCGCGGCGAGCGGAGGGGAGAGAAACGTACTCTCTCGCGCGGCAAGTAGAGGGGAGGAGCGTGAGCTCGCTAGCGGTGGGGGTAGTGGGAACGGGGAACGGACGAATGGCGTGAGAGAAGAAGCGTACGGCAGTAGGTGCACATCGGTGCACGTACGCTAGACGAAGCGACGGCACGCTGCGAAACCGTAAAGAAAACGCGAGAGCGTCGGGAGCTGCCGGAACGGGGCACAGTTTAATGTCGCTTTAACTCCCCGTTGGTGGTGCCTTTTTTTTCTCTGCCCGGTGTTGAGTGAGAGCGGGCACAAGTGGGTACCCGAGATCGCCGACCATCCATCCCGTGGTTCCAGAGCATGGCGTCCGACGAGGAGGTGGATGAGAGCTACGCGGGTAAGTGTACCGCACTCGCTCGCCGAACACTGCCGGAAAGCTGGCCGCACGCAGGACGCGCGCTTTTCGTACGATGGCTGCCATCTCAGTCTCTCCTTTCCGTATCTGTCCGCGCTTCTGCCTATCGTCCCGCGATCCCCCAAATCCCGTGCTCCTCTTCCCATTACCAGAAACTCGATTAAGCCCGGAGGAGAGACGCCAGATGCATTACGTCCTCTCTCGACCAAAGATGCCAGCTAACCTTCCGATTGTCAAATAATCCGAGACACTGGATCGGTCGGTAATCGGGCCTCGTGCATCGATAGCTATGGAACCGAGTATAGGTTATTGTTTACATGCGAATAGCTGCGGGAATATCACATGGTGTTTGATAGTAAATCGCTGTCAACTGTTCTACTCGGGCCGCAATTTTCCACCGTCGTGGATCTCCGTAAATATTCTAGAACGCTTCGCGACTGATCCTTTGCGCGGGTTCTTATGTAATTAGTGGTCGATGAACGCAACAGGATTGATGCACCGTGCCATCGACACCGTACGATAGCTTCTCCTGTAACGCGATCGAGAGGCACGCGTCGTTTCGCCGCGCGAACCGGGCCCGATGCAATCTCCGCGAACTGCTTTATGCGCGGGCTTTAGCTCGATATTAGCGAAGATCGCGTTCGAAAATCGAAAACCGTCCGATCTCTTGCCCTTCAGCGGAATATCCAAGGATTTTTCGCTTTTCTCACCATTCGCTGCGATTGCTGCGTGGTTACATTGCACGCGCGCACACATGTGCATAAACACAGACACAGATCACACCGATAACCGGTGGAAATATTGAAAAGATTGCGGTGATACAGGACTCAAGAGATCGGACGTACGCTTCGTTGTTAATAGGCATTTAAACTGTTTGGACGTTTTCCGCTTTTGAAAATCTACTATTTTGGATGGGGTTTAATGTATGTATATAGGCGGCCAATGTAGTGAGCCCTTTCCGAAGAAAATGGCGGACGCACACTCGCGCACAAAGCATTCACCGAACTGGTGGATTAGTCCGAAATTATTTGTACGTTTTGATTTCGATGCTGATCTCTTCTCGGGGAGACGCTTGCGTACCCATGCACCGTCCGTTTTGTTCCAGGGGTTTTCAACAAAATTGATTTTATTATTTCACGATCGTTCGCATTTGGGAAATAAAAAAATCGGTTTGTTGCAACAGTCGCTATCGATTCGGAGATTATTAGCTTCGTCAAAAGGAATCTCGAGCGAAGCTCGTCGAACCCTCGGTCGAGTCGCTTGGCGCGATTTTTTTCGGTATCGATGCATCGGTTTCGTGGGATTTTTTTCAAAATCCGCTGGTGCGATTTGGACGATGAGAAGTCAAGGTCGTGTTGATGGGAGCCTCTGATGTGGATTTATTGAATTTTCTGGAAAACTCTACGCGTGGGAGGGTTCTAGTTGATTATTCAAATAGCCTGTGCACGCGCATAGAATATTTGATGTTCTTGTATTGAAATGATGCCGGGGATCTATGAAATTATGAAACTATATTGTAATGAGTACAGATATTGATTTTATATAAGTAAGAGGGAGATGGCGTGTATTAGGAACGACTGTAACGCGACTGTTTCCTTTCCTTTTTCAAGTTAAGCAATTATGTTTGGGTAATGCGATTTGTTGTGTGTTTCGCTTTTAGGGGAAGATGACGTAGAGGAAACTGGAGGTCAAGTATCGACTGTTGCCCAGCAAGTGGACGGCTCGTCTGATGCAGAAGAATCTCAGAGATTAGTAAGTAACACGCAACGCGAACTTCATTCGTGCACTTCAGCAGATTTCTGTAAATGTTCTTGAATTCAGGAAGAAGATGACGATTACGAGCCAGAGGAGAGGAAAAAGAAGAAAGGGAAGAAGCGAAAGGCGCGTAGTGAAGATAAGAAGGGGAAGAAAAAGAAGAAAAAGAAAAAATCTGATTCCGGAGATGTAACTCTTTTTCTTTTTTGTTTTCAATCTCACGGATAGTTGGTATTACATTAATCTTGTACTTCCCTTCGATGAAATCATAGGAAAGTGATTTTGGCGGTGGCGGCGAGGCAGGTGACGTGGCTGGAGATGACAGCGACTATGCGGGAAACAGGAAGAGTAGAAAGTCTTCGTCGAGAAAGTCGTCTGGTCATACTGCGCCAGCTCCTCCGAGTCAGGAACCTACGACAGGCATGCCTACCATCGAGGAAGTCTGCAACACCTTTGGACTGACAGATGTGCAAATTGAATACACCGACGCAGACTTCCAGAACTTGACGACGTACAAATTGTTTCAACAGCACGTCAGACCGCTTCTGGCGAAGGAGAATCCGAAAGTAAATTCATTTCAGTATCACTGCAAAGCAACCAGTTCAATTTAGCCATTGATTTATTCCTGTGATTCGTTACTTCAGGTTCCAATGTCGAAGCTTATGATGCTGGTAGCCGCGAAATGGCGAGATTTCTCCGAGTTAAATCCGCACACGCAGCCAGATGTTGATGTAGCGTCTGCAAATGTGGACGAAGATGCCAGGAACGCGCGGGCAAATCGCGGTAGCGCTGTCCAGGAGGGTGAGGACGAGGAGGATGACGACGAAGACAGCGATAGGAAACGAAAATCGAGAGGGTCCAGAGCGAAGAAGGGAAAGAAGGCTTCCAAAGTGCCGACCCTCAAGATAAAACTTGGAAAGCGTAAACGCGGAAGCTCGGTAGTTGAAATTTCGATACGTTCGATCAGAAATTTGTCGCCTCTGTTCTAATGATTATGGATGTACAGGACGAGGAAGCAGAAGGCAGTGGCGCGGGCACCGACAGGGATTCAGACATGGAGTTCGAACAGATGCTGGCCGACGCAGAGGAGCCCAGCGGCGCGGATGGGACAAGTAAAGGCAACGCCGAAGAAAGCGGAGTCGAGCCACCAGCAGAGCCGCCGGTTCGCAGGAAGGCGAAGACTAAAATTGGGAACAAAACTAAGAAGAAGAAAAAGACGAAGACCACGTCCAAGTTTCCGGATGGGGAGGAAGGTCTTCAGGTAGAATTTAGCTGTTTCTATCTGGTATATTCGTTACCCCTTTTACGAATTAACAACGCTTCTCTTCGCCCAGACCGATCATCAGGATTACTGCGAAGTGTGTCAGCAAGGTGGAGAAATTATACTGTGCGACACGTGCCCCAGAGCGTACCACTTGGTCTGTTTAGAGCCCGAGTTGGAGGAGACACCCGAAGGGAAATGGAGTTGTCCTCACTGTGAAGGAGAAGGTATTACAGGTACCTCCCTGATGATCCAGCACCTTTCATCCCACCCAGTGTACCCATGCAAAATAAATCACGAGAATCAATCAGATTCCAATCGAACTGGTGTGTCGCTTCGCAGGTGCGGCCGAGGATGACGACGAACACATGGAATTCTGTAGAATATGTAAAGACGGCGGCGAACTGTTGTGCTGCGATAGCTGTACTAGCGCTTACCACACCCACTGTTTGAATCCACCGCTTTCAGAAATCCCTGATGGTGACTGGAAGTGCCCTAGATGTTCTTGTCCGCCTCTGCGTGGAAAAGGTACAGCGGGAAATACATTTACGATACGTATATCCGGAATGTAAGCGCAGAGTATACATTTTCCTTTTTTCCATGGCAGTCGCAAAGATTTTAACATGGAGGTGGAAGGAATGTCCAGAGACACCGTCAGAGGAGCCTTCCACGAGCAAGGCTGCCCCCAAGCAACGTAAGATGCGGGAATTCTTTGTGAAATGGGCGGACATGTCTTACTGGCATTGTGACTGGATCACAGAATTGCAGCTGGACGTTTTCCATCCCTTAATGTTCAGGTAGAACATCGACCAATCGGCTTAATTCCCCGAACTTAATCCCCTCTGTCGTCGCTCTTACCCTCGCACATTTTACAGGAATTACTCCCGAAAGTACGACATGGACGAGCCACCGAAGTTGGAGGAACCACTGGACGAAAGCGATTCCCGCGTGAAGCGATTGAAGGAGCAGGACGGTGCGACGAACAGGGACGAGTATAATTTAGAGGAGCGATTCTATCGTTACGGCGTGAGGCCAGAGTGGCTCGTAGTCCACAGAGTGATTAACCACCGACTATCGAGAGACGGCAGAGCGACGTATCTCGTTAAATGGAGGGAACTAGGATACGACCAGGCCACGTGGGAGGACGAGCACGAGGACATCCCTGGCTTGAAGCAAGCGATCGAGTATTATCTGGATCTCAGGGCGGCGAACTGTTGCGACGGCAGTTCCTCTCGAAAGGGCAAGAAGGGTGAGATGAGTCGGTTAATTTGTTTCTTCTTTCTCTTTGCCACCATAAACCACACACCGCGAACTAACCGCCCGTATTTCACTCAGGTAAGGGCAAGAAGTCGAAGACCCGCGAGCTAATCGACGACGAGGAAAGAACGCCTAAACGCTACACACCGCCGCCTGACAAGCCAACCACCGACCTCAAGAAGAAATACGAGCGACAACCAGATTACTTGGATCAAACTGGAATGCAGTTGCATCCCTATCAGTTGGAAGTTCGTACAATCGCCAAAGAATATATCTGTATCTATTCTTGCATATGTTCTGCAACTTGTGTTTTCGTAATTAGGGTTTGAATTGGCTGAGATACTCCTGGGGCCAAGGCATAGACACCATTCTGGCTGACGAAATGGGTCTAGGGAAAACCATCCAGACGATCACCTTCCTGTACTCGTTGTACAAAGAGGGCCACTGTAAGGGGCCGTTCCTCGTCTCCGTTCCTCTGTCCACTATCATCAACTGGGAGCGCGAGTTCGAGACGTGGGCGCCCGACTTCTACTGCGTCACTTACGTCGGCGACAAGGACAGCCGCATCGTGATACGCGAGAATGAATTGTCCTTCGAGGAGGGTGCGGTGCGAGGAGGGCGGGCGTCGAAGATTCGATCCTCTCAGATCAAGTTCAACGTGCTGCTCACCAGCTACGAGCTGATCTCTATCGACTCCGCCTGCCTGGGTTCGATAGACTGGGCGGTGCTGGTGGTGGACGAGGCGCACAGGCTCAAGTCAAATCAGTCCAAGTTCTTCAGGCTGCTGGCCTCCTACAACATCGCCTACAAGCTACTGTTGACCGGCACGCCGCTGCAGAACAACCTAGAAGAGCTGTTCCACCTGCTCAACTTCCTCTGCCGCGACAAGTTCAACGACCTGGCCGCGTTCCAGAACGAGTTCGCCGACATCTCGAAGGAGGAGCAGGTGAAGAAGCTGCATGAGCTTCTGGGGCCTCACATGCTCAGGAGGCTGAAGGCCGACGTGCTGAAGAACATGCCGAGTAAATCGGAGTTCATCGTGCGCGTCGAGCTGTCTCCAATGCAGAAGAAGTACTATAAGTATATTCTAACGAGGAACTTTGAGGCGTTGAACCCGAAGGGCGGGGGGCAGCAGGTGTCGCTTCTAAACATCATGATGGACCTGAAGAAGTGCTGCAACCATCCCTACCTGTTCCCAGCCGCGTCTCAGGAGGCACCCACGGCGCCGAATGGTAGCTACGAGACCTCTGCCTTGATCAAGGCAGCCGGGAAGCTGGTGCTTTTAAGCAGGATGCTGAAGAAGCTCAGGGACGACGGGCACAGGGTACTCATCTTCTCACAGATGACCAAAATGTTGGATATCCTCGAGGACTACTTGGAGGGAGAGGGTTACAAGTACGAGAGGATCGACGGCAATATCACCGGTGCCCAGAGACAAGAAGCTATAGACAGATTCAATGCCCCCGGAGCCCAGCAGTTCGTTTTCTTGCTCTCTACGCGAGCAGGCGGGCTAGGTATCAATCTGGCCACTGCCGACACTGTGATCATTTACGACTCCGACTGGAACCCACACAACGACATCCAAGCATTCAGCAGAGCGCACAGGATCGGCCAGGCGAACAAGGTGATGATCTACAGATTCGTCACGCGTAATTCTGTCGAGGAACGGGTCACCCAAGTAGCCAAGCGCAAGATGATGCTCACGCACTTGGTCGTTAGGCCTGGAATGGGCGGGAAAGGAGCCAATTTCAGCAAGCAGGAACTCGACGACATTCTGCGATTCGGTGAGTATGATGACTCTTTTAAGCCTCGTTCATATTAGTCAAGTTTACTGGCTTCAAGACGCTTGGAATCAGTAAACTAAACTGTTATTCACTTCAAATATCTTTTCAAGTTTCAAGCGAAGTAGAAAGTGTTCCTAATGTTCTTGCCTTGAAACAATACAACTTCGAATAGTGTGAACGTACGTACAAGTGTGAACTTGAAGTGACGAAGCGACTTGAAGCCAGTAAACTTGACTAATGTGAACGAGGCTTCAAGGATGACTCCTTTGTGGCATGATGTAACTTGTAAGGTACATCATGCTTTGTGGGATGTTGTTTAGGATGAAATGGGACTGAGGTTTCGCGTCTTTTAAATAGGTACCGAGGAGCTGTTCAAAGAGGAAGAAGGTAAGGAGGACGAAGCCATTCATTACGACGACAAAGCTGTGGCCGAACTGCTGGACAGAAGCAAGGAGGGCATCGAGCAAAAAGAGAACTGGGCCAACGAATACTTGAGCTCCTTCAAGGTCGCGTCGTATGTAACGAAGGAGGGCGAGACTGAGGAGGAAGCAGACACGGAGATCATTAAACAGGAGGCCGAGAACACTGACCCTGCTTACTGGATCAAGCTTTTGAGACACCATTATGAACAGCAGCAGGAAGATATCGCCAGAACCCTTGGAAAAGGTGTGCATATTGTTGTTTCTTACCAAAGTTATTGCTTTTCGTATCCGCGCAGAGGGTTCAAGGAGGCCGATTGGTTTCAGGCAAGCGAGTGCGCAAGCAGGTGAATTACAACGATGGAATTGTAACCGGGGATCAAGGTACCAGGGACGACCAACCTTGGCAAGAGAATCTGTCCGATTATAACAGCGACTTTAGTGCGCCGAGCGACGACGATAAAGAGGACGATGACTTTGATGAAAAGGGCGACGGAGACCTGCTGTCCCGCAGGAGCAGAAGAAGGCTGGAGAGGAGGGATGAGAAGGATCGACCTCTTCCACCATTGCTCGCACGTGTGAATGGCGTTATCGAGGTAGGTTCAATAATAATAAAATCGCCTTTGTTACACGCTAATATGTCGAAAGGATATGTCAAAGATGTAATGAAAGCTGTCCAGGAACATTAAGGGGATATTCTACTCTCTTTTTTATTATGAAATGCACACTTAACGTTTTCGAATTTCGGGGGGTATATTGTACCACTCTTGAAATACAAGAAAAAATCTTTGTTATTTGTTTATTTTACTTGTTTACTTAAATATTTCGCAGTGAAGTTGGCATTTTCAGAATTTCACCCCTTGCTGACGGTTGAAATTTCGGACGACTGGATCATCGGAAATAAAAAACAAAACGTATTTTTAATTTGCAGGAGTATGGCTATCTCACCGACCACAAATATCTTAAGATTTTTAATATTTTCCCATATTTCATATGAATTAAATATAGAAAAGAAGTGCCACTTTAGGTACTTTCAACTTTGATCGACCGGCATTTTAATAATTTTCGTCCAAAATTGTTCTTTCGTGGAAAGCGAGATAACCATACTTCTGCGAATCAGAAATATGTTTGGTTTTTTTTATTTCCGATGATCCAGGCGTCCCAAATATCAACCGCCAGCAACTTAGAGCATATAAACATGGAGGAAGCATGCAATAGGCAAAAATGTAGATGGCGATAGAAAGAGAAACATATACAGGAGGGACACCCCCTCTCTTTCTAGCGCCAGCGTTTTTTTCTATGTTAGAAAGAGAGGGGGTGTCCCTCCTGCATGATGTAAGGACATAAGGTGTGCTCTTGTGCAAGCATTCCAGATTAGCCAATAACGTGCCCTTCCCAAGATCCTCCATATTGGATCTCAACCAATAGAATATAATGAATTTGTCAACATTTCAATAACGCGTCCGTACACATACATATGCATTCATATCCATATATATTTTAATATGGCGGAAATTGGGAATGTGCAGTAGAAGACCAAAATGAACTGCCGGTTGAGTACACCTTATGTCCTTACATCATGCCCTCCTGTATATGTTTCTCTTTCTATCGCCGTCTACATTTTTGCCTATTGCATGCTTCCTCTATGTTTATATGCTCTAAGGCCAGCAAGGGCTCAAATTCTGAAGCCACCAACTTCACTGCGAAATATTAATGTAAACAAATGAAATAAACAAACAACAACAAAATTTTCTTGTATTTCAAGAGTGGTAGAATATACCCCCAGAAATTCGAAAACGCGAAGCGTTTATTTCATTATAAAAACCATCACCGAAAAGTGGCCGAGAGAGTAGAATGTTCCCTTAAATCGGCGCTAGTTGCTATTTGCCATCTAATTCGATTACCAGTTAATTTCCCGAAAATATTCTGGCACGCGCCGGTTTTCCACTAGGCCCCTCACTTAGCAATAAACTGTACACGTGGTTGCTAACGCGAAGTCTGTCTGCAGGTATTAGGCTTCAACGCCAGACAGCGAAAGGCGTTCCTAAATGCGATCATGCGTTATGGCATGCCGCCGCAGGACGCGTTCAACTCTCAGTGGTTAGTCGCTCGCTCAGAATACGCTCTCTCTAGTCAGTAAATTTTAAGTACTGTTAAAGCGCATTGTCGCATTTTAGGCTGGTACGAGACCTACGCGGTAAGTCGGAGAAGAACTTCAAGGCGTACGTCTCGTTGTTCATGAGACACCTCTGCGAGCCCGGCGCTGATAACGCCGAGACGTTCGCAGACGGTGTGCCCAGGGAAGGTCTCAGCCGGCAGCACGTTCTGACGAGGATCGGTGTGATGTCCTTGATCAGGAAAAAGGTATACGCGCGTGAATCTGGTCTGAAAAGTTTGGAGACACGTTGCGATTTCAAACGAAGCTTTCTAAAGAATATTCGATATAATTGCGATAAATCTTTCGTTAAATAATTTCCTTTGCTTGCAGGTGCAGGAATTTGAGCACATAAACGGATACTACTCGATGCCCGAGATGATTCGCAAGCCGGTGGAGCCAGTGAAGCTAGAAAGCGGCGGGGATGCAGCGACAGGCACAAGCAGCACCAGCGCGACACCGGCCACATCGAACGCGCCCAGTCCGAGTCCCGCTGCCACTCCAACTCCGACTCCCGCTCCTGGAAACGCGGCCACTGAATCGAAAACGAACTCCGACTCGTCCGAGACGAAAGAGTGCAAGGAGGAGCAAAAGGACAAAGAAGTTCGTAGCTTTCAAAAGAGGTGTAGGTTCGCGAAAGAGATTTACTAACGAGGGACACATTTCTCCACAGAGTAACGATGTGAAGGACGTGAAGGAGGAGCCGAAGGACTTCAAAGAGGAAGAGGAGAGTAACACAGAGAAAGACAAAGATAAAGAAGACGCGAAGAAAGAGGAAAAGGACACCGAGGCGGAAGCAACGGAGAAGGAAAAGGATAAGGCAGATGTAAAGGATGAGAAAACCGCGACGAAGCACGACGAGAAGGCGGAGAGCAGCGAGAATAAACCTAAACAGGATTCTGAAGAGGATGTGGTTATCGTTAAGGACGACGAGGAGGAGACGGAGAAGCGTGAGGTATGATTCTGTAATGAGAAACCGATAGCCTGAACGTGACTTATACTTCAATTCTTTCTTTCAGGAGAAGGATAGCAAAGAGAAGGAGACGAAGGAATGTGAGTCAGAAATTATTAAGCCTAAACGCAAGTTCATGTTCAACATTGCCGACGGCGGCTTCACGGAGCTGCACACGTTATGGCTGAACGAAGAGAAAGCCGCTGTACCTGGTCGCGAGTACGAGATCTGGCATCGAAGACACGACTATTGGCTCCTTGCTGGCATCGTCACGCACGGCTATGGCCGCTGGCAAGACATCCAGAACGACATCAGGTAATGAACACGATTAATCAGAGCCTCCGACACTAAATTGTAGCCTCGTTTAACGTTTTTTTGCTTCTTGCGCAGGTTCGCGATAATAAACGAACCGTTCAAAATGGACGTGGGCAAGGGTAACTTCCTGGAGATAAAGAACAAATTCCTGGCTCGACGGTTCAAGCTATTGGAGCAGGCGCTGGTGATCGAGGAGCAGCTGAGAAGAGCCGCATACCTGAACCTAACGCAGGATCCTAATCACCCGGCGATGAGCCTGAACGCGAGATTCGCTGAAGTCGAGTGCCTTGCCGAATCCCATCAACATCTTAGCAAAGAGAGCCTCGCTGGGAATAAACCAGCGAACGCTGTGTTGCACAAGGTAATGCAGTCTTAGGTCACACGGACCGGTGTAATTCACAATTGTGGTTTATAGTCATTAAGCGAGACTGCTTTAGACTCATTTCTTAAATTTCCGATTCCTTGCAGGTGCTAAATCAATTAGAGGAATTGCTGTCGGATATGAAGTCAGACGTGAGTCGTCTGCCAGCTACTCTAGCCCGCATTCCACCTGTTGCTCAAAGACTCCAGATGTCCGAGAGGTCGATATTGAGTCGACTGGCCGCCACAGCACCAGGTGGTGGTAGCAATCAGTCCGGTCAAGCGGCATTGTTGGCACAACAGTTCCCAGCGGGCTTCTCGGGGGGACAGTTGCCAGCGACGTATGCGGGAGCAGCGAATTTCGGTAACTTCAGACCGCAGTACTCGGTACCAGGCCAACCACCACAGGGTTTCACAGGTTCGTGTCGTTTAGTAAAGTATAGAGCCCCAAGTTTGAGGGCTGTTTTTACCCTTTGAGCATGGATCTACCGTTGGAAGGGGTCTCGAAGCTTTGAGGTTTTGGAAGAAGAGGTCTGTGGAAACTTTACTTCCCAAAGGAAAAGCCTCTTGTTCCAAAACCTCGAAGCTGCGAACTTTGGGACTCTCACAGCTCTTACAGCTTTGAGGTTTCGGAACAAGAGATCTGGAAACTTTACTTCCCAAAGGAAAAGCCTCTTGTTCCAAAAGCCTTAAGCTGCGAACTTTGGGACTCTCACAGCTCTTACAACTTCGTTATATCCATTCTAAGTACCTTTGTTTTTTCCCTGAAGATGCTTTGAAAATAATACTAATGAAGCTGATCCGCGTTTCAGCTTGAAGAGTGGCAGGTTGACAAACACACAGTGGCTCAAACAGGAACTCAGAACGGCGCGGACACTACCTTGACCCGTAATCGTCATGTGCGCTGTATTATTTTTCGTAAATTACGATTTTTAGCTGAATTTCATTAGCGACGGAGTGGGAGGGATGCTAAGGTTTAAAAAGTAACAAGAAAACTGACACACAGGCGCGAGCAACGTTGCGCTTGGTATCTTTCATCTAAATTTACATTATTCCTGTATTTATTACACACATGTACATTCGGCGTCTAGCATCGAAGTTTTCATGTTTCTTCTTCTTTTTTTTGTATTTATACATGCGGTCCTTGTAGAAAGCAGCATGAATTGTTTTCTTAATTCAGAATTAAGGGCATGATTTCGGGCTTCTCTATCGACCGCGGTGTATCGTGTGTAACGATAAGTACATCTTACTTAAATCTTATTTAAGAGATCGATGATAGTTTTATGTGGAATCTGAAGTGTTGTGCGGTTTATCGTAAGGTGCGCTGGATTCGAGCGATCGTTCGCATAATTTATTCGAGACGTTCTCTTCCTTTCTTTTTCTTGTTGTTTTTTTCTTCTCTTTTTTTTATTTCCTCGCGACAGGACACAAAGTTTCCCTTCGGGGGACGCAGGAAAGACTTAATTTAATCGAGTTCGTGAGATCGACATGTACTTTTTTCTTTTTTCGCACGAATCAATCGAGAATCGCCGCCAGGATTGTCGACGACAGAGTACGATGAACAATGGCAATCATTTTAGTTAAGACTGATGTTGCATATATTGTATCCAAGAGAACTCGTTTCGTATGCGGTATACACACACACACACACAATCACGCTACTGTAATGCATGGGTTTATATATATTACGAAGAATGCTTGGGGCTTTCCTTCGACACTCTACACGAATTATGGATACTAATGTACGGAATCGGAGAGCAGAGGCAGAAAAACCGTTCGATACTTACATGGGGCAATGAGAACTGTGTACCTACTTATACGTAAT
Organism: Andrena bicolor; assembly: GCA_960531205.1. Taxonomy (NCBI): domain Eukaryota; kingdom Metazoa; phylum Arthropoda; class Insecta; order Hymenoptera; family Andrenidae; genus Andrena; species Andrena bicolor. The sequence continues at coordinate 26,785,353 of OY482665.1, forward strand.
TCGATTTTTGCAGGGATATCGATTCTTTTACTTGAAACTCGTGTACAAGCTTCGACGATTAAATAGGTTTTGATAAGGGAGAGCACTGTGCTCGGGTCACTGGTAAGGTTCAAAATGGGCATATAGTTAGTGAAAACCATATATATCTTTTTAAAGTTTCGAATTTCAAGATTGACGTAGCGGCTATGCATTCGGCCTGCGCGCAGTATGACCAGCGTTCGATTCTCGCTGACGCCAAGATCCATTTTTCTTAATTAAATATTATTGATTTTCTATTGGAAATAATTGCATGTGCTTTTAAGGAAGCGAGGGAGGAAACTGCAGTAACTTCATTTTCACGACAAACTAAAATTACATGCGAACTTTTAGCCGAACCTGTGGATCGAATATCGTACAACTTTGCCTCCTTTAGGTTCGAATTTAATATCTCTTTGTACATATTGTCGTTACATTTCACAGCCACCATACGTCAGAAGACACGCGTATTATAGTATTCGTATGAGTAAGGCCGAAAATGCGTCCACACTCCTCCCCCCCATGCATTACGATAGTTCGGAAGCGACTAAATGTAATTTACCGACATGGAGCATCAACCAGTCTTGATTAAGCACATTGGATCGTTCGATCTTTTCTACCCCCCGGGTTTGGAAGACACTAGAGCATTTTAATTTCAAGTTAACCGATTTGCCAAATCACCACGTTGGCACACGATAAGTTTTTAAGGGTAATTTTAGGACTTAGCTAAGGAATTTAAGTGAGAGTGTGAACAAGAGTGAGAGGACAGAAGAGAGCGAAAGAGAGAGAGAGTACAGAAAGAGAGTGTGTGGTCGAAATAAGAAGTAAGTCAAACCACGAAGAATCGTTTGTTGTATGTATTAATTCTGCTGGAATAAATTAATAATAATAATTAGAAACTATAGCGATCAGTACCGTCAAGAACCCAGTTCCTGATCACTTAAGATCCAAAGGGAGCAGTTTCTGATCAACCTAAAATATTTTACTATGACCTATCAAATGTTTGCGTATAAATTTAAAAATACTTCATAATTATTTAATAATTTTTTGGACTAAATTTGTATCGTGATAAACTTATTATTTGGTATTTATATAATAAACTGATCAGGAATTGGGTCCTTGACGGTATTCTGTTTACAGTACATTCGACAGTTTCCTGAAGGTGGCATTCTTGGAGGAAAGAACGAAGCAGCTTGTAATTAAATATCTTTATTGATTCCTCGTTTAAGCAGAAGCTTGGCTCTGAGGTTTAACAAAGTACAAAAGTTTCACAAGCCAGCAACTGAATAAATACTGTATGTCCAGTAGTGAATTTGTTATTTGTAGAATCTGTACAACTAAAAGATCCATGAAATTTTATCACGCCTATGTATTACGAAGCTCGTATAAATTTAATAACCAGACTACCGGCAAAAAGCAATGAGAAATAATTGAAATATGAGATGCATCCAATGAAAATAATCACAGGGCAATGCGACTTTGTCGAAAATTAAAGCGTTAATTGTATCTCTCCTGGATCATTTCCCTGATGTTGTTTTCGCATTCCTTCAAGTTCTGCTGCAGGTACGTCTTTCTGTTCTCCAGGGTCTCCACTTTCTCGTCAGCGGACTTCATCTGCTGCTCGAGGCCGACTTTAATGTTCGCGATGTCGTCTAACAGGAACATCCTGCCTACGGATTCGTACGTCTTTGTGCTCTCCGGGTAAGAGGTTATTTCCTTGACGGTCAGTTCGGCGCGTTGTTTCGACCATTTCAGTTTCTCGATCTTCATGTCGGCCAGCTTCAATTTCTGCCTGGTATCGATCACTTTCTCGTGAAATTGCGAGAACGCCTTTTTCAGTTCCTCGTGCGGCTCGCTTGCCATTTTCGCCTCTGCAACGGTGTCGGAAGGTACGAGTTGTAAAACTGTATGAGTTATGCTGAAATAACCGAGTGTACTCACTTCTAAGTGTACTTTACTGTCAGATGTAACGTTAAATACAGAAACACATCGAGTCCGTTTTAGTCTCCGCTTCTGAATGTTACCGAATCACGGTAGACGATTCGGTTGAAAACTGTTGAGAGGAAAGCTACTGTTGGTACCACTGCTGTATAGACCAGCGTCCCCATTAGTAAAATAATTGTACTTGTTTTAACCTATTTATTCCTGTGAACGTTACCGAAATTTGTCAGAATCGTACGTTTCTTCTGGCACAGGTAATTAAGGTAAATGTCCCAATACCTGGACATTTAAGGTACGGCGGACACACGTTCGAGAATTTTTCAGTTATGCAAATCGATTTATTTAAAAACGATTTTGCAATTACATGGGGCATCGTGTGTAAATACTTTATTATTTAAAAAAATCAGCATATTGTAGGATTGAATAATTTTGTAAAATATTGAAAATTCATAGCCCTTAGTATGGCCCAATTCCTGGACAGCTTAACTAAATAGTATTTATGTCCCGGTGTTCCGATTTTACTGTCCCATTACCTGGACACATGATGAAATTTGGATGTTTTCTAAGGAAATTAAATAAAAAAAAAGAACACAATAGTTTTTTCTTTTGGCATACTTCTGTATAAGTAATTTATTCAAATCAGTAAACAGACTTAAGTAACAAGAATCTATTATTGAATGACTAATTTTAAGGTTATGTGTATTCGTGTATAACACACGAATTTTACACATAAATGAAATATTATCATTAAAACAAGATACCAAAAATACAAAGTAATAATTGTCAGTGTGTTAAGTAATTACTTTATTATTTCGTCAACAATAACGCGTACTTATTTCCCAATTTGTACGCATGATCAGGTTTAGAGTCGTGCCGGGATTTCACTGTACCAGTAGGTAGACACGCGAATAAAAAACTAATACGAACTTTAATTTTAATCTTTCAATAAAAAAATAATACTACAAGGTACCATTTTTCTAAAACTGTATTAATTGTACCAATATACTATAAACATTATGAATGATATTCGCTTAAGAAAAAGTGGAGACTGTTTAGCAAATCAGATAAGAGCAATGCTAAAATGGTGTAAACTGGAGAGTTCAAGAAAATTTATTTTTATTACGAGTGTTGCAAATTTACTAAGAAAAATATGTATATGAATATATTTTATTAAATATTTGAGTAATAGAATAAAATAGTTCTTTTATGGATAAAGTGAATATTAAATGTAATAATCAGTATTATTTGCACTAGTGTCCAAGTATTGGGACAATTACCTTACTTTCCTGATCTTCCTACCTAAAACGCACCGAAGGTTATTACCAGTTTTTGTGTACATTCAGTGAGATTAAATAAAGATTAAATTTGTATGATTTTACTGTATTATGTCCGCTGGTCAAATCGTGCGAAAACATAGGTGACTGTTATGATTTTTTTTTTAGAAAAACTATACAATGTATGGGTCTAAAACTTTTTTATTCTGCTACAAATGTAGAGTATAAAACAATTCGTTTATTCAATTTTTGCCGACCCCTGCCCCTGATATGCATTGTGTACTGCATCTTTGTAAAAAAAACTGGCCTCCACTGTCGTCACGATAACTTTAGACAGAATCATTCAAAATCAAAAAGCCAAAGATATTCCATAATTACACATGTGTCTTTATCCCGGTACCCTCAGGGTGTGTTCAGAAAAAACTGGGCGATAATTGCCAAATGTTTAAACGATTTAGTCCCCAAAACATAGGTTTTTTCGCACAAAAATGTTTCGTAAAAAAAATTGAGTGTATGAAAATTCGTGATAGAGGGTAGCTCGGAAGCCAGTGTAATTACGAGCAGAATCCCGTTTGAATTTTTAGATTCGGCCAAGAATTGCATTTTTATCGTGGCGACAGTGCGTGAAAAATTCTTTAGACAAAAACGCACTTGAAGTTTGACACCGAGCGTGTTTGTCTACTGACGGCCCACACAGCACAACGTCCGGCAAAGTCCCAAAGACGTCTAAAAGGGGTCCCAAAGACGTCTTTGGGACTTTGCCGGACGTTCTGCTGTGTGGGGGGGGGGGGCTTGCCCTATTTTCAATGCATTTTCGATTAAAACAAAAATTGATTAGATCAATAAATGTATTATTAATTAAATGAAACATCCCATTTCTGTTTATTATACCTGCTTAATAAAATATATATTCTTAAAATTATATTATTAAAATATGCAAAAAATCGATTTTTTGACCGGCGGTAGCCCGTAAAGCAATAAAATGCAGCTTTGTGATAAAACATTGTTATTATTCAACACCATTTTCCTAATACCCCCGTTTAGAATTATTAAAAGATTGTCAATAATTAAAGTCCTGCATCGAGACTAGGCCTTTTGGTATTTATTTGGGATTTTTAAATTGCCTTCGTTACTTCTTGCCATTGGTAAATATCCATGCCACTGCGTTCTCCGTTAAGATGTCACTTTCGAAATGCTCCACCTTCAAGTAACGCTTTCAAACTGCACCTTTCAAACCCTTATCGAAGCGTCTGCGTCGAATAGTTCTTGGATATTCTCTCCGAAAACGATACTTCGTGCCACCTCTTTCGACGTCATTTTCTCCTGTTACGAAGCTCAATTTTAGAGCGTTCTGTAAATTTTCACCAGATATTGGAGCAATGTATCGGGAGAACATTAAGCGAAAGGAGATATCCTGAATTTCATAATCAAAGGCCTTTCGAAAACTCTGCACCTCTACGGTGAATAGTTTTTCGCCTTGGATTCTCTCTCCAAAAACGGTACTTAATGCCACCTATTTCGACGTCATGTTTTCCTGTTCCGAAGCTCAATTTTGAAGAACTGGCGATCTCATGCTTACTAGTCGCGAGCGCTACGCACTGGTGCACGCTATTCGATGGTTATTGCTTTCTATCAATGTATACAAGGGAACTCGGCATTTTTCAAAGTTGATTTTCTCGAATATTGGAAGGGAAGAGCGCCTTACTACTTTGGGAAATTAAAGCACGAGTGAAAACCTTCACGTACACTAACAATAAGTATAAACAATTTCTGAATTTTCCAGTCCTGAAGGTCCGCTTGTCAGGTACGTTTGCAAATTCAGAGTAGACTTACTTTATATAAAATATATTTTATTTCGTTAAAAAAAGTTATAAAAGTTAACTTATCTGGATATATATAATACAGTATTGGTAACAATAATACTACTGTTGTACGTTGAGCATAACGAGGCAAATCACAACATTGGTTCGCTTGTTGGCAGTCGATTTAAAAAAAAATATAATACCTGCTTTCGTAACATTAAAATAAAAACATTTAAAAATCAATAAAAACTATGACTCTCCTCGTCCGTTTGAACATTTCTCCTTAACTTAAGCGTAACTAAGTATTCTATCGGTACAGCCACGTGGTAACTCAGAGAAATCGTTAAAGAGACCATCGAGAATTTTGTTTCCTTGCTCCAAAAACTCTTTCCTTTTTTCCCCGTTTCGGAAATTTCTATTTATCATACTCGCATATATTGGAAATTTTATTTTATAATCGCCTGATTTAAAGGCCTCTACTATACTTTCAATCTTCACATACATTGCTAATACACTTTCATCTTTTCTTAAGATATCATTCATGCTTTCTACTTCTTTCTCGCATTCGTCCTGAAAGTCATATCTGGCTAACCCTTTTTCCTTACGAACCATCTTACTATAGACGCGTACTATTGCTTCGTCAGATTCATTTAGAAAAATACTTTGCTCTTCATCATGGCTACTAATCGATAGCACATATTTATTAACTGCGTATAAATTTGTAGCTTTTATCTTGACCATATGACGTTTCAGAATCTCAGCAATGTTTACGTAAATAGCGATTTCAGTATCATGCGTATAAGAATATTCATAAAAATCAGTATCATGAGACCATTTACTTTGATACCATTCATAGCGAAATCAAGAGCAGTGTACTTGGGGTGTGTTCCAATTCACGCATACTGCGCATGAAATTGGTGGCATCGTACGATTCCCTAGAATTTCTCTCACTTGCCACCAATACGATGCCACTTCCGGTGCAGCGAGCGGTGCAGTGACTGCTTCTCCTTTGAAATTCTGCGATTGCTGCACCGCTCGCTGCACCGGAAGTGGCATCGTATTGGTGGCAAGTGAGAGAAATTCTAGGGAATCGTACGATGCCACCAATACGATGCCACAAATTTCATGCGCAGTATGCGTGAATTGGAACACAGCCTTGTATTCATTCATAATAGTAATATCAGCAGCATGTTCTAGGAGGATTGTAACAATATCTACAGAAACTTCCCTAGTAGCACAGTGAAGGGCTGTGAAACCAAATGCATCTGTAAAATCAATGTTGGCACCAAATTTTACGAGAAGTTTGACAATATCTGGACATCTTATAATCGCAGCCATGTGGAGTGGTGACCATAAGTCACATTTAATCGTAATATCAACTTTGCCACTGCATTTTAGCAATAGTTCTACAACTTTTGTATCGCCTCTGTTTATTGAAAGATGAAGAGCAGTTTCTGCACGGGTGCTTTCGGCAGTTATATTAGCTCCTTTGTTCAAAAGCATTTCCACAATTTCATTGTTACCCAGTATGGCCGAAAAATTGAGCGGTGTCATGTCTTCATACGTAGCATTAACGTCTGCGTCATATTCCAAAAGAGCCTCCTCAACCACTTTCACATATCCTTTCTCAATAGCAGCATGAAGCATCGTCATGGAATTTTCAATTCTAGTGTTTGCATCAGCTCCCCTGCTTAGAAGCAATTTGGCAACTTCTGTCTTAACATTAATACCAAGAACTTTACGATAACGCCGTTCAAAGCTTTTTCTTGCTTTGTCCAAAATAATAAAATGCAATGGCATTCTTCCGTATTCATCACTACCGTTAACATCAGCACCGTGTTGTAAAAGTACTTCAACGATCTCTCTGTGTCCCTCCCTAACAGCATCGTTTAGTAGTTCAGGATTATGTTTTACATTAGCTTTATTAGTTAAAAGTAGCTCAGTCAGTTTTAAATCGGCATTCCGAATAGCATGAAATATTGCTGGATTTCCAGTTTCATCTAGTGCATTTACATCAGCTCCGTAGCTTATCAACTGCAACATGTAAAGGTATATGACCTCTTCCATACGCAGAGTTGCCTAACGTATTAAAATCAGTACTGCGTTTTAAGAATTCTTCGACAAGATCCACATATCCTTTCTCAATAACATTATTTGTATCTTTAGGGTTGACTGTAAAACCACCACTCCGAATGCCCCGACTGCGTTGCAAGATGAAGAGAACTTGTACCATGTATTTCTTTAGCATTTACATCGGCACCATTAAGTAAAAGTAATTTGATAATTTCTTCGTTGCCTTTTTCAGCAGCAAGGTGCAGCGATGTATAGCCTTCACGAAGTGTAGAGGTGTACACAGAATTAACATCAGCTCCATGTTTTAAAAGGAGCTCAATAATTTTTGAATGCCCTTTCTCTGTTGCGATATGAAGAGCAGTTGTATCGTGTCTTCCTTTGGCATTTACATTAGCTCCTTTGCATAAAAACAATTTTGTAATTTCTTCGTCCCCTTTTACAGCAGCAAGGTGCAGCGATGTATATCCTTCCCGAAATGTAGAGGTGTATGCAGAATTAACGTCAGCTCCATGTTTTAAAAGGAGTTTAACAATTTTTGAATGCCCTTTCTCTGTTGCGATATGAAGAGCAGTTGTATCGTGTCTTCCTTTAGCATTTACATTAGCTCCTTTGCTTAAAAACAATTCGGTAAGTTCTTCGTCACCTATTTTAGCAGCAATGTGCACTGGTGTATAACTGTGCGGAGTGGTATACGCGGAGTTAACGTCAGCTCCATGTTTTAAAAGGTGCTTAAAAATTGCCAAATCCCATTTCTGTGTTGCGATATAAAGAGAAGTTGTACCAGTGTCTCCTTTAGCATTTACATCAGCCCATTTACTTAAAAGCATTCTAGTAATTTGTTCGTGCTGGTTTTCAACAGCAAGGTGCAGTGGTGTATAACCATGCCGAGTGGTATATGCGGAATTAACATCAGCGCCAGCGTTTAAAAGATTTTCAACGGTTTGTAAATACCCCTTCTCTGTTGCAATGTGGAGAGAAGTTGCACCATCGTTGCTTCTAGCATCGACATTAGCACCACTATTTAAAAGCAATCTGGTAATTTGTTCGTGCTGGTTTTCAACAGCAAGGTGCAGTGGTGTATAACCATGACGAGTGGTATATGCGGAATTAACATCAGCGCCAGCATTTAAAAGATTCTCAACAGTTTGTAAATATCCCTTCTCTGTTGCAATGTGGAGGGAAGTTGCACCATCGTTGCCTCTAGCATCAACATTAGCCCCGCTATTTAAAAGCAATCTGGTAATTTGTTCGTGCTGGTTTTCAACAGCAAGGTGCAGTGGTGTATAACCATGACGAGTGGTATATGCGGAATTAACATCAGCGCCAGCATTTAAAAGATTCTCAACAGTTTGTAAATATCCCTTCTCTGTTGCAATGTGGAGGGAAGTTGCACCATCGTTGCCTCTAGCATCAACATTAGCCCCGCTATTTAAAAGCAATCTGGTAATTTGTTCGTGCTGGTTTTCAACAGCAAGATGCAGCGATGTACAACCTTTCCGAGATGTAGAGGTGTACGCAGAATTAACGTCAGCTCCATGTTTTAAAAGGAGCTCAACAATTTTTGAATGCCCTTTCTCTGTTGCGATATGAAGAGCAGTTGTATCGTTTCTTCCTTTGGCATTTACATTAGCTTCTTTGCTTAAAAACAATTCGGTAATTTCTTCGTCACCTTTATCAACTGTAAGGTGCAATGGTGGACAATGTTTCCTAAACATGGAGGTACAAAACATAATTAACGCGAGCTGCATATTTTAAAAGATGCTAAACAATTTCTAAATACCCTGTGTCCGCTGCGATATGACAAGAAGTTACAGCATCGTTTACATTATCATCGACAGTAGCTTCTTTACTTGATAGAAGGTTCATATTTTCTTTCCTTCTCCTGTTGGCAACGTTAATAATTTCTGTTTTCATACTTTCAACTGCATTGTGAAGCGCAGTTTTACCGTTGTAATTTTCAACATTTATATTTGCTTCTTTATTCAGAAAGATCTGAATAATCTCTGTGCCATCATTTAGAAAAGCAAAAAGAAATGGATTATTGGAAGAAGTCCTGTTTTCGTTGTCTATGGAACTACTTGTTAAAAGTAGTTTGGCAACCTCTTTATTTTTCAATTCCAGAGCAGTACAAAGTAAAATATACGTATCCATCTTATTTAAGAATAGTAATATAGACCGCCAGAACTAATTATTTCTCTTACTCTTTGTACCTATTGTTCCTTGACGAAATGCAGTGATTAAACTGTTACGGTTATATGATGGATAATAAACTCTTTGTATTTTCCGTTAATACGAGAGTGGGGCCGACTAGGTATGCACGTCTGATTGGTTCAAAGCTGTTACGTATTTCTGCGGTGAATTTCAATCCGAACGCGGGTTGGTGCCCGTGGAGCGCAGAACCGCTCTGCTCGACGAAGTGCGGGTAATTCAAAATAAAACACAAGTCAACAGAACGATATTTAAGTGAGACTGCAAAGTATATTTAAACTGTTCAAGAAGCTGGTGAATGAGGTGTTGAAGGAAGAGCTCCGGGCTCGTCGACGAAGTCGCTGACAAGATTCCCTTAGTCCTCCCATAGACCCTTGTTGTCCAATCAGGACGATGACATCCCTCAAGCTTCGTAAGTGGGTTGTCCTTGACCATCTCTCCGTCCTTGCCCCCTTCCTTCACACTTTCCTCCACTCTCGGCTGGTGGTGGAGGCACGCTTTCCGATTACATAGTTTACTTAGGCTACATACACTAGGCGGCAAAATCGGCTTCCCTCCGGAAATTTGGCAACGTTGCATGTCACTAGGCATAACACAGTAATTCTAGTGACATGCAACGTTGCCAAATTTCCGAAGGGAAGCCGATTTTGGCCCTTAGTGTACATATTTACAGGTAAGCGCGACCCTCAGGGTCAAGATGACGTCGCCCGAACGAAGTTTATGAGTTTATGACTTTTAGCCTCTCCCGACTGGTGTTTCCACCCCTACAGGGCATCGGCAATTATAAAAAAGTAAAACTGAATACTAAGTGCCCAGATAGCACAGGACGTTTTAAAAACGTCCAGAAAACGTCCATAAAACGTCCAGAAAAGGTCCAGAAAACGTTTTAAGAACGTCCATTTTCACAAATCAAGCCGTGGACGTTCAGACGTAAAATGGACGTAAAATGGACGTTTTTAAAACGTCCAGTGCTATCTGGGAGTATACCTTTATATATTTTTCCTTAAAAAGCGGTAGTGAACGTATTAAATATAATAATTTGTTCCATTATGAATTAATAAAATAACCTCAATACCTGTGGAAAGTAACTTTCTGGGTGTTACTTTACCATCATTCCTTTTCTTCCAATTTTCAGAATCTGATCTGTTTTTGCACAAAGGCACGATGCACTGAACCACGGCCGACGGCCGTGACTGAACCATTGTTCTTAATAACTTTTTATTTAACACGCTACTTCATACCACACTCCGAGAAACGCTTTGAAACGCTTCAAACATGGCTATCTTTAAAACGTACGGAAAAGGACGTTTTTAAAACGTCCGTAAAGTACGTTTTCTGGACCTTTTCTGGACGTTTTAAAAACGTCCATAAAACGTCCATAAAACGTCCAGAAAAGGTCCAGAAAACGTTTTAAGAACGTCCGTTTTCACAAATCAAGCCGTGGACGTTCAGACGTAAAATGGACGTAAAATGGACGTTTTTAAAACGTCCTGTGCTATCTGGGAAGTTTCGTCGAGCGGACAGCTGTCTGTTTCGTAAAAGCACTTAGTATTCAGTTTTACCTTTTTATAATTGCCGATGTCCTGTAGGGGTGGAAACTCCGGTCGGGAGAGGCTGAAAGTCATAAACTCATAAACTTCGTCCGGGCGACGTCACCTTGACCCTGAGGGTCGCGCTTACCTTTTAATATGTATGTACTGTATGTAGCCTAAGTAAACTATGTAATCGGAAAGCGTGCCTCCACCACCAGCCGAGAGTGGAGGAAAGTGTGAAGGAAGGGGGCAAGGACGGAGAGATGGTCAAGGACAACCCACTGACGAAGCTTGAGGGATGTCATCGTCCTGATTGGACAACAAGGGTCTATGGGAGGACTAAGGGAATCTTGTCAGCGACTTCGTCGACGAGCTCGGAGCTCTTCCTTCAACACCTCATTCACCAGCTTCTTGAACAGTTTAAATATACTTTGCAGTCTCACTTAAATATCGTTCTGTTGACTTGTGTTTTATTTTGAATTACCCGCACTTCGTCGAGCAGAGCGGTTCTGCGCTCCACGGGCACCAACCTGCGTTCGGATCGCAATTCACCGCGGAAATACGTAACAAAACGAAATTTTATCCGCAGTGGCATTAAATAAATTTATTTCATCTATTATGACAGTGGACATTTTGAAAAAATATTTTACATAATCATCAAACTTTCCAACTTTCATATAGGGTAGATGTCCCAGTTACTGTGCCCTGTACCTATTACCGTGCCTTTATACTTAAAGAAGCTTTAATTGTTTAGAAATGCAATCCACTCGTTTATGACACATATAGTAATAGTTCAATTTAATTAAAAAAATTTCTTTCCTTAGTTATGTGTGCGAGTTTTTTTGTACGGCTTCTTTAAGTATAAAGGCACGGTAATAGGTACAGGGCACGGTAATTGGGACATCTACCCTACCCAGTAAACAAACTGACCGCAGTATGCCAGCAGATTGATGTCAGATTCGAGCAGATTCTGACGTCAGATTCGGGTCCTACTATGTCCGCATTTGACTATGGTTCTGCGGTCAGAGCCTGACATCAGGATCTGACTGCAGATTGATGTCAGATTTCGATCAGATCTTGCTGCCGTGGCTGACCGCAGATTGAGACCAGAAATCGAGCAGATCCTGCGCAGCGCGATCTGACGGCAGATTGGCGGCAGATACCGAACAGATCCTGACGTCAGATTCAGTGCCTACTATGTCCGCATTAAACTATGGTTCTGCGGTCAGAGCCTGACATCAGGATCTGACCGCAGATTGATGTCAGATTTCGATCAGATCTTGCTGAGTATAGATTTAAAAACAGTGTGAAAGTCTGAAGCGTAAATAATATATAGAACACGTTTATAAGACCGACTTGAAAGATCTGATTCCTACCATATTTTATGGAAGAAAGAAAACTTGGAAAACCATGTATTTAGACGGGTATCATAACATTTTTAATATTTTACTTAGCAGGTTGTTAGTCAATTGAATGCCAGGGAGACTCAAAATAATGATTTAAACTTTGAAAGACAGTTCTTCCAAATATAAAAAATGATTACTACTATTCATTCAGTCATCTTAGGGCAGTATTATTCTCAATCGTTTTTTATTTTTTAGCATGCGGCATCCTTTACTAGACTAGTAGATTCGTAAAGGATGCCGGATGCTTAAGACGATCTTACAGTCTTAAGCAACGACTGATAATACCGCCCTTAGAGACGGGTATACCAAATATATACTCCGCAGTGAAATGCCGGCAAATTCGAGTGGTACTCGAGAGCCCTGAATGATCGAGCCTTCGGACATTTATTCCCGCCATGGTGCTATTTCGCAAGCGAGAAGCGCTCGCCCGATCGCCGCCTGCCGGCGTGGCGTCATGGACTCTGTCAGCAGAATCTGCCCAATTCCTGCTGCCTATCTGTCGTCAGATCGCGGTGCCCAAGATCTGCTCGATTTCTGCCACTAAATTGTACCAGCAGATTCTCCTTACTTTCTGCCGCCAAACTGCTCGCAGACTGTGTAAACAAAATCTGCTCGATTTCTGCTGCCTATCTGCCGTCAGATCGTGGTGCGCAGTGTCTGCTCGATTTCTGCCATTAAATTGGATTAGCAGACTCTGCTGCCTATCTGCCGTCAGAACACGGTGCGCAGAGCCTGCTCGATTTCTGCCATTAAATTGGATTAGCAGATTCCCCGCAGTGTCTGTCGCCAAATTGCTCGCAGACTATGTCAACAGAAACTGCTCGATTTCTGCTGCCTATCTGCCGTCAGATCGCGCTGCGCAGGTTCTGCTCGATTCCTGCCATTAAATTGTATCAGCAGACCCTGCCGCCAATCTGCTCGCAGGTTAAGGCAGCACAATCTGTCGGCTTTCTGTTGTCAGTCTGCTTTCATCATCGAATATAACAAATCCTGTATCAAATATGTAGTCTTTCTGCCACAAACATTTGTACTCAGGCGCTGAGCAAAATCTGCAAAATCGGACGTGGCTGACTGGGTAATGTTGCGCGTTTTCGAGGAAATTTCAGCTTCTAACGCGGGTTGGTGTCCGTGGTGCGCTGCGTACTCTGCTCGCGAAATGCGCGGGTGTTTTAAATAAAATGAAATTGAATACTGGTAAAAACTTCAATATATTTCTTGATAGTTTTAAAAGATCGTTCGTAAAAGAGAACAGTTCGGGATCTTAATGGTGAAAGGATGAATTAAAATAGGCGTTGAATCTAAATTTGAATTAGACTATAAAGTCTAAATATCAAATTTTAGACTCGTAATGACAAGCCTGCGGACTCGGGTGCATTTTCAAATTCAAAGTAGACTTACTTTATATAATATATATTTTATTATGATAAAAAAGTTATAATCGTTAACTGCATTTTGCAGAAAATATTGTATTATTGTCGTACGTTGAGCATAACGAGGCAAGCGAGGTAAATCCCCCCCAAAATATATCTGTTTTCGAAATATTGAAATAAAAACATTTAAAAAACGATCAGAACTATGACTCTCCTCGCCCGTTTGAACATTTCTCTATAACTTAATTAAGCGAAAAACTTGTCAGCCTCTATTAAAGCTCTAAAATCGTCATCATTGAAGTAACTAAGTATTCCTTCGGTACAGCCACGTGGTAACTCAGAGAAATCGTTAAAGAGAACATCGAGAATTTTGATTCTTTGCTCCAAAAACTCTTTCCTTTTCTCACCCTTTCTAAAATTAATACTTATCATACCACCATATATCAGAAACTTTTTTTTATAATCGCCTGATCTGAAGGCCTCCACTATACTTTCGTTTCTTGCGTACGCTGCTAATTGACTTACTTTTTTTATCAAGATATCATAAACCGTGACATAAGTATTAACAATCTTCTCGCTCTTCATGCTTGCTATTGTTTTCTCGCATTCTCTTTGAAGACTACTTCTGGTCAACCTATATCCCTCACGATTTCTCCTGTAGACCTCTACATATAGAATTAAAGTGTTGTGCCGGGGCGCCTGCGGTCGAGATTCTAGGTACGAATCTCGGGGTGCTCCTGGGCGTCCTTGGCGATCGTCGTCCACGGGCTGCGAGGGTTCGGGTGAATCTGCCGGGACGGAAGGATCCGGCTTGAAACCGAAGGTAGGGGATCGTTGCGGGTTAAAGAGTTGGAACTCACCGTAAGGTTAATAAGTTTATTCTGTCCCGATCTGGGTGACAACTACACTGTGCCTACTTGGGCATGAGTCTCGTATAAAGTCGGGTATCAATCCCGATCCAAATCTTTATCAAGTCTGAGCTCGCATTGCTCGTATATCGTTCTTATAATGTAATCGGGGCGAAGCGGGGACCATCGGGGTCTCCGCCTTTGGCCTGCTTTTTAGACGTTTCGCCATGTGCTTACGCGGTTGTGCCGGATTTCGGCCGCGCGATTGTATCAATCGGAATGTACGCGGTGCCGACACACTTAGGTGTCGGTCCGGGCACAACAGAAGTATGTGCTGCAGTCCTGAATGGCATGTTCAGAATCATTTGGTTCATCATCACCGCTACTAATTGATAGTAGATCGTCGTTTGCTGCATATGAATTCGCAGCTCTCATCTTAACCATGTGCCTTTTAAGGGTCTCAGCAATGTTTATATAAGTGGAGGCTTCATCATGATCATAATCGTAATCAAAATCAAAATCATAGTCGAAACCATAATTATTATCGCGACTTGATTCGATACCATCCATAACAAAACGAAGCGCCGTGTAACAACCTTTACTCTTCATAGTAATATCAGCACCATGTTCTAGGAGAGCTGTTACAACTTCTTCGTGACCTCTTTTGGAAGCAAAGTGGAGTGCTGTTGTGCCATATTTATCGGTAGCATCAACACTGGCACCAAATTCTAGGAGGAGCTCGGCAACATCTACGGCACCACATATAGCAGCTTTGTGGAGTGGTGTAAATGCGTGGCTGTTACGCGTAGAATGAACTCTGGCACCAAATTTTAAGAGACACTTGACAGTTCTTATGGGACCAAGATTACGAAATTCAGCAGCAAGGTGGAGTGGTGTTATCAAGTGGATTTTTCGTTGTAGCATTAACATTGGCACCGCGTTTTAGCAAGAGTTCTACAACCTTTACATGGTCGCTTTGAGATGCAAAATGAAGAGCAGTCATACCATCGCGGTCCTCAACATTTATATTAGCTTCTTTCTTCAAAAGCATTTCGGTAATTATTTTGTTACCTCGTTTGGCAGAAAGATGGAGCGGTGTCATGTCGTTTTCATCCGTGGAATTAACATCTGCGTTATATTTCAGAAGAACCTCAACAACTTTCACATATCCTTTGTCAACAGCAGCATGAAGCAGCATCATACAAACTTCTCTAGTGTTTGCTTTAGCTTCAATACTAACAACCCATCCTTCCATATCACGAATAATAACCAAACTTTCAAAAGTATCCTTGTCAGAATCCATAAACTGTATTGGCATTTTTCCAGAATTATGAGCAGCATTAACATCAGCACCATGTTGTAAAAGAACTTCAACGATCTCTCTGCGATCACGCTCAACAGCAATCTTCAGTAGTTCAGGATGATCTTTTACATTAGCTTTATTATTTAAAAGTAATTCAGTAATTTTTAAATTGGCATTGTGAATAGCAAAAAAAATTGCTGGTTTTCCAGTTTCATCTTGTGCATTTACATCAGCTCTTTGTGTCCGCTGCAATACGACGAGAAGTTCCAGCATTGTTTCCTTAACCCTCGACATTGGTCCTTCTACTTAGATTTTAGAAGAAGGGTTGTAATTTCCGTGCTATTGTTTCTAATGGCAAGGTGCAGAGGAGTCATACCACTTTTGTCGGCAGCATCAACATCCGCTCCATGATTTAAAAACATGTCGATAATTTTCATTTGCATGCTTTGAACTGCGTTGCGAAGCGCAGTATCAGCATGTATATTTTCGGCATCCATATTAGCACCTCTGTCCAGAAACATCTGAACGATCTCTACGTCACCATTTAGAGCAGCGAAATGCAGTGGAGTATTACAAGAACTTTTGTATCGGTTAACTTTGGAACCACTTGTTAAAAGTAGCTTAGCAATTTCTGTATGTTTCTTCTCAAGAGCGGTACGAAGTAAGGAATATCCATCTTTCCATTCTTCTGCGTAACATGGACCGCGAAAACTAATTATCTCTCTGATTCTGTCTATTCTTCCTTCATGAACTGCAGTCATGAAAATGTTAATTTTATACGATGAATATCGAACACCTTTCTTTTTTGTTGATATATTATTCCTGATCTTGTGAAAAAATTCAAACTCGTGTTAAATATATAATTATTATATGTATAATATACAGAAATCAACTTATCAATTAGAATTAAAAACTTCATCGTCGGAACTGTCCGTCGTTAGATGTGTTAATACTGATTTATTAATTTTGTCAGCACTACTATTCATATTAGATTCTTAATAATGCTAATGCGACTAATAATCAGGGTGGCGAGGAAACTGTTTATCAGCGGTAGCTACTAATCAACCCCTAATGGAATTCGTAAATAAATGTTATTTAGTAATAAAGACCTAATAATGAGTAATCCAGTTATGTGCGTTATTATATTAGTCATGTGCGTTATTAATTCTATTAAGTAGTCTCCATACGATTTTAGTTTTTCGCCGGTTGGAAAAGAGCTTGGTTCTCGGGCTGGCTTTCCAAAGATTAATTCGTATGGGGTGAAATTTGTTGCTTCGTGATCGGATGTGTTGTAAGAGAACATTGCGAATGGTATTAATAAATCCCAGTCTTCATAATTATCCATGTAATGCTTGAGGTATTCGGTGAGGACGATGTGACTTCGTTCCAGAGATCCGTTGGTTTGTGGCCTAAATATATCCCGAGGTTGTGATTTGCTTGATTTTATATATTTCCGATAAGTTGGTCATAAGCGTTCCAATGAAGCTAGTGCCCTTGTTTGTTAGTATCGCGCGATGTGTACTATAAATTGCGATGAAATGTCTAGCGAAGGCATCTGCAATTGTTGCAACTCGAATGTTAGGTATTGCTATTGCTATGCGATATTTCGTTAGATTATCTTGAATGGTGAGAATGTGTCTGTTTCCACTGGGTCTAACTGGTAAAGGTCCCACTGTATCTAAGGAAATTTTATCAAAGGCTTCTATAGGTGTATCGGTGATCAACATCGGCTGACGAGTTTTCGCACGGACTAATTTTTGTTCTTGACAACTTTGGCATCTTCGAATGTAGTCTTGAATGTCGTTGCGCATTTGTAACCAATGGAATTTTGATCGGATGCGTTTATATGTCTTCGTTACTCCTTTATGTCCTCCAATTAAACTATCATGAGCCTCGCAGATGATGTGCTGTCTGTCCTCTTCGGATGGTGTTGTGACAGTACAGTTGCATAAAATAATCTGCTGGCCTGTTCCTATGAAAACCTCTTCTAATATCTTGACGAATTCATTGGATGGTATTTTGTGAAGGTCCCCCGTGGCAGAAATTCGTAATGATTTAATCTGATTTTGATGTAGGTAAGGTGTGTCGAAGAGTTTTCAATTCGTTGAACACATCTACTCTTTTAATATCATCGAAAAAGTTGTCTGAGATTATTATACTGAACGTTTTAAATAGTCAATTGTCTGTAGTTATCATCTGTCCCTTTTTTGGTTGTGCTGCTAGGAGATTTTGTTTATTAATTAGTTCAGTGTCTAGCGGTAATTTTCCAACGGGGTTTATTAAATTGTAATCGGCAGAAATGAAGTGTACGTAATGTCCTTCTTCCGCGGTAAAGGAATTTGAAAAAACACTAATTTTATGAGTTTGGTCGAGTGGGATCTCTTCCAGATCGTCAAGATCGTTTGAATTCTCGATGTCGGTAGTAAAGAATGGGTAAGGGTTAAGCGTGCTGTCAAGGACCCTAGGTTCAGTTGACCTGCTGTCAGGTGGTTGTCCCACACTTGCTTCGGTCGTAGTTTCTGCAGGTAGCTGGTTTATACAGGGTTGTAAAGGTTCATCCATGACTTCTGATGATACTTGCGGTGTACTGAGTAAATCTTGTTGGAAGTTTCTTGCATTTCCTGTAACCTCTTGAGATAAGCTGGGAAAAGATCGGTTCCTGTGTATTATTGGAGAATGTTGAACGTTCCCACGTGCGGTTTCTTCTGTTTCATCTGAGCTGCTGCTTGTCTCTCGATACTTGGGTTGGTTTTCCCTATCGCGTCGTAACTGGCGTATACGGTGTCCAATTGTATCGATGTTAGCGTTTGTTTTTGGTATCGGGACTTTGAAGTCAGGATCCTTGTGCTCTCGTGGAATAAGTGGTAGACAGGCAGACGTGGGGTTGCGCGATAATGCGTCTGCGTTCTTATTCGTCTTTCCGGATTTATGGACAACTTGATACTCGTACTCGAAAAATCGGAGTTTCCATTTCATTAGTCCAGAAGTTGGGTCCTTCACAGAGTGTAACCAGACCAGTGGTCTGTGATCTGTAACGAGGGTAAATGGAGTTCCATAGATGTAAGATCTGAAGTATCTTACAGCGTAAACCATGGCCAAACATTCCTTTTCTGTAGTTGAATAATTCTTCTCAGGTTTATTTAGGCTGCGGGATGCGTAGGCAATCGGCAGGTCGTTTCCTATCTCCCCTTGGCCGAGTACGGTTCCAATAGCGTAATCAGAGGCATCGGTTGTTACAATGAAAGGTTTACTGAAATCTGGGTATTGCAATATGGGGTGTTGACAAAGTTCGTTACGTAATTGCTTAAAACTCTG
This sequence comes from Andrena bicolor, assembly GCA_960531205.1. Classification (NCBI taxonomy): domain Eukaryota; kingdom Metazoa; phylum Arthropoda; class Insecta; order Hymenoptera; family Andrenidae; genus Andrena; species Andrena bicolor. The sequence goes on from OY482665.1 coordinate 26,804,440, forward strand.
ATCTTATTCTTCTGTTCATTTGAATTTGATGCCTTTTCCTAAAAAGTTAATTAAAGGTTTTGCTTTTGTGGTGAAATTAGGTACGATTCTTCGGTAATATCCTACAAGTCCCAAGAATTGTTGAATGTTCTTCTGCGTTGTGGGTGTTGGAAAATCTTGAACAGCTTTTAATTTCCTAGGGTCAGGTCTTACTTCTTCCTTTGAAATAATGTGTCCAAGGTATGCGACTTACTTTCGCAGGAATTGGCACTTGTTGGTCTGGAAGGTAAAGCCATGTTCTCGAAGGCGGTTTAACAATTTTTTGACTTTGATATTATGTTCCTGTAACGATGATGCCTATGTCGTCCAAGTAGACAAAGAGGTCTGTTCCTTAAAGTCCAGTGAGTGCTTGATCCATCAGGCGTTGAAAGGTGGGTGGTGCATTCTTTAATCCGAAAGGCATTTGAGAAAATTCGTAATGTCCATTTGGAGTAGTGAATGCTGTTTTTGCTTTGTCTTTCGGATCCATCTCTATTTGATGAAATCCACTTGCGAGATCAAAGACTGAGAAATATTTAGGTCCTCCTAGTCGATCTAAGATCTCCGTGATTTGAGGTAATGGATACTTATCAGAAATTGTTATTTCGTTGAGGCCGCGGAAATCTATTACCTACCAGACGCCAACGTTGATAGTAGCGCGCTGATTTGTTTTTGAATTTCCTTTTGATGTATGAGAGGATAACGATATTGTCTTGTGTTGATTGGAATATCGTTGGATGTATGGATTGAATGGTTAAAGTCACGGGCCTTCCCAAGTTTATCTCCAGGAAGATAAAATCGGTCCGGGAAATCTTTAACTAAATTGGTAACGATATCTAGTTCCTCCTTGTTCAAATGTTTAGTGTTTAGGGCTTCTAAGATTTTTTGTATTCTATCTTCGTTGGTTTTGAATTTTGACGGGTGTTCTACAGCTGGGTAAAAATCTTCGCCTGATGACCCGAAGATATCGAATGGCTCTAATGTTTGTGGTTCTATCTCCACGTCTAGGGGTACATCGCCCGTATTTGTTGCCATAACGTAGCACATCCCTTTATGGTTCCTCACAACTGCTTCCCCTATGTCAGTCAGGTCCAGGTGGGCGGTCCGAGGACGCTAGCATCCATAGCGTCTTCTACGTGCTGCGTGGAAGAGGGTGCTTGAAGCCAATGAAGCGGCGAGCATGCCACAGATATGGAAACCTCTAGTAGTGTGCTGTTGGGCCCTAAAGGTGAAGTTCCACGGCTCGTGGCTCGGCTCGTCCTGGTACGGCGAGTCCGCTTGGCCAGCGCGAGTCGACGAGCCACGCGCCGTGAAACTTCACCTTAAGGGTACGAGCCTACACGCACACTACTAGAGGATTCCATATCCGTGGCATGCCCGCCGCTTCATTGGCTTCGAGCACCCTCTTCCACGCAGCACGTAGAAGACGCTATGGATGCTAGCGTCCTCGGACCGCCCACCTGGACCTCACTGGCCCTATGTAAAGATGTTCGAGGGCCTTGATACGTGGTAAATATCCTTTCTTAATCCTTGGGTTAGTTATTGTTATAGCAATCTGTTGCGACGTCCTAGGTTCGATACGATGTCAGTAGTTCTTTCATTTGAGATAGGTCTTGATAATTTGAAAAACGTAGAGGTCGGGTTGGTTTGTTTTTGAACACCAAAGTGTCATGATAATAAGAAATTTCGGCCTTCTCCTGTTTCAAAAATGGACTTCCTATAAGTCTGTCTGCTTCTATTGCAAGCTCTTTTACCACGTAGAAAAGTGCAGAAGCTTCGTGGATATGAAGAATTATTGTTCCTAAAGTATGAATTGGATTAGTAGTAATTCCGCTTAATTCGATTTCTTCCCGAGACTTTATCGCGGCTTTTTCTCCCAGGGCGTTAATGACTACTAAATTAACGGATGCTCCACCGTCGATTAGGAATTCTCCGGTTCCTGACTCCAATTCTGGAACCTTGGCTTTGATGCGTGGGACAGGTGCTTCCTTGATGAGGGTTCCTCCTCGAAGTGGACTGTCTTTTGGCGAGCTTCTTTGTTTCCGCTCATCGTGTCGCCTATACGTTGAGCGGGATCGAAGTTTAGACTTGTTTGATTCAACAGACGAATCTCGCGAGTCTCGTTGATATCTCGGGCTACGTGGATGTTTCCTACAGGATTTTCCGTCATGTCCGGTTATACCGCAATGCCAACAATATAAACTTGTCTTGTGATCTTTATTGTAATTTTTTAGAATAGAATAATGTTTTTCTCCATCATCTGCGTACAATGAGTCGGAGCGATAAGAAGGGGATTTCGAGAGGCTCCGGTGACGCAAAGTCCAGACCGTCGTGCGTGTCCGTCTTTCTCGTTCCTCTTCAAAACCAGATGTTCTTGTAGATCGATCCCTGTTCTGGTTGTATCTACTCGGCGAATATGGGTACGACACTTCGCGGTCGTGATGGCGAGAATCTTCAGCGTAATAATCTCGGCGAGACCACCTGGAGGGTGGTTCATTACGAGGCGACTGTCGTCGATTCCTTAATTTTCTATCTATCTGTAGCACGGCGTCGTAAGCTTGTTCAAGTATTTGAATATCTTGAGTCTGAGCCGACACATTTCAGGAAATTCGACCGGGTAAACCATCGATGAAGTTTTCTTTAACGACCTTTTCCATTTCTTTGACGAAATCTTCAGCGTGATCCAGATACCTTTCTCGAATCTCTCCGCGCGCACAATAAACGAGATGGCTAGTCCTGTCGACGTAGTGTCGCAGACTTTCTCCTTCGCGAATGCTTAGTTTCGCGATTTCCACTTAAAAATACGACAAACTTCTTCTCGGCGCGAATCTCTTTTTCAAATGTTGAACTAATTTCTTAACAGAATCGAATTTATGCTCTAACGTGCACCTGCGTGCCGGACCGATCAGTTTCGTTAGTATTATCACAAGATACTCGGCTTCCGTACCCTCAGGAATCAAAGTTAACCTGTCTTCCACATTTTGTGCAAAGCGCGTCAAGGGTGGACTTTCACCGTCAAAGGTTGGAATTCACATAGTAATATTCTGTATACATGTCCGTTGCATCAAAAGCGACATTGGGTTTGCAATTGAAACTGTCAGGTTCATGATATCAGTAGAAGAGATGTTCGCCTGTGCGGTTGCCATTTTAAAATTACTAAGTGACTTGACTAGAGAAAACTAGTATATCGTTAAAAATAAATTATGAGTGATTTTAACGTATTTAAAAACCCAAAGAGTCTAGCAGGGTAAGCATGGGCAAACGGCCCCCACCCTGATTCCTGGAGTTGTTATTTTTTAAACAATGCTCCTTGTCTGAATAGCCATCGTGTAAAGTTTCAGATCGCTACCCCCCCGTTTAAGGGTAATACGGGGGTAAACGCCCTTAACGTTATTATTTTTTATCTCGGTTACTACTTAAGATATTTGAATGGAAAAAAACGAAAATATAACTACTTACTAACTGTACTTCATATATTTTTCTCAGAATTTTAACTGAATTATTAAGGGTAGAAAAAAAATAATTAATTTTTTGGGGGTGGTTTTTCGAAACAACCCTTTGAGTGACAACCTCCAAAAAAATCAAGAATAATGCTCTATTATCGAACTATTATATAAAAAATCCTCAAAATTGTCGAGATGGTGGAACATAGTTAAATAATTTAAAGAAGACCATTATATTTTAAATATGAGGGGTTTTGCGACGAGAAAGAGTAGTTGTCGCCAGCCTAAGCACGTGTCATTTAAATGCGGATGGAAGAAACGATTGCGGTTCGTTTGGGAGATCGAATTGTGACGGTGAAGGTAGCTGTGGAACAACGCGCGTACGCTAAATACGAATATTTTCCAGATATTAACAGGGTCTAGCAGGGTAAACATGGGCCAATGGCCCCCACGCGATTCTTGGAGTTGTTATTTCTTAAACAATGCTCCTAGACTGAAACACCATTATGTATAATTTTAGATCACTAAACCCCCCCCCCCCGGTTTGCGGGTAATACGGGGGTAAACGCCCTTATCGTTATTATTTCTTTTTGGTGACTACCTATTTAAGATATTTAAATGAAACAGAAGCGACAAAATAGCTACACATTAGCTGTAATTCGTATATTTTTTCTGAATTTTAAATTAATTATTACGGGTAAAAAAAAATAATTTATTTCTTGGGGGTGGTTTTTGCAATCGGCGTTTATATAATCAGAAAGACAGAAAAATACGCCTGGCTAAGTACGGATTATACCTTCGATAGGTTTAAACAAATAAGCGATTATTACGACAAGGGGTTGTCACTCATAGGGTTGTTTGCAAAAACCACCCCCAAGAAATAAATTATTTTTTTCTACCCGTAATAATTAATTTACAATTCGGAAAAAATATACGAATTACAGCTAATGTGTAACTATTTTGTCGCTTCTGTTTCATTTAAATATCTTAATTAGATAGTAACCGAAAAAAGGTGGGCTGAAAGAAGTAAATTTTTGGAGTCGGCAAAGTTCTGTGAACCTCTAAATTTTTGGAGGATCGCAGAGCTTACAAGGACAACGAAAGCAAGACAAAAGGCAGTACCAACACTCGTTCCCCGCGCGTCTGCGGATGCAGATACGCGGGGAGAGAGGGTACACAGAATTGGGAAAGGAATAAGAAGCCAAAGAGAAATAGATACATTTAAAATAGGATACTGGAATGTAGCAGGATTACTCAGCAAAGACAAGCAGTTTTGGGATTTCCTAAAAGAAATCGATGTAATAGGATTAGTAGAAACGTGGATTGAAGAGAAACAATGGGAAGGACTGATAGATAAATTGCCACAAGAATTCTCATGGAAGTGTAAATATGCCACCAGAGAGAGAAAAAAAGGGAGAGCGATAGGCGGAATTATCACAGGCATAAGAAAGGGCATAGAAGAGGAGGAATCGAACGCAGGAACGGAAAACATTCAAGAGAGAAGAATAAAGATACAAAATGAAAAATGGAGAATAATTACAGTGTACAGCAGAGATATGAAGGAGACAAAAGAAGAGCTAGACCAGACAATAGAAGAGATGGAGGTGGAGAAACTGATAATTGGAGGAGATTTCAATGCAAGAATTGGACAGGAAGGGGGCGATTGTAGAATAGAAGAAAAGCATGGCTTAAGGAGATCAAAAGACAAAGTTAAAAACTCAGAGGGAAAGCTGTTATTAGAGGTGGTTGAGGAAAGAGGATGGAATATTCTGAATGGGAATATGGAGGGAGACGATAAAGGAGAGTATACATACTCGGGGCCAAGAGGCAGCACAGTAATCGACTATATAATAACAAATGTCGAAGCGAAAGAAGAGATCAAGAAATTCACAGTGGAAGAGAGAGTGGAGTCAGACCATATGCCTCTGATTGCAGAACTATATGCGGGAAATAAAAGGGAAGATCGAGAGGGAAATCAGGAGGAGAGGTGGAGAGAGAGAAGAATCTGGACAGAAGAAGGCAGGAGAGAGTTTGAAATCGAATTAAACAAAATAAACTTTAATAGGACGGAGGTGAATGAAATGGTAGAAGAAATGATAGAAAAAATAAATAATGCAGTACAAAAAGAAGAAGTAAAAATTAAAAAATGGAAACTGGGCAGCTTTAAGTGGTGGAATGCGAATTGTACAAAAAAGAAAAGGGAAGCCAGGAAAGCATTGAGGAACTGGAGAAGAGGTAAAGGAGACAAAGAAGACTACCAGAAGAAAAGAAGGGAGTACAAAAAAGTGTGCGATGAAAGGAGAAGGGAATTACAAGAAAATACAGAAAATGAGATAATGCAATTAAAGGGAGAAAATCAAATATGGGAATATATAAATAAACAGAGAAAGAAAAGAATAGGAATCTCCAATAAAATGGATTTAAAAGAATGGAAGGATCATTTTAAAACATTGCTAGAAGGCGACGACTGTAAGAAAGAAGTAGGAGAGTTGGAAGAAATAGACAACACGGAAGGAGAAGAGGAAGAGGAAATAACAGAAGCAGAAGTAAAAGAACAAATCAGGAAATTAAAAAAGAAGAAAGCAGCAGGGGAAGACAAAATAGAAAATGAAGCCTGGATTTACGGTAACGTGAAAATAGTAAAAAGGATCACAGAAATTTTTAATAAAGTGTGGAAGGGAGAAGGACTCCCGGAAAGGTGGAAAGAAGGGGTGATTTCACCAATATTCAAAAAAGGAGATAGAGAAAAGGTGAGTAACTACCGGGGGATAACGATTCTAAACACAGCGTACAAAATATATGCTATGGTTCTGGAAAAAAGACTAAAAGAGGAATTGGAAAAGAACCACATAATACCAGAAACACAAGCAGGATTCAGGAGCGGTAGGTCGACAATAGATAATATTTTTATTCTGAACTATGTAGCTAACAGAGAAATACAGAAAAAAGGGGGAAAGCTGTATACCTTTTTTGCAGACCTAAGCGCTGCATTTGATAAAGTGGATAGAGTAAAACTTCAAAACATCATGAAGAAAAAGGAAATAAGTCAATGCTTGAGGATGAGAATCGGAGAAATTTACAAAGAAACAAGAAATACTATAAAAGCAAACGGAGAAATGTCATCCAAATTCTGGACAACAAAAGGGGTAAGACAGGGATGCCCACTGAGTCCAACGTTATTTACAATATATGTAGCGGATTTGGAGGAAACCATGAGGAAAAACCAAGCGGGAGGAGTTAGAGTAGGAAAAGAAAAAATTTGGACTCTAGCATATGCGGACGATATAGCGTTATTAGCAAATGAACCAAAGGATCTTAAGGACATGATAAGAAGATTCGGAACATATCTTGAACGGAAAGGGCTGCAACTGAATGCAGAGAAGTCAAAAGTGTTGATTTTCCATAAAGGAAGAGGAAAGAAGAAGAGAGAAGAATGGGGCTGGCAGGGGCACAATCTGGAAGAAGTAAAGGAGTTCAAATACTTAGGGTATAATTTCCAGAAAAATTGGGGCAGAGAGATGCATATAAGGGAAGTCATAAAGAAAGCAAGAATAGCAATGGCGCAGATATGGGGAATAGGGCAAAGAATGTTCAAGAACAATTTTGAGAGAAGAATGAGAATATTCCGAAGCATAGTGAAAAGTATCTTGCTGTACGCGTCAGAAATCTGGGGATGGATGGAAGCAGAAAAGATAGAGAAAATACAGGAGAAATATATAAGGTGGACCTTAGGTTTGGACTTCAATACACCAGCGTATCTAATCTTGGAGGAAACAAAAACAGACAAAGTAAGGATAGAAGCGGGAAGAAGAGCAATAAAATATGAGGAAAAAGCGAAAAGGCTGAATAAGAATAAAATAGTACAAGAGTGCTGGAGGGAAATAGACGCGAAGCAGGCAGAGAAAAAGTCGAAATGGGAGGAAATGAGAGACGCATACTACAGACAAAAAATGATGGATATGCAAGAAATGGAAATAGAAAGAAGGAGAGGAAGAGAGTTTGCCGAGGAACTAGCGCAAAGAGACAGGACAGAGCAGGTGCAATGGCAATACGAAAGAATACTAGGAGGCAGATACAACGCACATTACACAGAAATCAGAGAAGACCAAAGAGCAAACTACCTAGACGGAAACTACAGAGGCAGAGACCAAAGCATGATCGCAAGGTTCAGATGTGGGATTGAAGAAAGGGGAAGCAAGTACTGGAAGGAAGAAAAAGAGACAGTATGCAGACTATGTAACAGGGCTAGAGAAACCCTGGGTCACATGTTACAAGACTGTAAGGAGCTGAAAAGAGAAAATTCAACGATTAGAGGAATACTAAAGGGAGAAGCAGAAGGAGCGGAGTGGATGCGTTTGGTTCTGGAAAAAAGGAGAAGAAAAGAAGTCCAAGATGAAGGAAGAAGGCAAAACGAAAGCAGAACATGCAGTTAAAAGTCCCAGAAACACTTACACACTTACACACATGTAACCCCATTTTGAGGCCGAAAGGCAAAAAATAAACCTATTTACTACTAGTAACCGAAAAAAAAAATAATAACGATAAGGGCGTTTACCCCCGTATTACCCGCAAACGCGGGGAGGGGGGGAGTGATCTAAAACTATACATAATGGTGTTTCAGTCTAGGAGCATTGTTTAAGAAATAACAACTCCATAGAATCGCGTGGGGGCCATTGGCCCATGTTTACCCTGCTAGACCCTGTTAATATCTGGAAAATATTCGTATTTAGCGTACGCGCGTTGTTCCACAGCTACCTTCACCGTCACAATTTGATCTCCCAAACGAACCGCAATCGCTTCTTCCATTCGCATTTAAATGACACGTGCTTAGGCTGGCGACAACTACTCTTTCTCGTCGCAAAACCCCTCATATTTAAAATATAATGGTCTTCTTTAAATTATTTAACTATGTTCCACCATCTCGACAATTTTGAGGATTTTTTATATAATAGTTCGATAATAGAGCATTATTCTTGATTTTTTTGGAGGTTGTCACTCAAAGGGTTGTTTCGAAAAACCACCCCCAAAAAATTAATTATTTTTTTTCTACCCTTAATAATTCAGTTAAAATTCTGAGAAAAATATATGAAGTACAGTTAGTAAGTAGTTATATTTTCGTTTTTTTCCATTCAAATATTTTAAGTAGTAACCGAGATAAAAAATAATAACGTTAAGGGCGTTTACCCCCGTATTACCCTTAAACGGGGGGGTAGCGATCTGAAACTTTACACGATGGCTATTCAGGCAAGGAGCATTGTTTAAAAAATAACAACTCCAGGAATCAGGGTGGGGGCCGTTTGCCCATGCTTACCCTGCTAGACTCTTTTACGTCGATTCTAATGCAGTAGCATCCCACCGCTGTCACCAGTTCTGTTACGAGCCGGGGCTGCGGCAACGCGAGAGGCCGGCGAGAAGGATATTTCCCAAGGAATACGGTTTATCAGTTTGTTAGTTAGGGGCGCGGACGAACCTGATGCGAAATCAGGGAGGCGCAGGAAGGTGAAACGTCGTGAACGATCCCGATGCGACGTTGGAGAGTCACTAGGATGAAGTTAACAGACGAACCTGGTGCGAAACCAAGGAGCTGTTAGGAAGTTGGATTATTCACAGACGAACCGGGTGCGAAACCAGGGAGCTGTTTGGAAGTTGAGAGCTGTAGGATACGGACGAACCTGATGCGAAATCAGGGAGTCACTGGGTTGGAGAAGATTCCTTGTTTTGGATGAAAGGTTGCGAACGAACCTGATGCGAAATCAGGGAGTTGCGGGAAATGTTAGTAATGCCTCGTAACTCTTAATTAATATTTGATACAACTCGAGCGGTAAAGTTGAATAAGTGGGTGTTTAACGAAATCTACTCGATTTACACGTAAAACCATTCGTATATTCAATAATTAGTTATTGTACAAATGTAGATGTCGCGATTAGTTAATTAAATATAATGTATAAGTTACCACTTGTTGGACGGTGTTGACGCACTGGCGATGCGGGGCGTACGAGTGGCTATTTCAAAGTGCCAAATAGAATATAAATCGGAATCGCGGATCCTATGAGGTTAACTATGATTCTAACGGGTACTTTAGCCCGATCTTGCCAGATTTAACTAACTCTGTATGTACGAGCGTGACACGACGTGACTCTATACTCTATAGCTTTGAACCATAGCTTTTTTTTTTAATGGTGTGAGTAGAGAGGGAGGAGTTACCCTAGCGCCCTCTCAAACCGTACCTATGAACATCAGCCCATTTACCGGTTAAATAGTATGGTGGTATTACCGACCGGGAGTCCTAAGATAACGATGATGTGTTTTGAGCGGGAAAATTTAAAAAAAAAAACGCTATTTCTGAAACAAACAAGCATAGTTAGAGGACGGCACAAACATAAAAGGAAGAGAGGGTTATGTGAGCATGATGCGAAGTTAGCAAGGAGGACTCTGTGCACGTTCTGTGCGAGTGTCCACGCACAATGGAAACCCGGAGAAGGATACTTGGCATGGATGTAATCAGAACAGAAGAGGTTAGCGAGCTGTGTGTAGACAAGATTGCGAGTTTCCTGGAGGAGGTGAACCCATGGAAACACACCTAGGGCTTATCTCCACCAGAAGGGGAGGACCTTTACGCTGGCCCCCTTCTCAGTCAGTGACTCGGAAGTAGACTGAGAGGGAGGCTGGAGCCGCGATTCAAAGGGGACCGATACCCCTCGGCGTGGTTCACCGGGAGGGGCGGAGGCAGGGGCCCCTCTCATATCTCCAACAGAAAGGCAGCCAATGAGGGCAGAATGGTTAGGCAGTTATTCCAACCGTGGTCCAGTGGTGATTGAGCCTTGGTAAGCTCGATCCGGGACTGTGGGAGGGTAGCGGTGCCAAGAGTAAGGAAGTGGAATGGTTCCAGTGCTCCAAGCACCTAAGCGAGACCGGCGCACCGGCTTTTACACACCTCTTTAGGAATGCGGAGTGCCGCTAGGGGCGGGTGGTGACCGTCCCCCTTCTGGACCGTGTCTCGCTACCAGATCTCGCAGGAGCTGATCAAGACTTGACTTAATTTGGGAATGGGTGGGGGGAGGGGGGGTGCGTCCCTAGGGCCATCTTGCCGCGGGGACCCCTGTCTTAAAACACTGTAATCTTAGAGTAGAAGTGTGTAGGTCGAAGGGGTGGGTCGGGAGGGGAAAAATGGGGTAGGGCTATAGTGTAGGATAGCTGTGGGAAGTCTCAGGAAACAGGAATAAAGGGGGGGGGAGTACTAGGGCGTTGAGTCAACGGGGAGTGAGGGGGGAGTAGGAGGGTGGGATAGCTAGCCTTATGAGGGTAAACAAGCCGTCACCCTAGCAAGCTGGAGGTATGGCATGCGAATGTCCGCGTAGTCTAGAAACGCTTCCAGTGGGGACGCAAAGGGGACCTGGCTACTCCGGGTTCAGGACAACCAGTAAAAGCGAGTTTAAGGGGTGGATAGGAGATCTGGTAGAGTGGCGTTGAGGCACGGCTTCATATACCGCGAATTTATTTAGCGACGGGCTGGAACCGTCAAGACCGGAGAGGGTGGCTTGCGCAACGCATAATAACTCCGGCGCACCTATGCGTGCGTCTTAGGTAGGGATCGCCCACCCTTGTCGATGGTCACCCCCGCGAGTACGGTCCGTCCGCAAGCTGGCCCGGGCCTATAAAAAGCGGACGCGTACCCGAGAAACGGGGTAGAATCCTGGCGGGTTAATGCGTACCATGAGGAGGCGGCCATCCATAGCCATTCCCTTCCCCCCGGGGGAGGCCCGTCTTCCCAGGCCGTGCAGGGTAGAGGGTGTGGTCCTCCGGACCAGGTGGCAAGTCGTCCCTCCCTCCTCGGCCACGGCCGTTGAAGAGAGGCTCTCTAACCCCGAGGCAGCGCAGGGGAAGGAGATGCGGTCATACCGGACGGCATGATCAGCTCTGGGGGAACTCCCGCTCTCTGAATGTTTGTACACTCACTGGCTGCATGGCCCGAGTGACGCCCGGGACCTCGGCACGTGTCGTATGCTCCCCCCGCTGTATGTCGCAACTAAATCGACTAATCGACTATGTGAGCATGAAGAACAGTATAGTCCGAGTGCAGTAATGAATTAAAGTCCAAACGTAGTAAAGTAAGATAATGCATCGAGTGCAGGGTGATAAGTGCAGCAGTGTCGGGCATCCTGCAGTGTCGGGAATTTAATACAGGAGTGATGTGGCTAATAGCCAAGTGGTGCTTCACCAAGGTCATCGAGATATAGGAAAAGGGATTTTTGTTTTGTAAGGTATTTTATTTAAATCATAAGTGCCAGTTTGTCGTGCTAGTGGATTAATATGATTACTGACGTCGTAAGAAGTTATTAAAGTGTTGATATAGTCGTAAATGACGGGTATATTAGCATCGGCATGTAAGGCACGGTTAGAATATCTATTGGGGGATGTAAAATGGTGCGTAGTATTTTATTTTGGGTGATCTGAACCCTTGAACGGTTTGTAGAAGTGGTGAACCACCATGCTTGAGTACCGTAAGTAAGAATCGGTCTAATACATGACTTGTAAATATTGAGTCTTAAAGAGAGGTTAAGAGGAGATTTGTGGGAAATATAAGGATAAAGGTGAGCAGCCACTTTTAGTGTTTTGGCTATTCGATCTTCAATAGCTGGATTCCAGGACATTTTATGATGTAATTGTATACCGAGGTACTTAAATTGATCCTGCCAAGGAACAGGTGTGCCAAGGATTTTAATGTTAAATTTATTCCTGGAGGCAAGAATTTTTTTACGTCTAGTAAAAAGGATGGCTTCGGTTTTTTCGGAATTAATTTGGAGCTTCCAATTTGCAAAAAATGTTAGGATATCATTAAGATAGGATTGTAAGCGAGGAATGAGAGTAGATAGCTGCCAGGATGATAAAAAAATAGCCGTATCGTCAGCATAGAGTGCTAGTTCACAGGTGTTAATCTTAGGAATGTCATTTATATATATATATTAAAGAATATGGGACCGAGGATAGATCCTTGCGGCACCCCAGCTGGGACCGCGTGCATGGTAGAGCGAGCGCCACGGCCATGGACGAACCCTTTCCTATTTGTGAAGTAAGAAGAGGCCAGTTCAAGAAAGCCATGCGGGAGGCCAATTGAGTGAAGCTTGAACAGGAGAGCTTTGTGCCAAACTGTATCAAAAGCCTTGGATAGGTCGAGCAGGATCATGGCGACGCATCGATTTACATTGAACTCGTGAGTAACTGATTGCGAGATACGCCATAATTACTGAAGAGTAGAGTGACCCCGGCGGACGCCAAACTGTTGGTCTGCAAGGATGTTGTTAGTTGATAAATGTTCAATAAGAACGGCATGTATGCAACGCTTCAAAAGCTTTCCAAGTATGGAGAGAAGGCTTATAGGCCTGTACCTAGAGCAGTCAGGTCCAGGTAGGCGGTCCGAGGACGCTAGCCTCCATAGCGTCTTTTACGTGCTGCGTGGAAGAGGGTGCTCGAAGCCAATGAATCGGCGGGCATGCCACGGATATGGAAACCTGTAGTAGTGTGCGTGTAGGCTCGTACCCTTAAGGTAAAGTTCCATGGCGCGTGGCTCGTCGATTCGCGTTCACCAAGCCGACTCGCCGAATCCGGACGAGCCGAGCCACGAGCCGTGGAACTTCACCTTTAGAGCCGAAGCGCACACAACTAGAGTTTTCCTCATCCGTTGCATGCGCGCCGCTTCATTGGCTTCGAGCACCTCGTTCCACGCAGCACGTAGAAGACGCTATGGAGGCTAGCGTCCTCGGACCGCCTACCTGGACCTGACTGACCTAGAGAGTCAGTTACACGGTTTGCCAGGCTTGGGAATAGGAATTACTTTGGCAATTTTCTGCGTGTCCGGGAAATATCCAAGTAAAATAGTAGAACGGAAGATATAGTAGATTTGAAGGATAATTTTTTTTTAAGCGTGCTTTAACATCTGAGCAGTGATTCCATCACTCCCCGGAGATTTCCGGATTGCAGTGTACTTAATGTATGTACGTGAATATTTGATGTGGTGAAAGAGGAAAATCTGTGTAGTTGTTGTCATCGCTTTGGTTGAAGGAAACTGAGAAATCTTCAATATTTCGTTCGTAATTTGAGTAAAGTAGAATCGCTTGTTTATGAACGGCAGAGAAGGTGGATGCGAAGGCCTCTCCCAGAAGGTGGGATCTGGTTTTTTAAAAGATCTTAAGGTGAGATCCCATTGCATTGCTCGGAGGTATGCAATACGCTTTTTGATAGTAGCTGTGATATCCTCAATTTGATCAGATACGACGTACGCTCCCAGCAGTTGTCCTCTTTTTCGTATGGCACGTCTGTGTCTAATAAACGATTGTAGTAAGACGTCGTTGTAGTGATGAGCGTCGCGGTTTGAGTTTGCCGTAGGGATTGTAGCGCGTGCTCGACAAGCGTGTAGAAAATTAGAGAGTTCCGTAATGGAGCAGTCAATGTCTTGTTTTGTGTGGAAGGAATGAGTGATTTCAAGGACGAAACTAGGTTGTAAGCGCCCTGGAGCAAGGATTCTATTTGGCGCCTCCCCCCTCCCCCTCCCTCAACATTTTGCAACGTTGTATCGCCCACCTTAGGAGGTTCAGTCCACACTTTACATATAAAAGGCATAATAAACGTATTTATTAACTGATTTCCAACATATTGCAGGTACCCTAATTTTTTTGTTGTTTGATAACAGATTAATAAATTTTAATTACTTTTCAATAAAATGTGTATCTCCTTTATTTCTAATGGAATAACGTAATATATAAATCTGAATAAAGGCATTGATGTAGCTTTTCTAAAACTATGTATTTTCTCTAAAGATTTCTCATTTGGCGCCCCCCGCAAATCGGCGCCCGGAGCAAAAACACCCGCTGCTCCCCTTCTAGTTTCGTCCCTGAGTGATTCTCAGTTTATCTTTACTATTTATAAAGAGAGAGCCGATTTTTATGTTCGCGCCAAACTCAAGACCTATTGAACCGATCTTCCTTAAATTTTGACACGTTATTCCTGCATACTTTAGGACGGACATAGGCTATGTAGCATGTCTCAGAAACGCGTCATTAACATGTAATTTATATGCAAAGATTTCACGTGTACGACTGTTTGGCCGAACACGTGACTCCTATATACGACAGTCTACTTGCGCGCGCATCCGCATATTCAGCCCGCGCGATACCTCACCCGTAGCAGTACCGCGATGTTACCACCAGGTGGTGAAGCTTTTCGAGCACTTTCTCGCGAGAGAACTGGATTATCGCGGATATACAGGGTCATCGTTTAATCCTGCAACCCGCGCGCGCGCGAACTTGTAAAATGGCAACACCGCCTCACGGACGCATTCCACTACAACCATGCACCGGCCCAGCAGAGGGCTGCCAGCGACCGCTGGATAAGAGTGATGCCCGAGCTTCGAAAATTTTAGCGTCGCAAAGAGCTAGGTATTGGGAATATCCCGGCCCAGGTAACCGAGCCGCGCGCTCCGCTTTTATGATCGGTTTACCACTTGCACCCCAGATTACTGTAATGAGGTTTGAAAATAATGTCAACTGATCTTGTACCCGTCTCAATTTCAAAAATTTTAGGTACGACAGGGTTGACCGTGGCGCTATATTTTAGGTACGACAGGGTTGACCCTTGTACGGAAAGATTTTTCGGCACCCTTCAAACAATAGATTCTGAGGTCTGCAGAACTAACACATAATTGAATAAAAATTTAATTTCTCAATTTATGAAAGTAATGATACAGAAACAACTAGCCTATTGTTTATCAACACCACAAATTTTAAAAACAGCGTTAAATACATTATCAAATAAACAGTTTGCAAAAGCTTTTTAAACAATTATGGTTGAAAAATTGATAAAAGAAAAATTAAGTAAACGTAAAATATGTTAAATTATCCATCATTAAGTGGGAATAATTTTTCCTCATTTTTCTGCGCAAATTGTATTCCGATATCTCTTATAATTGAAAAGTTATACGAAAAAGGCCCTGAATTTTTCATCCTGAGCCGGAAAATTCTGAATAGTTCATTGCAACGTTAATTTGAAAGAGACCAGCCCAAAATTCTCGAAGCTCGGGCATCACTACTGTCCAGCGGTCGCTAGCAGCTCTCCGAACATCGGGACGGTGCATGGTTGTAGTGGAATGCGTCCGTGAGGCGGTGTTGCCATTTTACAAGTTCGCGCGCGCGCGGGTTGCAGGATTAAACGATGACCCTGTATATGGGACATTCCACGCGAAATCGGACACTTTTCGGAACATCATACAGTGTTCGGCACTTGCCGCGACCGGTTGTGTGTTTACACCTTGCTCTCGTAGTTTCCGTGTATCAGTGATTCTTATCCCCTCCTTGCTAGTGGTTTTATAAAATTGTTCTTTCTCTTGAAAACCTGTTTCCCAACATTTACTGGGTGATCTGGAGGAAAATCATTTCCCGGTAATTAACCGGGCCCTACCTAGGCCCTCCCTGGATCCTCTTAAGGATGACGGGACTTCCCTAGATGCCCTTAGCTCCAGAAAAATGGTGAGTAACTCAATTTTCACCGATCACAACCTTACTCACACGTCCAAGAGACGCGCAGCAACGTCTCTCGATCAATCTGTCGGCTCCGTTTCTTCTGAAAACTCTGATCCCTCGCAAAACCCAGTGAAAAACCCCTCCGGGGTCAGTGTCGATAGACACCCTGGTAAAAAAAAATCTAAAAACGAGTCAAAGCGAGCCAGCGGTGCCTCTCATACTTGCTTTAAAAAATGACCGATACTCCCTCTACTTCAAAGAGTTCAATAACAGAAGTTTCGCCCCCACTGATCCACTTCCCTGAGGAAGAAAATCCAGTTTTCCCAGAAAATACTCAAACCGAAGTAACTCCTAACATTACGTTACATAATCGTTTTGCAGTCCTCGCTGCCTTCAAACCAAGCCCCGACCTTCCTTCAATCCCAACGACATCTACCAAAAAAACCTCACCGGAAATCAACAAAGCCCCTCGGAGCGATGTTCTTCCCCCCGCTGACTCCTCTGGCTCACAAGGCCCCATCACAAATATTAATCCTAGTCGACCCGTTAAACCACCTCCACTTTACATCTCAAATTTTGCCTACAATATTGCTAAATTCGAGAAAGAACTAGTTGCTGACTTTGGAAAATTGTTTCAAATTAAATACCTGGGAAACAAAATCCGCCTCCAGTTCGATGAAGTAAAAGATTTCAAAAATTTTAAGCAGGCTCTACATGATGGAAATATCTCCTTCTTTACCTTTTCAATAAACTCAGAACGCGGGCTGGCGATGGCCCTAAAGGGCCTCCCCGAATCTCCTCCCGAGGAGATTCTCGAAGAATTAAAGGCTAAGGGCTTATCCCCTACCTCATGTGTTCCGCTCGTGAGCAAAGGGAACAATAATCAGTCGTCCTATCATATCTACAAAGTAAATTTCCCGCCGGGCACTTCCCCAGCTTCGGTTACAAAAGTTAACGCCATCTTTAGTACCAAAATTTATTGGGAAAAGTTTTTCTCTAAGAAAAATTACACCCAATGTTTCTGCTGCCAAGCTTATGGGCATTCGGCATCCAACTGCGGGTTACCTCCCAAATGTGTAAAGTGCTCCGGTATGCACCGCACTGCCGATTGCCAGAAAACTAAGGAGACCCCTCCAAAGTGCGCAAATTGTCTAGGACAGCACACGGCTAATTATGGACAGTGTCCAGCCCTCTTAAAATATCTGGAAAAGAGAAACAAAAGTCCTAAACCAATTAACGGCGTCGCCTTTAACGCGCACTCTTTCCCGGTTTTAAACCCTCCTCGCGGTACAGCCCCCACCTCCCTCCCTCGCCCATCCTCGTCCTTACCTTTCCCCTCCCTCCCATACTCCGAAGCGGCAACCGCTGGTTCGCGTAGACCTGCTGTCTTCCTTCCCCCCGTAACTGATCATGAGCCCCCGACCCCCTATGATCCAATCCCACATAAAACGCATGAGTTAAACTCCATGGTCGAATTGTTCGGAGCTATAAAGGAACTAAACTCTATTATTGACTTAAAGCATATGCTTACTCTCACTAGAATGTTAATCGACAAACTGAGACCCTGCCGCACGTTGGCCGAAAAATTCCATGTATTCTGTTCAGTTCTTAACTGCCTAGACTAATCCAATGGCTCTTCCAAAGATTATGCTATGGAATGCTTCTTCGCTCATACGCAAACGTAACGAGTTGATTCGCGCGGTTGCCAAGCTCCAACCAGGCATAGTACTTATCACAGAAACCTGGCTCACCCCCCAGGTAAACTTCACGCTGCCCGGCTATACGGTGGTTCGCGCGGACCGACCGGTTAAAAATGGGGGCGTTGCAATATGCGTTCATACCTCAATTCACTTTGTAAACTTCACTCCTGGCAGCCCGCTCCAGAATGACACTTGCTTCATAAAACTTACGGCACCCAAAATTATCATTGGAGTTATTTATGCTCCTCCTGGAGCAATAAAGGACACGGCTTTCCTTGATTCCCTCATTCGACTGGGGTCTCCCTTTTTAATCGGGGGCGACTGGAACGCTAAACACCAATTGTGGAAAAACTCGTCCGCAAACAAAGCTGGGAAGATTCTGTATGAGCACGTCAACAAGTTTCCATACCGGATTATTCACTCTGATGAATACACTCACCGGATCGGCCGCTGCAGACCGTCAGTAATCGACTTTTTTATCACCGATTATCACTCTGACCTAACCTGCACGGTGTCAGACTGCTTTGACACAAACCACCGACCTGTCATCTTGACCTCAAACTGCACCCCCGGTCCTTCCAGCCTTGAGACAACTATCGATTGGAAGACCTTCCGCATCCTGACCTCCAAGCATCCCATCAGGAGAAATCTCACCTCAAAATGTGAAATTGACTCTTGTATTAGGGAACTCACATCCTTTCTCCACGCTTGCCGCAGGCGAGCCGTCGTCCCTGATTTCACGCACATCCAAAAAAATTCTCATTTGCTCACTGACTCAATACTCCTGTCGCTTATCCGCTATCGCCGAGCTTTACGACGAAGAGGACAACTTCTCGGCACTTCGACAGTGGCCGACGCTATTCATGACATCACGGCAACTATACGGAAAAGAATTTCCTACCTCCGTATCCTGGAATGGGACAGAACACTGAGGGCCTTCAAAACTCCGGACCCCACCTTCTGGGCGACCTACCACAAGATCTCCAACTCAGTATCTGCTCGAAGTATACCTCCCCTCCAAAACGGACAATCACTCACTTCAACTGATGCGGACAAAGCCAACCTTCTTGCTTCCTCCTTCTCGAGGATACACACAGAAGCCACACAGCTACCCTCAGAGAATACTCACAAGGTCAAAGAGTACACCAACTCACTGGCTCGGACTTCCTCCAATTCTTCCTCTATTGTTCCAGTCTCCCCCGAACAAATTTTCCAATTCATTAAATTCACGGCATCCAAAAAAGCTCCTGGTAGCGACGGAGTGTCAGTACCTATGTTGAAGTATGCGTCACGTAAAATCTACTGCCAGCTGTATTACATTTTTTCCTCCTCGATGGCACTGGGATATTTTCCGTCCCCTTGGAAAATCTCCAAAGTCGTCCCCGTTTTAAAGCCGGGTAAGCCGCGCGACCAACCGTCTAGCTACAGGCCTATCAGCTTGCTATCTGTGTTCGGCAAGCTTCTTGAAAGGTGCATATACGCGTACTTATCCGAGTACCTCTTATTAAACAACACAATAACTGACCGGCAATTCGGTTTCCGCGCGGGTCACTCCACAGTGCAGCAAACGCTTCGCATTACTCAGTCCATCGCGCATGAACTGAACGTCAAAAGAGCTGTTGGAATGGTCCTACTTGACCTCTCCAAGGCCTTCGACTCGGTGTGGCATGATGCGATATTATTTAAGCTTCATTCCATCGGCCTTACACCCAGTTTCATCAAAATCATCGCGTCCTACCTAACAAACAGACAACTCTTCGTCTGTTACGGTAGAATTAAATCCACACTTCACCTTGTGGAGGCCGGCGTGCCGCAGGGTTCCATCCTCGGTCCCATTCTTTTTAATATTTTTATTAATGACTTACCAACCTCCCCGGGATGTGAACTAGCTCTCTATGCGGATGACACCG
This sequence comes from Andrena bicolor, assembly GCA_960531205.1. Taxonomy (NCBI): domain Eukaryota; kingdom Metazoa; phylum Arthropoda; class Insecta; order Hymenoptera; family Andrenidae; genus Andrena; species Andrena bicolor. The sequence goes on from OY482665.1 coordinate 26,824,023, forward strand.
CGCTATATACCTCTTCTTGGCAGTTGCCGACTCTGGTCCTTAGATTACAGTTATACCTCGACGAGGTTTTATCATATTTCTCCTCTTGGAAACTACGGATCAATGCAGAAAAAACTGAAGCCATTATCTTCACCAGAAATCCAGTTATAATTGCAAATAGGCATAAACATAATTTATTCATTGACAATACTGCAGTGCCCTGGGCAAACAAGGTTAAATACCTGGGTATTATACTCCATCACAAATTAATGTGGGACGAGGCCATAAACGACAGAGCCATTAAAACCTTAAAAGTCGCTGGATGCCTTCACAGACACATCTGTCATAAGTCCCCTCTTGGTCTAAATATTCGGCTCCACATATACAAAGCATGCATCAGACCAGTGCTGACCTACGGAGCCCTGGTATGGTGGAACACCACCAAATCCAACAAAGCTAAAATACAACGCGTTCAAAATAAAATTCTAAAAACTATCACTAACTTACCTTATAGATTCCCTACCAGATCACTGCACTCTGACACAAAAATCCCGCTCATACATGACTTCATTCACAGACTTTCTACCAATTACCTGGTCTCTGACCATCCAAACCCCGTAATTCGCCTTACAGGCTCATACGACCTCAAAAAAATCCCCTACAGGGTTAAAATCCCCTTCCCCATGTCCTTCTAAACACCCTTCATTTCCCCCTCCCCCTTCCCCCCCCCCCTCCCAAACACTAATACACACTCTGTTACAGCCTCTTCAACTATTGCTTTTCGCTTACCCAGCACGCAGACTCTCCCAACCAGTGGGATATGCTCTCCTTCTTCACTTCGACCAACCAAATGAATGTCTACACGCCAACCTCGGTCACCTTGGTCACGCATGTTGCCTGTTCTCCAGTCACTTGCCAACCTCCCCAGCTTCTGCTTTTGACTGGCGCCTCCGCACGGGGTTTAAATTCCTAGCGAGATATCCTTCGGTGGAATCTCACCTCTAATTTTCTCTCTTCTTTCAGCTTTTTATATTTTTCAGTTTATTATCTTCCAAATTCACGCGGTTTTTTGAAAATTTTCCGCAATTCTGACGCTTAGCCCAGGCTCACACTCTGCTGTCGGTAACCCCACTCTACTTTCCGCCGGCCGGTAACAGGGCCCCAGCTCTGAGGGACGGCCAAAACCCAGGGGTCAAAGGGGAAGAGAGTCCCCCCCCCCTGCACTGAGCGGATTAAAAAAAAAAAAAAAAAAAATCGGACACTTTTCGGAGTAACATTTCGGATGTTGCTGAAATTTGAATATATTCTAGTCTTTAGTGATATTTAAACGTACCTCAAAGGATTTTTCAAAATTTTGAAAAATGTCGATTTTACAGCTGTTTGAAGGCAAGTGCTAACTTTTTTTCATTAAATTATAGCTATGGAAGTAGTAAACGGATGGAGATGAGCTTTACGGTGCTTATAGAGAAGACATTGAAGTTTTAAGAAAAAATTATTTTAGTTTAAAAAAATAAAAATTTGAACCATTCTTGTGCAATTATTTTAAACAAATGCAGTTTTTTAATATCGGGCGCGATTATAAAAATCTAAAAAAAAAGGAGAATATAGTTCTATCCTTCCCTTTGATGGACTAATTTTCAAAAGTATGGACGTTTTAAAATTGGCCCTGTAAAAATTGCCGAAAGTTGACGCTGCGTCAAATCACACCGGATCGACTGACTGAGCAGTGCGGTACACGCAGCGGCCAAGTCCTATTCTTATACAGTTTTCTCGAATACGGTAAGTATTTGTAAAAAAACTGAAGAAGGAACACTTTTACTGTTTTGTATACACAACATAGTACGGTAATTCAAATTTTGGTGTTCGCAATATTTTCCTTGAAATGAAGGTGACACTCAGTTTTTTAAATGGAATGCTATATATTTGATTGTCCAATATGAAAGTGACTGTCAAGACAAGTTCAACCATATGGTATAGTATGACATTCAAGCCTACACACGGTTAGGAATGAAAGATGAAATATCTACTAGATAAATAGTTCGATATCTTTATTTAATTCCTAACCATGTGAAGGCTTGAAGGTCATACTATACCGTATGGTTGAACTTGTCTTGATAGTCGCTTTCATATTGGATAATCAAATATATAGCATTCCATTTAAAAAACTGAGTGTCACTCTCGTTTCAAGGAAAATATTGCGAACACCAAAATTTGAATTACCGTACTATGTTGTGTATAAAAAACAGTAAAAGTGTTCCTTCTTCAGTTTTTTTACAAATACTTGCCGTATTCGAGAAAACTGTATAAGAATAGCACTTGGCCGCTGCGTGTACCGCACGGCTCAGCCAGTCGAGCCGGTGTGATTTGACGCAGCGTCAACTTTCGGCAATTTTTACAGAGCCAATTTTAAAACGTCCATACTTTTGAAAATTAGTCCATCAAGGGGAAGGATAGAACTATATTCTCCTTTTTTTTTAGATTTTTATAATCGCGTCCAATATTAAAAAACTGCATTTGTTTAAAATAATTGCACAAAAATGGTTCAAATTTTTATTTTTTTAAACTAAAATAATTTTTTCTTAAAACTTCAATGTCTTCTCTATAAGTACCGTAAAGCTCATCTCCATCCGTTTACTACTTCCATACCTATAATTTACTGAAAAAAAGTTAGCACTTACCTTCAAACAGCTGTAAAATCGACATTTTTTAAAATTTTGAAAAATCCTTTGAGATACGTTTAAATATCACTAAAGACTAGAATATATTCAAATTTCAGCAACATCCGAAATGTTACTCCGAAAAGTGTCCGATTTCGCGTGGAATGTCCCATATGTCAGAATGATCGTCGGGGTACAAACTGGTTTTGCAAATTTTTTATCACGTGGTATGCAAAACAGTACCAGAGTTGGGCATCATCTAGATAAAAGTCGAATAAAATAACTTTTCAAATAAAGTTAGCTTCATTCGAAGCGCCTAGGATGAAGCTACTTTATTCGAAGTGCCTTTAACTTGAATTTCGAATAACGGTTCAACTTTCATCTTATCTTCATCCTAGAAAATCGAATAACCGACCTGAGCCTTTGCGGCCTGACCCGCGCGCGGTCAGAATCTGAATTTGTTTATTTTTCATCGTATCAATATGAAAGTGACACCAATGGATTCCTGGCGTTCTCCCGATTAATTGGACAGAAAATAATTTAAATCGGACTATTTTTAACGAAACGGGCTTTGAACTCTGCAAAAAGATTTCTCACGTAATATCCTTAATTATGGTCCGAATTATATAATTTTTTGGACCATTTTCATCGGGAAGAGATGAGGAATCGATTGGTAATACTTTTATCAATACTTGTCAAAAACATGAACATTTTATGTGGCCCGTTAGTTTTATTGCTCTCGGCGGTCAACGGGCGGTCTACTGGGGTCCGAACGTACCCACCCCACTGTTTTGCTTTCTCGCTACGAGCGAGGACCTTCGGACCCCAGTAGGCCGCCCGTTGACCGCCGAGAGCAACAAAACCGACGGGCCACATAAAATGTTCATGTTTTTGACAAGTGTTGATAAAAGTATTACCAATCGATTCCTCATCTCTTCCCGATGAAAATGGTCCAAAAAATTATATAATTCGGACCATAATTAAGGATATTACGTGAGAAATCTTTTTGCAGAGTTCAAAGCCCGTTTCGTTAAAAATAGTCCGATTTAAATTATTTTCTGTCCAATTAATCGGGAGAACGCCAGGAATCCATTGGTGTCACTTTCATATTGATACGATGAAAAATAAACAAATTCAGATTCTGTAGAATCTGACCGGTAGGCGACCGCGCGCGGGTCAGGCCGCAAAGGCTCAGGTCGGTTATTCGATTTTCGAGGATGAAGATAAGATGAAAGTTGAACCGTTATTCGAAATCGAAGTTGAAAGGCACTTCGAATAAATCAAGTTATTTTATCTTCAAATAACGAATAAACGGCAAGGACCTTTTATCTAGATGTTATTTAGATGTTATCTTCGCCCAACTCTGAACAGTACACATGGAATGTTTACATATAATTACATGTTAATAATGCGTTTCTGAGACATGCTACATAGCATATGTCCGTCTTAGAGTATATAGGAATAACGTGTCAAAATTTGAGGAAGATCAGTTAAACAGGTCTTGAGTTTTGCGCGAATATAACAATCGGTTCTGTTTTTATATAATAGGTATAGAAAAGATATTAATTCTAATAAACACGTATCAGTCACGCTACGATCTCGGGCGAAGCCGAGACGGGGCATGCTAGTTAGTCATATTTTTATAACGGTCCCAGTCCGTGGTTGAGTGCAGGTTGTGCGTGGGAATAGAATTTGCTGGCGTAATCATGACAGGCTAATGATTAGTGCTAAAGTCCTCAGTGATTGTGCAGTCGAAGTTTTGGTGAAAGTCGGTGAGAAAGAAATCAAGCGTGGACGGCTTGCATTTGCCGGACTGGAAGGTAAAGTCTTCTGGGTGCACGATGCGGTACCTGTGCGTTTGGTAGTGGCTATATAAAGTATTCCCAGCTTTATTGGCAGCAAAATTATTCCAGAATTTATGCTTGGCGTTCCAGTCACCCACCGATAATAAAGGGTGATCCCAGGTTTGTGAGAATGTCTAGGATTCCCGTGGTAAGTAAGTCTCCAGGCGGAATATATATCACTCCCAAAATGACTTTGCGGGAATTTAATTTAACAAAGCACGCCTCAAAAGGAAAAACATGAGTGGTATTAAAGATAGAAAAACTAATGGAGTCGTGTACAAGTCTATACTTGTAGCCAACTACCCCGCCACGTCTAACGTCACGATCTGCTCTGACCGCAGTGTAGCCAGGGAGGCTGAAAGAGTCTTGTGGAGTTAGCCAGGTTTCAGTAATGAGTACAATTCCGACCCGTAGTCTGGTCACCGCCAGAAGAAGCTCGTTACGTTTAGCAGGAAGAGAGCCCGCGTTCCATAGTAAAATGACCGGGAGAGGCATTTTAATTTAAATCTTGGAGAAGAGACCAAAAAATTTTAAATTTGTCTGCAAGGGTGCGGCAAGGACGTAGTTGTTCAATCAGAGTATCTACGAGTGAGGGCTAGCATTTGTTCAATGCTGACAATAGAGTTTAGTTCGTGCATGGCAGTAATTAAGTCTGTCATTAGATTTAGATTATTTGAGTTTTGAGGAAGATTGGTAATTAAAGGAATTGTGTTGAAAAGCAATACGAGATTGGGAAGGTGGAAGATCGGCAACTACATTGGCGTAGGACGGAGAGTAGAAAGGCGGTGGAAGACCACGGCCAGTGTAAGTTGGGGGGTTAGAACTTTTAGGATGAAGGATTTGAGGAATGGATGCAGTGTTGAGTGCAACAGCTGTAGGAGGTTTGCCGACATGTTTCCGTCTATTAAGAAAATTTAAAAGAGCAGGGCATTGATTGAAATTGGCGGTATGTTGGCCGTCACAGTTGACGCATTTTGGTGGTGTTTCAAAATTTTTCTGACAATCAGAGGTATGATGCTTTCCTGCGCACTTGACGCAGTTTGATGGGAGTCGACAGTTTGCCGCAGTGTGGCCAAAAGCCTGACACCTATAGCATTGTGAGTAGTTTTTCTTTGATAGGAATTTTTCCCAGTATACCCTGGTGCTGAATAAAGCTTTTATTTTTACAATGTCGTTTGGGGAAGGTCCAGAGGGAAAGTTTATCCTATATATTGAGTAAGGGGAGTTCCCTGAGAGGCTTTTGGAGCGTATAAGGGAGCATGAGGTAGGAATTTGTCCTTTAGTTTTAATCTCGGCGATGATATCGTCGGGGGGGGGGGGGATATCTGGTAAGCCCTTCAAAACCATGGATAGGGAGCGTTCGGCGTTGAGGAAAAAAGTGAAATAGTGAGTGTTTTCTTCCTCTAGAGCAAGCCTGAGTTTTTTGTAATCGGGTAGGTTGTCGAATTGAAGTCTAATTTTGGTACCAAGATACTTTATGTTGAAAGTCTTACCGAATTCTTTAACTAATTTGCTTTCGAAATTGGGAATGTTATCGGAAAAGTTGGATATGTACGGAGGAGGGGGTTTAACGGTTCTATTTGATTTGGAGTTAGAAGCCCCAATGTTGTGATCGGCAGGCAAGGCGTTCGTGGATCTTTGGCCATAGGCAGTTTGGCCAGTTACGGCTGAAGGAATTTTAGTTTTTGTGTAAGGAGCGGATGTTGACGAATCGTCAGGACGTGAGAACGCAGCAAGTATTGGGAAGCGGTTTGAGAAGAAAATATTTGGGGTCACATCGACCTCCATTATGGGAGAAGTGTGGTCCACGTGCGTGGCGGGGCTAAGAACAGGTGGAGGACAGCTTTTGGAATCGGAGACTATTTTTGGGGCCTTCGACTTTTTATTATTAGTAGATTTTTTACCCTGTCTGGTCGCAGCGGAAGGATTGATGAGAGAATGGATTTGAGATTGATTGGGTGAAAACTCAGATTTATCTGAAGCCGTGAGTCCAGTTGTGAGTCAAGCGTATTGTCCGCTCTGCGTTTGCCACCAGGCATGGTGAGATTTTTGTTAGTATTATTAAATACAGAACCACTTACCAGTTTGGCAGCAGTTAGAGTAGTTATTGCCGAGCCTTCATCGTGCGTTGAGGGTTCATGGGCCAGAGTGTTTAAACTCAGATATTGTGTAGGTCTTGCGCAGCTTGAAAGTGATGAATACTTTCAGAGTGAAAGGTCTATAAGAGAAAACTTCCGCACGAAGTGAGGAAACAGGCACTCGCGTAACACTGGAAGCGTGAAGGAAAATTTCAAGACTGATAGAGGACTAGTCTCTGACGGTGCTCGCTTGCCGAACAACGAACAACGAATAGCTTTGAACCAACGATAGTTGAAACCAAAGGGTTTATATAGTCCCAAAAATGAGTGGGGGTTAGTAGAAGTTTCCATATAAGGAAATCCGTATGATCGTCATCGTGTCACTCCCGTTCCCATGGTCGAGATCCAGCTGGCCGAGATCATGACTCTCCTTTAGTGGTGTGTGATAAGCAAAAGGATTTTAGGGCGTTTTCCCTTCGTAGACGCGAGCCCGAAAAATGGTTGAGAGCGGCGTATGGGAAAATTCCGCATACGTAACAATGATATGTTAAGTGTAAAGTAGCACTGTTAAAGAAAACTATTAAAAAATGCTATAACTGCTTAAGATATGGACATATATCTACACAATGTAGAGGACAAAAAAGATGTAAAAAATGCACTGAAATAGACCACAAAGAAACTGACGAATGCAAGGCAGTAATCAAATATTCTAACTGTAAAGGAAACCATAGAACATTTGACATAAACTGTCCCTCCCTACAATACCAAAAAATACTGGCAACCACTATGAACTACTATAACACCGACCATAAAAAAGCCACAGAAATAATAAGGAAAAATAATATTTTAAGCGAAAACCAAATAATAGGCTTATACTATAAAGAAATAAACAAAAAGGCATTATTTAACTTGAACGAAAACCAGTTTCTAAACCCGCTAACATTAGAAAAAATAGAAATTACAAAACCCAGGATAAAAGAGACTACAATCGAGAGAAATATAAAAAGCAACCTAACCAATAGAGCCATAGAGGCACAAATGGATATAAATAGAAATATAGGAAAAATAAACTTAGAAATACAAAACGATCAAAACCCAATAGAAAACAAAGCAATTGAACATAAAGGTAAGAAAATAGAGACTATAGTTGGTTGGGCAATAGAAGCAAAATTACAGTGGGTCCAGGGACAGTGTGGCCAATGAGCCGGAAGCCGCCATTTTCAGTTCCAGCCAGGCCAAGCGCGCGCGATATAGAGTACAACTCTGAAGTTGCAAAAGTACAACTCTGAAGTTGTAAAGTACAACTTCAGAATGTGTTAGTATATATGTATACTCTCTATGCATAAGATCTGTCGGAACTTGCCTGAAAATGGCGGCACCAATCAGCGGCGGGGAACACATTGCCCACACTGTCCCTTGACCCACTGTAAGCAAAATATGCTTGAAACGCCATCTCTGTATAAACACAGGGAAAAAACTCAAACAGATATATTCAAAAGCTTCATACTCAAACAACACCTTCCCATACCTTAGGAAGAGGATTGGCGTTCGTTGGGCTAAATAAGTTGATAACTTGAAATGCCTTCTTTTGGTATGTATGTACGCTGAAAGAAAATAAAAACCCTAAACCATACCTTAGGAAAGGGAAAATAACGACAAACAAAACCCACACATTTATAGCAACACCAATGAGTCCTAGAATTAAAGGCATACCAAATACAATACACTCAAACAAAAAGCTCAAAAATGATCAGAAAATTATATCCAGAACATTAGAAGATATAACTAACATAGATATACCAAGAACATTATAAAAGAAAAGGAATAAAAAAAAAGAGTTTTAATTAAAATGAAAATACTTCAATGGAATTGTAGAGGTATCAAAAATAAAATTGAGGATCGAAAAAATATAGCACAGGATTACAACATAATCGCTCTCCAAGAAACCTGGTTAGAAGCTGGAAACTACATAAACATTGGAAACTTTAACATAGAAAGGAATGATGGACAAGTTATACATCATGGCGGAGGAACGTTAATTGCTTTAAATAAAAACATAATATACCTACAACAAGACTGATGAAGTACTTATTTTATTACATAAAATAAAAACCAAACAAAACAAAAACTTTTACATAACCAACCTTTACAAACCCCTACAAACAAACACAACAGGTAAAATTTGGAATAAACTACTAAATAAAATAGGAAACATCTCAAACTTTAAAAACCATATCATATGTGGAGACTTCAACGCCAACCATAAAATATGGGGAAGCAAAGCTGACAATCTTACAGGTAAAAATTTAATGTATGCAGTAAACAAATTAGATCTAGCAATAGTTCCAACGAGCAAAGCAACAATGATACCAAAAATAAACTGTAGACCAACCGCACCAGATTTACAAATAATTTCATTAGACCTTATTAACAATACTGCAGTTAATAACATAACAGACTCTATGAATAGTCCATCATCACCCAATTATCATCGAAAGCAACACGCAAAGCAACAATGATACCAAAAATAAACTGTAGACCAACCGCACCAGATTTACAAATAATTTCATTAGACCTTATTAACAATACTGCAGTTAATAACATAACAGACTCTATGAATAGTCCATCATCACCCAATTATCATCGAAAGCAACACGCAACCACAAAAATTCACAAGCAACAGACCGAAATTAACAACAACAAAAGTTGATTGGATTAAAACAAGAGCTGATTTAGAAAAAACAACTTTTAAAAATAAAATACTAAAAACCAAACCATCTTGATGAATACAAGGCGCTAATCAACACTATACAAGACATACTCATAAAAAATGGTGCAAAATTGATCAACACCCAACAACAAAATCAAAACATAATAAATAACAGTCACATGGAAGCAACAAGAAAGAACAAAAATAATAGACCAGCACTCAGATGGTGGAATAATGAGTGTCAAGAAGCAACAAGCGACAGAAAAATAGCATACCTAGAATACAAAAACCATCCATCCAACGAAAACTTAAACAAATGGAAGGAAGAAATAAGCAAGGCACGAAAAATAATAAAAAATGAAAATTCAAATAGTTTTAAAGAAACAATAAATGAACTTAACCCAAATACAAACCTAAAAGACATATGGAACATAATAAAATCATTTAAAAACAGTAAGATATGGAATACACCGAACATCAACACATCAGAAGAACAGATAAAAGCATTAGAAAAAATAAAACCAATAATTAAAACCTTAAAACCACACACGACACCAGGAGCTGACAACATCACAAATGAAATACTAAAAATTCTACCAGACAATATAATAAGCAGACTTAAGGACATAATATCGCAAATTATCGAGCAAGGAGAGATACCAACAGACTGGAAAGTATATAACACCACCCTGATACCAAAACTAACAGAAAAAATAATTAAAAATAGACTTGAACATTACATTGCAAATGATCTCATATTACCAAACATACAATTTGGATTTAGGAAAAATAAATCATGCCAAGACAGTCTCAACTTGTTCACCATTTATCTAGCATACCTCAAAAAGGAATCTTTGGGAGCACTATTTATTGATGTACAAGGTGCCTTTGATAATGTTAACCCATCAATACTAATCAACGAACTAAATAAACTGAAAATACTATAGTCAACATAGTCAAATTCATACAAAATACAATAACAGAAAGAACAGTTCATTTTTACCTAAATGGAACACACATAGATACAAGAACATGTAGAAAAGGCCTCCCTCAAGGATCTATCTTAAGCCCACTATTATTCAACATTTACCTACATAAAATATTAAACCACATAGGAGACAACTGCTCCATCCTTCAGTTCGCAGATGATATAGTAATTTATTGCAGAAATGCAGACAATCTCATAATAAAAAGGAACCTAACAGATTCAATAAAAATTCTCAAGGAATGGCTTAAATCAATAAATTTAAACATATCTGCGGAAAAAACGAAATTAGTGATATTTTCCAGGAAAAGAAAATCCCAAGAATTTAACATCTACATAGAGGCTGTGTTTCAATTCACGCACACTGCGCATGAAATTGGTGGCATCGTATTGGTAGCATCGTACGATTCCGTAGAATTTTTTCTCACTTGCCACCAATACGATGCCACTTCCGGTGCAGCGAGCGGTACAATGACTGCTTCTCCTCTGAAATTCTGCGATTACTGCACACTCGCTGCACCGGAAATGGTATCGTATTGGTGGCAAGTGAGACAAATTCTAGGGAATCGTACGATATCACTAATACGATGCCACCAATTTCATGCGCAGTATGCGTGAATTGAAACACAACCAGAAGGGAAAACTATTGCACCAACTAAAGAAGCAAAATTCCTGGGACTAACGGTGGATAACAAATTAAACTGGCTACCGCACATTCAATACCTTAAAGGAAAAATTGTTAAAGCAACAACAATACTAAAATGGCTATCGGGAGTATATTGGGGGGCACACCGAGAAACCCCGATTACTAATATATAAAGCAACTATAAGAACAATGATAGAATGGGGTCTACCACAATACATAAATGCATCAAATACCAATCTAAAAGGAATTAACACTCTAACCCAAACTGCTTTAAAAAAATGTTTAGGACTGATGCCATCAACTCCAAATGCAATAATATGGCATATGTCTAAGGAAATGAACATATACCAAAGAGCAGAAATTCTAATAAATAATTACCTAGTAAAATGCCATTCACATACATCACATAAATTAAAAACTGAATGTTATACGGGAGGTGATGGGAAGTAGCTGGAAGTAGCTGAGGAGGGAGGTAATCGAATAACGGATAGTGGATATACTAGTAAGTAAATAGAGATAGGGAGCATTCAGAAAACGGCGAGAGGAGCGAGAGAAGGAGAGGGAAATTGGGGAAAGTGAAGTAGCACATAAAAGGCTTGGGAATCAAAAGATAATTGAGGAAAAGAGAAGATAACCTCTTCGGAGGTCCCGAGCTGGAGGAGGGGATAAGCAGGGTGTTGACACTCAATGTAATATTTTGTTCTCGTGTTTGCGCCATCTGAGCGGGCTGGGGTAAAACTAAAAATTAGAAGGAGGGAAATTTGAAACGTGGGTTCAGTACTTTGCACTTAGAGCGAATTCAGCAGGTACGCACTGGCACTGCACTGGTGCCAGAAATTATCGTGCGTGATTTTGATCGGTTGATTTTTATAGAGCTATTTCCGTATCTATCAGAAATAACCAATTAAAGTCATGTATGATAATTTCTGGCACCAGTACAGTGCCAGTGCGTGCCTGCCGAATTCGCTATTAAATTCATTGAACTTCAGAAACGACTGATATGAGATACAATTTCTGTAAGGAAGGAATGAAACAATATACATTTTCTTTAGTTACACAATCTTTTATTATGAATGTTGATGGCTTACATTAATGTGCTTTTCACAACTTACGAAACATTTGACTAAAGGACGATGAAAAGAACGCTAATCGACGCTTATGCGCGTGTACGGTTATGGACGCTGATGTACGATATACACCTAACCTATACAGCCCGCTATAACACTAGGATTATTTGTGATTAAGTCCGTCTTTTCGGTTAAGTCAGGCCCACTCCTGCCAGGTACCTCGTATCGAGGAATAGATTGAATTATTCCAAAGTAATTAACGATAACAAGAAATTCTTGATTCGCAAAGCTCACGTGACACTTTGAAAGGACGAGACCAGGGGGCTACAATAGTGATGGCGATACAGTATCGATATATCGGAATATCGATACTTTCCAACCGATACATAGATAATTTGTATCGATACTTAATGTAACGATATATTGCTGTATCGATACTTAACCCATGAATATCGATACGCCATCGGCATTCGGCACCATTTTGTTTCATAGCGAATATTGGAACTTCAATCAAAATGTATAACTGAATAAATTATTTTTTTGTATATTAATATTTTCATTTTTGGATTCCATTTCTAATTTAAGTATCGATACCAATGATAATATGTCAGATGCGTCGATTAGAATGACTATTGGTATTGATTTCTTGAGTACCCTAGAGGTTGAATTATTAAGGTTAAGGTTTTTATTTTCTTTTAGTTGTACATATATATATATAGTAAAAGAAGGCACTTTAAGATGTCATCTTACTCAGCCCAACGAACGCCAATCCTCTAGGTTGAATTATATTAATTAATGGGTGCGTTCCAATTCACGCATTATGCGCATAGACCGCAGCGCAGACGCTGCGCGCATGAATAGCGTTCCGTTTCCAGCAGCGCATGAACCGCAGTAACGAAACGGAACGGGTTTCGATGCGTCTGATGCTCGTGAGGTAACGTGGGAATGTTCAAACTTACTTACAAATAGCTATGCAGTTGGATGGATTACGGTTAATTTAATTCGAGACTTCTGGACGGTGGTCGAAGCACGCTTCCTAACTACATCGGTTACTTCGTCCTAAGGATCGGGGACCGCCTCCTAACGAAATTTGATGGCTTTATTGGTTCCTGGATTTTCTCAACCCGAGTTTTTCTATTCTTCTTGAACAGCGATAATTATTGAAAGCGAAGACCATACCATATTTTATGAGTTTTGCAGGACGAACTGCTGCTTACCCAGCGTAATTTGGTAAGCAGATGTGTAATGGAAAAATGAAGTTACCCACACAGCACACGACGTCCCGAGGACGTCTGTTTTAGGTCCCTTCTAGGTCTGTAGGTCTGAATGTCCCGGTTTGTAACAAGACGTCCGTGGGACGTCTATAGACGGCTTTGGGACGTCTACAGACGGACTCGGGACGCTTTTGGGACGTCGTGTAACTACAGTGGCGCCATCTATACAAAGTCCTGAGGACGTCTTGGGGATGCGTTTGGGACGCGTTTGGGACTTGTTAAATACGTCTTTGGGACGGCCTTGGGACGGCCTTGGGACGGTTTTAAGACGTCGTGTGATAATTCCTCAAGCTCCACTAGAGGGCGACGCGGCTCGAGAGTTTCTCACCGGTGATCATAGACCCAGTTAGTATATATACAATGGGTCCCGCCAATTAATTCTTTCTGAGTCCACTGGCGGACCCGGGACGAAACGCTATTCCTTCTTTCCTTTTCTAAGGTGGTGACCCACTGCATAGACGGTTCAGTCAGATCGCCTACAGTGGTAGTCAAATTTTAAATAACTAAATATAGTAAAGAGAAATAAATTTTGATTTCATTTTGACAACCCTTTGTTTCATCAAATTTATATTATAATTAATCGGTATCGATAACTATCTTAAATACGCCCTACTTGCGGTTTTTAAGACGTCCCAAAGACGTCGTTTAAACGCTTGTTCAGTCCGAATCCAGGCGCTTTAAAAGACGTACCCGGGACGACTTTTTTTGTAACATTCGTCCTTCAGAGGACGTATATAAGCCGTTCGTGGGAAATTCAGGACGTCCCTGGGACGACCGGTACGACTGGGGCGGACGTCCCTGGGACGCCTTTAGGACGGCTGTGTGCTGTGTGGGATATTTATTATCCGCGTCCGGGGTAAATTCAAGGTTTTGAAGGCTATTGAATAGAACCGCAGGCTCTCGTACGTCTTTTGGATTAGAGTATAGCTGTAAAGTTAGCATTATAAGAGCACATTCGAAAAACTTAGCAGTAGAAGCCTTTAAGAAATAACAATGTGCGCTACGTATTTGCTTCCTTCCTCATCTTTCGTTTCGACCCTGCCTGAAACCTTCTAGAGATGTGTTGTTCGCTTCGAAATTGAGTCCGTTGTGTTGGTTGCAATTCATACAGCGAGTGCAGAGATGGCAGTACCAATTTCGTAGAATTCCCTAGAATCCTCCAACTTCTAGCGCATAATGCGTGCAGCAAGCATTGAGCTCTATACTAACTGGAGAGTGAACAGAGCAATGGCGGCCGATCAGACAAGGTACAGAAATTAGTGGGTAGAGCTGTCTCTGTCCCGCGCGGCGTCTTTACCGGTCTATACAGTCTATACCCCCCACCACACGCAAATTTACTACAGGATAGTAGAGATATAGAGAGGGATAGTAGAAAGAAGAAGGATACATGGACACACTATTTTCCCCTCTCTCTCTGATCGCTGTCGCCTCTACTTCTTCCAACTGCTGTTCACACTCCAGTTAGTATAGAGCTCAATGGCAGCAAGTGCAGAAAATAAAAGCATGGGCAGTCAATGCGCATATTACGCGCATGCGTATTTGTCGCTTTACGTGTGCTTCTGTATTTCGAATTCGAATACTGCAAACAAGGGAAAGTAGGGTACTTCCGGCTATATAAGAAAGAAACGCTATAAAATTTGAGCAACTTACACATTTGCTAGTTTTTTAATATGAATTGATAGTTTGAAGTGTCTAATTTTTATTAGTATGACCGAGAAAGCATAAATTTACGTTGTAAAAAAGTTGGAAGCAATATAAAAAAAATGTTCATTTGATTATTTTTTTGTTTTAAAATGAATTACCACATGAATCATAAATGTATTCTTCAGGGGTATTTCATCCTGAACATTTTTCATGTGCTCATGGACCACATGCTCGATTCAAAATTTACTTTTTTCGTCCTCAGTTTCCTTTTACCTCTATTTTGGGTTTTTATGTGGAAGCGTGTAAAGAAATATTCCTGGCTTCATTCTGCCTTATTCGTAATTGTTTTATGTCAGTTGCATTTAAGCCAGAAAAAAGTAATGTTAAAAGCTGGGTACCATTACCCTTCAGTTTGGGGCAGTCTTACCTCACAACACATGTTGAAATAGTTGAAGCAATACACTGCATTGAATTTTCATATCACCAAACGCCAAATGTGAGTTTGAAAGTATGTATAAACATTTCTCCATTTAATGAGAATAATATAAATAATTTATATTACCAGAGCGTGCTGCATTGAACCTTCCTCTTTCGAATGAGACCTCGCCCAGCCCCAAATTTGCTCATATAAGGACAAACAACGTCAGCGCGCAAACCCATGTTTCGAGCCAGATTGTGTCGGTATGCAGCGCGCTGCATTACCCGTGTCACGTGGGGTGTTTACATCCTTAAGTATTTTTAGGTCACTAAAAGAGTTTTGTGACTCAAACGGTGAGCAGAGCGCTCCGCATTCAATCTTCCTCTTTCGAATAAGACCTCGCCCAGCCCAAAATTTGCTCATATAAGGACCAAAAACGAAAAATCCCAAACCCATGTTTTAGGTTAGATTATCGGTATTACAGCGCGCTGCATTACCCGTGTCACGTGGCGTGTCTACCCCCTTAAGTATTTTTTTCAAAAATATGTAAAATACTTACTTATTAATATATCGTTAATTAATTACAGCTAATAATAATAATACATTGCTTCCTGCAACTTTCCGAGAAGTATTATTTTGGCCTAATGAAAAGGGAAAAAATTCCAGCCGTCGCGACTTCTGATACATGGAGAGAATATCAGAAGCGAAAAATGGAGATGAAAAAAGAAAAAGAGGAACAAATAGAAGAAAGAAAGAAAGAAAATGGGACTTGAAAAAGTAAAAATTAAGAAAGAAAAAGATGAAGAGAAAATTAAAGTAAAAAAACTGAACGATTTGGTATTGGTAATTTGAAAATTATTTTCGTTACAGATTTTGTTATATTTTGTATTTTTGTAAATAAAAGACATTTTAAAACTTTAAATACTTTTGTTTATATCTGTTATCCAAAATATAATTATTAGACATTTCAATTGGAAGCTGAATCGCACGTAGATATGTAAGCAGAAAATAGACAATTTTCGCTGAGCAGAAATAGACATTTTATACTTCATATTAAATTGTTTTTAAAAATACTTCTTGTTTATTGTTGCATAAATAAATAATAAAAATCGATTTTTACAATAGCAAAACTCTTACATGATTAGAAATAGGGACATTGACCTTATACCCGATTCCTTAAAGATACCGTTGCGGCGTAACAATGATATTTTGGAATGACGTTAAGTTATAAAATATTCACAAATGTAGCGTAAAAGAACGAGATATCCAATAAACATTTATTGTCATGTAGCATCATCTCTATAGGTTATATTTTCTATCCTTTTGAGGAGGGGACCACATAATTTTGACGGGCGTTACGTAAGAGTAGCCCGTT
Source organism: Andrena bicolor (assembly GCA_960531205.1). Classification (NCBI taxonomy): domain Eukaryota; kingdom Metazoa; phylum Arthropoda; class Insecta; order Hymenoptera; family Andrenidae; genus Andrena; species Andrena bicolor. The sequence goes on from OY482665.1 coordinate 26,840,700, forward strand.
TTATTTTTTTCTTACGGATAACTGCATGTAAAAAAAATGAAACGTGCTACTTTTCGTAACGCGCGTCGATTTGGTGTATGTTTTTCAAAGCGTACGTAAAGAGACAAATACGCATGCGCGCATCAACTGCACGCTTCATGCGCTAGAGGTGGGATAATTCTAGGGAATCCTATGCGCCACCAACGCAACCAATGCACGCATAGACTGAAACGGAACGGTTTTCTCTGCAGTCTATGCGCATAATGCGTGAATTGGAACGCACCCAATATTGTACATGGTGTATAAAAAAAAAAAAAAAAGTTATGAAACGGGGGCAGGAATACATGGGCCGATACGTACGTATCGATACTGGTGATATCGATATTTCATCTGCGATATATCAGTTGTATCGATACTTGGACTGTTAATACGTATCGATACGAAATATCGATACATGTGGGGCTGTATCGCCATCACTACCGCGGAGCGGGAGAAATAAAGAATATGGAATGAAAGGTAAGGACCAAGAAGTGGATCTAGGGAGATATGGAAGAGTCAAGCACCCAGATAGCACAACGTCTGGTAAAGTCTTAAAGACGTCCAAAAGGCGTCGTAAAGACGTCTTGTTACAAATCAAGACGTTCAGACCTAAAATAGACATAAACTAGACGTCTCTAAGACGAGGTGTGCTATCTGGGCAGAGATGCAAGATGCGAAGAATTCCGACTGCAGCGCCCCTTGCGGTGGAGTAAGGAATCTCAGCTCGTGATGTCTCCGCTCTATAGAATAATATTTTTGAGTAGTACATTACACGCAGTGAACCGAGGAAATGCTATGATGCCTGAGGAATTAGCGGTGGGGGTACGCCTCTGAGGAATTAGCGGTGGGGGAAGAACGTCGAGCCAATCAACGCCAAGATTGGAAAGGAAACGGCGCCACCGTGGAGCCAAGCCAAGCCAGGCCAACCAGAGTCGTCGCAGACTCGGTTGTCGATGTTGGTTGGCTGCGGCCTTACTTGCCAGCGTCGACAACCGAGTCCGCGACGACTCTGATTGGCCTGGCTTGGCTTGGCTCGACGGTAGCGCCGTTTCCTTTCCCATCTTGGCGTTGATGAACTCGACGTTCCCCCACCGCTAATTCCTCAGAGGCTTACCCCCACCGCTAATTCCTCAGGCATCATAGCATTTCCTCGGTTCACTGATTACACGGGCTTTTTTGGCAGGATACCGTAACAAACATGCGCGAACGTAGAGTAATGACGGTTTTGATACTGTTGCTCTACGTTCGCGCATGTTTGTTACGGTATCCCGCCAAAAAAGCCCGTGTAATGTACTACTCAAGAATATTGTTCTATAGAGCGGAGACATCACAAGCTGAGATTCCTTACTCCACCGCAAGGGGCGCTGCAGTCGGAATTCTTCGCATCTTGCATCTCTGCCACTGTACACCACTGTAGAAAATGTCGTCACTTTTGAAAATGTGAAAGGAATTACTGTCCTTTCTTTGATCCAAAAACTAATCTAAGTTGAAGTGTTTTAATAATTAGTTGAAAAACTGAGATATATACAACGAAACCATGCATTGTGCTAAAATGTTATCACTCAGAAAGGTAGGTCTAAGCACTTTTGGTACAACATTATTTGAAATGCTATTATTCACAGATATTTCGATTATGAAATAGAATTATGTTTTCTGATTTCAGGAAATTATTTGGACAATTTTGGATGCAATCTGAGACAATGGAATAATAATGTACTCATTCGATACTATTTGCATTGTCACTGTCTCGATGCGGCGTGAATACACCTGTTATTTCAATAAGCTTTATTCCACGCTTTATTCTTAATAAGATATTGTGGAATTGGGTGACCGACAAGAAAGTGAGAAACCACAGTGACGAACACTGCCTAACTCATCGATCAACCAATATCAGCACTTTATAAATGCACCACTGTAAAGAGTTATTGTAACTTATTTTCATTTCAAAATAAAAGGCTGAAATCATATTCCTCACTGTTTTTCATTTGATTTTGCGTTAATCCTACTTTCATTTAGGTAGAAACAACTAATTATACAATAAACAGTATATTATTTTTATGTTACTACTACTTTGGACAATGGTCTTTGAAACACTTAAAATTTTGACAATTATTTCCAAATTTTAATCATCATCATATCAAATGCTTTTATAACAAACTGAAAATCAACATAAACATTTGTCTCATTCGAGTGTAATTAACAGATAATCGCTCTAATACTGAATACAACATATATGAATGTGTAAAACATAATGTTTAGTTAATTTGATCTGTTTAATTTAATTTGTTTCAAAAGGGATGTCTTTTTAACGTTATGATACGCAATTCGGGAATAATGCCAGGGGTTTTGAAGAAGGATAGTGATGCAGTCTTAATTTCATGGAATTTGGATAACGGTGGGTTAGGTTTCTGAAAGCATGTACAATTCCATGAATCTGAAAGCACGTACAATGGTCATGAATCTGAAAACACGAAAATTCATGCTAAATCTAACAATAACCTCATCAAGCATAGAAATGTGTGAACATGAAAATTGAAGCCAAAAACAATTAAATAGAGTCTAACAAAACGCACGAACTTCGTAAACATAAACAAATTAATTTAGAAAATACTATTCCGATGAAATATACGCAGAATATGACGATGCGAATGGAAATTTTGATTTTCTAAACACCCATAATTACATTTCTCGATTTCATAAAAATATCGTTACGACGTAATAATAATATTTTGGAAGGATGTTGAGTTATAAAATGTTCACAAATACGGTGTAAAAGAACGAAATGTACACTAGGCGGCAAAATCGGCTTCCCTCCGGAAATTTGGCAACGTTGCATGTCACTAGAATTACTGAGTTATGCCTAGTGACATGCAACGTTGCCAAATTTCCGAGGGGAAGCCGATTTCGGCCCTTAGTGTATATAGTTCATACTTCATGTAGTGTATATAGATTATTTTTTCTGTCACTTCGAGGAGCGGATTTTCTGTCCTCGAAGCAGGGTGGCGTGGAAACTACCTGCAGCGGTAGTAGGACGAGAGTGGGGTCTACTACCGCCGTCTGATTGGTTCAACGCCAAGAGGAAAATTCACTGACGCCAGCGCCGAGCCAAGTCGAGTGGAGTGTAGCCAAGTGAGGTCGCAGCCAACCAGCGTCGCCGGGGACTCGTTGAGGATGCTGGTTGGCTGCGGCCTCACTTGGCTTCACTCATTTTCCTCTTGGCGTTGATTGGTTCAGACTGGGTAGTAGGACGAGAGTGGCCAACCAGCATCCTCAACGAGTCCCCGGCGACGCTGGTTGGCTGCGACCTCACTTGGCTACACTCCACTCGACTTGGCTCGGCGCTGGCGTCGGTGAATTTTCCTCTTGGCGTTGAACCAATCAGACGGCGGTAGTAGACCCCACTCTCGTCCTACTACCGCTGCAGGTAGTTTCCACGCCACCCTGCCTCGAAGTGACAGTAAATATAACCTACATGCTACATGACAATAAATGTTTATTGGATATTTCGTTCTTTTACACCGTATTCGTGAACATTTTATGACTCAACATCCTTCCAAAATATTATTATTACGTCGTAACGATATTTTTATGAAATCGAGAAATGTAATTATGGGTGTTTAGAAAATCAAAATTTCCATTCGCATCGTCATATTCTGCGTATATTTCATCGGAATAGTATTTTCTAAATTAATTTGTTTATGTTTACGAAGTTCGTGCGTTTTGTTAGACTCTATTTAATTGTTTTTGGCTTCAATTTTCATGTTCACACATTTCTATGCTTGATGAGGTTATTGTTAGATTTAGCATGAATTTTCGTGTTTTCAGATTCATGACCATTGTACGTGCTTTCAGATTCATGGAATTGTACATGCTTTCAGAAACCTAACCCACCGTTATCCAAATTCCATGAAATTAAGACTGCATCACTATCCTTCTTCAAAACCCCTGGCATTATTCCCGAATTGCGTATCATAACGTTAAAAAGACATCCCTTTTGAAACAAATTAAATTAAACAGATCAAAGTAACTAAACATTATGTTTTACACATTCATATATGTTGTATTCAGTATTAGAGCGATTATCTGTTAATTACACTCGAATGAGACAAATGTTTATGTTGATTTTCAGTTTGTTATAAAAGCATTTGATATGATGATGATTAAAATTTGGAAATAATTGTCAAAATTTTAAGTGTTTCAAAGACCATTGTCCAAAGTAGTAGTAACATAAAAATAATATACTGTTTATTGTATAATTAGTTGTTTCTACCTAAATGAAAGTAGGATTAACGCAAAATCAAATGAAAAACAGTGAGGAATATGATTTCAGCCTTTTATTTTGAAATGAAAATAAGTTACAATAACTCTTTACAGTGGTGCATTTATAAAGTGCTGATATTGGTTGATCGATGAGTTAGGCAGTGTTCGTCACTGTGGTTTCTCACTTTCTTGTCGGTCACCCAATTCCACAATATCTTATTAAGAATAAAGCGTGGAATAAAGCTTATTGAAATAACAGGTGTATTCACGCCGCATCGAGACAGTGACAATGCAAATAGTATCGAATGAGTACATTATTATTCTGTTGTCTTAGATTGCACCCAAGATTGTCCAAATACCCAGATAGCACACCTCGTCTTAGAGACGTCTAGTTTATGTCTATTTTAGGTCTGAACGTCTTGATTTGTAACAAGACGTCTTTAGGACGTCTTTACGACGCCTTTTGGACGTCTTTAAGACTTTACCAGACGTTGTGCTATCTGGGAAGCCGTCGACGTTCAGACCTAAAATCGACGTAAAATGGACGTTTTTAAAACATCCTGTCCCAGATTGCACAACGTCTGGTAAAGTCTTAAAGACGTAGAAAAGGCGTATTAAAGACGTCTTGAAGACGTCTTGTTACAAATCAAGACGTTCAGATCTAAAATAGACATAAACTAGACGTCTCTAAGACGAGGTGTGCTATCTGGGGTGCTACCTGGGTGTTTTCGATACGCGCACATAGTACACGGGATAATAGATATGATTTCGGCGCACAGGTTCGGTCAATTTAAAACATTAAAATCAAGCTATTTTGCAATTATTATATAAGTTTCCGACGTTTCGATCTTGTATTTTATATATGTTCTTAACTTTCCTTGAAAATGATCTAAACCAAGATCGAAACGTCGGAAACTTAAAATTGCAAATTAGATAGATTTTAATGTTTTAAATTGACCGAACCTGTGCGCCGAAATCATATCTATTATCCCGTGTACTATATGCGCGTATCGAAAACAACGACGAATGGCGAATATGGAAAACAAAGATGGAAGATAGCAATGCATCGATAATTTCAGATCAGGAACACCGTTCTGAACGGTGCCCAGCACCGATATTTGCACCAATCACAGATTGTGAATGCGGATTTCACGGTGCTGAGGTCTTTCCGTGTAGAGCAGTGTAGAGACGGCCGTGGGCGTGGCAGATGTTGGCAGTTGTTGTCGAACGACCAGACAAACTAGTGTCTCTAAGACAAACCGTTCGCGCTTCCTTTCGATTAAAGTCCAAAGCCTCTTCCATCCCGATCGGTGTCTGATCTGCGGCAAACCAGTTACCACCAAATTGAATCTATTGCGGGCACAAATGTTCGGTGGCATTATCCTCGGAGTAGCTGCTAGCACTGTTGGTGCGGCGTTGCTACCAATCCTTGGTTTCGGCTCGGCAGGAATTGTTGGTGGTTCGATCGCCGCGTCCTGGCAATCGGCTCTCGGTGCAGTCACATCGGGTTCCGCTTTCGCCATCCTCCAGTCGCTGGGTGCGACGGGTTTGGGCAAATTGCTGTTCGGATCGATTGGAGCAGCGGTTGGCGTACTGACTATGTTTGCAAGCTTCTTTTGATTTTACGATGGTCATTAGGCGACTACCGACGCGACGTCAGGTCTTGTCATCTTTTCTCATCGATAGGTATAAAAGGTGTGTCTCTACTAATCTTTGATCTGTTAAAGGTCCAGTTTCCTAGCCGCGGCCGGCCGCTGCTAGGAAACTCGACCTTTAGGGGGCCGTCTCGGCGGGCGTTGAATGTGTGCGTACGCTCACACAGGCTAGGAAAAGCGTGTACGTATACGCGAGTAGTAAACAATCCGTTTCAACCAACTTACGTCGTGGAATCGACAAGAAGGAAGTTTTTGCGGGTACAGTTGCCTTCAGTAGACATCTGTGCAGGGTGGTCTGAGATAATAATGAATTTCTGAATCGAAAACTGACAGAATGAAACTTCAAGGCTTCTCCGTTGGTGGCGCTAATGTACTCGAACCTCATTCTGTCAGTTTTCGATTCAGAAATTCATTATTATCTCAACGTACGGTGGTTATTAGCGTTTAAACGCACCAGACCACCCTGCACAGATGTCTACTGAAGGCAACTGTACCCGCAAAAACTTCCTTCTTGCCGATTCCACGACGTAAGTTGGTTGAAACGGATTGTTTACTACTCGCGTATACGTACACGCTTTTCCTAGCTTGTGTGAGCGTACGCACACATTCAACGCCCGCTGAGACGGCCCCCTTAAGCGGCCTTTAGACGCTCAAAATTCTGCGCAATATTCAATATTGCCATTATTATTGACCGTCTGTGGATCATATTGGAAGGATGGGCAATAATATTCAAAGGTTGTACAATATATATTATATTGTGTGAAAAAGAAGAAAATCGGCCCCTAGACTCTCGATATATTGTACAATATTTATTTGCTTTGTAAATGAAGTTTTTTTTTCACTGGAAAAGGACAATTTTAGAGACCTGTAAAACTTTAACAAAATTCCAATATGATAAAAATCGTACGCTAATGAAGAAAATTTATTTTTTCTAAAGTTAAAATATGAATTTTTTATTTTTTATATTCCAATCGCTTTTGGTGCTGGGGGCCAGCTGGCAAGACATGGCTATAAACAATGTTGTATTACTCCGCTATTTCAAAGCTCTAAGTAACAAATAATGTATGAAAATAAAATTAAAATGTTGCCTAAGATCTAAGAAAAAGATCCCGATATTTCATAGAAAAATTACCTGAGTAAACAAATTTTAAATTTACCCATTCTTTTAGGCGAATAAAATGGTGTACCTCCCTAATGCAGTAGACTTTACTAAAATCGAAAATTCCATCTAACATTCCTTCTACATATTTCTATTGGATGACTGCGAAAAGACTCGGTGAATTCTAAAATTTCTTAAAGTTTCTTTTATAAAAATTTCTGTTAAATATACACTGTTTTAAGTCGGTATTATTATCTGAAATGAAGGAAGGAAGATTTTATAGTTTAATTATTATATGTTAACACTTTATGAATAATAAAAGCTGCCTGCTTTGTAGATATTTTTCGATGAACGACATCAGGTTCAGTTTACATAATAGTATATTTTTACTCGAAATTTCAATAAAGGACGATGAATCATTATCAATGGTCAATAACAGGCAAGTTATATTAATTTGTATACATATGTCTATTAAATCTACCTGTCCCTTTTACACTTCGCAGGATGTTTCTTCTCGTTGAATTTGTGACGACTCATTGTCAGTTTTTATCATTTAAACATTACAATTAAGCATTACATTTTATTTAAAGTCTCGATTTATTCACGACTAATCAATATTTAGACGCTGCAATTGGTGACGCATCACTGGACGTTTTCACGAAAAATCGAGTGAAAAGCTGGTCACAGAAAGTGGCTTTGGGTCACAGATTAATTGAAACACGTTAAGGTCTGCGCACACATATTCGATCCGTGTCAGTTCCGTTCCGGCGTGCCAGTGATAAGAAGAAGAGGGGCGTAGAGGGTCTTCTTCTTACCACTGGCACGCCGGAACGGAACGGACGAGTGTGTCTAGACCTCTAGGCAATGAATATTTTCCTTAGAGCATATTGTAAGCCAATTTGTAAGACTCTCTTAAATCATGGTCTTCAATGACTTTAAGATAAATTATAAATTCGCGCGCAAACCAATCATACGGGGAGACAACATATCAACACAAAACCCTACAATTGATATAATTGCTAGCGGGACCTAAAGATGCGATTTCATTCTGATGCTTGTTTTCAGCGTCAAAACCAGTCACGTGATCGGTCCACGTGACATGAAGCGGAAAAGCTAAACTTTCCGCTACACGCTCGTTCACTCTGACTTGCTCTAACTCGCTCATTCGTTGGATGAGCGTTGGTCACGTGATTGGTTTTGATGCTCAAAACGAGCGTCGAGCGTCAGCATGAAACTGCACCATTAAGGGGGGAACCTGGTGTAGCGGGTCGAAGAAATCGATTTTTTTTTTGCATAAATAAATAGTTGAACATTACGGGAATACGTTCCCAAAGCCGCGAAACGAAATTCGAAAAATTAAAGCAGATATGGCCGGTTTTGCTACGGAGCGCCAGGGTACCAGAAAACTTTAAATGCGTTTTTCTCGCAACGGCAGTTTTACAATTGGCGGATAATGTAACTCCAAAATATTCAACCGATCGACTTGGCCTTGTGCACGGATATTTGTGAACATGTTCTTCACAGAACATAGGTATTCGTATAATGATATTGTTTAAATAAATAACTTTTCTTGCACATTTAAGGGGGAGCCTGGTGTTGCTAGTCGAAAAAATCGAATTTTTTTTTGCATAAATCAATAGTTAAACATCATAATAATATGCTCCCAAAGTCGCAAAACGAAATTCGAAAAATTAAAGCGGATATAGCCGGTTGTGCTACGGAGCGTCAGGTTACCAGAAAACTTGAAACGCGTTTTTCTCGAAACGACAGTTTTACAATTTGCGGGCAATGTAACTCCAAAAATATTCAACCAATCGACTTGGCCTTGTGCACGGATATTTGTGAACATTTTCTTCACAGATCTAAGCTATGGGTATAATGATATTGTTTAAATAAATAACTTTTTTTTACACATTTAAGGCAATATTTCATTGGAAAGAGGGACCTTTTTTCAAGAGGCCGCCATTTGTTCAATTTTGCATCTTTTAAGAAATAAATTGACACGATTCATCCGTACACTCATAAACTAAATGAAAATTGTTCGATTTTTGGTTTTAGATGAAACCAAAAGACGCTACGTTGCCCGCAGTGAACCAATTACGTCGCCAACGGACTGGGCATAAGCCCTTATAACTTTGTTATTTGTTGCTCTTTTTTAATAAATTTTTTTTTATATCTACCTTAACCTGTTAATTCAATATCCCGAAAGTTTCAGAAAGATCGAATAAGTACTTTCTTTAAAAAAAAATTCGGAAAAATGCCTCGATTTTCAGCTAGTTACACCAGGTTCCCCCCTTAATAGTGAAAGGATGAATTAAAATAGGCGTTGAATCTAAATTTGAATTAGACTATAAAGTCTAAAAATCAAATGTTAGACTCATGACAAGCCCACGGACTAAGGAGCATTTTCAAATTCAAAGTAGACTTACTTTATATAATATATACTTTATTACGATAAAAAAGTTATCAAAGTTAACTGCATTTTGCAGATAATACTGTATTGGTAACAATAATATTATTGTTGTACATTGAGCATAACGAGGCAAGTCCCAACATTGGTTCGCATGTTGGCGGTCTATTTAAAAAGAATAAAATACCTTCTTTCGTAACATTAAAATAAAACACTTAAAAATCGATAAGAACTATGACTCTCCTCGCCTGTTTGAACATTTCTCCTTAAGTTAAGCGTAAGGCTTGCCAGCCTCTATTAAAGCTCTAAAATCGTCATCATTTAAATAACTAAGTATTCTTTCAGAACAGCCATGTGGTAACTCAGAGAAATCGTTGAAGAGAACATTGAGAATTTTGTTTCCTTGCTCTAGAAACTCTTTCCTTTTCTCACCCTTTCTAAAATTAATACTTATCATACTACCATATATCGGAAACTTTTCTTTATAATCGCCTGATCTAAAGGCCTCTACTATACTTTCGTTTCTTGCGTACACTGCTAATTGACTTACATTTTTTATCAAGATATCATAAAACGTAACATAAGTATTAACAAACTTCTCGCTCTTCATGCTTGCTACTTCTTTCTCGCATTTTCTTTGAAGACTACTTCTGGTCAACCTATATCCCTTACGATCTCTCCTATAGATCTCTATAGAATCAAAGTATGAGCTGCAGTCCTGATAGGCATCTTCAGAATCATTTGGTTCGTCATCACCACTACTAATTGATAGTAGATCGTCGTTTGCTGCATATGAATTCGCAGCTCTCATCTTAACCATGTGCCTTTTAAGGGTCTCAGCAATGTTTATATAAGTGGAGGCTTCATCATGATCATAATCGTAATCAAAATCAAAATCAAAATCAAAATCATAGTCGAAACCATAATTATTATCGCGACTTGATTCGATACCATCCATAACAAAACGAAGCGCCGTGTAACAACCTTTACTCTTCATAGTAATATCAGCACCATGTTCTAGGAGAGCTGTTACAACTTCTTCGTGACCTCTTTTGGAAGCAAAGTGGAGTGCTGTTGTGCCATATTTATCGGTAGCATCAACACTTGCACCAAATTCTAAGAGGAGCTTGACAACTTTTACGACACCAGTAATAGCAGCTTTGTGGAGTGGTGTAAATGCGTGGCCGTTAAGCGTAGAATTAACTTTGGCACCAAATTTTAAGAGACGCTTGACAATTTTTTCGGAACCACGTTTAGGAGATTCAGCAGCAAGGTGGAGTGGTGTTATCAAGTCGCATTTCGTCGTAGCATTAACATTGGCACCGCGTTTTAGCAAGAGTTCTACAACCTCTTCAGGGCCGCTTTGAAATGCAAAATGAAGAGCAGTCATACCATCGCCGTCCCCAGCATTTATATTAGCTCCTTTCTTCAAAAGCATTTCGGTAATTACTTTGTTACCTCGTTGAGCAGAAAAATGGAGCGGTGTCATGTCATTTTCATCCGTGGAATTAACATCTGCGTTATATTCCAGAAGAGCCTCAACAACTTTCACATATCCTTTGTCAACAGCAGCGTGAAGCACAGTCATAGAATTTTCAACTACAGCGTTCGCATTAGCTCCCCTACTTAACAGTAGTTTGGCAAGTTCTCCCTTATAATTATGATTTGTACAAAAAAATTCAAAAAATCTTAGTTCCCCGCCTGGAACAATAAAATCTATTGGCATTTTTCCAGACTTGTCAGCAGCATTAACATCAGCGCCATGTTGTAAAAGAACTTCAACGATTTCTCTGCGATCATGCTCAACAGCAATATTGAGTAGTTCAGGATGATCTTTTACATTAGCTTTATTAGTTAAAAGTAGTTTAGTAATTTTTAAATCGGCATTCTGAATAGCATAAAATATTGCTGGTTTTCCAGTTTCATCTTGTGCATTTACATCAGCTCCATGGCATATCAAAAATTCGGCTACTTCCTCGTGTCTGTTTTTGGTTGCAACATGTAAAGGTATAGAATCTTTTCCGATTGTCGGGTCGGATAACATAGTAACATCAGCACCGTCTTCTAAGAGTTTTTCAACAAGTTCCACATATCCTTTCTCGACAGCAGGGTGCATAAAATTATTTCTGTCTTCAGGGTTGACAGTAAAACCATATTCAAGCAGGTTCGTAACGATCTTGCGATACCCTATTCCACAGCTCTGCACCGCAGCATTAAGAACGTGGCTGTTGCGTTTGTCATTTAGATCAGGACAATGCTTTAAAATACGCTTGACAATTATTGCATTTCCTTGTTCAACAGCCAAGTGTAGTATAGTTTTATCATTCTTATCTTTAGCATCAATGTTAGCTCCGCATTCTAAAAGTAGCCTCACAATTTTACTATGTCCGTATCCAACAGCAAAGTGCAGTGGCGTTTGACCGTTCTCAAATGTAGAATTAACATCGACACCATATTTTAAAAGAAGTTCAACAATTTTTAAATCTCCTCTGAGCGACGCAAGATGAAGAGAAGGTATGGGGTAACTCCCTAAAGCATTTACATCAGCTCCTTTATTTAACATCAATTCGGTAATTTCTTCATTACCTCTAATAACAGCAAACTGCAGTGGTGTACTACAATTCCTAAACATAGAGGCACACAGAATTAGCATAGGCTCTGTATTTTAAAAGATGCTAAACAATTTATAAATACCCTGTGTCCGCTGCAATACGACGAGAAGTTCTAGCATTGTTTCCCTTACCCTCGACATTGGCCCCTCTAGTTAGAAGAAGGGTTGTAATTTCCGTGCTATTGTTTCTAATGGCAAGGTGCAGAGGAGTCATGCCACTTTTGTCGGCAGCGTCAATATTCGCTCCATGATTTAAAAGCATGTCGATAATTTTCATTTGCATGCTTTGAACTGCGTTGTGAAGTGCTGTATCACCATGTATATTTTCGGCATCCATATTAGCACCTCTGTCCAGAAGCATCTGAACGATCTCTACGTCACCATTTAGAGCAGCGAAATGCAGTGGAGTATTACAAGAACTTTTGTATCGGTTAACTTTGGAACCACTTGTTAAAAGTATCTTAGCAACTTCTGTATGTTTCTTCTCAAGAGCGGTACGAAGTAAGGAATATCCATCTTTCCATTCTTCTGCGTAACATGAACCGTAAGAACTAATTATCTCCCTTACTTTGTCTATTCTTCCTTCATGAACTGCAGTCATGAAAGTGTTACGTTTACATGGTGAATATCGAACACCTTTCCTTTTTCTTGATAAATTCTTCCTGATCTTGTGAAAAAAATTCAAACTCGTGTTAAATATAATATTGTATACAATTATTATATGTCGGGGAGACCAGGACTGGGTGTCACAAAGGGTAGGTTGACTAATTGTTAATAACTTTGAAGTGACAAATGCTCTACCGCGAAAACATTTACTATAGAAAGGACTAACTTCTACCATGCCATGCATTTATGTCCAACCCCACGATCGCACGTTTTTAACAGTTATCAGTGTTTGTGGAAAAATTGACTACGTAATTAAATATTTCTTCTTAAAGATTTTATTTTTTCACGCTCTATATAGTTACAATAGAATAAATGTTAAGGGACTATTTTAAAGTTTGTTTATTAGACGATCTATTGTCATAGTATTTTTGTTTATACATAAATAATTGAAGGTTATACAGGTTATTAAAGTCAAAATGATCGGTTGGGCTGGTTGACTAATAACGGTAATAAGGTTTAAATTGTTATTTTATTATTCATAAAGCGATTTTTATTTTTTGTTTAAATTTCACGATGTTATAAATACATTATAATTGATGTTTTAATTGAAAAATTTTTTAGCATATTATTAAAATATGAAAGAAAGAAATTAATAATGAACTAATTTTATAATGAAACAACTCTATTTAGTCACATTGCGTTATTTTATTACCACTGAGATAAGTAACTAATAACGTTTTTTTTTACTGATTTTATGTACCTATAGTCAACCTATCCCATCATGTAAGTGACCAGCATGGAAGGTGTTAGAAAAACATTAAACTACCATAATTGTTGTCGCATTGAGTCTACATTAATAATTTAATCATATAGCCAAATGTATGCCCTATGAAATATACTAACCGATCTAATGATATTTCGCCCACACAATTTATTAAAAATCAAAAACTGAAAAACCAGCCAACCAGCTCCGGTCTCCCTTATAATATACAGAAATTAACTTATCAAATAAAATTACTTACTTTGTTGGAACTTTCCCTCATTAGATGTGTTACTAATTCTTCAATTTCGTCGTCACTACTACTACTAGATTCTAATAATGCTAATGCAACTAATAATTGTCTGGCCATTTCCATTGTTACGTTATTCACCAACTGTTGGATGGCACCAAAATATTTGAAACTGCTCAAAACTGCTGTAGCGACACCAAGCGACGCTACTTACGCTAGTATACCTACGCGGAAAAAGGCATATTCCCAACGGTCACCAACGGTGCTCAGCACCAGTGCCCACGGGAAAGGGCCCCACGAATCCGGATTACGCTCCGTAACGCATGCGCGATGATACGCGATGACATTAACCAATCAACGCCAAGACGGTAAACAAAACGGCGCCACCACTAAGCATGCGGCATCCTCTACTAACCTAGTACAGATCGCGCAATGTAACTTTGCCTCCGAGCGGCGACCAACGGCGAGTCATGGCCAACTCAGTCGCCGCTGGTCGCCGCTCGGAGGCAAAGTTATATTGCACGATCTGTACCCACACGGCACAACGTCCCAGATAGCACACCTCGTCTTAGAGACGTCTAATTTATGTCTATTTTAGGTCTGAACGTCTTGATTTGTAACAAGACGTCTTTAAGACGTCTTTACGACGCCTTTTGGACGTCTTTAAGACTTTACCAGACGTTGTGCTATCTGGGGTCCGGCAAAGTCCCAAAGACGTTTAAACGGCGTCCCAAAGACGTCTTGGGGACGTCTTGTTACAGATCAGGACATTCAGACCGTCTGTACAGCCTGATCTGTAACAAGACGTCCCCAAGACGTCTTTGGGACGCCTTTTAGACGTCTTTGGGACTTTGTCGGACGTTGTGCTGTGTGGGTAGCTAGTAAAGTATGCCGAATGCTTAAGCATTTGCTTAAGAATAAACAGCAATAAGTAGCGACTATGAATACCGTCTTTTGTGTCACCACTGTTGTTAGTGTATTCTTTTAATACTCGGGTCCAAATTTTTGGTTTTACTTTGTAAAAACTGTGTTTTTGATGGAATACCCACACAGCACAACGTCCGGCAAAGTCCCAAAGACGTCCAAAAGGCGCCCCAAAGACGTCCTGCGGACGTCCCGTTACAGATCAGGACATTCAGACCGTCTGTACAGCCTGATCTGTAACAAGACGTCCCCAAGACGTCCCCGGGACGCCCTTCAGACGTCCCTGGGACCCCGCCAGACGCCATGCTGTGTGGGTATGAACGATATTTGCCAATGGTAACTTTGGAATTTCGATAGGAATGTTTAAGAGGGTTTTTGCTATGATAATTCAGATTTAGAAAGCTCTTCTTTCTTTATTTTCTTTAAAAATGAGTTCCAGATATTGCAAAAAGGTGATACAACTCTTTACAATTGATGTAAAATCACTACATATCTTCTTATTTTCATTGTTGAGGTTAACAGCTCCACGAAAAAATACTCCCAAGTTGAACTTGCAATACAAAGAAAAATATTTTTAGGAACCTGACTTGCCTATTATAGAAAATACAGCATAATTTCATGTAAACCGTATAAACATTTAAATTATCTTCCCAATTTAAACTTTATTTCATGTAGAACTCATTTAAACGCAGTACAATTCAATTACACATCAGTAAAATATCCAGAAATCCCAGAAAACGTATAAAAATGACAACAGGTAAAAAGAAATAGGTAAGTTATTTAAATAATACCACTGATTTAGGTATATGCAAAATGAACTTGTCGTGATGTACTACATTCCAAAAGTGACTGCATACTTAGATGAACATTACATCAGTTACATGTGATTTCTACTACTTTCATTGAATTATGTAATTGTTCAAACAAGCTCGTATCGACTAAATTTACAATAAAAATAAAAACTTAAATTCATTTGAAGATGGAACGAAATATTTCAAACCAAATTTCGCGCCATAAATCAGTTTCATGCGCGGATACAATGCGCATTCCACAACCGTCCGCTAGATGGCGCGCAACTTCAAATCCCCCGGTAAGCGTTCTACTTTACCCCGCGGTCAAATTTTCCAAACACCTTTCTCGAGCAATAAATAAATAAACAATTTCGTTACCAAAATTGAAAGTATAATCGCTACGCGGTTTAAAAATCAATTTTCCCCAAAAAGAAAAACCCAAGTATCACAAAACATTTTTATTCTCGCGACTCAAGTTTTCGGACGGAGTCAACGCCTTTTCAATCGCACCATAATCCTTTCCAATACATTTAATCCACAAAAGTTATTGGGAAACCAAGTGGAGGCGTGACTTAGATTTCAACGCTGCGGTGGTAAGTTAGCGAACTATTGCAAGTAGGCCCGGATCCCACCAAACATTCCGAATAAGTATTTATTAATCGAAGAAATAAGAGTTTAGTGTTTAAAAAAATTTAAAAACACTCGTTTTTCACAAAATGTCTATATAAATACTGATAATCGTATGGAGTTCGACGGATTTCGGCCTACTCACAGTAGTTTAATTTTCTGTCACTAGTTGGCGTATCGAAATTCTTGGTTTTACTGTACTTGGTTTCCCAATACCTACGATTTTTCGAAATGACGAGTACTCGGAGAAATTATAGTAAAAAATTTACAAGGTGTTTCAGTGTCGAAATGATCGAATTGAAGTGAAATCCGGCGTCTGCAAATCAGGAGTGTTCCTCCGCGGCACATGGTAACGCGCTTGCGGAGATTACTTTTCACGAAGGCTCTCCAATGCGGGCCTAAAGAGTGGTGTAACGGGACGATAATGCCAAAGAGATCCCTCCAATGCCCACCGGAGAAGAAGCTGAAGCCAAATCAAAGGTCGAGGAATTCGAGCAACCAAACCACGGCCGAACAGAACCTCAACGTTTGCTGCACGTTTGTTGACATGATGCAGAGTGAGACTCAACCGGAGGAGGAGCAGTGCAGCGTAGCACAGAAACCACGACCCAACGTCACCTATTTAGAGACGCCTGTTAAATCGGAAAACGACAAAAAGGAGTACAGGTAACGGAGGAGCACACAGCGTACACTGCAGCTTCTGGTTCAGCCAGTAGCACAGCTTCCAATCAATCATTTATGCTTCGTTTAGGGTGATCCAGCTGGAGAATGGCTTAACAGCTTTGCTGATCGCAGACACGTATTCGGTGGTCTCTCAAGAAGACGACAACGAAGATAAAGGTGAACGGACGATAGACAATTGTAATACGCCTTTATCACTTACCGCCAATTAGTCCTGTCATAACGTTTGGTAGCCCGTAAGAAGTATAAATAATCGTTACTTATCAGTGGATGCGATACCTAGCGAGCAGGAAGACACAGATGATGATGATGACGATGATGAAGTGGATGATGGGAGCGAGAGTGACAGGGTGGACGAGACGGACGACGATCAGTCCGACGGCGATAGAACGAATGCAGAGGAATCCTCTGCATGTACGAAACGGTTGAAGAGAGAAGAGAAAATGGTATCTTTCATTGAAATACACGGCTTGGCGTTTAAGGAATCATTAAATGTGTGTTGTTAATATTCTTAGAGTGCTGCATCGCATATTTCTTACACAGGCAGCGTGTGGTTTATCTGTGGGCGTGGGAAGCTTCAGCGATCCGCCGGAGATTCCAGGCCTGGCGCATTTCCTGGAACACATGGTTTTCATGGGATCTGAAAAGTACCCTCAGGTAGCAGCTCCGAACACACAGCTATCGGAGGAGGTACCTTAAATCCACAGAGTATCTCGGAGTAACGTGTAATAAATTTGCAGGAGAATGACTTCGATGCATTTATTAAGAAAAGAGGTGGATCGGACAATGCCTCCACTGAATGCGAACTGACAACGTTCTATTTTGAGGTGCAGGAGAAGCATCTTCTGGCAGCTCTCGATCGTTTTGCTCAATTCTTCATTAAACCCCTGATGAAGAAGGATGCTATAACCAGAGAGCGGGAAGCCGTGGAGAGTGGTATGCATTTATGCCTGTTTAGCGAGGAGAGCATTATTTAGAATATCATGTAGTAGTAGTATTTATTAATTCCAGCCTTCACGGCCTCGGAATGGACTTGGTTTAAAAAATTTCTTATCCACACGCATTCCTCCATTCCATCTGATCCCCTTTCTCCTCCCCGCGCTCTCCTCTCCCGCTTTCCCTTCTCCACACCCGCCAGCCATCTTACTACTTCCTCCTTTACGCTGCCCGCTACTACCGCTTCCATTCTGAGTTCGCACCGCTCCAGTTCCACGCAATCTTCTGTTAAATGCTTCAATGTACCCCAATCCTGCTTACACAATACACACCTCCTGCTCTCTTCATCCAACTAGTATCTGTCCCATTCCTCCAAATTCCCGCACCTCGCTCTCGCTATCAGTTTCTGATTGCCTCCACCATCTCCCTTTTCTAAGTACTCTGCTCTTACTCTAGTTCTAATATATTTATGCCTCTCGTTATACCTAGATACCTATATTCTATTATACTGCTCCTGCCTCTACACCTCTTGGCCTCTCCTCTTAATTATATTCACCTAGAACATCATATAATAACATCGAATTATTTGTACAGAATTCCAGATGGCCTTACCCTCCGATTTTTATAGAAAAGAGCAGTTGTTTTGTAGCTTCGCGCGACCAGATCATCCAGCAACGAAATTCAGCTGGGGTAACCTGCTGACATTGCGGGACAACGTGACGGACGTGAAGCTCTACGAGGAGCTGCACAAATTCAGGGAGCGCCATTACAGCGCTCACAGAATGAAGCTTGCTGTACAAGTGAGTGGCTACTACGTTGAACCAAGTTTCAATTTCAACTGGACGAAGTAAAATCGCTCATCTCCGTAGGCTAGACTACCGCTGGACGTACTGGAAGACTACGTGATCCAATGTTTCGCGCATGTACCGAACATCAATCTGCCGCCGGACGACTTTACGCCGTTCAAAGGCGTGGAATCCTTCGACACGCCGAGCTTTAGACGTATCTATAAAATTAAACCCATAAAGGATATCTGTCAAGTATGTTTTATACTTCCGGAAATTGTAAGTTGGAGGAACCCATGGCGCAGCAATCATCTGTTATACTTGTTGCAGATAGAATTAACGTGGGCGATGCCACCGTTGCACGACTTGTACAGAAGCAAGCCGCATCAGTACGTGTCTTGGATCATCGGGCACGAGGGAAAGGGCTCTTTGATTAGCTACTTGAGGAAGCGGATGTGGTGCCTGGACATCTTCAGCGGGAATGGGGAGAGTGGTTTCGAGCACAGTTCCATGTACGCGTTGTTCAGCCTGTCGTTGATGCTCACGGAGCAGGGCCACAAGCATTTAGACGAGGTATTGGACGCGATATTCTCCTTCATCAATCTGATGCGCAGAGAAGGGCCCCAGAAGCGATTATACGACGAGATTCATCAGATAGAAGAAACGAGTTTCAGGTGAATGGATATCCACGGTAGAGCTGTAATTATTCGACCAGTCGAATAATTCGAATACGAACAATTTTTTCGAATAATTTCGAATACGAATAATTTCTTCGAACATTCGAACGTTCGAATAATCAGGAGTATTCGAATATTCGGAGCAATCGAATTTCGGGTTGTATCGAATAGGAATCTGTATGATTTGTTCATACTTTATGGTGAAATTCTTTTTATATTGGCCTTTACAATTATTTGTTTTTCAAACGAATTGTTCCTATTCGGTACAATCAGAAATTCGATAGATCCGAATATTCGAAGAAATTATTCGAATGGTTAAATATTCAAAGAAATTATTCGAATGGTCAAATATTCGAAGAAATTATTCGAATTCTGTGGTAGTGGAAGAAATTATTCGAATTCTGGGGTATTGGAAGAAATTATTCGAATTCTGTGGTATTGGAAGAAATTATTCGAATTCTGTGGTATTGGAAGAAATTATTCGAATTCTGTGGTATTTCGAAGAAATTACTCGAATTCTGTGGTATTGGAAGAAATTATTGTGGTATTCGAATATTCGTTACAGCCCTATTCCACGGTCGATAAGACCAGAGCGAACAAGCTGAAAGAAATATTATGATTTCAGATTCGCGGACGAGGTACCTCCAGCGGAGTACGTCGAGGACTTGTGCGAGAACATGCACTACTTTCCACCCCGCGACTACATCACCGGGACTAACCTGTACTTTGAATACAATCCGGAGGCTATAGAGACTTGCCTGGGCTATTTAACTCCCGACGATGTGAACATCATAATCTTCGACAAGAAATTCAACGACGAAGAGTTCGACAAAGTGGAGCCCTGGTTCAAAACCAAGTACACGGACACGGAGATACCCGCCGAGTGGACGGAACGCTGGAGAACCATCGAGCCACTGCCAGAGTTTCATTTACCCTTGCCGAACGTCTTTCTCACGAATGACTTCACTATGATCCCCATATCGCCGGACTTCCCCAAGTATCCCACGAAAATATACTCCAACGAAATATCCGAGGTGTGGTACAGACCCGACCCTAAATTCGGCCTACCGGAGTGCTACATGTACTTTTACATTATATCGCCTATGGCCGTCTGCTCGCCTAAAAGGTAAATGTGTGGGAGAACCTTTCTAGCGGGAACATTAACGAAGAAAGATATTTTCTTGAATTTCCAGCGCCGCCCTGATGGACTTATTCGTCGCGATACTGAAGCAACTATTAGTCGAAGAGCTGTACCCAGCTACAGCTGCCGAGCTCAACCACGAGATCTACACGAGCGACAAGGGTATCGTGGTCAAAGTGAATGGATTTAATCAGAAGCTACCTGTAAGAAGCTACTTTTAATCTCGCCGTAGAATATCTCTGCGTCAGTGTCCTCTCACCTTTCGTTTCCAGCTTCTACTGATCACCATCGCCAAGTGCATAGCAGAATGTCCAACGCTTATAACTAAAGAGCTGTTCGAGGTAATGAAGGAGGAGCAGATCAAGACATATTACAACACGTTCTTGAAGCCGAAGAAGCTGCTCAAGTACGTGCTAGCTCGTTCAGTTGATAAAGCTTCTGCAGACGCCTTTATTCACTAATCATTTCAGAGACGTGAGGCTATCGATTCTGATGTTGGTTCACTGGCCAGCCATGGACAGGCACGTGGCCATCACCGGCGTCGAGTTCCACGAGTTCCAGAACTTCGTCAGGCACCTGACGGACCACGTTTACATTCAGTGCTTGGTGCAGGGCAATATGACGAAAGAGGACGTTATCAAGAACGTGCACGAGTGCGTGAAGACGCTGAAATGCGGGCCACTGCTGCCGAACACCTTGCCGCAGATCAGAGTCGCTCAGATACCGGTGGGCTCTCACTACTGCAAAGTGAGGAACTTCAACGAGACTGACGTGAACTCCGTCGTGATGAATTATTACCAGTCTGGCGTAGCGTCTGTCAGGTTGTCGGTCATCATCGAACTTCTCATAGTGAGTCCTTTTACTTACAAAGCTCGACATCGGATCGTAACTAGGGCTGGGGCTATTCGAATATTTTACAAGTATTCGGATGCTACAAGTAAACTTCGAATATTTAAGTATTCGAATACTACTCGAATATTTAAGTATTCGAATACTACTCGAATATTTAAGTATTCGAATACTACTCGAATATTTAAGTATTCGAATACTACTCGAATATTTAAGTATTCGAATACTACTCGAATATTTCAGTATTCGATGTATTTTTATTGTAACAAATTTTACGAAAAATTTAGTTCCTCCAAATGGAAATTTTAACGTAATAAATTAAAAAAGGTTTTGATTTCAACAAAATTTACGAAAAATTTAACCTTTTCCAATACAAATTTTAACCTAATGAATTAAAATAGACTGTAATTTCAACATAGTTTACGAAATATTCCCCCTCCCCCATACATCAGTATTCGAATAGTATGATGTGAATTAATCAAGTTAGCTTACAAGATTTCACGCTGACAAACTAACGAACTTACAACTGAAACTAAATAAAAGCTTGTAAAGAAATGAACCTAAAGAACTTGAATTAGAATTCACAACAGTATTTGAATACTTGGATATTCGAATACTTGGATATTCGAATTATATTCGCCAAATAATTGAGCAACTGAAGTATTCAAATACCGAAAAATTCGACAAATAGATCCAACCCTAATCGCAATGAAGGTTTCTAAACACTCCCCTTTCAGATGATCATGGAGGAGCCGCTTTTCAACCAGCTGCGAACGCAAGAGCAGCTCGGCTACGACGTGTTCTGCCTTCTGAGAGACACCTTCGGCATCCTCGGCTATTCCATCACTGTCTACACCCAGGCGGACAAATATTCCACGGAGCACGTCGACAGCAGGATCGAGGATTTCCTAGAGGTGTTCAATAAGATCCTGGAAGAGACCTCGGAGAAAGACCTGGACAGCGTGAAGGAGGCACTGAGCAAGCTCAAGCAGTGCGCCGATATACATTTGAGAGAGGAGGTGTCTAGGAACTGGGGAGAGATCACCACGTGTGATTACATGTTCGACAGGATCGAGAAGGAGCTGAAGACGATAGAGCACATTAAGATCGACGAGCTAAGAGAGTGGATGAGCGCTCATACGGCCAACGGGAGCAATCTGAGGAAACTCAGCGTGCACGTGGTTGGAACCTCTAAAGCCACCGACAAGGAGAACAACGAAGAAGAGCTGCGCACGGACAAGACGCACTGTAAGTGGGCTGATTTTCTGTAACGCGCATCTGCGATTCGATCGCGCCACTGGTGATATTGTTGTTTATCTTTCAGCTGATTCTAACGCGGAGATAAATGGAAGTGCAAAGTATGCAGTTAGTTATGTTCCTGTAACGAAATGCGAGACTGAGAAATCTTCGGCGCACCACATCACTGACATACAAGAGTACAAAAGTTGCCTGTACAGTTATCCAGTACCCCACACTGTCTTATGATACTAGATCCTCCTATGAAATTGATAGTTACATTTAAACCACTTGTCGAACGAACAACAACACCGAATAAAGATATAATGAATGTTACGAATGTCACGATTGGATCGGTCGATTAAATAAAATGATTGAGCGATGATTTTACTACTAGTCCTTGTGTTCGCAATTTACGCGGTTGATTTTTTTTATAAAATAGGTAATAAAGTTGCGCTGTTAAATTTTTCATAGTTCTTTTTAATTGTATTCAAGACATGACAACACGTTTCAATAAATCATTAAACTTCCGAAAATGTCAGCCAACCATCTCCGAGAACCTCTCACACGAACAGCTTTCTTACAAAACTTTACTGAAAAGTTTGTTTCCTTTACTTCGAATCGTGCAGTGTACTGCAGACGCTTTCTTTTTTCCTTCCTTCGACTCAACAGAGGATCTGTGAAACCTTAACCGTTCTACTTTGCATGTGTGTTGTGTAATTGCATTTTATACAAAGAAAAGAAACGAAGGTAAATATATGTTTAAAAGAAACAAACTTAAACTATCTGTCATTGGAGGAAACTTCTCTGCTCTTGTCGGGACAAAGAAAAGAAAGTTATTGTTCTTTCAGCTTCCCAATACATAATCATCAGTTCTAATTTCGTCTCTCAAGGGCGCCGTGTTCGCTCAACCAGCAGAGCAGTTGTATTCCAAAGAACAGATTTACAGCAAAAATGGGTCGATGCAATCTGAATACTCTAAATCGTTACAACATCCATTAAAGTGCATTTTGCATTTAATATTTCGAATAATTATTGAATATATTGGTTTTCCTTCTTTCGCAGTATTATAAGAGTTTGCCACTACATTTATATAATGATTACCTCCTAGTTTCCAAATATGTAATCCGCTTTAAAAGTACTTTAAATGCGACTTTTCTTTAGCTTTATAATAATTTTCTGGTTGCCTCGTGTTTTCGCCAGCACTGATTCTTCAGTTTTCTTTGTTCACTTTTGTGTTCTACCTTTTCGCACGCCCGTTCCTAAATTATTCAACAATATCGAAAATCTTTAACTTGCCTTCCCTATTTTTTGCCTTTCTGTCTGTTTTCTTTTTTTGCTCTCTTTAAATATACGACTAATTAATAAGATTTCCGTGCTCTGCCCCTCCAACCCCCTCGGTTCTGCTTTTGAAAAAACGCGATTTTACTTTCGGCCTTCCGACTAGCAAAAGCATAGAATCAGCTCTGCTTGACACTAGACATGAATGGGGGTATATGTTACAACAGTAAGTTACAAGGTAGAATAATCCAACAAGAATACATCGATGTGACTGTATAGAAAAATGCAAGGACCAGAATGGGTCGGTTGTCTGGTATCCGCGAAGCTTCTCTCGAGCGCATCGGAAAAATTATCGACTAATACAACCGGCTAGTACCTTCTTTTTTGCACATACGAATACGACAGGCGCAGCATTTAAATCATTACGCAGCAACGGTTCCAACATCTTTGTACCAAGGAATAGCAACTCGAATACATACTTATTGCGTTTTACAATGGTTTCGCTACTGCCGCAGACCAACTACACTACCCACCGACCCATACAGGTTTAAAGAGAAAAAAAAATATAACATGATTATTGACAATATCATAGCGCATGTACAAAATTTTTCATCCTCTTTCGCGGCGGGGAAGTAATGACCACCTCGCGTACCTTCTGTCGACGGACAGAGTGTGCGCAAAAGGGCCCGTCCTCCCCCGCAGCCTTTCTAATCGAGACACCCTTCGCATTCTCCATGCGCTACGCACGGTGATCATCCATTACTCTGTTCAATTATGCATTACAAAACAAAAAGAGAGTAAAAACGAAATTAAACATACAATGATTATAAATTGTAACATATAATGATTACCCTCCGCACGCGCTTGTATTTTAATCATTTTATTTCTCTGTTGCTTCCTTTAGCTATGAAAAATAATAGCAGAATATACGTTATGTAGTATTTAATAAGAATATATAAGGACGGGGCCCACATACGTTTGCAGCTACATTGATAAGTGTTTAATCCATTACGTCTTTTTTTGGGGTATTTTCATTACATTATTAATAACTTTTTGTATTTAACTGTCTGCTACCGTACTTTTAATATATCTTGTTAATAGGTATGCAAGCGAAGAAACTATGGTAAAGAGAAACTTAAAATTTAAATATCGAGCATCACGGCAACTCAATATCTCTTTTCTCTTTCGCCCCTCCCCTCCGTATCGTCCAGGGCTTCGCCCCTGTTTTTCAATGGATCGCTATCAAGAATCTACTCGGCGCAAAGCCACGTTAAAAGAGAAATGAGAAGAAACATTAAAATGTTTTAATGCCCATCGGTTGCGTGCTTCTATAGAGATACAGTGAAACAATAATACAACGCGTTATTGACATCGTCGTCGTTATCGTTATTTTTTTGTGGCAATCATTTAAAACAAATCGTTGAAATTAAATGATCCGCTCAGTTTTCACGATATATATTTATATATCTTTTTCTCTATGTATATACACGCACGCACGTGCGTGATTTTTGCGAAAGGACCAAAGACTCTACTACAATATTATTAGAAATCAAAACGAAAGAAGTAGTAATTAAGAAGGGGACAATAGCAACAATGAAAGAGAAACGAATAGCGAAGCGGCGAACATTCTCCCCTGTTCTTTTCTGTCATAGACACCGCTGCCATCGACATTTGAATCTTCTCTAACAAAAGTTACGCGTAGCGTTGATAACATTTAAAAAAAAAAGGAAAGAATCATAAACGATTCGCAAAAAAGATCCATGTTGCACAGGGATGTTACAATTAGAAAATAAGAAGCAGAAAAGAAAAACGAAAAGTAGTTTACATTCTCGTTCGATCGTTTCTCACCTAAAGCATTTATATGATCGCATATTCCACCGACATGTTGACACAACGAGGAGTTAGTGCGCCTTACTTTTAAGTACAATTAATTTTCTTTCTGTTCGAGAAGATCATTCATAAAATTGGTTACGCTCTAAATACACAAAGAGAGAGTTATTTTCTCGGCGTTTTCCCTTTTCTCGCGGATACGTCCTAGCATAGACAAGGTTTCGTGGGCCCCTATATTTTTTTTGCTCGTTATTCCTTTTTCCTTTTATTAATCCATCTACTTATTACAACGAAAAGCAGGCACCAGTCAGGCGCGCGCCTGTTCTTTACGTCGATCATGTTATACGCAAGTTTCCTTTCATCTTTTCCCTTCCATTTCTCTTTTCCCTCCTTTTATTTATTTTTGTCTCTAGTACACATTATCGTTTACTTCTGCTCTGTTGTATTTTATTCAATATGGATTTCGTTTATTTTAGCCTCTCCGTTCGCGCCATTTCCATTACATCCCGTATGCTTTTGGCTTGTTCGCGTCGTTTTACTTATTATCAATATTATTATCGTTACGTTAAATTATCCCTTTGTTTATTTATTTATTGCGTTACTCATATCAGTGCAGCAGCAACTGATCTCGTGTTGTATTATATCGTGTTCAGTGTCTTTCTTCATTATTCCATCATACTTCCCCCTTTTTATTCTGCGTTTTCCGGCATATATTTCGTTAGGATGATCGGTTTCTCTCGCCTCGCAAAGAAAATCCATCTTTCTACCTTCGCCGCGAAAGCGTAAAGTGGCGTTTTTTAATCTCAATTATCATTATCATTTTACATCCATTCTCGTCAGATCTGAAAAAGTCTGCCTCTAGATTAAACGTTGCATACGTCGTGTAGGCTCGTGTGTACGATTAAAGTCCTTCAATTTCGAATGCTCAAGGAACATGTATCATTTGCATACTGTGTTTAAAGAAAAAAGAAAAAAAAAACAACGCGCTTGTGTCTAACTTGTGACTTGGAGTGTGTGTTCGCGTGTGTGTACATTGAAGTTCAGAAATTATTCAACGAAACATGACCCGTCCATTTCGAATCCTCCACCTGTTTTAATTGCATTGGGAAAACTGTTTATTATATGCATACGCCTTGATAGCTCGAAGCCGACATTGAGTTATATGTTTATCTTTTTATCTGCTTAACAATTCAGTTTCTGTAATCTTCCCCCACCCCCCATTTTCCATCCTCCCACCTCTGTTCTCGTATTTCAGAAAGCAGCTCAGAGCTCTGAGAGCTTTGGAAACGCAGAAGAATTAATGAGACTTTATTTTTGTTACCGTTCCCACCCTTTATACAGTTTAAATCACGGATGTGAAACACGTTCAACATACCATCATCATCGTCTAAAGCACTTTCCCCCTGAATCCCGCTCTCAATGATCTTAATTACCCGCTTAATTCCCTCAGGCTCATTAACCGTCCCTCAAATTATATAAAGTTTCTCATTGTCTTAATGCATTTTACGCGATAACAAATCTACAAAAATATAACATTTTTTCTTTTTTTTATCTTATCTCTCATTTATATTATCTCAATAAATGGTTTTCTCTCTCTCTCGTTCGCTCTCGCTCCCTTTTACTCATTTTTTTTCTATTTGTTTGTTTAATTATCTCTGCACTTATAGACACATATCCTTTGCCCCGCACACCTGCTTTTTTTGCATATTTTTTTTATCTTTTGTTTTTCCTTAATAATCGTGTTCTGTCGTGCTGTCTTGTTTCTCTGTTTATCCTCCCACCACTTCCTCCCTTTCTACACACATTTTTCTTTATGTATACATCATACTTTTACCGGATAAAAGAACTTCCCATCCTTTACACTCCCAATGATCTTTGGTAGAAAGTCTTTCCGACTATTCTACTCTATAAATAGTATTTTTTTTCTTCGTTTAACGTAATCATTCCCTACCGCCCGAGGCATTGGCGCCGACGAGGCGCTCGCGACCCCGGGCTTCTTTTTATGTACACCATTCACACTGTCACTTCTAAAGTAACTATTCGTATGTACAATTAAACGGGGAACATATGTGTATATATATATATATACATATACATATATATATATATATATACATATATATATATATTTATATATATCAGCTTTGAAAGTATGCCGCAAGAAGCCCGATCCCGAAGAAGGAAACGAAATTCCTTCAGAGTTTCTCCGGAGCATTGCAAATTTCCCCACGGTATGATCTACCACCCTAATGACGCAGAACCCTCGGCTAGATTGCAGCACACGCTCCAAAGCGATAAGAGGCGCACCGCGAGAGTAGCTCTTTCAGAGAACCTCGCCTTTTTTCAATAGCCGACACTCTCTCAGTGCGCCACCAAGATCCACGGGGTCGCATATATCGTACATAAAATTGTAATTCGTACCAAACTCGCGCATTCCTCACCCTCAAATAAATATACTCGCACGCGTGCAACGCTCCCATCTCCAGCAATTAGCGCGTGCATCACATCCCACGTTTATATATACATCTTATGCTCGCAGCACATTCTCTCACAGCAGCTATTCTCACGTAAAAAGAAAAAGAAAAAAAGAGGACAATTGCTCTCCCTTTTACGACACACACATCATTCACCCTTTCGCTCGCATACTAGACGCACAGACACTCGCCTTCCCTCGCATCCACAAGACTTACGCGTATAATATGCTATGTATAGGGAACCTCTAATCTAAATCATATATAAATATATATTTTACCTATATGAAAAGCATCAGTCTCCATTTGCTAATGAATATCTCAGTACCCTGTCTCGCGGTTTATCTACAAGAAACACTCAACCACCCCCGACCCTTCTTATTGAAAGGGGAGGGTCCCCTGTCTGTCTGTCAGCGATGCCCCCCTTTTCAGGAGATCAGAGCACTGAGACCGTCAATGCGAGCGTTTCATATAATACCGGAAAATATATATTTTCATTGTAAAAAAAATAATCACACTTCTTAAGAATTAAATACTTATAGCAGCTGACGACGACTTGTTCTCGTTTAGTAAAATTAGCGCACGCATACACTAATCAGTCGAGTTCATCCCATTGGTGATCAGAGCGGAGCAGTTAGAAGCCAGGCCCGTGCCCGCGGCACAAGCACGATCTCTCATATTTTTCTCTCCCCCGGTTTTCTGTCTCTA
Source organism: Andrena bicolor (assembly GCA_960531205.1). Classification (NCBI taxonomy): domain Eukaryota; kingdom Metazoa; phylum Arthropoda; class Insecta; order Hymenoptera; family Andrenidae; genus Andrena; species Andrena bicolor. The sequence goes on from OY482665.1 coordinate 26,869,306, forward strand.
TTTTTCCGCTTTTTTTTTGTTTTGTTTGTTCGTTTGTTCCGTTACGAGTTTTCTGTTTTTCTCTCCCTGTTCTAGTTCTCGCTCGCCTCGCTCTTATCTTACACAACTGAATGGTACGTTTTGGCAGTGAGGACATCGTATTTTTTGTGTTGTTTTTTTGTTTGTTTTCGTGTACATACGTCGGAAACGGGTCTCTATCCTGTTGTGTGTGTTTTACATATCTCGACGCATCGTTAACCGATGCCTTGTCTCCTACATTAGTTTAATTAGTTTGGCCCCATCAGAGCTTTAGACACTTCGTCGAGTGATTCTGCGCGCGACATTTGAGAGCCCGCCGGTATTGTGCGAAATCATGCTAACGATGGGTATCTACGTGTCGAAGCACCAAACGTGAGCGAAAAGAATCTCAACAATTCCGTTTACCTTTTCTCGATCGAGCGCGAAAATGAGAAGAAGACAATTACGGTGCGGGCGAGGCCCTAAAGTGGCTTTGCGGGAATTGCGACTTTCAAATGTCATTAGCGCACAATTACTCGTTAACACGTATAATTAGATTTTGATTGCAGTCTTGAGTCACATCCGGGAGTGTTTAAAAGTCGATAAAAAGTGTTTTTGTATAAATACCTAGTTCTCGGCGGCAACGGGAGCGACGAGAGCGGCGTCTCCCTGGCCCTTCTCTATCCCTTTGCCGTTCTCCACGGCGTCCTCGAACTGCCCTGGCACGGGTAGCGGGTCTTTCGTCGCATTTATACTTGGAGTCGAGTCGCTGGATCAACAGACACATCAATGTTCATTGTGCCCTTCGCGCGACGTTCGAGCAGGGAAGCAGGGCCGCCTTTAGCAACGGGCTAAATGGGCTATAGCCCACAGGCGCCTGTGATCCACGGGCGCGTAAGACTCAAATATGTTGAAATGCTTTTTTCTCTTCAATTTTTGAGACAAAAATTTCTATCTGGATCTCTTCGATCCGGGTCTCCACCAGGGTGCGCACGAGCGGGGGCGTTTTCGTCTGTTCTTGCCGTGTCCACACCCCCGCAAACTGAATAAAGCTGGGTTTACATTAGTCCAGTCGCTGGATCCAGTGAGTGGTTCGACTGGAAATCAGTCGATGTCTTGATTATTCCAGTCGTTTCTGAACCGTTGAAAATGGTAGAGTTTAATAATAATGGATTCACGCAAAAGAAGGATACAAAAAACATAAAAGTAGCATCGAAAAGTAGACTTTCGATTCACTCGAAATCTGCTGGAATGACAGCACTGTACTGGAATGAACACACTGTTTACATTATTCCAGTTCTAATCCAGTGCTGTACTGGATCACTGGACTGGACGAATGTAAACCCAGCTTAAGACGTTCACATACGATTCGTTCGCTGTGTTTTGTTCATGTTTGCGGTGGTGTGAACGCGGCGGGAGCGTTCGCGGGCATTGCTTGTTCGTGTCTGCCTTGGTGGAGACCCGGGGTTGTGATGTACTGCCTTGCACCGATTGCGAAGAAATTGCACCCTTGGGGGCCAGGGCGCCAAAATTTTTTAGCCCCTGGCGTTGAAATTTGTTAAGACGGCCCTGCAGGGAACACTTACTTGTAATCGGTTATTCCGTCGACATTGTTGCCTCTACCTCGGCCGTCTTTCTTCTCGATCTCTTTGCCCTTCTTCACGGTGGTCTTCTTCTTACCGGTCACCTGCAAGGGAAACTTAAGTCAACAGACCTTCGCAGAACTCTGAAGGGCGGACTAAGAACGGGGTCACGAAGGGCAATGTTTTTGGTCGTCACCTTCATCTGCGCTTTCTTTCCACGGCCTGCTATTTGCGTACGATTGTTTCCACGTGTCTGAAACGTGGGTCGACCCATGGGGGCGAAGCCACGTGGGAGACCGTACTTGAGACCTCCTATGGAAGTCACCTACAACACACGTCTCGAAAGGTCACGCCAGATGGCTTTGGTGCTCGTGAGAATTGAGAGCTGCATCGAACACTTTATCCCGAGATATACATGCAAGAGTTATATACTATCATCTTTTATTCGAAACAGTTCTCACTTTACATGTGTAGGAGACAGGAATTTCAAAGCAGCCGATTAAACGCCAAGAAAAGGTAAGCCCGTCGATTCTGCTGCATTGATTCTCTTCGAACTGCAATTGCGCGCACGATATCCTACCTGTGGAGGAAGTCTTCCGCGGGGATGTCCTTGTAGGGGCTGAGGCAGGCGGCCAGGTTGCCCGTAGTTCGGACCCCACTGGCCCACAACCACTCCAGCGATTTCCAGTTGCCCGCCGCGCGATGGTATCGGGCGGCGCATCAAACCGCGCTGCGGCATCGTTCCGCTGCCGTGGCCGCGCATTAAACCATCGTTGAGCGTGCAACCAGCGGCCAGAATATTCTGCGGCACCGATACGCGAATACCTGTTGGAAGAAATTGGATTCAAGTTGGACACCATTCAAAGCCACTGATTAATTTACTCGAGCAGAAGGCATAGGGCGCTTTAAAATTAAGAATATCAACAGAAACAGAAGCGACTGACTGTCCCTCCACTACGAAAGATGCGACGAGTTTGTAGAAAACGTACCGGGCACAACAGGCATGGGTGGTCGCGCGAAAACAACGTTGATACCCTCCAGTATGGCTTTCCTCATCCGTTCAACTTTCACGACGTGGTCTATGTAGCCACCGCAGAGCTCCAACAGGTTCTTTGCTATCGTGGCGCGAGCCAGTGTATGGTGGAACTGTTTTCCATCGAAGTAGAGCCACGGGCAGCACATCAGCCACGGGATTGGCGCGCCACAAGCGTCGTTCGCTAAGAGAGCAGTCTCTACACCAGCCATGAATAACGTGGCTAGCTGTACTCCGCGGGATGTCACCAAGGGAAGCTGTGGGGGACCAGCTGAATAAGTACACCAACGGAAACCGAGCACCTTCCACCGGACGGTACCTACCTGGAGATCTTGTAAATACTGAGCGTTCATGAGTTCCGGTGAAAATGCTTGCGCAATGAAAGCATCTAGTTCCTGACGACGCAGAATCTTTATCTTGTCGGAGAAGGACATGATGTATCTGCAAACAATCGGAGAATTTACCAAAAGCTCTGGACACTTTGGGACACGGTTTTTACTGTGCTCAGAAATTATCGCACTCAGCAAAGTGGTTTAAAGGGACTAGGCAGGCGAAAAATCGATTTTCTTTTTATTGCATTTTCTCGAATATTTTTTTCCCTTCGTGTTTTCCTGATTGCGAACGAATGGAGGTTCAGATCGACTTGGGAAAAATTACTGGATGTGTAAAACATGTGCCATTTCGGCGCAAAGGTCTGATATCGTCCGCGAAAATTCGAGATTTTCATCTAAAATTAAGAAGTCACTGGATTTTAGTAGCGCTTCTTAATTTTTTGGATCTGAACCTCCATTCGTTGGCAATCGGGAAAACCCGAAGAGAAAAAAATATTCGAGAAAAACGCGTTCAAAGTTTTTGGGCAAAGGCAACGCTATAGGTTGCCGCTTGACGTTTTTAGCTGGCAAATCTACGATTTTGCGAATTTTACTATAAACCAAGCGGCATTTTATACAGAAAAGAGAGTACTTTCGGAAAATGTAATAAAAAAACTCGATTTTTCGACTGCCCAGTCCCCTCAATGGGGGATTCTCGTCCAACAGCCCCAGGAGTAACTGATATTAAAAATTTTTTTTGAAAAAACTGTTGGTCACATTGGATTAAACTCTTTTAAGATATAAGGAGGCATCTTTAAACTTGCAGAAAATATTTTTTTTATGTCGATCTTTCTTATTATTTATTAATTATTCTGGAATGTTGTCCACCTCTTCGACGATATAACTCCTGTTGGAGGGATTTGTACCACCCATCACAGTTGTCTGATTGCAAAATAAATAAAAGTTTCTTAAAGCTAGATAGTTTACGCTGGTATCGGTCCAGTTTAAATGAAAAATTGAAAGAGTTGAAAGAAAAATGCAAGTTTTTTGCTTTGACAAATTTGTCATATTATTCTCTATATCGACGTAAAAAGTATTATAAACTAAAATTAAAATTTTAGGTCCAACACCAGCGTAAATTATTCAACTTTAAGAAAATTTTCTTCTCTACGCTATCGACTGTGACAGGTGCTACATCTGACGCTGACATCGTCAAAGAGATTCCACAATAATCAACAAATAATAAAAAGGATTGACATATAAAAAAAATTCTGCAAGTTCAAAGATGCCTCCTTATATCCTAATAGAGTTTAATGCAATATTAATAAGTTCTTTAAAAAAAAATCCTAAATTTCGGGGGCTGTTACACGAGAATGCCCCTTAAATAATACTAACAATTAACGATAATACTTATAAAAATAAATTATAAAAATGAGGCGCGGTATACGAAGAGGAAGCTTAAATGTGCTGTGGTGCAGTTTTACCTGAGTACGCAGGCCATGACTAACAGATGCTGTGGTACATAGGAGGTGTTCAGCATGAGCGGCGTATCAGACCTCATGCAGGTCAAAAATCCGCGCAGTCGACGTCGCTTGTCATCTATGCCTGTGCTGAAAGACGATCACGTGCGAACATCTAAACACCCATCGGCGAGAGAATTCACTGAACGTCGACGTCCAAAGGTAAGGTTTTTCTATACGCGTTTAGGCGCAGCGTCAAGAAATTTGAAATTCGATTTTCTCGAAAATGAAGCGCGACATAAAAAAAAGTTGCTCTTTCTTTCCGACTTGTAAGAAGTAAACAAGCCGAGGAAAAGGTATAAAATTTGATGATATTGCGCTTCGTTCACGAGAAAATCAGCTTTGAAATTCTTCACGTTGCTTATAGGAAATCCTACACCTTAACCCTTAAGGGGTCATTCTGGTAATCACGCCGCAAAATTCGGCAATATTCAGGTTTTTTTCTGAGTCAATGCAATGAATAACAATGTCAAACTTTTTATTTTCATTTATTAAGCTCCTTATAATGTATACGGAACAATTTTTTAAATACAGTTTTAATTGTGTTTTTTTCAATGTTATCTGGAGTTATAAATAGTCCTTTGAAAAGACGGCGAGAGTGATTTCAACTCGCAAACTCATCTGAAACAAAAAGCCAAACTGATTCATAATCATTATGAGTACCGCTATCGCGGGTGCCAGAATTAGCAATGTGAGTCGAAATTTAAAAAAATTGCGCGCATTCATACTTCAAGTAAAAATGAAAAAATTTCGAGACTTGAAGTTTGAATGCGCGCAAATTTGTTAAATTTTCACTTACGTGGCTAATTTTGGCACCCGCGACAGCGATACTCATAATGATTATGAATCAGTTTGGCTTTTTGTTTCAGACGAGCCTGTAAGCTTAAATCATCCCCGCCAGGGAGGCATTTCTTTTCAAAGCTCCGATTTTTAATTCCAGATAACATTGAAAAAACACAATTAAAAGTGTATTTAAAAAATTGTTCCGTATTCGTTATAAGTAGCTTAAGGGGGTAATGGACTATTTCAGCTTCAGAAAATCGATACCTTTTTTTTTTACTGATTTTGAAAGTCTTATCATTTATGAAAATTTTAAACAAAATTTCATGACGAAATTCAAATAATTGTCGAAGTTATAACAGCGAACGTAATTGATTGCACCGTCGAGTAACGGCCTCGTAGAGCGGTATTGGCATAGGGCACTTAACTTTGAAGCCGGTTTTCTCGAAACACCATCTTCAGAAACGGTGTATATCATAACTCTCGAACCAATGAATATTTTCACTTAAAATTTTAACTGGAGCTATAGAATTCCATTCTCTATCGTGTACAAATTCCGCATCAACATTGGATGTTTATAAAACATTTTACAACTGATTAAAGACAATTTTTTCCCGTAAAAATGTGGAAGAAATTTATTCGTGTGTAACTTTCACAATTTTTGTTCAAATTCATCAGCAAGTTTCCACACTGTAGATATTTGTGTATAGAATAATCACCTCAAAGTATTTTGCTTTCAGATGATTGGTTCACTCGAATCGATGTACACCACCTGCAGCGGCGGGCCTAATAACTTCGACAATTTTATACATTCCGACGATTTTTGTTTGTCAATATTCGCAAACGTGCCCACAACAGATTGTCAAAAGCACGAGTATAACGATTGTTTGGTATCAAAGTAATTTAGCTTCAAAGAAACTAACGATTTTACGTAATAAATAGTTCACTACCCCCTTAATAAATGAAAATAAATTTTGACATTTGTCATTCATTGTATTCACTAAGAAAAAAACCTGAATGTTGTGACGTGATTACTAGAATGACCCCTTAACTGGTATCCTGGGGTCGGTCATGACTCCAAGCGCGCAAAGTTCGCTGGAAAATTTTTAGTTGTCTAAGTTTGTAAACTGAATTTCTAATTAATTTTACAATAATAATTTTACAACTTTCCACATTTCTATTATTTTATACATTACCTAAGAACAAAATATTCATAGAGGTTAATTCAGTGTGGACGTTACAAATTTCTGTGTCCTTTATTTGGGATCTCCCACTTCAAATTAAAACATGTTGTCATTATTTCGTAACAGCCTAATATAATTTTTTGTAATAGATATACCAGCAGGCATCGTATTATTAACGTACTAATTAATTAATAATTCTAGATAGGATATTTTAACTATTTGGAAAGAAGTTAGGTTAAATACATCGACTCTTTATAAATCTTTACGAAGCACGTGGAGTTTTCTAACTTTACTTAAAAGGTAAAAGACGCGTGGAACTTTAAATATCTCAACCTATCTCGAAAAATGAATAAATGCCAGATAGGACAGTTTAACCAAGGAGGGCAGTATACCAGTTACATTTGAAAACAAATTTCAGCAGTGAAGGGTTAAGAAGGTTCTACCACGTACCCGAACCATAGACGTTGGATCGTTGGAACACCCCATCCAATCTGCTCTGCCTTCACCAATTCCGGCGTCTGGTACGTGTTCGACTTGGACCAGACCCACTCCTTTATCACGACATCGGGCACCTCCACTTTCTCACCATCTACGAGGGCGAATCAGGCGCGTGTATAGAGATTAAATACGCCCGCTGTCCGTCGAACTACGACACTCACCGCCCTTCTCTTTACTCTTAGTAGCTAAATACATTCGATGGTGAAGATTGAACAATATCGCGTACACCATCTGCCTGACGGGTCTGTAGATGAGGTGAATGGACGGGAACTCTCTGTGGTTCTCGTCCTCGAGGAGGACCGGCAGCTTGATCTCTCCAGCGATGAGTATTTGATAAATGTGGGGAGACATCAGGCCCTTCTGATGCCTCTCGGAGGCGGTGCGCATCACTTCCGGCACCGTGGTGGGAATATTGTTAGTCTTCTCCGGTTGCCTGACGGAGTCGGCGGTGGCATGAGAGGGAGACGTGGCGGAAGAGCTGCTGCTCGAGCTAGACGAGCTGATTAGAAGGTTGTGTGTGCCGTTGACAGCGTGTCCGTTGCCTAAACCAAACGGTATTCAGGATTAGAAGATCCAAGATCTCGCGCTGGTCTACGGAACTCTGTCTTACTCTGTTCTTCTTCGGTCCTAACGTTGTCGGCGTCCCCGTGACCCTGGATACCCGGCGGATCTATCACAATTTGTGGCGCGGACTTCGCGTTCGCCGTTGCCTGTTTGTACGCGTTCAGGCTCTCCCGCTCGCTCTCCACGGTCTCCGACGCGAATCTGGAGGTCTCCAGATTGGCATCGGCTTCCGAGGTCGACGGCGCCTCGGACAGATTCGACTGCGCCTGCACGTTTTGCTTCGTGTCCAATTTATGCACTGAAAGGGTGGTCAGTCTCTTAGATCACGGGCTGAAGAACGAAACGGGTGATCGCTAGTAAGACGGTTACCTCTGTTTGGTTTCACTGGTTTGTAATGCAGGAATCCCTCTTTTGTCCCATTTATGTAGTACTGCACCGACTGCCTAAGCTTGGAACACCTTGGGTCCGACAGAGAGCCGAACACTTTCTGGGAAACCACGTCCAATTCGACGGATGGAAGATCTTTGACGAAACCGGCGATAGTCTTTATCGTGTGCTCCATGCTGACTTTGTTCAGATTAGTGTTGACGTTCAGCTTCTTGTAAAAATCAGCCAGGTCCTGTTCGGTTAGAATGTAGTTACCTAGAAGCGCGGCTAATAGACATAGCCTGTCCGAATGGATGTTCAGCGTTTTTAAAAGCTCGGGGAGCATGTATTCCTTCGTGTCCAGGGAACCCTTGAAAGACACAAGTATTTCGCTTTCGTTAGACCTCCGTGCGATGCTACGATACCTTCTGTGAGTCGAAATGGGTACCTTGTATGTGAGCTTCAACTGTTCAGATGAGAAGTATCGCGGAGGATCGAATGCAGCGTACTCCGCATCGTCGGCAATCAAGCCGTTGAAGTTGTTTTCCCGGCAGTAGGCGATCACTTCCTGATGATGGTCATCCATACTACATAACTGATTAAGTTTCAAATAAATAACACGCCACTGAAATCGGTCATACAATCATGGGAAGGAAGTAACTCACAACTGTAACATTTAAATGTCGCAGTGCCATGCGTAGACTGGTTCTCAGGCACACTGGGGGGGTCCACCAAATCTTTGGTGGCGGAGTGCCTTTCGTCGAAATGTGTTTGAGTACCTGTAACAGTCGACGTTTAAGGTGAGGTTCCGGTCCAAAAATCGATTGTTTTTCATTTCTTTTTTCGTGTGTTCAACCTTTTAGGAATATGTGTTTAAAATAATTTTTCGAAATTCCCAAAGTTATAGGCATTTGGGTAGCACCTCATGTGTTTTTAAACTTTAAACGCGTTTTTCTCGAAACAGTGTTCTCAAAATCGATGGAATCTTATCTCCAAAAGTTATTGTCAGATTCGACTGAAACCTTTTTTATTTCGAAGAATGCATTTCTGGCTCGTGGAGAAACCAGTAAAATTAAAAAAAAAAATTGAAAGTTTATCATTTTTAAAAGCGTTGAAAGGTCGAAAAATCTAGAGAAAAAGTGATTTCAAGCTTCAAGTGTTGTTATTTTCTCAAAAAATTTCATTTTTTCTGATCTAGGTTACGAGGGAGTTTCATGCCCTTTAATAATCCGGTCCACCGATTTGAACAAATTTTTCGATACCTCTACTTTAACGACTCCCCAGTTTCGTCTGCAATGATAAATGATAAAACAAAAAATATATTTCTATAGTTTAAGACATCCTGAATGCAACGTAAAAGGCCCCATTAAATTATACGTAGCACTTTTCCTCTAATTAATTCCTAAAGATCACCTATTTTTATGGGCTCTAGACCAGAACAGCCCCTCAAGATTCCACACAAATTTCCTGACGCTTTTAAGGAATCGAGCTGGTAGCAACTCACATTGTTTACTTTAATTCGCACTTGCAATTGATTGAGAACCCAGTCCGCCAATCGAGGAGATTCAAAGCATCCGTTAAAGAATACAGCTAGCTCCAAGCCTGACATCTCTGTCGCTTGTATAAGGACCGCCAAGAATTGTAGCATTCGGTTCCATTGTCCTCCGCAAGCCCAATCTGTGTCACAAATCATTCGTTTAAGCATTGTACACAAACTTCAGATCTGTCCGAATTAAACAACTGCTAGAAAAGAAACGGAGGCGCGTATACCTGTAAAGTATCCTCCATACAATCGATCCAAACAGCACTCTCCGTCAAGGACTAGTCTCAATTTCCCAGAATGCAATTGCTGACCCTTGGCGGCACGATTATGCTGCCTCTGCGTGATGGTACGCGCAATCTTCAGCAGATCCACAGGCACAGATCCTCCTTGTACGTAATTACTGTCCAGAAACACTTGCAGATCTTGAATGCCCATTTTACTCAAGATTCCCCTTACGATGTTAAAGTTACAAGTTACGCTTGCTTCCGCCTTATCCCTTTAATGTTGCAATGTTCCGTTTGCCTATTAATTACAGGCGAGAATGTTTCTTCAGTTTCCAGCTTTAGATACTTTTACGACACGAAGAAGTCTAGTTTCAATTTCAATAATTTCAACCTGCAACAGACATCGTTTGACAGATCAAACGACAGCTTCCACCGTCGTCAACCGCCGACATGCAAACGCAGCATGTGAACTCGCTGCAGGTTCTTTAACCTTGCCGTTATGCCACCCCCTGGACATATGGCCCAAGCCGACAGCAAAGCGGAGCTGCTTAGCAATGAAGCAATGAGAGGCTGCAGCGCAACCCAAGCTCCCACAGAACCCAGGCGACAGACAGAAGTATTTCAGGACCTCCACGAAAGAAGACAGTGCGCGTCTACCATCCCCCCAAATTATGACGAGCTTAAGGTATTCCGAGAAACCGAAAATTTGTCAGATTCGGGAGGCAAGTACGCCGACGCCATTTATTTTGTTTATATGTGGCCATTCGCGTATCCTCGGCCAGTTTTCTTTCCCTCAGTCAACCGCTCTATCGCCCAGAGACGATCGTTATGCGAGAGCCGCGGGGAGAGAGAGAGAGAGAGAGAGAGAGTGAGAGGCGCAGAGAGACAGCCGGTGAAGAATCTTTTCCCGTCGTTTCTCGGTTAATTGAACGGGCCGAGAGAAAGAGGGGCTGCCTCGGAGACCCGGCATGGCGAGAAGCGCTCGCCCGTTTAGAGTGAAACTTACGCAAGGGATTCGCGCGATTTCGTGGCCAGTCTCCTTTCACGAACGACACCACGCGAACCCCGTTCGATTTCGCGCGGACGATCGCCCGCAGAATGGAACGGTACTTACGTTAAATTAGCGATAATCATCGTGGCCCCAAAGAAACACAAAACACACGGGCTTTCAGAGTAGGTGACGTCGGATTCGAAAACGGAAATGAGCGCTCGGCCGCGCTCGGGCATCCACGCCGAGGGCCTCGGTTCCAGGAGAACGCCGCCCTCCCATTGGCCCGTCCTTTGGGATTAAGAGCACGGCACCGGAAGCTGGCTCGGGCAGAAATTATTTGAAATACGAAACGAAAGGGTAATGTTTACCATGGATCATTTCGATTGATAAATTCTTTCTGTTTTGAATATCATTTGGGGAACATAACCTCGTTTCGCGGCGCGCCTGCATGGATTATTTGAAATTTATTCTCCGATTCGAATAACTGTTTTGAGGGAGATGATGGTTTTCGGGGTTGTTCTTCCTCGAATTTTATATAAAGAATTGTTCGTTTGTTGAGAAACTAACATTGAAAATTCCGTTTAATCGAATATGGTGTATTGTTTGAATAATCGCTTGTGAAATGTTTTATTTGAGTGGTGCCCGAATAAGTTGCCACTGTTTTGAAAATTTGAATTTTAAAATTGTGAATATAGAAAGCGAAATATTGACTGTGGAAGCTTCTGGTTTCGAAGTAATTGATTTTCAAAGCACGTCAATTAAAAAGCGCGCGCTTGGGTGCGATTAGAAAGCGCGCGCAGAGTGATTACAAATTGAATTACTTTGAGGACTAAAGTCTGTGTTAATTACTCTTCATTACGGTGGTCTTTATTTTTCAACTTTAAAATTTGTATTCTCTGACCCTCTTAAAATCTTCTATTCGACAAAAAAAAAATTTCTTGTTTTTTATTTGTATATTTTGATATATAAAGGTCGCTCAAAGACTTTATATTCTACCAAAAGTTTGGCAACTGCGACTTCCTATAATCGTCATTTGTCAATTTTAATGAACCGGGGTCCATATTTATATATCAGAATCCGAAACCAGATTTTTTTTTATGCGTTTAAAAACCTGAATAGAATGTACGTCAGAATTTGCGTCTGCATCTGATTCGAGAGCTGCTGATGAAATTTAAATGTCCATATAAACCGTTATGCCACATTACAATACAGTACACACTCGTTATAAACCCGTGTCGTCTATGCGATGTGTGCCCGAATTTTAATGCCATACTCTCACTTAAAAGTTAATAAAATTATTTTGTCTTTATTGCAAAAATTTCTATCGATTTACACCAAAATAGCAATACTTTATTGCCATTGAGCGACCTATAATTCTTAACATATTTTAACAAAATTTTATACGAAATTCTTTTAAACTATTTCGAACCTTCTGAGAGGGTCAGAAGAAATTTTAGAAAACTTTGATTTTTGATCATACATATAAGGACCACACTGCTCCTCATTGATCACTGATATCAATAGTACCACACTAATTCGTGTAAAAAAGAAAAACTGTTTCTTTAGAAATTGGGAATGATTTTCTATCTTTTTATACCCCCCGATAATGATAAAAGGATATCAACTGTTTGTTTAACCCTCGCTATCTCATAAAGCAATGTAAGATTATTTCAATAATCTTTTAATATCCTTTTATACAAATACATTCATTCGCATCACAAACATACGATATATTTATTATGCTCACTGTCAGTCGGTGATCCTCTTACGTGACTACAAAAAGGTGGAAGATCAAATGAAATAAATTAGAACAATAATTCGTTACCGAAACTGAAACGTATTAGCTACGATACATATACATATATGTACGAAGAACTTAAACCAGCGAACACAGTTCACACTTGCGTAGTTATCACATCCCCGAGTACCGATGCAATATTACAAAACGCTTGAAATGCACAAAATCGTTAAAAGACAATTCCGTTTCTCTCTCTTTCTCTCTCTGTACAATTACAACAGTTCGTTTACGCCAGCAACAGCAATAGCTGCACAACCGTCTCGATTACTGCATCACTATATACCGTATAGCCGTGGAATTTATAAAAATTAGTCTTTTACGATACAGAATATTACAGTTCGTCGTGCTTCTCCTCCTCCTCCTCCTCCTCGTTAGCGTCCATGTCGATGATCTTCTCCGACTCGTTGTCAGCCTCCGCCTCAGCCGAGGCGGACTCCTCCTCCTGCACCTCCTCCTCCTCCGGTACCTCGTCGAGGGAAATACCCAAGCTTTTCCTCATCAGCTGCTCCACGCTGTCCGCGAAGCTGGCGGTCTCCCTGAGCATGTAGCCGGACCGAAGTGTGGCGGTCTTGAACATCATCAACGCGATGTCCTTCGCCGTCTCATCGGTGGTGTCCACTTCCACGCGGCGCAAAAGTTCCCTGATCAACGGGTGCCTCGGGTTCACCTCGAGCGTCTTCTTCTGGTTCAAGTAATAGGTCTTCTGTGGGTCGTCCGTCTTCTGGTGGGCGTTGGAGATGGCCAGTCTCTCCATGTTCCCGGTCCAACCGAACATGCTGGCGACCAGAGCGCACGGGGAGTCGGTGAGACGCTCGGACACCTGTGCCTTGCTGATGTGCTCCTTCAGGACATCGTTCAGCCACTTGACCAGAGGATCGAAGGTGCTCTTCATCTGCTCCATCCTCTCCTTCGCCTTGTCACCCTCGTCCAGGGAGAAGCCCTCCTTCGCAACGTTCTGGAATTTCTTGCCGTCGAATTCAGGAAGCGCGGAGATCGCGTACTCGTCCACCGCTTCGGTTAGGTACAGCACTTCGTAGCCCTTCTTGTCGAGCCTCTCCACGAACGGGGACTTCCTCACCTCGCCCTCGGAGGAGCCGGCGATGTAGTAGATGTGCTGCTGCTTGGCCTTCATGCGTGAGACGTAGTCCGTCAGGGATGTCAGGCTCTTCTGCGTGGAGGAGTGGAACATCAGAAGCTTGGACAATCGGGCGCGGTTCTGCGCGTCCTCGATCACGCCCAGCTTCACGTTCGTGCTGTACTCCTTCCAGAACTTCTCGTACTCCTCCCTCGGTATCTTCTTTATCATGTCCAGCACCTTTCGGATCAGCTTCTTCTTGATCACTTTGATGAGCTTGTGCTGCTGCAGGTTCTCGCGCGACACGTTGAGCGGCAAGTCATCGCTGTCGACGATACCGCGGATGAAGGACAGGTAGTTCGGCATCATGTCAGTGAACTTGTCCGTGATGAACACGCGCCTGACGTACAATTTAATGTTGTCAGATTTGGTGCCGTAACGGTTGAAGCTGTCGCCGGGTTGAACTTTGGGAATAAACAGCAGCGACTTGAAGGTCACCTCGCCCTCCGCTACGAAGTGAATCTTCGCTAATGGATCCTGAGTGTCCTTCGTTAGCGCCTTGTAGAAGTCGTTGTAATCCTTGTCCTCGACGTCGGATGGTTTCAGGGTCCATATGGGCTTGGAATCGTTCAGCAGCTCCCAGTCCCAGACAGTCTTGTCCACCTTCTTCGTCTTCTTCTCTTCCTCTGCGTCCTCCACTTTCGCATCGTCCTCTTCATCCGTCACTTTGTCCTCGGTAGACTCCTCCTTCTTGCTCTCGTCTTCCTTCACTGGCTTCTCCTCGTCGTCCTCGTCTTCGTCAACCTGAATGACCTTGCTGCTCCAGAGATATATAGGGAAATTGATGAACTGCGAGTACTTCTTCACCAGCTCCCTGATCGTGTCCTCCTCTAGGAAGTCCAATGCTTCGTCCTTCAAGTGCAGACTGCAGCGGCGGATAAATTAGCTTCGTAAAATTTAAGATTAATACATCAGAAATACCAGATCGCTTACCTGACCGTCGTTCCTCGCTTCAAGGTGTCTCCCCTCGGATCTTCGACGATACTGTAGCTGCTGCTATCCGACTGCCAGATGTACTGCTTATCGTCGTTGTGCTTAGAGGTGACAACCACTGTATTGGAAACCAGGAAGGCGGAGTAGAAGCCCACCCCAAACTGTCCGATCATATCGTTCAGGTCCTGAGTGTTCGACGTCTCCTGCATCTTGCCCAAGAACTCCGCAGTTCCGGACTTGGCGATAGTCCCAAGATTACTGACTAGGTCACTCTTGGTCATACCGATACCGGAGTCGGTTATACTCAGTATCTTGTTCTCTTTGTCGCACTTTATCCTGATCGCCAACTCCGGATTAGTATCCAGGACATTTCTATCGGTGAGCGATAGCAGCCTGATCTTGTCCAGGGCATCGGACGCGTTGGATATCAACTCCCTCAGGAATATATCTTTGTTGCGATACAGGGAATTTATGATGAGCTTCATTATGCGATTGACCTCCGTCTGGAAGGTGAACTTCTCCGCTTTATCCCTGAGCTCCTTCACCTGCGCCACGTTCAGTCCATCCAGCTTTATCGCCTCCTCTTCCCTCTGAACCGCCTCATTATCTGCGAAAATGCGTTTCCTCAGTAACTTAAATAATCGAGTGTCTGTTACATGCCTCCTCTGCCATTAACAAACAGGTGGGTGTCTATAACGCCTATCGCTATAAGATAAGGATCCCGCCTAGACATCTGCTTTGCATAAATAATCCATTAAGATTGTTAAATGTCCGAAATACACGGAGAAAGTTAATCACCTGTTCGAGAGCCCTCTCGACTGGCTCCCAAGTCATTTTCGACGGTTCCAACGTCTGCCTCGACCGAATCCTCGGCTCTGACGAATCCTGAATAAGAAATGATGATTACAATGCTGCTGCTGGAGCAACGTGTACGTCCTAACGAGCTTCTCTCCGTAATTGCAGATTTCTTCGGTCACTTACCCGCTAGGAAGCACAGGGCTGATATGAATATTAACGCTTTTCTCATTGCTGCCGCGAAGGAGTCTCGAGTGGTGGCAGGAAAAAAGCGGAAACGCGCGAAGGTTTCTCAACAAACAACTCGCTTCGCTGTTTCACATCGACTGTCATATAGCCGAACGCGCGACGCTATGTATAGAGAGAGGAGGCTTGGGGCAACAGCCAATCCGGTGGGCCCACGCAATGCACGTGGACCAATGAAAAGCAAGCCGGTTAGAACTCGGTCCAAATGTCTTCACCGCATTGGCGGATGGATGCAACACATGGCTAGTCCCTGTTCCAGAATATTCTCGTGTAACTGTTTTTGATAGAAACGAAACGCGATTGAGATCAGTATTTTACGTGTGATATTATTGTATCTATGAATGGGATTGTATATTGATCGCAAAATTGTTTAAATTCTTCGATATTAACTGTTACGGCAAAAAATCGATAGTTTTCTTATCGGTTAATGATAACGAAAACTAATTATCGACTGTGGTAATAATTATTGGGGAATTACTGTACTCTGGTAATATCTTTGTCGGTAATATAGGTTTCCAAAATGACGACTGTTACTATTATCTTAGATTACTAAATATTTGTGTACTTTTGTTCGTACATCGCTACGAAGGAGAAGATACGATGAAATATGTAAATTCAATCGTTAAAGTGACTTCCCTTTTTTTCACTGACTTCTTGTTATCGTATTACAAAGTAAGTAGGTTTCGAGTTAAAAAATGCACTGGAGTATAAACCTAGTAGCATTTTTGGTTGGCCAACAATAGCCAACCGTTGGGAATTAGTTGGGATATAGTTAGTGTTTTTAACAGACTTCAAAAACGAGCAGGTTATAGATTCTACCCGTTTGTATTTTTGTTTTGTTTGTCCCCGCATAAGTCTTCGGCATATGGACCGATTTTGACAGAGGGCGATACCCCGCTGGTCCTATCCTACACTGAATCAACATTGACCCAATATTTTGCCAGTTCTGGTTAATAATAAAGACTTTTGTCACCTAATTATTATTATTTTATGTACGTACGCGCATATCTTCTCAGCATTTTGTGTCAATATATAGAAAACTAAAAAGTTAAAAATAAAAAAATTTTAAAAAAAAATTAAAAACTACTTCAAAGAAATAAAATTGCACTAAAAAGTAAAAAATAATTTTTTCCCTTATTTAATCTACAAGTCCCATCTTATTTAAGTCGGTGCCTCATCATTTGCACTGTGTAAATCTGGCGGCGACTTAAAATATGGGAGTCGTAGATTAAATAAGGGAAAAATTTATTCTTTATTTTATAGTGCAATTTTATTTTTTTGAAATAGGTTTAAATTTTTTTTTAAACAATAAAACAAGAATTGAATATTCAAAAATGTATTATACGTATATTTGAGGCAGAGTCGTGAAGTTTAAAGGCGATTCAATTACGTTGTATATAGGAAATTCTAATCGACATTTTAAAAACGGTCTTTTTGACCGGTTCGTGGTAGGAATAGTGTTAAGTTTATACTAAAGAACGGAAAATTTTTAAATTTCGGTTTTAATTTTTTATTAAATTGGCATTATAAAAATGGGTTAAAAAAGAAAGAGAGGTATATTTTTCTTTACCACAATTCCAAAGCCCCCCCCCCCCCTTTAATCCAGGCCTGGGGCCTTTATGTCAGATGACGTTGGGCCTGCGTTGATTACAATCGTTGGCCCATTTAAAAATATCGCGACACTTAAACAGTTGGTTGGATAACATGTCATTGGCCCAACAAACTCTCAACAAATAACTATTACTACGGAACTAATGTTACCAAGAAGCATTGCATTGTAAAAGATTGTAATTGACTTTAAGTTAAATCCGATACTATTAATGCTCCCCGCATTTAGATGCATCTGATCTACAGATACGAAACACGCGGAACGCGATGTTACCTCATATTGTATTTATATTTCATATTATGTTTCCATGTACTAAAAAAGTCCTACCCACAAATAATAATGCCAATCTTTCGTCGTGGATGTAGCGTTTGGGATCAACGACGTCGCCAATAATAGCTAGAGATCGTTTAAGGGTGCAGTCCCTTTGAACAAAGACCGGAAGAATATATTATCTTCGCTTCGGTGCAATTACGTTACACAGCAACCTCGACAACATGGAATGAGCACATCAATTATTGAATACCCCGGCTCTACCACGTCCCCCGTGACTTTAACTCGCCCACCTATTATTCGCTCCCCGAGCGACTCGACTCTCCCAAAATTATAAACAAGCAGCTACGACTCGGAATTCAAGCGAAGGGTAAGGGCAGAAAACAGAGAACGTCCTTGCGCATCACGCTCGCGCAATTTCAGATCAGCGAGAAACAAACTATTAATAAAATAAGGTGGACATGGAATGACGTAGAACAATTATTTTCTAGCTCATTCCGCTTCTCCTGTGCCTAATTAGAGTATAAACATTGTGTTAGAAAACACTACAGTTAAATTCATTGAACCTCATTTCCTCTCTGATGCACTAAAGTATTATAAATTGATTTCCTCAATAAAGCTGCTCCGCGGCATTCATTGTTTCTACCCCTTGAAACATAGTAGCACCCCCGCGGGAATTCAACGGACCTCCACCAGTACCCCGTTCGCAAAGTCCCGCCCTTCATCAGATAGCTGTTATCCTGACGCCCGAGGTCGCTAGATAGGAAATCGGTATCGGCGATTGATCACGCGTGAATTTTTTCGCCGGCACACGTGTTGTGGCTGTCTCGTCGTTATGGATACGTTCTACAGACTATTGTAGCGATATTGTGCACGCCGAGCACACCTCGTTTTCATACAGGAGTGTGTTATCCGTTTGCGTGTGTGCGCCGCCCTATAGAATGCGAGCAGCCGCGTCAAAGGAACTCTGTATCGCCACTCGCCTTCCGGTCCTCATCAGGGGGAGTCACGAATTCCCTCGTGAGCTGCACCAGGACATCTTCAGGGGGTAATCCTGTTCCATCTTATCGAGGTGAGTTAAAAAGCCTTAATCTAAGGTTACTAATAACAGCCAGAGCACATCAGTGGTCCCATTCGAACTGCCCTTCTATCGTGCAATGGAGGCCCGGTTAGCTAGCCACTGGGGGCCTCAAGATGCCCCGCAAACTCTACCAACTGCCCAAGCATTATGAAAATCGAATCGTCGCATGGTGACTCCCTAATTAAATTCTGTAGTTCATTGAAGCAGGAGGCCCATATTTCCGAGACAACCGCCGGAGCCTCCCTCCTCATCAATGTTGCACGCTGCTTTCCAAACAGTTCCACCGTCAGACCTCTCGTAACTTCACCCCTGGACTCTCGAATAATTAATGAGACGATTCTAGCCTGCTCTAGACCAGCACGGATCCTTCTAATCGATCGACTAAGTGTAAAGTCGATGGAGAATTACACCTTGACACTGGTAGATAGTATCAGCCCCCTGAGCCGTGTACAAACCAATTTCCCCGCCGTTTAATTAACTAAACTAGGGCGAGCCGTTCACCACGCCTAGCAATCAAGGGAAATGAAACAGTGTCCCTCTGTGATGGCACGTCGAGTGTAAGCGAGCTTAAAAAAGGCTGACTGAGCCAGCTCCCACTTTCCAGAATGCCTACCGCTGTTCTCCTCTCTTATCTCTGTCCACGTCTGATTAAGATAACGACTCGGAGAGCCGGCTGTTGAACAGGTATCAGTCGCAGCGGAGAATTTCAGTTAGTGGATCGTGGGTATAAGCGTTTGGTTAATTGGTGGGTAGAGAGAGAAGAGGTAGACCTCGACTCGACATTTCTTTTTACAGACACCTGAGTCACGGGCGTGAGTCATCGTGGTTTCTCCTTCCAGGGATGTTCTTCAACAGACCGCAGAGCGCGACGACGAGGCAAGAGGCTGAGATGATCAATAAGGCCCAGAGGGCCCTATACGCGACCACGGACTCCATAGAGAAGCTGCGTCTGCTCTGCCTGGCCAGAGGTGCCAACGGCATCCTGGGCCTGGGTAGGTAAGTCGATCTTCCTTTTATACTTTGATCTTAGCTTCCGATATCGCTTCAATAATCTCGCATGGCAATCCCCTTTCCTCCTCTAGAAGTCTATCCATTCCAACAACTTGTCCCTCAGCTAACAGGTGTCTAGATTAACCGCAGTGCGTCCTACAGCCACTGTTTAGGTGCTCCTTATTCCCATTCTACGTTACTATTACCTCCTAACACCATCGCCACCTCATACACGGAATCCCGCAACGTCACTTGACTCGCGCGACTTGCAGAGTGTTCCGTCGCATGGACGACGATGGTAACAAGATGCTGAACCTAGAGGAGTTCACTAACGGGCTGCAGGAGACTGGCTTGGACTTCTCGGAGGAAGAGATCCACGAGATCTTCAACAAGATCGACACGGACGTCGACGGGAACGTCAGCGTCGACGAGTTCATCGTCGCCGTTAGGGTACGTTCTTATCCCGAATTCCTCTCGTAGAGCTGTGACCCTGACGTGTCGCTTTGTCCAGCCACCGATGTCCCAGAGCCGCAGGAACGTGGTGGACCAGGCATTCAAGAAGATGGACAAAACTGGAGACGGCGTGATCACGGTGGACGATTTGAAAGGCGTATACAACGTCAAGTGCCATCCGCGTTACATTAGCGGGGAGGAGAGCGAGGAGAGCATCCTGAACAAGTTCCTGGGGAACTTCGAGCAGGGCAACACCAGGGACGGAACCGTAAGCGCCACGTTTTTACGCTTCGTAACGCTCCTTCTGCATAATACAGCGCTGCGCAGCTATGAAATGGTTCCTTATCTACCGTCAGGTCACGGAGGAGGAGTTTATGAACTACTACAGCGCGATTAGCGCAAGCATCGACCACGACGCTTACTTCGACCTCATGATGCGCAACGCCTACAAGCTGTGAACCCTTCCAACAAACCGTCCCGTCGTACTATGCACCACTGCTGCTAACTCAGGATTACTTAGCTGCACGAAGGACGGCCGGGCGACGGTCGAGGCCAATGTCAACGATCGAGGAATTATTTAGCATGCGAACGGTGGACACCGCTCACGCTGGTACGCCGCAAGGCTTCTCTTGCGCAAGAGTACGCTTCGATGACTCAGCTATTCCACGCAGAACTGCGACGAGGAAATAGCTCTGCAAGAAAAAAAGTTCCATTTTAAGGATCGTTCGAGGCACTGATTCTCAATTCTGCTGTTGTAGTGGGGCAGAAAGATTTCCGTAAGGGGACGGGTGGGTTGAGAACCACTGCATCGAGTTGTCACCTGTGTATGCATATACGGGCTGAGTGAATTAAATCGATCCGCTTGAATATCTTTGGAATTGTTGATTATATAAACAAATGTGCCAAGGCATTTTCCCCGCGAAACCGTGCAACTTTTATCTGAAACATTTTACGGTATAATCAACAGTTTCGAAGGGATATTCGAGGGGATCGATTTAAATGACATAACCTGTACATATGACGTGCGCGCGTGTGTGAGTGTGTAGTGTGTAAGGAATAACAAGTTGGTTACAGGGTCCAATGCAGTCAAGACGCATATAATAATCATGCTATTATGATAAAGCTACAGTGTTTGTTTGTATGCTCACGAAAATTTTAAAAAGTACTGAAATTTTAACTACAATATCTCACTGGCAAGAGAACACCGCGAACCGGCACTCACCGATTGGAACGCAACATTGTGGGTCTATAGAGTGACTCAAGACAAGAACAACGGTGTGTTTCATTCGGGCCCTATCGCCCTTTAAGGGGATGAAAACTAACCTCAAGGTCAAATAGGAAATTCCACTTTTTCGCGTATAACTCCTAAGGTACAAGAGACAGAAAAAAATGTGTCAAACAGAAGTTTAATCGTATAATAAGCGCTGCAAACTTGCGTTACCAAAATTTTATTTCGTTTCGGTATTTCTTTTAACTGTTTTCAAACTTTTGTTAATACAAGTTTGCAGTGCTCGTTGCACCATTAAACTTTTGTTTGAAACATTTTTTTCTGCCTGTTGTATTGTGGGAGTTATACGCGAAAAAGTGGAAGAGTTCCTATTTGACTTTGAGGTAACTTTTCACCCCCTTAAAGGGCGATAGGGTCCGAATCCATCCCCAAGGGATGTGAAAAGGGGTAAAATATATTTTCTCGGACTCCCTAATATCTCTTAATTTGGTTCTTACTTGCAAGGATTACCCTCAGAAATGCCTAAAAACCAATTTCCAGATTTTTCCCCAACCAACCCCTAAGGGGATGAAACGGCGTGAAATGTGTTTTCGCGGATTCCTCAAAATCTCTAAGGCCCAATTAGATATAAACTTGGTTTTTACTTCGAAAGGTTAGGTTTTGATAAATGCCCAAAAACAAATTTCAGGATTTTGCCCTAATCAACCCCTAAGCGAGTGGTGCAAAGGGGTGAAATGTGTTTTTATAGAGTCCTTAATATCTCTTAGGCCCGGAGCGAAGCGCGGGGTATTTTGCTAGTATGCATATACAACTGCACGCACAAATGATTCTATGCAAACATTGCACAATATATGCCTAAGCCTTCGAGTAGTCTTATTAAAAAGCTGTTTCATTTTGCAATCCCTACATCCTGCACTCAATTCTCTAATTACTAATGTGTTTTTGTAAATCCTTGAATGTCGGCCAATGACGGTGCAGTAGTGAACACGAGATTTCAAGCAAAATGGAATTGAAACGAGACCATGCATTTTCAATTGGAATAAAAATGTACAACAGACAAAACAATTCTTTATAATAATATTCTACGATTTTCTTTGAATTTCTGCGAACGAATGAATCACGAGTTAGTGAATAATTTACCAACGCCTGGTGTTTGGGAATGCATTAATTCCCAAAGCCGCCACACTCGCTCTCGGCCTTCGAGCATATAGTATGTAGTGATCCTCTAGGGAGTGATCGGTATAACCGCAGCCATTTCGGGCAAAACCGGAAATAACATAACCTAAACATTCATTAAATCGTCTGCTTTCCAAAGTGATTGTTTATCTATCTCTTTCTATCCGTATTTCTGTCTCTTTCCTTTTTACAGTTTCATTTCTGTCTACTTCCGCTTTTGACTGAAATGGCGACAACCAATCAGCGACGATACACGTTGTTCCGATCACTCTCTAGAGCAGGCATGCACAGCGAGCCTTTTTCAGCGCCTAGCGGCAGGCAACCAGCCGTACGCCGTTACTAAGGGAGAATCGGTGAGGAGAACTGCACTAGTGTAGGTGCGAGCTCGTAGGCGCGTAGCGTAAGTATATATGGCTGGGTTCCTTGTGGGCCCACAGTGACCCCACCGAATTATATTGCGGGACCTGCTCTGCACTGGGGCCCTACAAGGAACCCAGCCATATATACTTACGCTACGCGCCTACGAGCCCGCACCAACACTACTGCAGTTCTCCTCACCGATTCTACCCTTAGTAACGGCGTGCGGCTGGTTGCCTGCCGCTAGGCGCTGAAAAAGGCTCGCTGTGCATGCCTGCTCTAGAGGATCACTAATAGTATGGAGGTCTCATTGAAAGCTTAAAACTGTCCAGAAAGACATGTGCGAGCCTTAGACCATATATAAATGGAGGTTTCATTGCCTTAGACTGACTGCCTCGAAATTGTCGGCAACATCACGCGAGAAAGAAAGACATATGCCACTGGTGCGAGCGAGAGAAGTATATGTCCTAATCGACCGCAATGCGCATGCGCCGATATTGTGAAATTGACTGCAAGCGGTATGGTTTGAAGTGATAGGTACGCAGTACCAAAAATAAACCTAAATTTATCACATACTTACTTGTGTGCACGACATACTTTAATTAATTTAATTTATTAAATATTACATATATTTACTTACGAGTAATAGGAAGCCGATTTATCTCGGTTACCGCACAACGCGCAATATCGGCATGGCATATTTTAATTTCAACTCGATACATATAACCGTTTTTCAAAAGGTAAGTACTTACGAGCGTAAACAACGATAATCATAGTAACCGCTGATTGTTGCCGGCGATATCGGTGCATGCGCATTACGGTCGAATAGGACATATACTTCTCTTGCTCACACGTATCTTTCTCTCTCGCACCATGTTGGCGACAGGTTCAAGCTTTCAATGAGACCTCCATAGTATACATACGCTCTAAGGTGCGAGCGAGAGAAGTATAGAGGTCCCTTTCGACCGTAATGCGCATGCGCCGATATCGTGCAAGAGAGAAAGAAGGTTGATTGAGAATTTATACTTCTCTCTCTCGCACCAGTTCACACATGTCTTTCTCTCTCGCGTGATGTTGGCAACAGTTTCGAGGCAATCAATTCCTTATGTTTCGCCGATGAAACTAACACCAAGAACGACGTAATTCGGGCCATAATGAAGGAAATTCCATGAAAAATTAAATTATATCATTTGAAGCTGCCTTCGTTAAACATAGTCCGATTTACATGAAATTTGATATGATTTTGATCGGAAAAACATAAGGAATGCATCGGTGCCACTTCCATATCCATACGATAAAGAATAAAGAAATATTTTATTTCTGAAACAGTTATGAATCCTCGGCCGACCGCAGTCTACGATCCGCAGCGATTCCAGGTCGGCGCCCCGTTGTTGAGGGTGAAAATGTGAAATATTCATTTCTGCGTATTAAGAAATTCTTTATTCTTTATCGTAGCCAGTGATGCCAGAATCGTGGGACACGGGACGGGACGCTTACCCCCACTATGACCTACCGTCGTCTCCCACTATGGCCTACCGGCGTCCCCCACTTTATTCCCACCGCGCTGCACACAAGCATATTTTTACTCTTGTCCGTGTGAGCTGTCTGTTGGGCAGCCGTGCACACGGACAGAGATAGGGATATGCTTGTGTGCAGTACGATGGGAAGAAAGTGGGGGACGCCGGTAGGCCATAGTGGGAGACGACGGTAGGTCATAGTGGGGGTAAGCGTCCCGTCCCGTGTCCCACGATTCTGGCATCACTGATCGTAGCGATATGGAAGGGTCATTCCACGCGAAGTCGGACACTTTTCGGAGTAACTTCTCGGATTTTGATGCAATTTGGATATGTTGTAGTCTTTAGGGGTATATAAACATATCTCGAAGGATTTTTCGAAATGTCAAAAATTGTGGATGTTACAGCTCTTTGAAATGTAGTGTTTACTTTTTTTCCAAAAATTATAACTGTTGAACCAACAAACTGATAAAAATGACCTTTTGGGTGCTTACAGTGGAGATATAAGGGTACCTAATAAAAATTATTTCACTTCATAAAAACGAATATTTGACCATTTATTTAGCAATTGTTCTTAACAAATGCAATTTTATAGCTGAAGGCACCTTTTTAAAAATTTAAAAAAAATAGGATGATGTAGCCCTGTTTTTCCTCATTATGGACATGTTTTGAAAAACGTGGACGTTTTAAAATTGGCCAAATGAAAATTAATTGAGTGTAACGCTGCGTCAAATCACACCGGCTCGACTGGTCGTTCTGGCCGTGCGGTACTCCCAGCGGCCACGCGGCTATACCTGCCACTTTTATATAGGGTATTAATGAGGATCGCTGCAAGGTTTAATACCGTTAATAGGTACTGGAAACTCACTTTCTGTTGATGGCACTTATTGTTTGAAACATTTAAGTAGCCATTGTTCAATGGAAACCACGAGAAGGTGGTGAGTATTCTTCCATCGGGAGAGGATGGGATATGATGGAATTATGTTAAAGGATAAATATTTTGTCGTATCTTTGAGCGCCTTTTGGAATAAATGGCCGGTTATGTGATTACTTATTTGATAATTGCTACAAGTTTTGATTTGTCACTGTATGAATAGACTTTAGCTTTTAAATGAGACACTGTGGTCGTTGGTATAAATGAATGAAAGTTTCGTGTTCCAGAAATTGTTTTTGCAAGTCCACGTCTCTCTAGTAATAATCGTGAATGTTTTTGATATTCAATAGAACAATATCAAAAACATTCAATAGAACAATATTGCTGTATTAGCTGTATAATACAGCTGTAACATCCACAATTTTTGACATTTCGAAAAATCCTTCGAGATATGTTTATATATCCCTAAAGACTACAACATATCCAAATTGCATCAAAATCCGAGAAGTTACTCCGAAAAGTGTCCGACTTCGCGTGGAATGACCCGGAAGTGACACCAATAAATTCCTTATGTTTTTCTAATGAACATCATATCAAATTTCATGTAAATCGGACTATTTTTAACGAAACAGCTTCAAATGATATAATTCGATTTTTCATGGAATTTCCTTCATTATGGTCCGAATTACGTCGTTCTTGGTGTTAGTTTCATCGGCGAAACATAAGGAATCGATTGGCGTTGTTTTCGCAAAGATCTGATAAGAAATTCGAAAATCCTAGATATTTCTCACTTTTTAATGGTATTCAAACCCCTTCGAGGGTCGAAAGCCATAAAATTTGGTGAGGTTTCGGTGACAGAAGTGACAGAATGAGGCTCGAGTACATTAGCGCCACCAACGGAGAAGCCTTGAAGCCTCATTCTGTCACTTTTCGAATCATAAATTCATTATTATTTCAACGTACGGTGGTTATTAACATTCAAACGCACCAGACCCGTCTGCACGGATGTCTACTGGAGGCAACTATACCCGCAAAAACTTCCTTTTGGTCGATTTCAGGACGAAAGTTGTAATATACGATTTGTTTACTACACACGTGTATGTACACGCATATCTTAGCTTGTGTGCGCGTACGCACACATTCAAGGCCCGCTGAGACGGCAGCCTTAAAAGTATAAACATGCCATGTGGGGCGTGTGTAATAAACCAAATGAACGACACTTAATATAAATTCAAACATATTGATATATTTATTAAACCATGATACAGAAATTAAAACAAATAATTCAATTTATCACGCAGCAGAATGTAATGAATATTCGAACCGGTTCAAACAATTTTTTGAAAGTATATGAAGCATTCGTAGAGTACGTATTATATCGAACTTGATGCGATTTTGTTTTTCAGCTACCTGTCTTGCCTCTTTTAACTATTTCACACCTTCAAGGGGAAGGGCCACAGCAAGTCACAGTAGTGTAAGTGAAGTGATAGGGATATACCACTACAGTGCACAGTGGTCTGGATGGTGGCCAAAATTCAATTTCTCAACTTCAACTTTACAATATCATTTTTTTTTTATGAATTGACAACCCTCCAGAGCTTCAAAATCCGCATAGCTTTCCCTTTTCAGATGATTCTTTGAATAGATATAATATTACAAAGACAAAATCATGAAATTTTATGTGAATCTAATTGTTTTAATTACTCGTTATAGAACATCAAAATACGTGTTTATATCATACAGTTATATAGGTAAGGAAGTATATTTCAGTTATTTATATGTGTCATAGGCATTTTTTAGTCTATGAACAAATAGTGCAATGTTTATATGAATTTAAACTTTCAGAAGGCTTATAAAAAAATGATTAAGCGAAATTAACATCGGACTTATTTTACATTAAAGCTTACACAATTGTTAACAAGAGCATGTAAATTTCAAGTGCAATTTCCTGCAACCTTCAATTTTATGCAGACTTTTAGAAATGACGCTCGAGGTATTTGGGCGTACCGAACGCGTGTATTTTTAATATATTATTTTTTTTAAGTCAAAGATAATGTTGGAACAGATTCTTTTTTCTCTTTTTTTCTCTAGTACGGCTATAATTTTTAATTTTGGCTATGAAATACCGCTTTCCAGACCACAATGCGCCTCATATTGAATCCGCCATTTTGAATTTTAAATTTTTGGAGCCAAATTCGTTATCAGCGACCTCAAAAACCCATAATCACCAAGTTTCAGAAAGATCAGAATTTTGGCCGCTAAATGTAGATATCCCCAGACCACTGTGCAGTGGTTCGCTCTATGTCGATGTGCCATCCTTTCAATGGGACGGTTAAAGACCCAAACATCGAGCCGAACAAGCGCGAGGGCAGCGAGCCTATATTTTCTTATGCCGGAGGTCCCGTCCCGAGTCCTAAGGTCTCTTCTTCAAGAAATTATACGATTTTCCTATTTTTCGGGTGCCTACACTTTCTCTCGCGTGGTTGGAGCTCGCGCTATTTAAAGAGCAAACAAAAGGGGTACTTTTCATTTGTCATTTATTCATACTATAAAAAAACAATTTCAATGAAATATGAGCAGGAAATAAGTTTCATTACACTTATGAGAACGAAATATCGGGGGTGGAATCAATTATTTACGGAATGCACGTTAAAAAACAAGCAATTTTGTTGGAAACATTTTTTCTTAAAACCATTCCAAACTATTTCTCGATGTTTTGATTCTAGACGACAGGCAAAAGGTCGGAAGCTAAAATGGTTCTAAAATGATAAGCGAAAATCACATTTAGTATCTTGACCTGCAGGAGTAGGTATCTTTTACAGTTTTACACCACTTGGGTTTTCCCGAACCACTTACCCGATGACCGTCTACCCAGATTATTGTTGCCGCGACGCGACCCTCTCAACCATTCTTTGCGCGCTGCCTGACAACTGACTCCTGCCACAATCACACCCCCCAAAAATCAGTTTCACCGAATTCACGTCACACGTCACGCAAAAGAAATCTTTGGTCAGGAAAAATTATTAATGATTTCGGAACGACTTGATTGTGTAGTTACACATATATGTAGGCATGAGCCCACTACTACTCTGCTGCTTGATACGAGACACATCATAAGATTACCATAATTTATTAATCATTTTTTAATTAGTTATTATAGGAAGTGTTCAAAATGATAAATAAAAGTGTATCTCTGTACACAGAGTATCCTGGGTACCTATACAGTTGAAAAAAATTGAAAAGTTGAAAATGTTAATATAAACCCATGTCCGCAAATAATTGATTAGGGTATTATAAGATAGCAGAGAGAGATACAATGCTTCTCCGTTGTATGGGTCTGTAGAGTTGCTGATTGATAAACAAACGAAGAAATTTTTATTTGCCTTTTAAAAATTATTAATTTGACATTAGGACACCCTGTATTTAAATTCTCACCAGTATTATAACTTGCATTCCTACCGCTTATAGCGCTGCACTGTTATTTCGTGCTTAGCCGTTAACGTTGGATGCGACACGGAAATGGTAATGGGGCTCTAGAGTCCCAAAATCGAGTGACACAGAAGACAATAGAGTGAAAGGTCTATTCTATACCTGGTCTGTGGCTCAACCACTTAAAATCTCAAACACCTGGAAACCTCCTTCTGCGGGCCAACCTACTTTACCGCGGAGCGTTAAGTTAGTCATGTTACCGACTGGGACTTATATTATCGCAATTTGTAATCAGCTCTGAATTATATTCATGTATACATAAATAGATGTGTTCCAGTTTCTTGGTTAAATCATTCTGCCAGCGAAAATATCATCCACGTAACGTAGAGGAATTAGTAAAGGATAAAGAATATCGCTCGACGATCATTAACACTTTTTTGATAACGACACGTGGCTTCGTTTTTGTACAGATTTTCCGTTCTCTTAGCATTTAATTTATTCCTCTGGCATGTAATCATCAACATAAATCGCGTTATTAGTGTAAAATATTCTGTCTGTTGAGATCGGCTTGCTTTATCGCAATTTATTAAAAAATGATTGAAACCTCAAAAGGCAAAAGGAAAGATTGCATCGGCCGGGAATCGAACCCGGGCCGCCCGCGTGGCAGGCGAGCATTCTACCACTGAACCACCGATGCTTGTTGTTTAAAACTACGAAATATGTTTATATGCTTTAATAATACACACTGATATAAACTACAACGCGAGAATTGCAAAATTAACGTTTCAAACACATCATATGAAACTCGGGGTTCCATAAAATCTGTTTAAAACAAATACAAGTGAATTGTAATATTTCCACTAATGCTACTCGAGAAGTATACTGTGTTCTGCAGAGATATAGTATTTAGGAAGGATACAGCAGGGGCGCAACAACTAGGGAAGTCCCAAACTTTACAGCTTTGAGATTTCGAAGCGGCGAGAGACTTCGGAGCGGCGAGGGAATTCGGAGCGGCGAGGAAATTCGGAGCGGCGAGGGAATTCGGAGCGGCGAGGGAATTCGGAGCGATGAGGGAATTATTATTCCAGATTTTCAAGTTGCTTTAAACACTTATATTGTGTTATCTAAAGTTCAGAAAATAATTTGAAGGCATGGATTCAATTCCTGGTGGTGCGTAAGATATCTTTTTGTCCCCAAAATAATTATGTTTCGGTTCTTAATATGTAATTTATACAATTTTTAAAGTAGTGTTTTAGAAATAACCTTTTCATATAAGAATCAATTTTCAATACATAAAATAGTTATAAATCCCATAATATCCCGCAATGATTTATCATTCCTATTTTATGTTGAACTTTTTTGATTCTATAAATGCAATTATTAATTGCTATTGTTGCTAATGTTGTAATTATATGCATTTTTTTAAACACGATCCAGTGTCTTGTATAACATACGACATAACTGTGACCGAGACTGTTTCACATGTTATACATTACAAAACCTTTTTATTCTTTTTTAAACGATTTTATTCAGCTTCGATCCTCTGTCTGATTGTTTGTATTATGTATGTTTGTTTGTTTGTTTCATTTTAGCATGTTGTCAAAATGAAATAATACTGACGAAAAAATAATTATTTACAGCAGTACACATTTATTTGAAACAGAATATTCGCGAGCAAGTGCGATAGTTAGAAAAAAAATTAAAGGCAAATAATAATCCTGAAGTTTCCATTCACTCCGACGCATTTTCGAACTTATCAAAATTATTTTATAAATTGTTCGCGCAACAATGCATTTTTCTTTAAGAAACATGAAAAGTGGTTATCTGGCCACATATCAATTTCATTATATCAGGACGTGGGAGTAAATATATAGGTGGTCGGCCTTTGATAAATTTTTAGGAAACTAGCAATCGCACAAAGCGTCGAAAAACTGAAGAACTTAGTAAAGAAAAAAGTGTATCAGAATTGTTATACGCCGTAATGAACCTCCGTTCTTGTAACAATAATGATGTAGCGAAAATAGTCAAGGATATTGCAGACAATCCTACGCAAGTTAAATGTTACGTTTCAGCACTTAACACGAAATCTACAGCCCGATTACCTGCTAATAAAGCTCTTTCAGTAATAGTAGGAGCAACATTAGCTAGGCATTAGTACAATACGATCACAGCCTCAATGAAGGAAACCAACTGTGATCTGTATCCAAATTATGAGGCAGTTCAGAAGCCAAAATTCGTTGTTATCCACCACGTTCACAAATAATAATAACCGAACACAGTGCTGAAGTTAGATTACAGTCGTTGCTAGATCACACGGTAAAGCGTATTTTAATTGTTCAGAACGAAGTATTTGATAGCGTAGCCCCAGAAACTATAGAAAATATGATTTTAATTTGTAAATGGGGATGCGACGGAAGTTCAGGACAAAGCGAATACAAGCAAAAATTTAGTGACAATTCAATATCAGATTCGAGTGTATTTTTAACGTCACTTGTCCCCTTACAACTTGTGTCATTTAAAGAAAATCGTACAAAGGAAATAATTATCTGGAAGAATCCTAAACCGTCGTCGTCTCGTTTTTGTCGCCCTATAAGTGTCCAATTTATACACGAAAGCACTGAAATAACAATGAATGAAATGAATTATATAAACGAACAAATTCAATCTCTTGTTCCTTTTACAACTAGAATAAATGCTTCAATATCGTACAAGATGCTATTTACAATGGTGGATGGCAAAGTATGTAATGCTGTGTCATCTACAAAGTGTCTTCGCTGTTATTTATGTGGTGCTACAGCAAAAAAATTCAACGATATTGATAGTATGCTGAAGCAAAAAGTGAAAGATTCTAATCTACAATTTGGAATATCTTCTTTACATGCGTGGATTCGTTTATTTGAATGTTTATTACATATCGATGCGCGTTACGAAGAGTAGCACGTTTCATTTTTTCTTATGGACAACTGCATGTAGAAAAAATGAAACGTGCTACTTTTCGTAACGCGCGTCGATATGTCATATAAACTTCATATACAAAAATGGCAAAAACGCTGTGAAAAAGATAAAAAAGCTGTTTAAGAGCGTAAAATGAAAATTCAAGAAGGGTTCAAGCTTAAGTTATGTCTAATTGTTGATTCCCCGAAACCCAGATACGGAAATATGAATGACGAGAATACAGCTCGTCGCTTTTTTCAAAATTCAGTTGTATCTGCAAAAATAACCGACTTAGATGTAAATATTATTAATAGATTTCATGTTATTTTACAAGTAATATCAAGTGATTACGCAGTAGATGTAAAAAAAATTCAAATGTATGCTGTAGGAACGGCAAAGGTATTTCTAGCATTATATCCTTGGTACATGATGCCTACTACTCTAGACAAAATTTTAATTCATGGTCCTCACATAATCGAAAATGCTGTCTTTCCAATTGGACAGCTTTCGGGGAAAGCTCAAGAAGCACGAAATAAAGACATTAAAAAGTACCGAGAAAATTTTTCTCGAAAATGCTCAAGAGAAAAAACTATGAAGGATGTTTTCAATTGGCTTTTATTATCGTCAGATCCAGTAATTAGTAATTTAAGAAAACTTCCCGATAAAAAATTAAAAGGTTTGTCATCAGAAGCGATAACCCTTATTCTATGCCCTGATGTGCCATAAGTTTAAGTGTATAAATGTAAATGTTTCTAAGTGTTGTTTTTCCGATAATTTAGTTTCTCATATATCAGAACGTAAAAATGCCAAATTTTATATATTAAAAATATGTTTCGAGACTTTGACCACGAAAATCGATATAGGTCTTCAATTGACATTTGCATTTATTTTGTCGAATTCAAAAATTTCATTTTTGGGGTTTTGGTCATAAAATCGCAAAATTTCTCCACTGTGCATCGTTGGAAAAATCTCGTGAATACGAATCGATTGATACCATTTTTACATAACTTCGAAATCAAATAGGATGATCTCGAAAAATGGCCTCAAAGTTCGAGATTTTGCGGTTTTGAACAAAATAAAAACCAGTAGTAAAATCCCACATGATCCGAAAGACCTCGGGTAGGTACCTGAGGAAAAACCGAGGGATGTAAGCGATACTCCAGCAGCCTGGATCGGCAAATGTGCCTCATGACCTTCATTTCAGGGCCGTGTTGGACCTTCGTTTGCCCCATGGGCCACTAATCCATTAGCGATTTCGTACTGGGCATTAAGAAAGACGGCTCTAGCTACCACACTGCAGTATACAGTAGTCGACTACCTAAACTATATTCGGGTGGCTCGAAACATTCGAGCTGCTTGAAAAAGTCGAGCTATACGAAACACATTCGAGCTGCTCGAAAAAATCGAGCTACCCGAACTACATTCGGGTTATCCGAAATCGATCGGGTCTCGGCTCGGTTCGAACTTCAAGCTACTCGAATGTTTCGAGTCTCGAAACAGTTCTATTTTGGAGGACTGTTTACAAATATAGCACACCGGAGCTGAGGTATGCATTGTTCGATGAAAAACAACGAACTACTTCACCGCTGAGACGTTAGCGTCACATCCGCGTTCTGGTAATCTTGGAGCACAGCCGGCAAAAGTCGCGTCGATTTCCTAGAACACAAGTACGACGCGAAGTTGCCGCCAAAAATTACAATACCGGTAAACTGGTTTCCCGGTAAATCGCGAGAAATACCCTCAAATTTTTACCGGTGATTCGATAAATTACGCATAGCAATATAGCGCATATATGCGTTTATTAATTTCGTCGACATCTACTATGTTATCAGTGAAAAAAAAATTTAATTACTAATAAAGACGAAAACCGAAGTATCTCATGGAGAACCCACTCAGATCCAAAAGAAAACTAAGAATTTGAATCAAGTCATCAAAAAAATGGACGCATTTTCAAGTAGAAAAAGCAAGGAGAAAGTATATACAAATGGTATATGATTTCTTAATGACTGCCCGACCAAAAAGTGTAGAATATGAAAGCGCTTTAGCCGTGGCTGGATTATTTTGTAAAAAAATTAAGTCGCGATCAGGAAACCAAAGTTTCGACAAATTATATTTTTTGCCAGCTTATTTGTTAAAAAGAATTGTTAAATAAAAAATATTTAATTATGTATGTAAGATATGATTCTTTTCATTGTTTTCCTGGTGAATGATCCATATTAATAAGTATTGTTAATAGTTATACAAATATATCTATTTTATATTTTATGTTCAGAATAGTTTCACTTGCGTATCTTTTTTTTAATGCTCGATTAGAGTTAAAAAAAAGTGTTTTGTAATGTTTACTCTTACATTTTACGTCATTTCTACCATATATCTATAAAATCATAATGTGACGATTTCATTGTTTTTTATCGATTATGTCACGTTTTTTGTAACTCTATAAAGTGGAGATAGTGTTATAAATAATACAGAAATATGGTTGGTGTCTTTCTTTTCGTCATTTATACAGGTTAAATGCAAACTGTTCAAATTTAAAATTCATGTTGCGTGTTAAAATGATAAACTAAAACAACTCGGAAGTCATGCTTTCAATCTTCTTGCAATTGTCGTTGCCGTTTCTTACTTTCTCTTTAACAGTCCACGACGTCGGAGATATGACCGAAAGATGCCGGCATTGTAACGGAATTTTTTGGAAAAATGAATTTTGCAACAAGAGTTGCTGTCATAACAGAGCTTTATTCAGCCATGGACAGTTATATGTTGCATTGTCAAGATGCCGCTCAAAAAATGGTATAAAAATTCAAAGTTCGAAGGTTATTGAAAATATTGTTTGGAAAGATGTATTGCAAATAAAGATGTTCTGAATTTAATACAGCTTATATTTTCTGTCTATATAAATCAAATAAGTCTCGAGAACTAAACAGCAAACGGAAACACTTGCTGAATGAAACTGTGATTTTAGCAAAAGGTGTAGATACCAGTAACGAAGGGGTGAGCGAAGCGAGCCCCCGGGGGGTTGGACGCCGGGGGCGCCAGGGGGCTTAGCCCCCCTAGTAATACCTTAAAAAAATACTGGTTAATTACAGGTAAATCGATTTTGATTGAAAATTTGAACGACTTACCAGTAATTGAAAAAGTCAGTAAATTTGCAATCCCTAGTGTGAATCCATTCTATATAATTATTGGCAAAACCAGCGCATTTTTCAAAACGCAGACAGGACGTAAAGTTGCCACAAAAAGATTCCGTTACGTGTAAATCTTTCCATATACATATATGTACTGCTCGAATATAGTGTCATATTGGCGCGGCTGCAAAATGACACGTGCCGCTCGGATGCACCGGTCCGAGTTGTAAAACCCTTCTGCCCCCTGCTGCCAAGTCAATTGGCCTAGGGATATAATCAACAGACCTTCCCAACAGTAGTATTTTACGACCTTACGGGTGTACTGGCCCGAACAGTGCATACCTGCTCCAAACGGCGAAGTATAGTTTACACGCCACTTAAGAGGGTCCCAAAGGTTAAACTCCAAAACGAATATCTGCCCTCGGCGCTACACGCATTTAAAATCCATTTAAAAACAAAATAATTCGATTCATTTTTCAAAAAGAAATCTCCCCGGCGGGGAATCGAACCCCGGTCTCCCGCGTGACAGGCGGGGATACTGACCACTATACTACCGAGGAATCTTGGAATAATGTTCTGTAAACATGCTCCAAATGGTGCTTCAACAAACATTTCACCTTCTCCTAAACACATTACCTCAAATTATTTGCATATTTGCATAATAAATAATAAATAATTTAAATCTCAATCTACTGCTGCGCTCCAAAATCCATAAAAGCATATTTAAAAATCCGTCGCTCCCAGTTAGTAGTTACTCCATTCCCCTATCATTTCCATCGCAGACTCCGAAAACAGTCAAATCTGTGAAATTCGAAGCCGTAGAATACCCAAGCGCAACACGTGCGAAATTGGATAATGGAAACATGGCTATACTATATACAAGGTGTTTCCGAAATCGCGCTTGCAGCCAGAGGGCAGGTGATTCCTCGCGCGATTTACTAAACGTGTTTTCAAACTCGATTTCCTCGAAAACGGAGCCGCGCGTGAAGGAATCTTCATTGCATATTTTCGATTTATTTTTGCAGGAGGAATCCAATCGCACCGCGTTTTCGGAGACACACCGTGAACAGAGCGCATGCGCCCAGCATTGGAGCGCCGCGTGTGCGCGTTACGAGTACTGTCGTTCTCTCCGCTCCCCCTTCTCACCGCCGCGATCTCCTATCGCACACTTATTTACTCATGGAACGGCGTTCCAGGAACGCTCACACATTGGCGCTCGCTCTCCTAGCAAACAGTGGGAAGTAGGGATGAGCAGGGAAGAGAACAGGACGGATAAATTCGGCGCGACGGGTAGCTGTGATGTGCAGTTGCAAGGAACACCTGTGTCGCGTATTCAGTGTGAATTCGCTGGGACGGTGTGTCGGCATCCAACAGCCACGTTTTATTTTACCAGTTGTACGGCTAATCGCGTGGAACAGTCGAAATGGCCAGATACTCAATGATAGTGACGAGTCTGCTTCTTTGTGGTGAGTCTCGCGGCACGTTTCGACTTTCGCAAGCGGAGAAGTCCGTCAGTGAACTCCTTGGCGCGTAATTTCGCGAGAACAAAAAGGGTGTAATAAGTAAACAGATAGAAATAGAGGAGCTATAAATAATCATAATCGCGAGTGGTGTTATAGTTCTGTGCGCTTGCACTATGACTATTTTTATTTACAAGCGGTGGATAGTCCAAATTCATGGCTCGATTGGTCACTGAAGAGGATTTTCTTTCAAGTTTGTTTATTACAATCAACACAAATAGAGTTTTAAGTTGGCTTTGCACAGAGATGGCAACCCGGTTTCCGAGAAGATCCGTGTTTTTTTTTTATCTCCTGTTAGAACAACGGATGTGTCTCCACGTGATTAGGAAAGCTGGAGGTTCCTACGTCTCCTGGGAAAGGAGAAAGAACGTGCAAAGCCACCTTAATCGGCGATCGGCAGATCGGCGAGTTTGCTCGACTCGCCCAGGTTCGGCGAGTTGGCGAGCTATGACTCATGAGCGTTCTCACGGTACGTGGGCTCGGCGATTCGCGCGCAAAGCTCGCCGATTCACGTGCCGTCTGATTCCACCTTTACACCAACTGGCTGCTGCACGTGCCTAACTCCTGGTGTGCGATGGCGTAAATCAGTGAGCGTTATATGAAGGCTGTTCGGGTAGGTCGAGAAGTGTCATGTAACTACCGGGGTGTCGCATAACAGCACGTAGGTATCTCAATTCGATTGTGTTTTAAACGCAACCGCGTTTCTTGCGTGCGTTTCGAATTGAAAAGAGCATTGCTCTGTCGATAGCGACATGTTATGCACTCTGGGATCCAGTGATTTGCGATACCGCCAGCAATGACGCGCCTCATTGAGTTCTGTGGTCTTCGATACTCGAAACCAGCGGGGCACATATTCGTGCAATATTGCGCACTGGTCGAATTAGTAGCGACTTGACAGCGGGGGAGTCTTGACAGATGCCGCGAGTCTCAATTTAGTCGTTAATTTAGGTAGTTGACAAAATATTGTGATCAGTTACCTAAAATTAAGAATTACAGAAATTTCAATCGTAACTTGTAATCCGTAATTAGATTACATTTTGCCCAACTCTGGTGAGCAGTGACGAATCTGCAGTTCTGCATTTCTAATCAGATCTTTGCAAAAGTGACGCCAATGGATTCCTTATAATTTCCCGATGAAATTGGCCGCAAAAACGAAATACAGTTAGTAACTAAAATATTCAGACACTTTTTAAAATCACATAACTTTTTTAAAATTAACCCAAACAACTTGAGTTTTTTTTTAGAAGCTAGAAGATTAGTTTGCTAAGTGACGTGTTTCGCGGTTTTGAAAAAAATGCATTTGGTCGGAATAGCAAAAAATAAATAGTAATGGTCGTATGTAATTCAAATTCACTGTAATTCAGAGCATAATTTCCCTAAGGATATTACATGAAAAATTGATTTGGGTATGTAAAATTAGCTTCGTTAAAAATAATTCGATTTACATAACATTTGGTATGAATTTCATCGGAAGACATAAGGAAAACATTAGTGGTACTGCCATATTAATTCGCTGTAGGAAAAAAAGAATTTCATTTTCCGCATAGGTAAGCTGTGAATCATCGCGTGACCCATCGAGGATAGCGGGCGAAGATGAAAGGCTATAAAGCGGCAGCGCGTGCGCGCGCGCTTTTCGACGAAAAATAAGGGAGAGTAGGGGAATTGCGAACGTAGGGTAAACCCAAACACCGCGATATTTGCTAGTTTCGCTTGTCCGGTTCTCCCGTGATATCTGAGCCGAGCGGAACTTTGAATACGTTTTCCTTAGAATGACATTTTTCAACCGCGTTGATAGTCTACAAAGAAAATTATTCCTCCATTTATTGTACGAAAAACCGGTCTCTATTACCTGACGTTCATCTTTTTTTAAACAACGGCCCCCTTCTACTTTTTTTATCAACATTCCTCAACTTTTTACCCCCAAAACATGATTTTTTTAGTGGTCCGCCATTTTGTATTGTTTTTTGCGATTTTGACTTTTTTAAAGTTACGTAATAGACGTAAGCTTTTAGTTTGTAAATATTTTTGTCTTTTCGAATTCAGATTAACCATATGGCCTGGGCATTGTCAACGCGACAAGCACGATTTTGCCGCAGCGCACATTTTGACGAAGAGCAGGGTAAACTCGGGTAAATTCGTTATAGTTTTAGAATTTATCTAATAACTGCTAATATTTATATATTCTGAAAGTGAGTGTAGGATATAATGATAGGTCAGATATCAGAGAAACATAGGATAGGTTAACAGAAATTTATTAAGTATATTTAATTGAAAATATACAAAATTAAGTTGTCATGACATATGTACTCTGGTTACTCCGTAATAGCTCTGGTTACTCCGTGATAGTACTCGCTGGCCCTATATATGTTCACCAGCTACTTGTTTATATCATTTTACATTATTTTATATTATTTTATATTATTGTTATTTTGTGCATAATCAATAGTTTCATGATCGTTAGATGTCTGAGACGTAAGGAAACACCGTTTCTGGTATTGACCATTAGAATTTTTCAAACAGCGCAATCAGGAACACAGTATCAGGCGCACAAAAAATAAGAATTTAGTCAATTTCATAAGTAAAAATAATACTGATGCCTTATTGTAGGGTAAGTCCGGGAGAGTCTGCCCACTTTTTGGAAAAGAAATTGTAGCATCGTGGTTTTTCACATTTTTGTCGTTTTAGGCACATTAATGCAAAGCCCAAGTAATTTAGGATATATATAAATTATAGTGTGCGATAATTTCAAATATTTATTTATTCATTTTCAACCAAAAACATTGGCACTGCAACTGGTCGGGCTCATCCGCATGTCGGGGTTAGACCGTCCACCCACTACGGGTGAGACCGACCTTGAAAAATAACAAAAAGTATAATACACGAAGAAGTTAATTAATATGTTATTTATTCTTCAGTTTTCCATGTAAATCACAAACATTCTGGTACTTGGAGCATCTAGTATCATGAAATCAACGGCTTCAGTGGACACATTTAATCCAATCGTCACTTTTAGAGATTTCGAAATAGTTTTCTCCGCATCCCACGCATTCGTTTTCGTCCCAGGCTTTTAATGACATATCACTATCTTGTAGAATGGAATTTTCGCTCCCTGAATCTAAAGATGGGTTTACAGTAAGAAAAACACATGTGGTCGGACTATCCCATAATCAAAGGAGTGATCGACCACCTTGTCAAAATAAATTAAAAACGAATACATACGTATTGTTGGGGTGACACTGTAATTTTATGCATATTATATCCCCCAATATCGGTATAGTGTAAATAAACTTACCTGTCTTTCAAATATCACCAGCACTGTAACTTGGTCTAAAAACTTTCAGACACGCATAAAGTCGTAACTGTTTCCTATAATTTAAATATGGATTTGTGACAATGGTCAATGCAAGATTAACAACAAGCGCATTCATTTCTTTTGTGTCAATCACACACAGTGCCCTATCTTGCGTCAGTCTCAAAATACAGTATTGTCTCCCTGTGAACTCGTTTCGGTGCACAAGCTGTGGGCTTTTCGTTATCCCCACCACTTCTGTCTCACTCTTGTTCGGCGAAGGCGAGAGCGAGATGGAACGAGAGCGAGCGAAAGCCACTGGAAGCGAGCGAAGGCGGTACGAGACAGACGACGCGTTGATATTTTGTCTCGCTCCGTCTTTCGGGCGCCATGTCACTCCGGCGCACGCAAAGCGTTCCATCTCGCTCCCCCATTCGGCCCGAAAGAAGAGAGAAACGAACATTCGGAATTAGGGCTCTGCTCACGATGTGGGCTCAACGCCGGTCCCGTCCAGCGAGTTCTCAGGGAGACAATACTTTTTCAACACTGGCCGGACTCTCCCGGTGGTCGAACTCTCCCTAACTTACCCTATGATAATTTCAAGAGTAAGACTTGTTAAAGTGTCATTTTACCATCACTTACCTGCAGTTTGAACTTTCAATTTATCTTCTAAAGCACATATAATACTTAAACAAGTTAAACAAGTTATGTTGTATTTGTAGATAGTTAACCAAAGTTCATTTATCTATAAAGTAAATCTGATTAGAGTGAATACTTATGTTTCTGTAACTGAATCACGTATGCGTTTCAGGTTTCTTGGGGCACACGAACTCACAAGGCTATGTACCTGATACGGACAAGAATGTCTATGAAATTTTGAATACCTGGGACATACACAACATTAAAATAACAGGGCGCAGCAATCCTCTACCGGGCTCCAAAGACATAAATAACGTTTTGAGACAGAAGTGTGACAAGAACGGAGGCGCAGGCGCCTTGGAGAAGGCTCAGCGTGCTACGTATGAAATAACGGAGTGCATTCAAAATTTCATCAGCATGGGGGAGCAATCGGAAGAGATGGAGAGATACGCGCTTACCAAAGATCTGCATCTCGTGTTTAAAAGCTACTGCCATAACAGTCCTGTTTTCAAGAAGTGCGTGAGCAACTACGCGATGGCTATAGAGGGCTGCATGGATCCCCAAGAGAAGGACATTACCGAAGTAATTGAGAATGTCATCGATGGTCTCCTAAGCTTCATCTGCTTCAAGGATGGAGATCACATTGTCCGTACGTGTCTGCATATTGGAACCACTTATACAGCCAGGGAGAACAGTTTACACATATTAATTGAACGAATTGGTTATTTACAGAGTTCATATCTGCTAACGGGCCAGAATGCATGCAATCGAAACAGCAAGAGCTTCTGCAGTGCGTGATCCCTACTCTTGGAAACTATTTACGTGCGCTCAACCCTAACGACGAACCTTCAGCAATATTGGATAGCCCTCGACCTGTTACTTTTGAAGCCGAAGACTGCTCGTAAGTAGACACTGAGTTATCGCTATATTAATTCATAGAGCGATCGAGAAAAGAGATGTAACTTATTCCTTATCGGTGCATGCACAGGCATGCCACCACCATGCAAAGCTGCATTGTGAAGAACCTGGAAGAATGTTCGAACCCGACGCCGGCGAACTTCGTGGATTCTATATTCAACATTATTTTACAAGCAACGCCGTGCAAGGAATTTTTGACGGATCACAGTGCTGCTTCTACATGCATGATTAATTCGCTGGCAGCTAGCGTAGTATTTCTAGTATTGAGATTAATCTGAGCTGAATCCAATGAAATGGGCGAAAGAGGATTTATAAGCGATCAAAATCGTTCGATCCTTTAAACCAGGATTTAAAAACCTACTAACTGGTGGCTCACGAGCCACCGGGGGCCCCTCCGCCTTGCTGCCCCGCTGAACGGCCGCTCTCCATATCGACCACACTCTGACGATCGCAGTCGAAAAGAGGAGGAAAGAAGCAGGAATTGACTGCGATCGTCAGAGTCTGGTGGATATGGAGGGGGGCCGTTCAGCGTGGCAGCAAGGCAGAGGGGCCCTCGATGCCTCGCGAGCCACCGGTTAACCAACCCTGCTTTAAACGGTCGTACGTACCAATGTAATTTGTTACCACATGTGATATTTTTCTTTAATGTAAAATGTAATTTGAACTTATGCGAGATGAATCAACGAACAACGTCGAGTAACATATTCAAGTCGCAGCGAATACTTCTCTATTTCTAATTATTACGTATGGCCAAGTTGTTCCTTATTCTAACGACTCAGGTGCTTTGGAACAAACTGATGCATTCACAAGTATCTTTGCGCGAACGTAAATTACGTTCGACGAAACCGTAATTGCCGTAAGATCTATTTAGGTCCCCTTAACGTTTGCTACACTCTGAATATGTTCACTTTTGTACCATAATTATGTATCTGAACGGATTCATAAGAAAACTGTAATATAAATACTATTAATTACACGCAATAATACCAACTCGTGCAACTGCATTCATCATTCACCTTTAATCTGAATGGACCGCCGATGCATCGTAATTACTAATGATACATGTCGAAGAATTCACAGATTCATTGTATGTAATTCCATGTTATCACGACGAAAGTCTATCGCTCTTACTAATCAGAGAACTTTATATTTTTTAATATTGTTTTCATACTTCAAAAATACAGAATAACATTCGATTATTATAGAAATTTTTACTATAATCGAATTAACGAAAGAAGGCGCCTTGGGATCGGGTCCAGAATTTGTGACGTTGCCGCTACGCCGGGCTCACGATTGGTGCTTCCTCTACGCGGCTCCCTACACCTTGGCCAATGACCGGCGAATGGTGTAGTGGAATGCGTCCGTGAGGCGGTGTTGCCATTTTCGTCTGTTTGCGCGCGCGTAGGTCACAGTTTTAACGGATGATCCTGTATTGCTATCCTCTTCGAGAGGGCGAACCCAGTGAGTGAGAGAGACACAGTTGCGCTTGAAGATAGAAAGAGACGTCCGATCTGCTACACAACGTGGCAACGTCGCACGAAGTACGGATCAGGTATTGGGTCTCTCCCGAGCCACGCGCGCCGTCCTCCGGGCCGCTCAGGCGCCTTCTTTCACTAATTCGACTGTAACTGTTTCTTACCCTTTGTATTTACTACTCTCTCCGCATCGAGGGAGCGCAGAAACTCCATCACTTTACAGGGTTGTCCACTTAAGGGGGGATGCCTACCTAGAACGGACAAAACAATATGCTTCTTTGAGAATTTTTTCTAGAAAAACCGATAAATTTTTATTATTAAACATTAGTCTATTGGAAAGAGTACATCTTGCGAATATTTCAGTATTGTTTGTGGTAAAAAGTATTGAAAGGTTTGTGAGTTATGAGCGATGCCCGAGACATCTTTTTTTTTTAGGCGCTTTGCGGTGACAACCATCGCTCGGTGCAAAATCATCCAAAGGACAATGTGACCCACGAGCCTACAGTGTATGCTATACACCGTTGGAAAGTTCTCGCGAAGACGAATCGATTAATAATATTTTTTACCTCGAAATCAGATGCGATCACTTAAAAAAATGGCCTCTAAGATCGAGATTTTGCGGTTTTGAACAAAAGAAACAGGTAGTAAAATTCCAACTGGCCCAAAGGACCTCGAGTAGGTACCTGACGAAAAACCGAGGGATGTAAGTGATA
Source organism: Andrena bicolor (assembly GCA_960531205.1). NCBI lineage: Eukaryota > Metazoa > Arthropoda > Insecta > Hymenoptera > Andrenidae > Andrena > Andrena bicolor. The sequence continues at coordinate 26,912,401 of OY482665.1, forward strand.
CTCTGGCAGGCTGGAGCGGCAAATGTGCCTCATGGGTCTGCGTTTACCCCATGGGTCACCAATCCATTGCCGATTTCGTACTGGGCATTAGGAAAGGGACCCCCCATAGGGCAAACGCAGACCTAACACGCCCCTGAAATAAAGGTCATGAGGCACCTTTCCCACTCCAGCCTGCTGAAGTACCTCAGTTTTTCTTCAGGTGCCTACGCGAGGTCCCTCGGGCCGGTTGGGATTTTACTACCGGTTTCTTTTGTTCAAAACCGCAAAACCTCGAACATTGACGCCATTTTTCGAGGTGATCCCATCTGGTTTCGAACTTAAAAATGGTATCAATCGATTCGTCCTGGCAAGATCTTTTCAACGGTGTACATATAGCATACGCTGTAGGCTCGTGGGTCACTAATCCCCTCTGCGATTTGACAATTTCCTTTGAAATTCGATTTTTTTTTAGATAATGTATTAAAGTATCTAGGCGCTATTGGGCCCAATTTTGGAAAATTATTTTGACACAAAATGGCGGCTGTGAAAAATTGAAGCATCGATATTTGGCAAAAAATCACTCATTTTTGGAATGTAAAAAATTTATGCCAAAAAAAAAAGGAAAAGCTCCCGATAGCGCTTAGATTTTTAATTCAATAAATCTTGTGTTATGTGTGTCACCAACTTTGGAAACATGATTTTGAGGAAAACGCATTTAAAGTTTTGGGTTTGAGCGCTACACCGAGAAACACCTATCTACTTACATGCGTATAACTTTGTCAATTTTGGTCGGATTGACTTGACACTTTCAGGGAATATTTTGAAGATGTACTGCAAGAACATATAAAAATCAAAAAATCGATTTTTCGAAAATATCTAGCTAAGCCTCGCCCCTTAACTCAGAACCCACGCGCGTAAAAAACAAGCGCTGTCCTGTTCTCGCGCGCGTGAGTGCTGAATAGATTTATCCACGTGAATAATTAAAAGATTATCAAAGCATTTAATTTCCAAATTCTCAACTTTCTTTCCTGAATGAAACGCGTACCTCAAACCACCCATAATACACTTGAAAAAGATCCATTTCGCGTGGTAATTCAAACAACGATCTTTGAAAAATCGCGCCATAACCCTTTTCGATATTCCGCGCGCGCGAACCACTCAACGGCGCCGCTTTCCCATGTTTCCGCGGTCTCGCGACGCCTGTGTGTGCGCGCATTACGAGTATTGTCGTTCCCTCTGCTCCTCCCGTCTCTCCATCGCGACCCCCTCCTATAGTAAACTGAGTTTCTCGTGGAATGCTAGCGCATCGGTCACCAGACTCCGAAAACAGTGAAATCTACGAAATTCGAAGCCATGGAATACCCAACCCACATATATAGCACAGGACGTTTTAAAAACGTCCAGTTTATGTCCATTTTAGGTCTGAACGTCCATGGCTTGATTTGTGAAAATGGACGTTTTTAGGACCTTTTCTGGACATTTTTAAAACGTCCTGAACGTCCGACCTGGACGTTTTAAAAACGTTTTTGTGCTATCTGGGAAGCGCGACACGCGAGAAATTGGAGCATGAAAACGGCTACGTACAAAGCGTTTCCGAAACCGCGATGAAACTAGGGAGAATGCGATTCCTCGCGCAATTTACTAAACGAGTCTTCAAACTCGATTTCCTCGAAAACGGATCCTCGTGTGAAGGAATCTTCATTGCATATTTTCGACTTATTTTTGCAGGAGGAATCCGGGTCGCACCGCGTTTTCGGAGGCTCACCGCGCATGAAGCGCACGCGCCCAGCGGCCCAGTATCGGAGCGCCGTGTGTGCGCGTTACGAGTACTATCGTTCTCCCTGCCCCTCCCTTCTCTATGTCGCGATCCCCTCCTATCGCACACTGATTTCCTCGTGGAACGCTAACACATCGGTGCACGCTTCTAGCAAACAGTGGGAAGCAGGGAGAAGAACAGTACGGATAAATCCAGCGCGACGGGCAGCTGTGATGCGCAGCTGAAAGGAACACCTACATCCCGTATTCAGTGCCAAATTCGCTGGCACGGTGTGTCGACATCCAACAGCCACGCTTTATTTGACCAGTTGTACGCCTAATCGCGTGGAACAGACGAAATGGCCAGCTACACGATGATAGTCACGGCCCTGCTCCTTTGTGGTGAGTTTCACGGCAAGTTTCCACTCTGGCAAGCGAAGAGCTCCGTCAGCAAGCTCCTTAACGCGTCATTTCTCGCGAATAAAAAGGGTGTAACAATTAAGCGGAGAGAAAGAGAGGAGTGTATATAAAATAATTACAGCTAAGTAATCATAATCGCGAGTGGTATCGCAGTTCTGTACGCTTGCACTATGACTATTTTATTTACAAGCGGTGCAAAGTCCAAGTTCATGGTTCGTCCTCAACGCGCGTATGTAAATTCGATTGAGTTTTAAACGCGACCGCCCATTCTGGCGTGCGTTTCGAATTGAAAAGGGCATTGTTCTGTCGATAGCGGCATGGTATACACACTGGGATCCAGTGATTATGCGATTCGCAAGCGATACCGACCTTCGATCGTGTACACATAATCGATAAAAACGAGTCCATCGAGTGTGTACCTGATTTGCGATTCGACGGAGGATCGAGGCTGACGAGCATTTATTACGTGAATATTCATGTGTGATTATCCAGGTGTCGCCCGTCAAAGGGACGGGCCCAAGGTTCCGTTAAAGGAACGCTCCTGTCCCCGCTACTTCTTTTGTAGCCGCCGCAGCGGTCGCGATAGACTGGGAGTAGGTATGCGAGGGGTTACGCGACAGCGACAAGCCATGAATTTCGTTCGAGATAGCGACAGCATCGTATTACTAAAACGACAAGGGCGAAAGGCGAGCCGCGCGGAATGCCGATTCGAGGACGCCTTGTCCTGAATTGATAGGAATGATGCATGAAAATAGGGTTCCCCTGGGAAAGCGCTTATCTCCGCGACACAAATATGACGAATGCGTAGATTACACGTTGATTCAACTCGCGTACTTTGCACCCGGTAGTCACTCCGGGGCTGGTATTACCGCAGATAATTTCTACGGAGAGCGAGAAAAAAGAATAATATATCTTGTACACGCGATGTATTTATTCACATTCTTTATATGCACCACAAGGCCATAACCTATCCGCGAGATTCGAATATTTGGCGGGAAAGATGACGGTCGGAATTAAATCGACACGAGGCAGACGGAGACTCGTTTATAAGTAGACCGATTAACCGACCTTGGGACGTAAACACATAGGAAAGATAATTTGCGGTTACGAATTGATACGAAGTATTGGTAAACAGATATCTGTGGAGGTGACGCGTTTGTTTCCGCTGTCAGCGGAAACTCTGTCATTAAAGCTTTGAACTTCGACATTTGAATGCGGAGCTGCGAAAGCGGATAGTTAGTTAATACCTCGTAGACCTATTTCCTTATTAAATTAAGATCTAAGTCTGGCTTTACCGTCGATAATTCACCATCCGCAATAGAATCACGTATGCGTTTCAGGTCTCCTGGGGCACACGAACTCGCAAGGCGATCAACCTGACATGAACGAGATCCTCAATAAAGTTTCGAATGTCGGGGACTTAAACGACCTGACAGGAACGGACTTGAGCAGTCTCAATGAGACTGCCATACCAGCCTTTGAAGAAGCTAAAAACCTTTTCAAACAGAAGTGCGAAAAGAACGGAGGCGCGGGCGCCTTTGAGAACGCTGAACGTGCCAAGGATGAAATAACAGAGTGCCTTAAAAATTTCGTCGACGTGGCGAAGCTGCAGGAAGAGATGGAGAGATACAAGCCTACCGGAGATCTGGATCTCGTGTTTAAAAACTACTGCCGCAAGACTCCTGTTCTCAGGAAGTGCGTGAGCAACTTCACGGTGGCTATAGAGCCCTGCCTGGATCCCAAAGAGAAAGAGAATAAGAAAGTAATTCAGAATATAACGGACTCTCTCTTGAACTTCGTCTGCTTCAAAGAAGGAGATCGCATCGCCCGTACGTGTTCGCACATTGAAACGCTTATACAGGCGGGAGGAACAGTTTCCAGAGATTAATCGAATGTTTTATTTACAGTGTTCATATCTGCTAACGGACCAGAATGCCTGCAGTCGAAACAGCAAGAGATTCAGCAGTGCGTCAACACTACTTTTGGATCCTATTTACCTGCGCTCAACCCTAACAACGGATCTTTAGCAGGGTTGGATAGCCTTCCGCCTCTCGTTTTTGGAACCAAAGAGTGCACGTAAGTAAATATTAATTCATTGAGCGATCGACAATGAGAGGTAAATTATTTCTTATTGGCGGATGTACAGGGATATCACCACTGTTCAAAGCTGCGTCGTGAACAAACTGGAAGAATGCTCGGACCCAACGCCGGCGAACATCGTGGATTCTATATTCAACTTTATATTAAGAGTGACGCCGTGCAAGGATTTATTGACGGATCGCAGCGCCGCTTCTACGTCCACGATTAATCTGCTGGCAGCGAGCGTAGTATTTCTAGTATTGAGATTAATCTGAGCTAAATCCAATGAAATGTACAAAAGAGAATTCGTCATGAACAAACGCATGCGATCAAAAGATCATTTGACGGATCGATGGATCCTTTAAACAGTCGTAAGTACCAATGTAATTTGTTACCACATGTGATATTTTTCTTTAATGTAAAATGTAATTTGAACTTATGTGAGATGAATCAACGAACAACGGCGAGTAACATATTCAAGTCGCAGCGAATACTTCTCTATTTCTAATTATTACGTATGGCCAAGTTGTTCCTTATTCTAACGACCCAGGTGCTTTGGAACAGACTGACGCGTTCATAAGTGTCCATTGCGCGAACGTAAATTACGTTCAACGAAACCGTAATTGCCGTAAGATCTATTTAGGTCCCCTTAACTTTTGCTACACTCTGAATATGTTCACTTTTGTACCATAATTATGTATCTGAACGGATTCATAAGAAAACTGTAATATAAATACTATTAATTACACGCAATAATACCAACTCGTGCAACTGCATTCATCATTCACCTTTAATTTCAATGCACCGCCGATGCATCGTAATTACGAATGATACATGCCGAAGGATTCACTGATTCATTGTATGTAATCCCATATTATCGCGACAAAAGTCTGTCGCTGTTACTAAGCAGAGAACTTTATATTTTTTTAATATTGTTTTTATACTTCGAAAATACAAAATAACATTCGATTATTACAGAAATTGTGAGTAATTGTTTCTTACCCTTCGTATCTGCTACTCTCTCCGCGTCGAAGGACTGCAGAACCTCTAAGCTCGGAACCCACGCGCCTAAGAAACAAACGCCTTCTTGTTCTCGGCTTTTCCTGTTCTCGCGCGCGCGGGTTCTGAGTAAATATTTCGAAGGTTATCGCAATATTTCATTTCCAAATTTTCAACTTTCTTACCCGAATGACACACGTACTTCGAAGCATCCGTAATACGCTTAAAGAAGCTCCGTTCAAACGCTAATTAATTTCCACGTGGTAATTCACACAAGCGTCTTTGAAAAATCGCGCCATAACCCTTCTCGATATCCCGCGCAAACCGCTCAACAACTAACGCCCATGGACATAAGAATACAGGGTGGCGTGGAAACTACCTGCAGCGGTAGTAGGACGAGAGTGGGGTCTACTACCGCCGTCTGATTGGTTCAACGCCAAGAGGAAAATTCACCGACGCCAGCGCCGAGCCAAGTCGAGTGGAGTGTAGCCAAGTGAGGTCGCAGCCAACCAGCGTCGCCGAGGACTCGTTGAGGATGCTGGTTGGCTGCGGCCTCACTTGGCTTCACTCCACTCGGCTTGGCTCGGCGCTGGCGTCGGTGAATTTTCCTCTTGGCGTTGAACCAATCAGACGTCGGTAGTAGACCCCACTCTCGTCCTACTACCGCTGCAGGTAGTTTCCACGCCACCCTGTAAGAATATAGCAGTGAACCGAGGAAATGCTATGATGCCTGAGGAATTAGCGGTGGGGATAAGCCTCTGAGGAATTAGCGGTGGGGGACGGTCGAGCTTATTAACGCCAAGATGGGAAAGAAAACGGCGCTACCGTCGAGCCATGCCAAACCAGGCCAATCAGAGTCGTCGCGGACTCGGTTGTCGACGCTGGCAAGTAAGGCCGCAGCCAACCAACATCGACAACGTCTGAGACGACTCTGGTTGGCCTGGCTTGGCTTGGCTTGGCTTGACTCGACGGTGGCGCCGTTTCCTTTCCAATCTTGGCGTTGATTGGCTCGACGTTCTTCCCCCACCGCTAATTCCTCAGGGGATCATAGCATTTTCTCCGTTCACTGCGCTTTAGGAAACGGGAGACACGGTCACGTGGTACTCTGGTGCCACATTGGTGATTGGTTCCAGTGGTGGGTAAAGACACGAAATTTCTATTTTATACACGACACGTGTCTTTAATATCGTAAATGTCGTATATCTGAAATGAAAGCAACTAATCTATAATACATTTTTCGTATAGTTTATGAAGAAGTGCCAATTTATTAATAATTATAATTATGATTAAAAAAATTAAATTAAATTAAGTTAAACTGACGAAAAAAAGGATATTGAAAGGTTAGGTTTTGACCTGTATAAGTTTCTCTTTCTATCGCCGTCTACATTTTTGTCTATTGCATGCTTCCTCTATGTTTATATGCTCTAAGGTAATGATCGATAAACTTCGGCAATAATCAGCAAATTACGGTAAGGTACATGGACATAGGAATATAGGGACGTAGGAATAGTTGCGACTTTAGGCGAGGGGAGTGATATGCATTTCAGGGGGGGGAAAGCACCTACATCTGCCTGGATTTGATTGGTTGTATTCTACGCATGCTCCGTACCGCTCATTATGAACAAGTGTTTGCTACAGATTAGTACATACAGACGTCTAATTATAAGTATGTACTAACGGAGTGATTATCCACGAATATAAATTGTAAAAATAATGATAATTGAAGAGAAATATGCATCTATAATTATTAAAATATATGAGGTGAATTGGAGCAGAGACACTGACGTAACATTTATTTATTGTTCGAAATAACAGAAACCAAATTACGATAAAATTAATGATAATTAATATTACATTAATAGCACTGAACCATTGTTCTTAATGATTTTTTCTTTAACACACTACTACTTTTCTTTAACACGCTACTGCATACACTGCGAGGAACGCTTCAAATATGGCTGCCACTATCCAAGCTTGCGATGCCGGCGACGCGACAAACGTTCATCATTACACATCACTGCGCTTGTGCGAAGCAGCAGCCAATAGAAAGAAGGCGTATGTTACCTCGTCGCCCCTCCCGGAAAGAGATCACCCCCCGCAACTATTCCTACGTCCCTATATTCCTATGTCCATGGTAAGGTACTACATTTATATAGTGGATTTGAATATCCTACTCGAATAGACAACTAATTTAAATGCCATGGTCAAGTAAGGACTTCAAAGCCCAGATAGCACAAAGACGTTTTAAAAATGTTTTTAAAACGTCCAGGTCAGACGTTCGGGACGTCTTAAAAACGTCCAGAAAAGGTCCAGAAAAGGTCCTAGAAACGTCCATTTTCACAAACCAGACCGTTTTCTGGACGTTCTTAAAACGTTTTTAAAACGTTTTCTGGACGTTTTTAAAACGTTTTCTGGACGTCTTCAGGACCTTTTCTGGACGTTTTTAGGACGTTTTTAAAACGTCTTCAGGACCTTTTCTGGACGTTTTTAAAACGTTTTCTGGACGTCGTCAGGACCTTTTCTGGACGTTTTTAAAACGTTTTCTGGACGTTTTCAGGAGGTCGGTACTGGTTCGATTAAATAAAAATTTATGGATGTAAATTGTTTTCAAAATATTACCAAACTACCAATTTATTTCATTTACTTACAATAGATACATGAAAATGTCAGTACAAGATCGAATACACAGAATACACCACTTAAAATAGATATGAAATATGTAGAACATGTAGGTTATGATAGATTATACATATTATACAAAATATAGGCACAGAATATGTAAAATATCTGCACTTACAATGGATGTTTATAACATTGTTACAAATTCGTTGAAAGATCTCAAAGTATTGAGGAAAATGTTTTCTCTGCATTATTCACAATTGAAAATGCTATTGATTTACAATACACTAAAAGACTAGCGCAAAGCAAAATCACAATTTTGTTATATGTAATAAAGAGTAATATTTTGTGCATAAAATGTCTCTACTTGCCGTTCGATTTGCTTGTACAGTCAAAACTTGTAATTGCGTTCATGGCAGGAAATTGACAGTACGCACATACTAAATTGACCGATTTGTGGACACACACGCTCAAGTCTTGCATTCTCACTTTTGACTGTACAAGCAAATAGAACAGTAAGAAGCAGCGTGTATGGTGGCCTTTGCAGCTTCACAAGTATCAGAATTCTTTGGAAATCTATAAAAACAGAAATAAAGTTCGAAATAAGATATGTTTTGAAAATATAGTTACTTTAACACGTTTGCTACCCAGTATACCTTTATATATTTTTCCTTAAAAAGCGGTAGTGAACGTATTAAATATAATAATTTGTTCCATTATGAATTAATAAAATAACCTCAATACCTGTGGAAAGTAACTTTCTGGGTGTTACTTTACCATCATTCCTTTTCTTCCAATTTTCAGAATCTGATCTGTTTTTGCACAAAGGCACGATGCACTGAACCACGGCCGACGGCCGTGACTGAACCATTGTTCTTAATAACTTTTTCTTTAACACGCTACTTCATACCACACTCCGAGAAACGCTTTGAAACGCTTCAAACATGGCTATCTTTAAAACGTACGGAAAAGGACGTTTTTAAAACGTCCGTAAAGTACGTTTTCTGGACCTTTTCTGGACGTTTTTAAAACGTTTTCTGGACGTTTTAAAAACGTCCAGAAAACGTCCATAAAACGTCCAGAAAAGGTCCAGAAAACGTTTTAAGAACGTCCATTTTCACAAATCAAGCCGTGGACGTTCAGACGTAAAATGGACGTAAAATGGACGTTTTTAAAACGTCCAGTGCTATCTGGGAGGTTCCGCCCGGAGTGACGCCTCTTATATCTCCTCCTTGCCTAAATGTGCGAAATTTCAAAATGAAACCTTTAGTTTCTTTACAATTATAAATGTACGATGCTGAATATTTTGAGTAAAACAGAGAAACAAAATGTTGTATTTATAAATCAACATACTGAAATGTTAATGGTGATTGAGATGTCAAAATTAGATGGTTAAAAGTTTGAATCTATAGATATGAAAAATCTTTATTGTTTCCGTTTAATATTTAATTTTGCAATTACGCAATGTATTCAGTACGGTTTGCATTATTATTTGACGAGATCTGTAAATAAATAAAACATGACTGTTTAGGAATAGGTAAATTTAACCACAAGGTTATCATTCACTTTTCTGCACTTAAGAATGTGATTTAACGAATTTTGCAACAACATATAACTTGCCATCGTAGAGTTAAATATTGGTCATAGTTTTATAATGCGATATTAAAATTTGTATTATAAAATGTTAATCCAATTACCTAAATATTGGTAATTCATCCTTTAATAAATTATACAACTGTTCATATCTATTGCATAAAGAGATTAGGGTGTATTCTCAATAATTTTCATAACATTTATCAATGATTATGAAAGAAGCTAATGCAACAAATGAAGAAACCGTGAGTGATAGCTTTCTCAAGCAAAATAAGCAGGAAAATACATAGAGGAGAGGGAAGAGAGGACGAGGTTTTAGTAGAAGGTAGACAGAAAGAGCAGTAAAAAATAGATAACAGGTTTTTAGTGAACATAATCGAAATTTTAAAATACTGGAAGTACAAGGTGAGTGGCCACTGAGAGGTTAAGCTGGACGGAAACGTCCGCCCCTTGGGCGGCTTGGAAGATGGAACACTAAAGGAGAAAGAGATAAGGAACGCGAGAGGACCATGGGAAAAAAACATAAAATTAACAAATGAAGGAAATGAAGGAAATGAAGAAAACAGCCTAATGAATAATGAAGAGATCAAGATGAACAAAGAAAACAGAACACAAGACAGGGAGTTCAAGATAGTAGCCAACAATAATAAAAAAAGGAAATCGAAGAATATGGAAAGAGAAAACTGGGATGGCAAGAAAGTAAAAGACGGCACAGTAAATATAAAAATAAATAGCCAAGAGGAAACAAACACAGATGGAAATACAATAGGGGTAAGAAAAGACCCGCAAACTTTAGATCCGAAAGAAAAAAATGTAAATATATGCGACTCTTATGCGTGGGACTCAAATAGGGGAGAATACCTTGTTACAATCACCCTGAACAAAGATAAAACAACCACCAACAAGAAAACTAATTTACTAAAAATATATAAGATCCTAATGGATTCTGGGATAAAATTCCAGGGACTGAAGATGGTCGGTTTTAACAGAGCCGAAGTGGCCTACAAAAGTAAAGAAGAAGCAAACAACATGTTGGAAAAGAACAGGTTAAGAACTGAACAATATAGTGCGTACATCCCTAACAGATGGAAGCATAGAAAGGGGATAATATACGAATGGCACGATTCAATAGAAGAATTGGAGAAACAACTCAAGAAAGGACAGGGGAATTTCACATTAGAAAAATTGAAAAAGAGGTGCGTGAAGGACGGAAAGGTAACCTGGGAAGATGGAAAGACCATCCTAATTAAAATGCAGGGGGAATCCCTCCCCACTAAATTACTAGTGGGTTTCGGTCATGTTTGGATAAATGTGAAACCTTTCGTGGAATCGGTGAAACAATGTTTCAATTGTTTTAAATTTGGACATGTTCAAAACGTATGCAGAGCAATAGAAAAAAAGTGTTTTGTGTGCACAAAACCCTACCACGGACAATGTATGGAAAGTCCTACCTGCAACAACTGTAAAGGTAACCACCTCAGCGTGACAAAGGACTGTCCAATACATCAGAAAGAGGCAACTATTAAAAAAATAATGGCTTATAAAAACACGTCATACAAAGTGGCAGCGGACATAATTAGAAAACAAGAAGCATTTGACAGATATGGGCAAAACAGAGGATGGATAGAAGATGAAGACGAAGAGGATTTAAGAAACTGCGATTTCCCAACTCTAAAACGTATAAAAAAAGTGGAGTACTGGGAGAACCTAGAATACCCGATGAAAGAAGATATGGAAAAACTAAGAAGGGCATGGGAAAGAAACAATGAACAACGGAATTTAGTGAGGAGGGAAGAAACTGGCGGAGATAACAGAAGAATAGAAAGAACAAATCTCAAACAGGACAAATACAAGTGGGGACATGGAAGTCGGACACTAATAAACAATGAAGAGTTTAAAGAAAAAAGCAGAACCCTCGATCAAGAATACACAATAAGGATGAGAGGAGAATGTAGCGATAATAACAACAATAACAAAAATCACACGGATAAAAAGACCAATAGACAGACCTACGAAAGCGGAAATGAAGAAATGAAAAGGCCCCATTTCATCCCGAGATCCCAGAAACTGGCTAATGAGGAGGAAAATAATCTGTATAAGGAAGTTACTTCTAGAAATTACTGGTATCCACCAAATGAAAGGGAAGATGGAGGGAGAGAGCATGAAAGAAAAAGGAAAGAAAACAGGGAAAGAACAGACAAGAAGAAAAACCAAACGGAAGAAGAACTTCTAGAAGAATTAGTCAAAATCATAAGGGAGAAAAACTTGATGCAGAAGCTGAACTCCAAGTTAGAGGAAGAAGAAAATAGAGATAATAATAGAGAAACAAATATTGAAGAAGAAAGGAAGACCAGACAATACAACAAAACGAACAAGGAAAGAATCACTAAAATACAAGAAGAGGTGATAAAGACCTACAAGGAAAAGGAAAATTCCAACAGAGATATAAACATTTATGGAGAACGCACAGGTTCAAACGAGTCAAAGGGAAGAAGAGAAGAAGAAATGGACATGGACACGGACATGGACATGCCACCATACACCAATGAAGAAATAGGAACAAAATGGAAGATGAACGAGGACAACGGAGGAGAAGAAGACACGGACAATACAGACGTGGAGTCTGCGAGTACAGGAACGATAGAATGGCTGGAAGAGGAGAAAACGGGGGAAGAACACCTGGATGGACACGAGACTATAGAAAAAGAGAAAAAGAAGGACGAAACCCAAGGGAAAACATACTCAGTAAGAGAAGAGACAAGAATAAAAGTTGTAAATAAATCGAATAAGGAAGAGAAAAACAGTGGTGAGACAACTCAGATAAATAATACGGAAGACTGAATACCAAACTCAAATAAATAAGTAGTTTATAAAAACAAAAAACTAATAGACGTAAGTAGGATATATTATATTTAAAAAAAAAAAAAAAAGGTTCTGGACCACAGACCATATAAAAGACTAGTATTTAGTACAACAACTACATCTAATCTAGCTCATATACCGTACAAAGTTCCTAAATTTACATAGAATTTTTATATATTTTTATACTCATAAGTTTATAACTTTACATAGAGTTATTTAGATATAGGAGATAAAACCAAAATCGGGGATGGGGGATAAAAACGAATCAAGCGTATTTGCGACATGGAATGCTAGAAGTATCAAAGGGAAAATAATAGAATTGAAAGAAAAAATCAGGACATATGATCTAATCGGAATCACTGAAACATGGTTAACAACCAAAGACGGCTTTAACATCGATGGGTACAATATATTGAGAAAAGATAGGGATAGAAACAGAAGAGGTGGAGGAATAATGATAGCTAGCAAAAGTAATATAAATATTAGGGTCAGGGAAGATGTAAAATGGATAGAAAATAAAACAGAAACATTAGCCGTGACAATTAATATGGATAACAAGGAAACAGATATTATAGTTGTCTACAGGGATCCAAATTACACGCTAAACAAAGAAGAATGGAGAAAACTTTTTACAAACAAAAGACAAAACACAGAAACAATAATTATGGGAGATTTTAATGCAAAGAACAAATTATGGAATTGCATGGCCAATGACAGAGATGGCACCATACTGGGGGAAACCATCGAGGAGCAAGACATGTTCATAACAAATGAAAATACGACATCAAGAATAGGATCGGGCAAGTACAAACCATCAAACATAGACCTTATAATATCTACGTTCAATATATTTCAGAACTCTGATGTCATTGAGGAAGGAGAAACCCTAGGTTCAGACCATCAGATTATAGGACTACACGTCACAAAAAAAATTATAAGAAATAATAAAAAATTTTTTACAACGAGAAAATTTGCGAAGGATAATATTGACTGGAAAATGTTTCGAATGATTCAGATAAGAAACAAAGACTCGCTACTAGAAGAAATCAATAGATGCTATGGAACAGAGGAGAAATGCAATAGGTTTACAGAAAACATTGAAAAGGCCTTATCAGCTGCAAACAAAGAAAAACGAGAAGAACAAAGACTAGATGAGGAAGGAGATCGAAAAAAAAAGAAAAATGGAAACACAAATATACGGACACTCGGTCCAAAAAAATACCCTTGGTGGGACGAAGAGTGTAGGAACAAGAAAAAAGAGAGGCAAAAGGCAGCAATAAAATTTGCCAAGAATCCCAACGAGGATAACTGGGGTACTTACAAAGAAACGGAAAAGGAAGTAAAAGAAACTATAAAAACAAAAAGAAACAAAGCATGGGAAGAGATGGCATTGACAATTAATTATCGAACACATGGTACAGAGATTTGGAGGAAAATACGAAACTTACAGAAAGGTTTCGACAAAAATAGTATAAATAAAAACATATCGATAAAGGAAAGACAAGAGCTGGAGGAAAAAGAAATCAAGAAACTACTCCAAGAGAACCATTGCAGGAGTGCAACTATACAGACACCTATAAACAACGGTGAGAACACAGGAAATAACATATGGAACCGAAGTATCACAACAAGAGAGGTAGAATGCGCTATAGAAAATGCCAATAACAAGTCAGCACCAGGAGAGGATGGAATAGATTATAATGCAATAAAGAACCTTATTCCAGATTACGTAGAAATAATGAGGGAACTGTATGAAGAAATTTGGAAACATCAATCTATCCCCAAAAAATGGAAAAGTGCGGTAGTGATTTTCCTGGATAAACCGAATAAAAAAGCTCTAAGGCCCATTTCTCTCACGGCGTGTATGGGAAAAATCTTAGAGAGAATTATAAATAACAGGTTGACCAATTGGGCCGAACAAAACAACATCATGGATAAGAAACAAAACGGCTTCAGAAAGAAACGATCTACTATAGATAACCTGACAATTTTGACCAGTGATGTGAGAAGAGGTTTTGAATATATGCGAGACACGCTAGCCGCTTGTATAGATGTCAAGTCGGCATACGACAACGTCGATCACGACACACTCATACAAAAATTGATACAGAAGAAATGTCCAGAAAAGATTACCAGCTTCGTAGAAAATTGGATTACAGACAGAGTGATAAAATGCATTAGAGGTTACTCAGAGCCAGTGAAGGGATTACAAAAAAAAGGATTGCCACAAGGGGCAATACTAAGCCCGATCTTGTATAATATATATACGGCAGACATCGCAAACAATATAAATCTACAGCAAGTTAATATGCTACAATATGCGGATGACATCATAGTATACACCACAAGCAATGCGAGAGATCTAAACAGAAGAGTGCTCGAAGAAACAATGGGAATAATAATAAAAAATTTAAACAATATTAAACTGGATATTGCTGAAGATAAAACCAACCTAATTAACTTTTCTAAAAAGAATAAATCATCTAGGAGAAAAAAAGCTATGATTGTGGTGAAGGGACGAGAAATTAAAGAAGAAGAGAATATTAAATTCCTGGGAATCACGCTGGACCGAAAACTAAACTTTGAAACACACACAGAAATAATGGCTATGAAAGCCAAAAGGAGGCTAGCCATGTTAAAATATATAAGTCACGTAAAAAAGGGTGCCGATCCTGAAACGATGATACTATTGTACAAGTCACTGGTTAGATCAGTGATAGAATATGGGATGCCTATTTATTTCAATAATACCAATAGGAACAACAAGATAGAATATACAGTTAAAAAAATACATAATGCCGGAATTAGAACAGCTATGGGCTACAGGATGTCCACTCCGACCAATGTGATGTCAGTGGAAGCGGGTGTAATGGACATAATGAACAGAAACAAACTTATAACCCAAAGATATATATCCAACCAAAGGTATAAGAGGGAAAGTGAATCACTAGAAGCTATTAAACACCTAGCAGAAACCATGAGCGAGAGAGACAACGACACACAGATCAATATATTACAAGCGTGGAAAGACACTATCTTCCTGGAAGAAATAATGGAAAGAGAAGAGGACAATATAGATACACTACGAGAAGATGAATTGGAAGAGGAAGAGGATATCGACATCGATGACCTAATCGAATGGGACGCGGGAGGTCTGAGGGATGAAGTAGCGAGACAAGATGATAACGTACTGATCCGAGAGATCAAAGAGAAAATGGGCATCAATATGGGCACAGAGGTTGAAATTTATACAGACGGATCGAAAATGAAGGATGCAAAGTCAAATGGAGTGGGAATAGTAATTGTGGAAAGAAATGACGGAAATATAACATGGCAGGACAGAGGCTTTGGAATCAATAAGAATGCGACAATATATACGACGGAAGCAATAGCCATTGAAAAAGCTATTGAATATGCGAATGAAGAATGGAGGGAAAAAGACGTTCTGATATTAACGGACTCAATGAGTGTGATCAAGGGAGTTAGGAACTACGAGATACACAAAAACAAGGAAAAACAAGATAATAGGACTGGAAGGATAAGGAAACTTCTGATGGAAAGAGAGAGACAACACAAGAAAGGAAGGAGCGGTGCGGAACGGTACACTGGAAAAATCAGAATAGCATGGGTCCCTGCGCATACAGGTATAGAGGGAAATGAAAGAGCGGATAAAATAGCAAAAGAGCAAACGGCTGAAAATGCAGAACACCAGTGGAAAATACCGATGGAGGACATTAGAACGACACTAATGGAGAAGGCATGGGATAAGTCAACCAAGGATATGAGGGAAGAAGGAAAGGAGAAAGGAATCAAATATTTTAATTTAAGGATAAATAATATAGGGAAAAGGAAACCTTGGTTTAGGAAGATAGCAAATATAGAAAGAAAAACTATAACCACACTAAATAGGCTGAGAGCAAATCATTATAACATGGCAGAATCCCTACACAGGAAAGGCATAATAGAATCTCCAGAGTGTGAATGCGGAGAAGGAATTGAGGACATAAACCATGTACTATGGAAGTGCAATAAATATGAGGAAATGAGAGGAGAAATGATAGCAAAAATGACGTCAAAAGGCGTCAAAGAGGGAGATGAAATTATGGAGAGAATAAATGAGACTGAACCTAGTATAGCTAGACTAGTGGTAGGTTTTCTAAATAAAATAAAAAAAGATATATAACGCAATATAGGAACTGGATAAGTACAAAAATGTGCCTAATGACGGATAGATAAATTAAGGCAAATGAGACATAACACGGGTAAAGGACGAAACGGGGGGTATTCAGGAACAAATGGAGAAAAGGGGAAAACTCAAAACTCAAAATAAAAGACTGAATACTATATTAGATTATATTATATTAAGTTATAGATATAGAAACATAAGTACACGTAATTTGAATGTAATATGAAATAATATAAGAAAAATGACATCTAAGGTAGCATAAGCTAAATAGGATAAGCACACCAAAAACAATGTGATGTTTTAAAATAAGAAATGGATGTAGAGTGGGATGTTTGAGTGATAAGATTATTGTTCGTTGGGCTGTATAAGTAGAGAACTTGAAGTGCCATCTAGTAGGGAACTATGTAACCCGAAAGAAAATAAATACCTTACCTTACCTTAAATTTATCAATTTTATTATGTATTACACATACATTCATTGGCCCTTAACCTTCCGGCGGGCGCGCTCTTTTTCATAACGGAAGCGGGCGCGTCGTGTACGAGGTACACCATGAAAGAATAACACTTATTATTATAAAATAAACATTATGCGGTGAAAGTTTATGATATTTCAGAGCTTATTATATTGATTTATTTGAATTATAATTATTCCAAAGTATCGTATAAATATCGAATAATGAAAAGGAAAGTTATTCATCTTTTCAGACTAACGAATTCTCGTGTACTTTGTACACGAACGCGACCGCCGGAAGGTTAAGTAAGATGAGCTTATTAAATACTTGCCGTACGCTTTTTACAACTTTTTACAATGCACAGTGGCATTGTAAATACAAATATATATCTCTTTTTTCTCAAATATGCTATACTCCACTGACACTCCTGCTAATCACAGTATTCACAGTCTACTCTTTCACTGCTTCTGACTCACTCTTACTCGATGAGAATAAGAATGCGCTTGCGCTGTCACAACCAATCGCCAATGCGGCACCAAAGTACCACGTGACCGTAATTCCCCTCACTCCTGAACTGCTTCACTCTGCTTCACTCCCAGCAACCATTGTTACGTCCCTATTGGGAAACCAAGAATTTCGATATGCCAACTAGTGACAGAAAATTGAACTACTGAGAGTAGGTTGATATCAGTGCTTAAATAGACATGTTGTGAAAAACGAGGATTTTTAAAATTTTTTGAACACTAAATTTTTACTTATTCGATTAATAAATACTTATTCGGAATGTTTGGTGCGATCCGGACCTACTTTCAATAGTTTGCCAACTTACCACCACAGCGCTGAAATCTAAGCCACGCCTCCACTAAAATACATATTCCTATGTCCATGCTAACGCTGGTTTCCCATGTGTCCGCGCCTTCGCGACCCGAGCACGCGCAGTGCTTCGCGTTTCCTCTGTAACGCAAGGTCCGATTGGCCGTCCTCCGAAGCGAGACGCACGCGCGCCCCGCACTTCGGGAACATTCGAGCACGTTCGGGCGCTATCGGGCAGCCTCGCAGCACATTCGCAGAATCGCAGTGCACTTGAGGAAGCCCGTTGTAGGCTGTCTCGACGTGTATGTTCTGAACAGTTCGCACCATGTTAATGAGTTTTTACCAAGTTCTTATTATAAATTCATGCAGTGCATTCAGTATACGAAAGAGACTTAATAGTACAAGACATTTACCCTCTTGATCGAGTATTTCCGTTAGTATAAATTGTGCAATAAGAAAGGTGAGGAACGATGCCAGGCAAACGGGGCAGAAGAGGAAAATCCGGTAAGTTTCGCTTTATTTCGCACAAATATCCCTTTCTTATTTTCGCGCTATTAGTTTTCGCGACAGCGATTTCCCACGGGGCACGTGCCGTATCTTTATTAAATTACATCGGCCTTGTCAGAGTGACTCATCGCCCTGCAAATCTTATTTGTTTCGCCTTACGTCACGGCCAGCTCCTTCGTTAACGCGTATTTCTTTCGACGGCTGGTGCAACCGTATTTGAAATCGGAAAACGGCCACGATATCGATTCCTAGAATGTTAGGCGGCATCGTATAAGCAGGCAAGAACGCAGGCCACCACCAGCTATCCCCATGTGACTTTCATGCTTTCCGCACATGGGTCTGGGTTAGGTGCAGGACCAATGTACAAATTTCATATCCGAGTACCACGAACCAAGGTACTCGCTGGGCCTTCAATTTTCTCACGAGGTACATCGTACTTCCAGCGTCCGCCTCGTCGATCGTATACTCCTTCCTTCCAGCAACGAAGGATCGATTCCCTGATGACCAGGGTTAGGTGGATGAATTGTACTTTTTTACAACAGCCCCGCTCTTTCTCCCGAATCATTCGTACTAAATTTAGATCGTCGTATATAGCGCGCGATCGAATGTTTAGCACTAATCAGCCGTTGCAGCAAGCTTCGCAATCCCGCGATTGCGGATTCCTGGAAGCCAAGCGTTGTTTTTACGTTTTATGAACACCCCGATAAAAAATAATTACTGCAGGGGGATGCAATAGATTTCTATAAGCTGAGGGGGCTGAACGGTATTCTCGGCGATACGTAGCTCGATATAAATAATTCGCTTCGTTCATGCATATGATTTAGGCGTTTTTAAAAGCCAGACTTGTTCTCAGGAATGCGGTATTCTGGCATTACAAGTGGCTGATGAAAGGGAATGGGTACAAGAATTAATTTCTTTTACATAGATTAAAAGTTACGAAACAAGTTCGCTGCTTTGAATGCCCTGTTATCTATTTTTTTCGTATCCATGTGTTGTCTGATACGTCACATATGGCGGATTTATGCTAGGTGTCAAGAGTAACAGCTGGTCAGACAGCGCATTATGCAATATGACATTCACTTTCAACAGCTGGTGCCTGATCCTTTTACTTTTGTCGGAGGAACTTGATGTAAATTCTCAAATTTGACGCTGGGAATATTGGCGTTCCAATTAAAACTTTAAATTACCGAAGAAGAATTAGAAATTATTGCTTTTGATGGCACAAAGAACGTGCTTGCTGCCTTTCCTGAGAAAGCAAATTGTTTCCTAGGTCACGGTGGAAAAAGAGCTGAGCTAACATCTGACGAAGACTCAGTTAACAACGATGCGTGCAGCGTGGCCAGTAGTCAATCCGATAATCGCAGCGTGCTGGACGAAGTGAACGATAACGAAGTAGATGAATTTACGCAGCAAGAGGCGTTCGAGGAGAAGCTGAAGGAAACTATCGACGGTCTAACGCAGAAGAGCGCCAAGGGCAGGACCACTTGCTTCAACTCGACGGAGAGAATATTCGCCATCAAGTATGTTCCGGACTTCGTGGAAGACAGGAAGATGACCATCACAGATTCCATAGAGCGCGGCTTGAAGAAGGGACGCAGCGAAGAGCAGTCGACGGCAGCTAGATTGAGTACTTTGCTTTGCGTTCAGCTGGGAGCGTTCGAGAGCGCCGAAACGATTTGCCGGGACTTGAAGAGCATTCTGACTTTCATCATTAGCGATCCAACAGCTTCGCCGCAGGCTCGTTCGGAGGTAAACCGAGGAATAGATTGTCGATTAACAGAGTGGGTGAATAATACATCCTATGTTCACAGTGCTGCTGGGCTCTGAGTATGAATCAGTTTTTATCAGGCAACGATGCGGTGGATACTATTGAAATTGTGCAATTACTGTCTGGTATCTTCTCTGGTTCGTATTTGAAAGGAAACGGGGCTATAGCAACGATATCATCGGAGTTAGCAGCGTTGCATGCTGCAGCTATCTCATCGTGGACGCTTCTTTTAACTATTATGACACCGGCCGATATATACAATTTAGTCGCAAGCGATAGGATCAGCAGCTACATGCCGTGAGTAAATGCCGCGTACTTATCTACACGCGAGCGTTCGCACGAAATGATAAGAATTCTTCCCTGTTTCAGTTCTCTGAATAGATTGCGAGAATTATTAGAATCGCCGCATCTGGACGTAAGGTTATCAGCCGGAGAAGCTCTTGCTGTGATATTCGAGCTGGGTAGAGATTTCTCTTGCGATTACGAGCAGAGCTGGTCGCTGGATCTGATCGAAGTATTAAAAGAATTAGCTACGGACTCCAACAAGTACAGGGCAAAGAAGGATCGTAAACAACAGAGAGCTAATTTCAGAGACATACTTCGCTACATAGATGTAAGTTCTCCAAGGGCGAGGTTTCGTATCGTCGCGCGCGGTGTCGCTAATATCTTGCTATTATGATTGCCATTAGGAAGACATTACGCCGGAGATGCACGTGAAATTTGGCCAGGAGATCTTGTATTTGGAAGGATGGTGCGCACGAACTCAATACAACGCGTGCTGCAGACTACTGGGCCCGGGTATAAACATTCATCTCGCGGAGAACCAGCTTCTACGGGAGATTTTTCACCTCGGCAATAAAGTCTTGCCGATTCCGCTCGCTCAGAAAACGACCAAACTGGAGAGGGTAAGGTTCCCCGTTACAGCGACTTAACGGGGAGTCATATTTAGGACTCTAGGAATGAGGTGATTCTTTTCTAAGAAACTGTTGAGCGGATCTTTTCCAAACTTTCAGGGTATTTTAACTCACATTCAAACAATAAAATTTAATTTTCACGTTACAAAGTGTTCGGTAGAAATTGAGATATATGAACACTTTCGTTAGGATTCGCGCGCCGGTGTTGCAAATTGACGATTGAAATGGTAGTCTCATTTCTTCCTTGAAATAAATAAAACAAGGATTTTCTTACTTCTAGTGTAATTACATTGTCGACGAACCTAAGACATTGATAAATAAATTGAATGGAACAACTCTTTTTCCATAAATAGTACGGAATATCTTGAAGCAGAATCGTAACTTTTTCTTTCAAGTCCCACCAATTTGCCAATTTTTAACTTTTTTTTCGTTTGTTAGGTTCATCAACAATGTAATTATACTTACTAGAAATAAGAAAATCCTTGTTTTTTTTATTTCGGGGAAGAAATGGGGCCTCCAACGTAATCGTAAATTTGCAATTCCGACGTTTTCATATATCTCCATTTCTACCGAACACTTCTTAACGAAAAAATTAATTTTTATTATTTGAATGTGAACTAAAATACCTTGAAAGTTTGGAAAAGATCCGCCTAACAACTTCTTAGAAGAAAAAAATTCCCAAGAATCACCAGCCGTCCTAAATAGGTCTCACGAAGATCGATCGCCTTACAAATCGAACCTCGCTTCGTTTACAGACGCTGATGAACGCTGCTGCATTTAAAGCCCGCACTATTCAACGCAATAAGACCAGGGACAAGCGATCCGCAGCCATGGTACCATGATTCTTCGACTTTCCACTTTCGTACATTAGATAACTTGTTTTAGGATAATGCAAGCTCGATTATACATTTTATTTATTATAACTAATCCAGGATGAGAACTTGTTAGATATTGTTTCCCGGAATCGTCTGAATTTAAATTGTAAATAGAGAACGAACGTATAGGCAAGAAAGCAAAGTTACAGTTTTGAATCTTTGGTTTGCACAAAGATCAGTTTCCATCCGATTCTGATCAGGCAAAAACGAATGTTGTACAATGTTATTTAATGCTACTTACGTTTTGTATATACGAAATTAAAGTGTGTATATACGACAACGGCTTAGAATTGTTTTCATTGTATAATCGATGGTTAACGTTTCTGTAAAGTTTAAACGACGTTTCTCTAGGAGCGATATAGAGAATCTAGAAAATTTATTTACGCTGCGAATTGATTTTCTTAATTTTAATAATCGAGTTACGATGGATCTTTTAACTTTCACGAATATAATATCTTATTTAAAGTATACGCGGAGGTCGTATACTATATTGCATCATCTTTATTGATTAGACGAACCTATTTAAGTGAAATATCGCATTAAAAATATATACTGGCATTGTACATAATTACATAAGTTATGGTATAGCCTAGAAGAGTCTTCACTACGTCATGTGATAAAATAAAGTGAAGTACTTGCGAAAACATGCCTTTTATTGCATTATACCTTCGCGAGAAGGGTGCGGATACTCTGCGCATCAACAATCCAACATATATTTTTAAATGAACTCGTCTCTCCACACGTTTCATATTTACATCACAGCTGGGTCAAGTGCAAATACATTACACGCTAATTAATCGTATCGAGCAACATATGCTACGGCAGAACTTCGACCAAGTACGTCAGGGCAATTAATCGATATAAAAAGTTTATACAACTGAAGTGAAAATTTCTCGTTACAGATGTAGCTTTATCATTTGGCTTTTGAATTCCTTCTCAGACAGTAAATACCATCTGTACCTCAATATCTTCGACACCTCTCTCTCGGTGCTCTCATAGCTACGACTGTTCTCTTTGATCCACTTATAATGCTCCGGCGACCAGTTCCTGATTTTCAACCAGTCTTTGTCGCACCTCTTTAAAACTGCGTTCCGTCGGAGGTACAAGCAACGCAAGCTCTTGGCGGTAGAAACGATCTCTAAGATCGTAGCCGTCGATATCTTATCCCGTATCATCTGCGGAAAAACAGTCCTCGGCTGTGAAACTGTTAAGGGGGAATTCGCCTTGTTGGGCCGAAAAATAGGTAATTCTTTGTGAATTTTTTTCTACAAAAACAGTTTGACAAATTAATTCGAGGTTTGGCAGGCTGTTTTATTGTATCGTGAACTGTTGTTCTGAATTTTTGCATAACAGTGAAAACAAAAAACATAGCAGATACAAAAAGAGCGTTGAAAAATAATCGGGTGGTGCTGGCGTTGACGAAAAGTACTGTAAGGTTTATCCGAAACACAAAAAGGAAAAGAGATTCTTAATCTATATGAATGTGGCTATCGGTGATAGTAGATTTATTGCCGTATCTGTTACCGTTCCTTTTTTATTTAAAGAAGTTTTTCTGATATTCGGGCCAAACCTGTTTCAGCCTCAAATCAGGAGGTTCCGCCTTCTTCAAAAGGCTGTCATTTTAACATTTTTTTATTTTTCATAATGCATCTACTACCAACGATAGACACATTCGTATAGATTAAGAATCTCTTCTCCTTTTTATGTTTCGAATAACGCTTACAGTACTTTTCATCAATGCCAGCGCCACCCGATTATTTTTCAACGCCCTCTTTGTATCTGCCATGTTTATTTTTCACTGTCACACCAAAATTCAGAACAATAGTTCAAGATATAGTGAAACAGTCTGCCAAACCTGAAATTAATTTGTCGAACCGTCTTTGTACAAAAAATTCATAAAGAATTACCTATTTTTTGGCCCAGCAAGGCGCAAACCCCCCTTAAACTATTCAGGCTTCTCTGATAAATTCGCCGGTTAGTTACTTACTTCTATTATATCACAATTGGATTAGATATAGTAAAAGGAGCTAGAAAACAGTGGGGAACCAACCCGCGTGGATTAATGCGAAGAAGCGGGACATAGACTAAGACAGTAGAATTTCTAATCGAAACGATTGGCTTTACTAGACTACCGTCGATCGTTCGAGCCTCAGCCAAGTTACCAAATGTGTCATGGTAAAATGTTCGCCTCCCACTCACTGCCTCCCAAGTCATTGATACAACGAACAATCTGTATTTAAATCTGTTGCCTTGTATTACTATTCGCAGACCAATGACATTGCCACACAATGTACGGTACATAAATAGATCTCTAAAAGGTCCCACAGACGTTTGTTTTAATGGTTTTAACATACTCCTCGGAGGCTTGTGTGTTACGTATACCAGGGGAAAAAGTTAAACAAAACTTACACGAGTAGTAATAAAGCCTTTTGTGCAAAAAGAATCTGAATGCATGCCATCACACTGTCAGTACTGGGTGTTAGAGTCATAGTTTTAGGGAAGCTGTCGTTACACATCGCAAGTTCTTTCAAACACAAAATGCTACCAGCGTGTGAAGATTCGGACACATTCTGCAGAATTGCACTATCGCTTCGTCTAATCTCTGCGCGAAATTTCTATGCAAGAAGTATCTCGTCAGTCCTTTGAACGCGTACACTCTTATCGTCGACTCAAAGAACGTTCCATGAGTAAGGATAGTGGAGGTTGAAATCTGTAATATTTGTTACGTTTAATCGACCGTTGGATCACAGAGCAATATTCTTCCTTTATGGCGTACACTGACCTGTGTATTTGGATTGTCTATAACGATACTGTGGCACGGAATGCCACCGTGTTCCAATAAGTCGATGGGCAAGAGTATATCGGTGGGTTTGTAGCTCTCCACTTCGAAGTGTACTTTGAGGCGTGGATTATTCGCTTTCATCTTTATCCAACAAGATCTTTTAGGCTAAATCAATAACAGCTTTGAAAATAAGGCTCGCACGGGTAAATAAATTAATACTGAATGTCTGTTACCAATCTCATGGTGGTATCCTTCGGACTATATCGATTTTGCACGATGTGAAGATGCTCCAATCTAGTATAGCCAATTAAATCTATTACATCTTCGTGAAGATTTTGAGGACCGATGACCAACTCCTTCGCAAACGAAACGAATATTTTAGACTACAGAAATCTCATCGCACCGAGGATCTTCGATGAAACTTACGTTCAGATTAATAAATACTCCGACGTGTAAGAGTGGGCAATAATACCTGGTGGTATTAATTAATACTAATTTTGACAATGTTTGAGTACAATTCGTACAGATATCATCCATTAAATACAAAGCTTCCTTACTGTCCAACATAAGATCTATTAACTCTAGACACCTTAAATTACGTAAATTACACATCAGCCTCTTCAATGCCTCTAGCAATTTCCCACCAGTACCAAACAGTCTGATACGGTCAGGGTCATCTCTGTTCGCCATGTTACAAGGGAACGTGAACTTCAGTCGCCGGATATAAGTCCCGACTCCTGCCACAGATGTGTTGTCCGACCCTTGTCTCTCCGCGTACCACGATATCATGTTCATAAACTCGTAGAGATTATAGAAATTTAACATGGGCTCGAAGATGAGACATCGAAAGTTCCTTCCGACTTTATTTAAGCAAGTGGATGTTCTCATATGATCTAGAACATATTGCCAGCCGCTGTAGTAGTTAAATTTTCCCCTAGTAAGCGTGGTATCCTCCAATGTAAACGTCGCCCACACGTTCTGCAACTTAAAGGCTCGATACCACGATCTACACACCAGAGACGCATAGTAGCGTTCGCGTATGGTCAGATAGGAGAAGATCTCCTCTAGAAGTATATCAGGCGTCTGATCCCAACAGCTATATATTTTGTCTCTTTTTTCCTCTTCCGTATCTTCTTCGATATCGATATATAACGCTACAAAATTAATAAATATCCATTTTCGAAAAATATTGACGGGCGAACGTAGCGACTAACGCAATGTGTTTCAAAATTAGAAGTAGAAATTTAACTAAGATAAATGTACCAACACCCGGACGCTTAAGGGACTTAAGGAATAGCGGTAAAGTTTGTCTCCTAATTTAATTTGTAAAACCACATTAAATAAAAAAATGTTGAAATGTGGAAGATAATACAATATTATACTATCGGAAACAAAAAGAAAAAAGTTTATGTATTATAATAGATGTATTTATTAATGAAAATACGATAACATGCAGATGTCCCAATAAGCGGACAAGCTAAAAATGCATATCCAGATATCTGAATTACTTAAATTCACGAAATTCTTGTAACAGACAAACTTAGGCTTGTTTAAAAAATATTAATTTTCTTGCAAATTTAACCATCTTAAACTAAATTTAAATCTATTTACTATTATAATAATGTATTATTATAATATATAAATAAGAAATGCTGTCAATATTTTCTTAGTGAATGACAGAAGTGTCTTGACAAAAGCTTAAAAAATTTTTCGAAATCTACTATGCGTACGAAGTGTGTTACAAAATAATTATTTCTATCTAACAATTTTTAATTTTCTATAATAATGATTTTAATTAATATTACTAAATACTTATGCATTATGGTGCTATTTTTTTTTTTAATTACATTCAAAATTTAACTTAAAAATAAATCAAATTCGCGTTACTGTTCAGGTACTGGGACATGGCCGGGCACTGATACATTCTCATTATTTTAGAATGCCGGGAAATGTTCTCCAGTGAGCGTGCAAGTCACGTGCGAGATGTAATTACAGAGTGGTTCTAGGAGAGTTGTTTACGCGAGAGTTTCTACTTATTTGTTCTCTCTCTGACACCGATCGTTTTCTAACCTGCAAAATTCCTACGCTTACCTTTCTCTTTTTCGTCGAATTTCCAACAGCCCTGGCTCATTTTCGTCGGGAAATGTCGTCGCTATCCTGTCAAAATACGATATCAGTGTGCCCGTGATAAAGTATTTCTCCGCAATATTTCTAAAAATACACTAAAATAGGAAGGGGAGACGTCGCAACCGCCCGAACACCTCCATGATGGAGCCTGCGACGGGATATTCTTAGATCTCATTCCACCGCGGTCTGAACGCTATATTTTTTAGCCGGTAAAATTTTCGCACGCTATCGGGCTCGATTAATCGAGCGGCGTCGATAACAGCCATAGACTGTACAGCATGATCGGCAGCCACTGGGTCCTTTTTTACCCGCGCGTCACGCCGTCCCGCGCCGTTCGGGGTAATGATAACAAGGGAAGATCCTGAACCAGATAATTTAAAAAATTCTGAAACTTTGTGAGTAGGTGTGCAGAGGATTTCCTCCTGATTACAACGCAATTTTTGCTTGCTGCCCAAATTCACTCGAAGGGAGTGAAATTAATCCCTGAAAATTCGGTTATTTTCCGATTTTGTGTTATAAGTTGCGAACTGTGAGAGATAGAAAAAAGTTTCACGAAAAAATTACTTTTAATTACCTAGATCTATCATTTGGAAAACAAATTATTTTACAGTTCACGAGTTATAACTCTAAATCGGAAGATAACCGGATTTTCAGGGGTCAATTACACCCCCTTAGAGTGACTTTGAACAGCAAACAAAAAAATTGCATTATAATCAGGAGGAAATTCCTTACATATTCACAAATTTTCAGAATTTTTTGAATTTCCGGGTTCGAGATGTTCCAGAACCCTAATCTTTTAAAATACCACATACTATATATAAATTAATTTATTAAAAAATAATATTAAAACACTTCAAAATTAAATTATTTCTCCTAAAATAAATATTTTACAAACAGAAAAACATAAATATTAAATTAAAATTTCAAAAATTAATTTAATCATTTCAGTGTAAAAGAAAAGTTTCTGTTTAAACTAAAATTTTCCACAAAATGTAAACAGCGGTATCCAGTGTTCGGAGTGATGGAGGGGGAAACACCTACAGGAGCGGTGGTTATGTGTACATGAACTACGCCTGCGTCAGTCGCCCACACATTACCACCGCTCCTGTAGGTGTTTCCCCCTTCATCACTGCAGCTTCATCGCTCCGAACACTGGCGGCATCGAACAGCTGATGAATCTACGAAATGAATTCAACCGGCAATAAAAGCGTGATTTACAATGGGAGTAGCAAAGCAGTTGAATCGGGTCGAAACGGATCCAGACACTGCTTCCCGACTTTCGCGTGTCTGTTCGAATTGTCCGCTGGAGAAGGGTTACAGTGCCAGACCGAGCATGCTGTGTAATAGTCGACGTATATTTGCTCGTAGGACTTGACCGTTGATTAAGAATTGCCGCGATGGTTTTGGCCAGTAAATTATTCATTGTGAAAAGATTGCTACGAAATGTTAGGTAGGTGTCCCTCAGAAGATTCCACTTCGATTGTTGCGATCTTGTTATTTTCTACTGAACAAATGAAGGATGTATCGTCAGTTGGTAAGAGAGGCAGATTCAACCTGAATGGTCTTACAATTATTCGCAGGCAATTGCATTGTTCGTACTTGAGGAACGCGTACGAAGGGTCAGGGAAAACCACAATTACCATTCTCAACCTTAATAATGGCCCCAGAGTTCTGATAGATCAATGTACAATAGTACGTAAGATTTGGGTCTGTACGAAGAGCTTTGACGAAGATTTATATAATCGATCATGCTTCTGCAGGTGGGGTTCAGGTTGACCGACAACAGACTGTTGATGGGCCCAATCGCAGTCTTTCCAACATCCGTTCTCTGCTGGAATGTCAAAGCAGGGAGGGATATAAACGAAGGCGCCTTGTCTCTGTTCTCTATTCTCGAACCAAAGCCGGATATAATTGTTCTCGGGCTTGAAACCGTGTATGATTATAGGAAGGTCAAAGAGATCAAGAAACCATTGGTGGAGAAGGGTATCAGCGTCGAAGTGCTCCCTGTGGAGCAAGCGTGCGGCATCTACAATTTCCTCAGCGAGGAGGGCAGGTACGTTGCGGCTGGCTTGATACCTCCTCTGCCAGAGGCAACGTTAGGACAGAAAAGATTAAAAGCCAGTATGGCGGCCCTTAGGAAAGCCAAGGCGCTAGAGCCTGCATAACCGAATGCAGACTTTGTGCTAAATGTATCGAACTATAATTTGTATAATAAGAATCTAGCAATAAGGTGAATGTAAAATAAAATTGAATTTCACAAAGAAAAATATTGATTACTTCCCTAGAACGAGTTTGAATTGAAAGGATCGATCTCGGAAAGTTGGAAAAATTAAAACAGACTTGAAAAAAATAAAACTGCACTAAAAAGTAAAAAATAATTTTTCTCTTATTTAATTAATAAACAACTCTCATTTTTTTTTATGTCAGCACCAGATTTACGCAGTGCAAATGATGAGGCGCCGACATAAAAAAATTGAGAGTCTGATATTAAATAAGGAAAGAATTATTTTTTACTTTTTACCGCAGTTTTATTTTTTTTAAGTCGGTTTTAATTTTTTTATTTTACGCTTTTCTTATATATAGATCGACACAGTATGCTGAGGAGATATGCGCGTAAGTACATAAAATGATAAAATAATAATAATTATACGGGTCGAATTTTTAACCTCCTCCTTTTTCAAGTCGGTTAAAAGAATATAGAATGATGACTTATCGATATCAACTATACCGACTTTCAATGTAGTAGAATTTGACTCTCACAATTATTTTTCTCACGCATACAGCGTGGATCAGATCACTAGTTTACCGTAGTCGGTATTTCAATTTCTACAATCCAAATTCCACACACGCTGGACTATCCTATATCTATCTCGTCTGTGATAAGACTGTGTTTTGAACCGATTCGAATGTATTTACCGTAGCCCTTATCTCTGAACTTTTCCACAAGCTAGATAAGATACTATTAATATTCAAGCCACATTTAATTCCATCGCGATATTTTTATTTTTTTTAATCATCGATAGGCACACCTGTTATCCGATGAAAGTGTGCCTCAGTAATTAAATTACAACGGAGCCTATGCACCCTATATTTAAGGACGATAGTAGAATATGATCGCATAGGCTTATTGCGAGTTCATTCACATTTGTAGATTATCAGAGCTGCACGCTATTGAGAGCATAATATTAAAACAATATTGTAATTGTACATAGCGTGATATCAGAGATATATCCCCACCTTTGTACATGGACAAAGATCATCCACTCCGAGAATACTCGAGACTGCTCAATAGTGTTTGACCGAAGGCATAAACATGAAGTTCCTAATAGCCATCTGTTTCCTCGCGAGTCTCTGCTTAGCGACTTGCAAAGAGATGCTTGCCCATAATAAAAGCGCTCCTCTGGTTGTCATCACCTGGAATTACCAGGATGCGACACAGAGAGGTAAAGATTCGTAGTTTCTAAAAAGATAATATCGTGCCGGCGTAAGTGACTAGAATTTCTTTCCAGCATGGGACGTTCTTCAGAAAGAGAAGAGGAGCGCCCTGGACGCTATAGAAGAAGGTTGCAGCCTCTGCGAAGAGCAGAGGTGCAGGAAAACTGTAGGATACGGAGGCAGCCCGGACGAGGCTGGGGAAACCACGCTGGACGCCTTAATTATGGATGGGTACAATGATTGTTTGTTCACAGATATGTCTGCTGGAAGCGAGAGAGGCTAATATCCAATTATTTATTCTATAACAGAGTTACGATGGACGTAGGTGGAGTGGGGCTTCTAAGGAATGTGAAGAATGCAATTTCTGTAGCTCGCAAGGTTCTCCACAACACTGAGCACTCCTTGCTCGGTGGAGAGCTCGCTGCGAAGTTCGCTGTGGAGATGGGGTTCAAAGAGGAGTCTTTACAAACGGAGGAATCGAAGAAGATGTGGGAAGATTGGAGAGCGAATAACTGCCAACCCAATTTCTGGAAGGTAAATCGTTTTAATCGACAAATTCTCTTCCACCGAAAACTACAGGCTGCTTTTTTCAGAACGTATCTCCAGACCCGAAAAAGACTTGCGGCCCATATCGTTCGTTAAGTGAATTCGGAAACAGTATGGAGGAACACGAATCCTATGTAAGCGAAGAAAACCATGACACTATCGGTGTCATTGCCATGGATTCAAATGGTCATATAGCGGCTGGTACATCGACGAACGGTGCCAGGAATAAAATCCCTGGTCGAATCGGGGACTCCCCTATCGCGGGGGCAGGTGCGTACGCCGATCAAAATGTCGGCGCAGCTGCTGGTACCGGCGACGGTGATGTAATGATGCGCTTCTTACCCAGGTAAAGACACGATTTTCTTACACCTTTCTCAAACTTAAAGGAGCCGTTCTGGGTGACAAGAAACCCGGGAGCGTATTAAGGGGGGTTTGCGCCTTGTTGGGCCGAAAAATAGGTAATTCTTTGTGAATTTTTTCTACAAAAACGGTTCGACAAATTAATTTCAGGTTTGGCAAGCTGTTTTATTGCATTTTGAACTATTGTTCTGAATTTTTGTGTGACAGTCACATTCATAGAGATTAAGAATCTCTTTTCTTACAACGTCAGCCTTAGAGCATATTGGGAAACCAAGTGGAGGCGTGGTTTAGATTTCAGCGCTGCGGTGGTAAGTTGGCAAACTATTGCATATAGGCCCGGATCCCTCCAAACATTCCGAATAAGTGTTTATTAATCGAAGAAGTAAAAATTTAGTGTTCAAAAAAATTTAAAAACACTTGTTTTTCACAACATGTCTATGGCTGTGTTCCAATTCACGCATACTGCGCATGAAATTGGTGGCATCGTATTGGTGGCATCGTACGATTCCCTAGAATTTCTCTTACTTGCCACCAATACAATGCCACTTCCGGTGCAGCGAGCGGTGCAGCAATCGCAGAATTTCAAAGGAGAAGCACTCACTGCACCGCTTGCTGCACCGGAAGTGGCATCGTATTGGTGGCAAGTGAGAGAAATTCTAGGGAATCGTACGATGCCACCAATTTCATGCGCAGTATGCGTGAATTGGAACACAGCCTATACCCAGATAGCACACCTCGTCTTAGAGACGTCTAGTTTATGTCTATTTTAGATCTGAACGTCTTGCTTTGTAACAAGACGCCTTTTGGACGTCTTTAAGACTTTACCAGACGTTGTGCTATCTGGGTATAAACACTGATAATCGTATGAAGTTCGACGGATTTCGGCCTACTCACAGTAGTTTAATTTCCTGTCACGAGTTGGCGTATCGAAATTCTTCGTTTCCCAATACTATGGACAAAGAGGAGGTGTAATAAGAGGCGTCACTCGACAAGGACAGAAATATTCTAGGGAAACAGTGATTTCTAGTCAGACAACCAATTTAAATGCCCATTCGGCAATGATCGGTAAACTTCGGCAATAATGAGCCAATTGTAGTAAGGTACATTTAGTCGATTTGAATATCCCGCTCGAAACAACAACCAATTTAAATGCCAAGGTCAAGCAAGGACTTCAAAGGTTCCGCCCGGAGTGACGCCTCTTATTATACCTACTCTTTGCTATGGAGGTCTCATTGCCTAAAGACTGGTTCAGACACGTCCAATAGTTTAATCGAGTAGCAAATAATTTAGTAATTTTTCTTGTGTGGACACTAAAATTTAGTCGAGTAGCTTTGTAAAACAATGGTAAATTACTAAATTATTCGCTACTTGACTAAATTACTGGACGTGTCTGTTCCAGCCTTTAGAGTGAGTGCTTCAAAACTGTCGACAACATCACGCGAGAGACAAAGCATGTGCGAATTGGTGCGAGAGAGAGAAGTATAGGTTCCCAATCGACCGTATTGCGCATGTGCCGATATCTATACTTTTCTCTCTCGCACCAGGTCACACGTCTTTCTCTCTCGCACGATATCGGCACTTGCGCATTACGGTCGATTGGGAACCTATACTTCTCTCGCTCGCACATGTCTTTCTCTCTCGCGTGATGTTGGCGATAGTTTCAAGCTTTCAATGAGACCTCCATAGTATATGCTCTCTAAGACGTCAGCACCACCCGATTATTTTTCAACGCTCTTTTTGTATCTGCCATGTTTTTTTTCACTGTCACACAAAAATTCAGAACAATAGTTCAAGATACAATAAAACAGCCTGCCAAACCTCAAATTAATTTGTCGAACCGTTTTTGTAGAAAAAATTCACAAAGACTTACCTATTTTTCGGCCCAACATGGCGCAAACCCCACTTAAGGGGACTAGGCAGTCGAAAAATCGATTTTTTTATTGCATTTTCCAAAAGCACTATCTTTACTGAATAAGATGCCGCTTGGTTTATAGTAAAATTCGCAAAATTAGAGATTTGACAGCTATAAACGTCAAGCGGCAACCTATAGCGTCGCCTTTGCCCAGAAACTTTAAACGCGTTTTTCTTGAATATTTTTTTCTCTTCGTTTTTCCCTAATTGCGAACGAATGGAGGTTCAGATCGACTTAGAAAAAATTACAGGATGTGTAAAACATGTGCCATTTCCGACCAAACCTCTGATATGGGCCGTAAAAATTTGAGATTTTCATCAAAAAATTAAAAAGTCACCGAATTTTAGTAGCGCACTAACAAGAACGAATTTTTCTCTTTAAAAAATCGCCTTTTTTCGGCCACCAATCGTATAATTTGGATTTAATTTCTGTTTTTATAAGTTTGGTCGGAAACTATGAATCCAACAAACAAGAATCACACCTTTGAAATCGGATTACGTCACATTTTAAGACCGATAATAAGGCAAAACGACGGAAAACTGTTCAAATGTTTACAATTTACAGTATTGTCTCCCTGAGGGCTCGCTGGTCGGGACCGGCGTTGAGCCCACATCGTGCCCAGAGTTCGTTTCTCGCTCCTTTCTGGCCGAAGGCGGGAGCGAGATGGAACGCTTTGCATGCGCGGCGGGTATGCGCGACGGCGCGAGCGCTCAGATGGAACCGTGACTGCTCGACGCATGCGCGCCACGGTCAGATAGCCAGGCACGGCACGAGTCTTTCTTTGCGCCTTAGACGAGCTTACCAAATTCCGCCATTTATTATAATACATTTAACTGAGCTTCTTCATATCCTCATTCTTAATTTTTACTCGTAGTTTAAAACCGTTGTAGTACAATTTGTAGTACTTTATTTAAAAATTTATTTTTAACAATGCCAACAATGAAAAGACCATTTTGCACTTCTTGTCAACCTTACGCCCTATCAGTTGCCTAAATTTGCAGAGTAAAGTCATAAATAATCTCAAATAAATGTATTATAATAAAGGGCGCAATTTGACAAGTTCGCCTAGGGCGCACAAAAGACTTGAGCCGGACCTGCGTCAAGATTTTGCGATGCGGTTCCCGTGCTGACCTTAGACCATATATACTCATAGACACGGCCCGCCCTATATGCATCCACGAGTCGAAGTGAAGCAAAGATAACGCGGAAAAGTTGCCCACAAGTGACGTCACTTATGGGCAAAAGATAATTCAAAATGGTTAGACCATATGTACAAGTGAGGTTATATCTTTTTCTGTGAATAATTTTTGAATAATTGTTAATAGTGAAGCAAGCATGTTGTATAAAGAATTGCAAAGACAAAAAAAATAAAATATTTATGTAAATATTTATACATTCCTATAGCACTTCCATCATTACTTTGCCCACATGTGACGTCACGTAGATGATTTTATCTTTGCTTCAACGCAGTTATCTGGAGCCTCGTCTATGAGTATATATGGTCTAAGGTGCTGACCGTGAGCGCTCGCGACCATCGCGCACGCCCGTCACGCACGCAAAGGACGGAGTGTCACGGCACTCGAAAGACGGAGTGAGACAAAACATCCACGCGTCGTTTGTCTGGTACCGCCCTCGCTCGCTTTCAATGGCTCTCGTTCACTCTCGTTCCATCTCGCTCTCGCCTTCGCCGGACAAGAGTGAGACAGAAGTGGAAGGGATAGCCAAAAGCCCACAGCGGGTCCACCGAATCGAGTCCTCAGAGAGACAATACTGTATTTCTCAATCTGTATGGTAGTAATAAACATTGGGTAAAAGGATGCACCTGGATGTGCTTTCATTTTTTTACCAATAAATTAAGGACAGAGTCTCTTTCTCACGAAAAACGACTGCCTAGTCCCCTTAAGCCGGGTATCCCCCGGGAAGCTAAGCTAAGCTATACTATGCGATGCTATGTTTTAACGTAGCTTTTGGTGGAAACGGTTCCATAAGAATGTTTTGAAGGTACTCTTTTTAAAACGTAGCATGGCATAGCATATCTTAGCTTCTCGGTGGATTCCCGGTTTTAAGATCGAAATTGCGAATACGTTTGCAGCTTCCTGGCCGTGGAAGAGATGCGTCACGGCGCCAGCCCAACTGAAGCTGCAACCACAGCGATTAGCAGAATCGCAGAGCACTATCCGACTTTTAAAGGCGCAGTGATTGCATTGAACAAAGACGGAGATTATGGGGCAGCTTGTAATGGAATCAAACGCTTCGAGCATTACGTCGCTAATCCAGAATTGAGGGTGCCGACAATGAAGTACGCGGATTGCATCGACGCCCACTACCACATCGTTAACGCTAGAAAATGACGAACGACTCCTTTCTAACTTCTTTTCGTTTCATCGCAATGTATCGTTATGGGATAATAATCGTTTTTTTTTTTTTAATAAATTCGGATACTATTTGCAACGGACGTCTTTTTTCATTTGAAGAATTTAACCCTTCGTGGTCACACCTTCTTATAATCACAAATTGGTCACACGGGGTTCACTGTACCCCAGCGTCATTTTTTGAGTTACAGAATTTCCTCGCTGTGGCTCGCTGGTCGGGACCGGCGTTGAACCCATATCATGAACAGAGCCCTAATTCCGAGTGTTCGTTCCTCGCTTCTTTCTGGCCGAAGGGGGGAGCGAGATAGAACGCTTTGCGTGCGGGACGGGCGCGAGCGCTCAGATGGAATCGGGCTGCGTCAAGATTTTGCGAAGCGGTTCCCGTGCTCACCGCTTAGAGCAGGGCTGAGCAACTTGCAGGGGGGCCAAGCTGGCATTGTTTGCCTGAAGTTCCCGTTTAGTACGCACTCTATTGGTAGGAGGCGCTAGGTACATCACACACACATACCTAGGTGCATCAGTGAGCACGTCACACAACCTTTCGACGTTGTCAAATGGCGTCCTCACTTGCGTCTGATCAAGGATCGTCGCGTCAGTGACGCGTATGCAGCAGATAGAAGGATATACAAAGAAATTGAATATATTTTCGTGTCCTATGAAAAGAAGAAATATTCAATTTCAATGTTTATCCTTCTATCTGCTGCATACGTGTCGCTGGCGCGACGATCCGTGGATAGGTTATAAAGCGATGCATTACACGTATACACTTACACATACGTTCCGATTCACACCGATTCACACACTCACAGTTTAGTACGCACTTTATTGGTAGGAGGCGCTACGAACTCTGCTTCAACGTTCGTAAGAGGGAAGCTTGGCCCCCCTGGCAACTTGTTCGCCGCCGCGGGCCGCACAGCCCCCACTACCAGTCAGCCAGTTCCCCCACCACCACCAGCTACATGCGGCCCGCGAGCCACTAGTACAGTATAGTGTAGGGGTTAAAAAGAGTATGGTGGGGGTCGTTCCCCTGCGGCCCAGCAGAGCAGGCAAGTTGGGGAACGGGCCGCATGCGGCCAATGGGCGGCGGGTTGCCCAGCCCTGGCTTAGAGCATATACTTCTCTCGCTCGCACATGTATACTTTTCTCGCTCGCCCCAGTGGCACATGTCTTTCTCTCTCGCGTGATGTTGCCGACAGTTTCGAGGCAGTCACTCTAAGGCAATGATACCTCCATTTATATATGCTCTAAAGCTGCGTCCAGACGTTGCGAGGCAGCAGCGCGAGGCACGCCTCGCAGAGCGGAAGGTCTACAGACCTTAGCTCGACTTGGTCACTTTGCAAAGCAACCTCGTGCTGCTGCCGTGGCGAGGACAACACCCCGCAGTGCCTCGCCGAATTTTATGGCTTTCGACCCTCGAAGGGTTTGGAATATCATTAAGAAGTGAGAAATGTTCAGGATTTCAAATGTTTGAATGTTTTCTTCATCGTAACGAAGGGGAAGTGGCGCCAATGGATTCCTGGCGTTCCGTCGATTAAAATCATACCAAATATCATGCAAATCGGACTACTTTGACACAAGCAACTTGTATTCCCTATGTAAAAGTTGTCCGATTTACACGACATTTGGCATGGTTTTCATCGGAAAACCCCAAGGAATCCATCGGCGTCACTTTCCATTCGATCCGATGAAGAATAAAGAATTATTTTATTTCCTAAACAGATACAGGGTAATTCTCCAGCTACGCCGATCACCCCGTGGCGAGGGCAACACCCCGCAGTGCCCATCGAATTTTATGGCTTTTTCCGGAAAAAGGTACGGATCCTGGGTCCAACGTAGCGAATTAGGGTCGAACCTCGGTAGTCGAGGGTGTAATATCCATTACAGCGTATTAAAAAATTATTTTCTTCGTCGTATCGAAAAGAAAGCGACGCCGATGGATTCCTTGGGGTTTTCTAATGAAAATCATACCAAATATCATGCCAATCAGACTACTTTGACACAACCTATTTGTATTCCCTACATAAAAGTTATCCGATTTACACGAGATTTGGTATGATTTTCATCAGAAAAACCCAAGGAATTCATCGGCGACACTTCCATATCGATGCGATAAAGAATAAAGAATTATTTTATTTCTTAAACAGATACAGATTTATTATTCTGGAGTTGCGCCCGCGTCAAGGAGATGCGGCCTGGTACCCCGTTGCGAGGACAGTCCTTCACAGTGCCTCACCCAATTTTTATGGCTTTTTCCGGAAAAAGGTACGAATCCTGGGTCGAGCGTAGCGAATTAGGGTCGAACCCCGGCAGTCGAGGGTGTCACATCCCTTACAGCGTATTAAGAAATTATTTTCTTCATCGTATCGAAAGGAAAGTGTCGCCGATGGATTCCTTATGTTTTTCCGATGAAAATCATACCAAGTATCATGCAGAT
This sequence comes from Andrena bicolor, assembly GCA_960531205.1. Classification (NCBI taxonomy): domain Eukaryota; kingdom Metazoa; phylum Arthropoda; class Insecta; order Hymenoptera; family Andrenidae; genus Andrena; species Andrena bicolor. The sequence goes on from OY482665.1 coordinate 26,950,190, forward strand.
CGGACTACTTTGACACAACCTATTTGTATTCCTTATATAAAAGTTGTCCGATTTACAAGATATTTGGTATGATTTTCAGCAGAAAAACATAAGGAATCCATCGGCGGCACTTTCCTTTTGATACGACGAAGAAAATAATTTTTTAATACGCTGTAATGGATGTGACACCCTCGACTGCCGGGGTTCGACCCTAATTCGCTACGCTCGACCCAGGATTCGTACCTTTTTCCGGAAAAAGCCATAAAAATTGGGTGAGGCACTGTGAAGGACTGTCCTCGCAACGGGGTACCAGGCCGCATCTCCTTGACGCGGGCGCAACTCCAGAATAATAAATCTGTATCTGTTTAAGAAATAAAATAATTCTTTATTCTTTATCGCATCGATATGGAAGTGTCGCCGATGAATTCCTTGGGTTTTTCTGATGAAAATCATACCAAATCTCGTGTAAATCGGATAACTTTTATGTAGGGAATACAAATAGGTTGTGTCAAAGTAGTCTGATTTGCATGATATTTGGTATGATTTTCATTAGAAAACCCCAAGGAATCCATCGGCGTCGCTTTCTTTTCGATACGACGAAGAAAATAATTTTTTAATACGCTGTAATGGATATTACACCCTCGACTACCGAGGTTCGACCCTAATTCGCTACGTTGGACCCAGGATCCGTACCTTTTTCCGGAAAAAGCCATAAAATTCGATGGGCACTGCGGGGTGTTGCCCTCGCCACGGGGTGATCGGCGTAGCTGGAGAATTACCCTGTATCTGTTTAGGAAATAAAATAATTCTTTATTCTTCATCGGATCGAATGGAAAGTGACGCCGATGGATTCCTTGGGGTTTTCCGATGAAAACCATGCCAAATGTCGTGTAAATCGGACAACTTTTACATAGGGAATACAAGTTGCTTGTGTCAAAGTAGTCCGATTTGCATGATATTTGGTATGATTTTAATCGACGGAACGCCAGGAATCCATTGGCGCCACTTCCCCTTTGATACGATGAAGAAAAGATTCAAACATTTGAAATCCTGATCATTTCTCACTTCTTAATGATATTCCAAACCCTTCGAGGGTCGAAAGCCATAAAATTCGGCGAGGCACTGCGGGGTGTTGTCCTCGCCACGGCAGCAGCACGAGGTTGCTTTGCAAAGTGACCAAGTCGAGCTAAGGTCTGTAGACCTTCCGCTCTGCGAGGCGTGCCTCGCGCTGCTGCCTCGCAACGTCTGGACGCAGCTTAAGGCTCACCGTATGGGCTCGCGACCATTGCGCACGCCCGTCGCGCTCGCAAAGGACGGAGTGTCACGGCGTCTGAAAGACGGAGCAAGGCAAAACATTAACGCGTCGTCTGTCTCGTACCGTCTTCGCCGGACAAGATTGAGACAGAAATGGTGGGGATAGTGAGAAGCCCACACTGTACACCAAACCGATCCCATAAGGAGACAATACTGTACCATTTTCGTGTTTTTGAATCTTTGAACTTTTCAGTGATAATTGTACATTCGTAATACTTATACAGTCATGGTCTAATAGTCTTTTTCTAGAAGTGTAAATTTTTATATGATAAAATTTGTAGTTGGAAATGAGAGATTTTCCATGGTTGTGAGAAAAAACGATTTTTAAAAATTTTTTTTGCGATAAATCTCCTTTGGAAGACGTAAAGGTGCGAAATTTCAAATCGAAAATTGTTCTTGGGGTGCAATACACCCGTGTGATCACAAAGGATTAATCCTTGAACGGAATTTTAATCATTTTGACCCAAAATTGAGTCGCAAATCCTCATTTCTTCTTTACTAATGTATTGTGTGGACTGAAAATCCGTAATAAATGAAACAATAATGAATAATAATTTTTTTTTAATGTAGAAATTGAATAAGTTCTTAAAATATTAAACCGTAGTAATTAAATGAACTGAGCTTTATTTTTGCATCTTTGTTTCTTGTAAATATATGATACTGGGAAGGGAACATCCCGAACCCGGAAATTAAAAAAAAAATCTGAAACTTTGTGAATATATGGGGATAATAATAATAAGGGCCGCCTTTACAATTAAATACATTAATTAAAATTAAATACACTAAGGGCCAAAATCGGCTTCCCTTCGGAAATTTGGCAACGTTGCATGTCACTAGAATTACTGTGTTATGCCTAGTGACATGCAACGTTGCCAAATTTCCGGAGGGAAGCCGATTTTGCCGCCTAGTGTATGTTGAAATGATTTTTTTCTCTTCAATTTTGGAGACAAAAATTTCGTCCGCGGGCATTGTTTTTGTTTGTGTTTGCCTTGATGGAGACCCGGGGTTGTGATATACTCCCTTGCAATGATTGCGAAGAAATTGCACCCTTGGGAGCTAGAGCGCCAAAAATTTTTAGCCTACGGGGCTCAAATTTGTTAAGACGGCCTTGAATAATAATAACCCGTGAACTGTAAAATAATTTTTTTATCAAATGATAGATCTAATTAAAAGAAGTAACTTTTGTCTTGAAACTTTCTTCGGAAATAGCCAAATTTTTGGAAAATAGCCGAATTTTCAGGGGTTAATTTCATACCCTTCGAGTGAATTTTGGTAGCAAGTAAAAATTGCGTTGTAAACAGAAGGAAATCCGCTACACATCCACAAAGTTTCAGAATTTTTTGAATTCTCGAATTGGGGATCTTCCCTTGTCGGTCCTTGTGTTGACCGAAATTTCCTTATCCTTAACTGTAAAAATGACGTAAAGAGTTAAAAAAACGTAGCTGTCATTGTTTTTTAAATCTTGCCGCGAGCAGCTAGATGGCGGAGCGATCGTTTGCATCATGTTGACTAGCTGACAGTTTTTGCGATCCGATATTTCTCTTGAATAATGGAGTGGCGAATGAATTAAATAACGCGTTTCTTGCGATATTCGTCGCGCGTAGCGTGCATACTTTTGTCTAAAATATTGCGAGGCTCCGCAGTGCTTGTTCGTGCAATAAATTTGTTTACAGTAGCAAAGTAACCTCACTTTTTAAAAAGTAGCAAAGCAGAGAAGGAAAAATGCCAGAGACTACAGAGGAGGACATGGGGATGTCCGTTCGTTTGACGAACGATGATTTCCGTAAGCTCTTGATGACACCAAGAGCGTCCGTCCCATCCGCCACACCAGCGTCTGTACCAGGCACCGCTCGAGATGCCAGTGCAAAGACTGCGCAGACACCCAACGTCAGTGGCGGCAGTCGAGCGGAGTTGCGAAGGAAGAAGAAAAGCTTTTACGCCAAGCTGAAGAAGCAGGAAGAGGATAAGATGGCGGAGCTGGCTGAGAAGTACAGGGACAGAGCGAGGGAGCGCAGGGATGGCACGAATCAAGACTATCAGGCGGAGGATCCGATGAACAGCGCCAGCGCCTACAGAGCTGTAGCGCCGGACTTAAAGAGCGGAATGGACGCGGCTGAACGGAGGAGGCAGATGATCCAGCAGTCCAAGTTCTTGGGTGGCGACATGGAGCACACTCACTTGGTGAAAGGATTGGATTACGCTCTTCTTCAGAAGGTAAGGATCGCATAGGACTCTCAGGGTTTCCCACTTATCGATGAGATTTCTGTTCGCACAGGTACGCAGCGAGATTGAGGCGAAGGAGTACGAGCAGGAGCAGGAGATGGAGAAGTTGGTGAAGCCCAAGGACAAGGTGAAGGAGAAGAAGGAAGTAGAGAAGAAAGACGACGAGATGCAGTTCAAAACGAAAATAGGGCGGAATGTTTACAAGACCGTTATGATCATGAAGTCGAAGACTATTGAGAGGAACGAATTATTCACTCCCGGTCGAATGGCTTACGTAATAGAGCTGGACGACGAGAACACGGACGTAGACATACCCACCACTTTGATCAGAAGCAAAGCGGACGTGCCGACGATAGACAACACGCCCACCTTAACGACGAACGACATCGTGATCAACAAACTGGCGCAGATCTTGTCCTACCTGCGGCAAGGTAATCGCCACGGGAAGAAAGGGAAGAAGAATAAGGACGGTAGATCGAGGCCCGACGACATGAATGACATGGACATCGCGCCCAGGCCACAGGACGAGAGTATATACGGCGATATCGGCGATTACGTGCCCGCGATCGGCAAGAAAGACGTGATTCAAGCCAGAGAGAAGAAGAAGAGCTCGTACTTCGATAAGCCGGAGGGCAGTATGGACACCGACGAGAAAGCGAACGCTCCGCAATTGCCAAACGTTGCGCCTTCTAACGCGGAGAACAATGCTCCCAAGAAAGGAGCGCTTCTTAACAAGCTGGCCGCGGAACCGGAAGGCTACGCGGAGTGTTATCCGGGCCTGGATGAGATGCAGGACGCGATAGACGATTCGGACGACGAAGTCGACTACACCAAGATGGATCTTGGCAATAAGAAGGGTCCCATCGGCAGATGGGATTTCGACACGCCCGAAGAATACAGCGAATACATGAACAACAAAGAGGCACTGCCGAAGGCAGCGTTCCAGTACGGTGTGAAGATGGCTGACGGAAGGAGAACGAGGAAGTACAATAAGGAGAAGAATGAGAAGGCCGAGCTGGATAGGGAATGGCAGAAGATCCAGAATATAATGAACAAGAGGAAACCCACCACCGTGCTGGACGGGGCGTCGGAATTCAAAGTACCCAGATATTGAACGATCGAGCCCTAACAATGAAATGTATATGCTGTATTTATCGTCCACCGTTGTCCCGTATGTATAAAATTATTGATGCAATAAAGACTGTACATTATTTTTAAAAGAACCCTGCAATCTCTCTGGAACTGCGTCATTAAAACGTACATATAATATATTCGCTTACATCATTCATCTAGAGCAAAGATCTGCGAGCTCGTGACCTGCAACCGACTCGAACCAGTACAGAGCAACCATGTAAACACCTTATCAGTGACCTAAGACCTGCTGATAGGGGGGAATCTTTCTTGCGAGCCAGTTCGTACTGGTTGTAATTTATACGTCTAGTAACGATTAATCTAAAAAATACAGTTTCTACGTATCTTAAGTAATCGTTATGCGCGCTTGTTGGAAATTACCTAAATATACTGATATACTGGTCTAACAATGACACTATTATCAGCGATAATAAAATGTTAATTGCCAGAGATAATAGAATTTACTCGTGTCACCTCCTGTATTACAATCTTACTTAGAATTTACCATTAAGAGTGCTAATCAGCTGCTTCTGCAGTGACTAGAGAGAACAGTATTGCTGCGGGAGTTGCACCGTTCGGATTAAATGTGAAAACTGAAGAGTGATATCAGGAATAATCAGATATTCACGTTATTATCAATGGTCTTCTAGATTCGGCCAATCTTCCCCTGAAATCGTCCGGGGAATCACTGTCCAAAGAGACACGTACACAAAGATAAGGAGAGTAAGAGCGCGGAGAAAATTATGAACGCAGAATATCCGCAAAGTTCTTGACCCTCGATGTGCGATACAGCCAGCTTATATAAACGTACGGCGCTTTAATCCCGGTTCAGTCAAGAGCCGCATGCACACGGTAGTTGGTCTGATCCGAAGTGAGTGCTCTCCACCGGTGGGAAAGGAAAAGTGAACGGTTTTAAAAGCGAATCTCCATGCTGTTTCTGAAAAACTTTCTCTCCTGGCGCGCATACGTCGTGAGTCCCGTAAGAGTTAATAACTAGCGTACCTTATGGTGTTTACATTCCCCCCACCCTTCTGACCTTCAAGGGACACCACGTAGTGATTTGATGAGAAACTTGAGGTAGTAGACGGTTAGAGGTGGCTCACGCTAATCATACTTACTCGTAGAAACTCCCGCAGACACTTTCTCCTCGCACAAGCTTCGCTGCCCCTCTTCACGATGTATTTTCTTTGCAGTTCGCTTAAAAGCACAGTGAAAGTTGCCCGAGAGACACGCTAGAATTGCAGACAGGTATGTACGACACGCATACACACACGCGGCTTTTACTAACAGCAGATACAGGCCCGCAGATTTTGCATGATTGGTCTTTGTCGCTGGGTGAACCGGGCAGCATTACTAGCCGCCCAGAGTGTCTAATACATTTCTGCAAATCCAGACGGCGATGGCGCAATTGAAAGTGGCCATAATTGGCCAGAGCCCCTTCGCGGCTGAGGTTTACAAGCTGCTCAGGCAGAATGGCCATCAGATCACCGGAGTCTTCACAATTCCGGACAAGGGGAACAGAGAAGACCCTCTAGGTAGCTACAGGAAATTACTGAGAGTTTATCGGATTAATGAGCCTGGTTCTAATGGAAGAATACGATTGATTTAGCGCTGACAGCGAAGGCTGATAACACGCCGGTGTTCAAGATCAAGTCCTGGAGGAGCAAGGGCGTGACGCTGCCAGAGATCCTTGAGCTGTATAAGGGCATCGAGGTCGACCTGAATGTCCTTCCGTTCTGCAGCCAGTTCATACCCATGGAGGTGATCAATCATCCCCGCCACAGGAGCATATGCTACCACCCGTCCTTGCTGCCTAGACACCGGGGCGCTAGTGCCATAAACTGGTCAGTTACATTGGAATTAAGGGGGTATACACAGTGGCGGATTTAACAGGGCGGCTGGTGAGCAGTTGCCGTCTGGGCCCCGGTAGGATCCCGTGACCCTCAAAAAATTATGATTAGATATAGGTAGCCAAACACTACATTTTTTTTCGTATTACTACACTTGGCCCGTTTTTAGTAAACTACTTATTCATTTTTTCGAAAAAATGGGCCCCTACCCAGAAGGCTCCCAGAGCCCTGTCTTAAAAAAATTACGATTTTATCCAAACTGTAGTTTTTCTGCAATAGTACGCTGAACCCGTTTTTTTGTAAATTACCTCTTCATTTTCTCGAAAAATGGGCCTCTCAAAATGTTTGCAACCTGGTTCGTTTTTCTTAAATCCGCCACTAGGTATACCCGTTTGAACAATCGGAAAATGTGTACATTCTGTGGATTTCTTTACAAGTCAACGGCTTGATGAAAATTCTCCGTTTGTGTACTATGTTTACATAAAATTATGACCTACTTATAAAAAAGTTTCAGTTGAGACATTGTTTTTCGGAAGTTATGGATACATATCCGAAACTCTCTCGATTTCAGACGGCTGTGCGGTGGCCCTGAAGAAAGTGCATGTCGCGTCTGAAATCAAAAACAGTAAATTTCTTTATAAAATATGTTAATACCTATCGACTAACGGCGGCGATATTAAAAATTTTTAAAAATAAAGGGGTGGTGATATCAAAGATAAAGTTAGATTTTTCTAACAAGGGAAGATCCCGAACCCGGAAATTCAAAAAAGTTCTGAAACTTTGTGAATATGTAAGGAATTTCCTCCTGATTATAATGCAATTTTTTTGTTTGCTGCTCAAAGTCACTCTAAGGGGGTGTAATTGACCCCTGAAAATCCGGTTATCTTCCGATTTGGAGTTACAACTCGTGAACTGTAAAATAATTTGTTTACCAAATGATAGATCTAGGTAATTAAAAGAAGTAACGTTTGTCGTGAAACTTTTTTTCTATCTCTTACAGTTCGCGAGTTATAACAAAATCGGAAAATAGCCGAATTTGCAGGGGTTAATTTCACCCGATTCGAGTGAATTTGCGTAGTAAAAAAAATTGCGTTGTAATCTGGAAGAAATCCCATACATATTCACAATATTCCAGAATTTTTTGAATTTTCGGGTTCGAGATCTTCCCTCGTAAGAAAAAATTCCACTTTTCTTCGGAATAAAGAAAGGCACGAATCAATGCGGAATCTTATTACGATTCTGCATGCAAAATTGGAAGTGAATTAGTTGCATTTCAGAGTGACCGTAATGAAAAACATAGTTGCTCCCTGTGTTGTTGCACTCAAATGCCTATACCTCCGTCAATTCCCCGATTTTTCACATCGAACTTGATTTATAATATTTCCAAACCATTAATCTACGAAAATATGTAAAAAAAGAAAATCCGATTTCTGACACTTTCAACCGATTAAAACCCCCTTAACGTAACACCGCTCCGGTATCTCGTAACGTAACCGAGGCGAGCATTCTCCGCGCGATTATCGTCGCCGACGCGGTATCAATGCACTCGAAAGAGGGGAGGAGAGTGAAGCAATGGGTCACCGGAACCGGTTCGACTCGGTTTTCGAGCGCAGCTATCGAACTACATAACGTTCTCTCGCCGAACACGCACGGTGATAAGGAGAACGATTAGCGGAGCATTAAAGCACAGTATGTTCCACCGGACGATTTCATTTTCAGGACGCTGATCGAGGGGGACAGCACCGCCGGGTTCTCGGTGTTCTGGGCGGACGATGGCCTGGACACCGGGCCGATCTTACTGCAGAGGTCCTGCGAGGTGGAGTGCAACGACACCCTGGACAGTTTGTACAACAGCTTCTTGTACCCGGAGGGGATTAAGGCGATGGCCGAGGCGGTGGATCTAGTGGCGAAGGGAGCGGCACCGAAGATCCCTCAGCCGGAGGAAGGAGCCACCTATGACCCGATGATGAACAAGAAAGAGCTTCAGAAGATAGACTGGTCCAAGCCTGCCAAGCAGGTCCACGACTTCATCCGCGCCCTGGACAGCACGCCAGGCGCCTGGACAGTGCTGAATGGCGAAGAGGTGCGCCTCTTCGGGTCCACTTTGTGGAAGGATGCCGCCCCGCCAGCGACGGACGGTGAGTTGGACGTAGCTGGCCGGGTGGGTGTCATCCACAAGGGTGGATTGTTGATCAAAGCAGTGGATGGTAAACTGGTGAACGTGGAGAGGATAAAGATTGGGACCAGGACGATTCCCGCCAGCAAGTACGGCCAGCAGAGCGAGGACGCGGTGATAGAATTCACGGAAGAGGAGTTGAAGACCAAGGAAGCCCTGAAGCTTATCTGGGAGAGCATCCTCAAGGTGGATGTTGAGAACGACACCGACTTCTTCGCCTGCGGTGCGTAGGGGAATATTCCCGACAGTGAGAAGGCGATGGGGGATCTGAGAATCGACGTTTCTTTGCAGGCGCCGGGAGCATGGACGTGGTGAGGCTGGTCGAGGAGGTGAAGGACAACCTGGGGGTGACACTGCAGAACGTAGACGTGTTCATGGCTCCAGTCTTTATACAGTTTGCGACCACGGTGGTGCTCGCCGCGAGAGGGACCTCCGCCTCCAAGGAGGTCAAGTACGACGCTGTGGAGCTGCAGGCGAACAATATGAGCCTCAAGTTCCCCAAGCAGCTGTTCATAAACGGGAAGTTCGTGAACGGGGAAGGGAGACCCATCGACTCGATCAATCCTCACGACGAGAGTGTCATCTGCTCGGTGCAGAGCGCCTCTGTCGAGGACGTGGACAGAGCGGTGAAGGCTGCGAAGCGGGCGTTCGAGGAGGGCGAATGGAGCAAGATCAGTGCGAGGGAACGCGGGGCTCTCCTCTACAAGTAAGTGTCCAATCTACAGCTGGAGTCCTTTTAGAAGCAAAATGTATAACGAAGCTAATGAATCGTTCTTAGGCTAGCGGATCTAATGGAGCAGCACAAGGAGGAGCTGGCGACGCTGGAGAGCTTGGATTCCGGAGCGGTGTACACGCTGGCGCTCAAGACGCACATAGGGATGTCCATAGAGACCTGGAAGTACTTCGCCGGCTGGTGCGACAAGATCCAAGGCTCGACCATACCGATAAGCCACGCCAGGCCGAATCGCAACCTGACGTTCACTCGCAAGGAGCCGCTGGGCGTCTGCGGCCTCGTCACACCTTGGAACTACCCTCTGATGATGCTCTCCTGGAAGATGGCGGCTTGTCTGGCTGCTGGGAACACCGTAGTGATGAAGCCCGCCCAGGCCTCGCCTCTGACCGCCTTGAAGTTCGCGGAGCTCACCGTCAGAGCCGGATTCCCACCCGGAGTGGTGAACATAGTGCCGGGGAACGGCGCCGTTACAGGGAACGCCATCTGCGAGCACCCGATCATCAGGAAACTCGGCTTCACCGGGTCCACGCAGATCGGCCAGTCGATAATGAGATCCTGCGCGGACAGCAACTTGAAGAAGGTCTCCCTGGAGCTGGGCGGCAAGAGTCCCCTTGTTATCTTCGAGGATGCTGACCTCCAGCACGCGGTCCGGGTTGGAATGAGCAGCGTGTTCTTCAACAAGGGAGAGAATTGCATTGCTGCTGGTACGTTTCCTTCTCAATTTTTAATCTAACTCTCCGCAAAACTATCTGTAGAGATACCTCCATCGCCACCAGAAAGCCACGCGACCGCTCGGCTCTCTCGCAAATTCTCCCTCATCCACTCCTTCCTATATATACTACTCCTAACATCCCAGCGCCTAAGGCAGGTCCTGCTAGATACGCCTTCCTGATGAGTCCACTAGCGGGCCCGGGACGAAACGCAACTTCCTTTTCCTACTTTCCGTCATACCTTCCACACACATCACGCATTTCCCACATATCATTAAAATGTCTGCTGCTTCGCCAGGTCGGCTATTCCTGGAGGAGTCCATACACGACGAGTTCGTGAGGCGGGTGATCGAAGAGACCAAGAAGATCACCATAGGGAACCCACTGGACAGGAGCACAGCTCACGGCCCGCAGAATCACAAGAACCACTTGGACAAGCTCCTAGACTTCGTGCAGCGAGGGGTGCAGGAAGGAGCTAAGCTGGTCTACGGCGGCAAGAGGCTCGAGCGTCCGGGGTGGTACTTTGAGCCGACGATCCTCACTGACGTCACGGACGACATGTACGTGGCGAAGGAGGAGTCCTTCGGCCCCGTCATGGTGATCTCGAAGTTTAGCTCGAAGAGCATGGACGACATGATTGCCAGGGCTAATAACACCGAGTACGGTCTAGCCTCGGGCGTCCTTACCAAGGACATCAGCAGGGCCTTGAGATTCGCTGAGAAGATAGAGGCTGGCACCGTGTTCATCAACACCTACAACAAGACCGATGTGGCCGCGCCGTTCGGTGGCTTCAAGATGTCCGGATTCGGCAAGGACCTCGGGCAGGACGCTCTGAACGAGTACCTGAAGACGAAGACCGTCACCATAGAATACTAGAATATAACCTTCTACGCTCATTTTTACACGCTCCATTCTACCCATTCGTGTATCGCCGTCCTATTTATACGAATAAATCTTGAATGTTCTTTTTGTAAACACCTTTGGCTTCTCGGCGACCGATGGTTCGGGGAAGCCGCTGCTTGGACGGGACGCCGAGTCCCGCTCCCACGCACGCCAGCTACACAAACAGTTTTTACAGCGCAGGGTTGAAGCTCCAGATGCTCGGGCGATGGTTTTTTGTAGCTGAGACAAGTGTGGGTAGCCAGCCGTTGCGCCATTCAACCTTCCCTTCCAGAACGCTCCTCTCCCACTCTGTTAATCTATTTTCTTAACAGGGGATCTTGGTCCAACGGTGATCTTCCGATGTGCCAGAGGGCATCCCCCGAGTTTGCACCTTTGAAAGGGAATAATCTCTAATTAGAGAGCAGCCCGAGTGGAGCCTGGAACAGCGACCGCACGGAAAACGGAAGGTATTTCCCCTTTAGAGTGAGCGACACGTGTTGCGCGTACCTGGGGACCCGCACAAAAGGGCCCTAAGTAAGTGTGCGTGGTCAACAGTCCCTCGAGGCAGGACCAGCTGTTCCCATAAACACTCCTCGCCCTTTCTCCTGCAACCCTCTTGAGCCCTGCGTTAAGGAGCACCCCTGGCGAAGGTCCCGCTCCGTTTTAACAGAGAACTCCGCTGTGGCTTCCAAAAAATTATATTAAAGTCTCCTTAAACCAGGGAGATGAAAGGGTAGCTTGCTCTTTCTGGAGTCACGAATGGGGGCATCGGGATTTTTGGGAATGGTGAGCCGATTTCACGACGACTCGGCTGGGTGGATTCTATGCCGGGCATTATTCATCGTGAACAGGAAATGCAAATTTTTCTGTGACCCGAGTCTGCCCCCTTGGCTCAGGACAGTGCCCTCTGACCCTTTCTCAGTCCCCCACCCCCTTGGGGCCTCCTCCTCCCATCAGCCGCTGAATTTTATCTCTTCCTCTTCTTTTTTTCATCTGACGCCTTTTATTTTAGATAGAGGTTCCCCGAGATCAGCGATAACGCTGCTAGCTTCCAGTCGAAATGCGATTGACTGGAGCTTAAGTGGCATTGCTTATTGATGATCGCCGAGGGATTGTATTCAAATCGATGGTAATAAAAGATTTCCCGGCAAATGCAGTCGCGTTTGGTTTATTTAATCGTCCGAGAAGTTGAAGGAACTTTCGAAGTATAGTTAAGAAGCTTGAGGGGGTACTCTAGTGCAGAGGTGCGCAGAAAATTATTTGAAATAAAAACTTGGGTATGAAAATTATTTGAAATAAATATTTCGTACACAAATTTTTATTTCAAATTTTATTTATATAGATAATTGTTTGCCCATCGCTGCTCTAGTGTAGCCGCCCGTTTTTCAACGCAATCTTCGGGAATTTATTTAACAAAAACTATCTAGAGACGCGGTAGCGTCTCGACGCCAAGTACATGGAAAACACCCTGTATATGTCGATGTCGCTACCGTGTATCTTTACTCGTGGCGGAGCCACTTTAACCTAATTCTGACATTTATACATTAATATCTCATCACGCCTGCAATATTTTGTAAATTTAAAGGCATTTTTCTTATGTATACCGCATATCGGCTTTCGAATACGACCAATTTCAATAAAATCGGTCCACGCATGACAGAGATATCGTAATATCGTCTCAGGGATCTGTCGAAAACGGTAGATTTTTCTTCTGATTCTTCTTCAATCTCAAATTTTTGTCGACATAATACGTATACGCGTTATTATACGCACACCTTCAGCCAAAACGAACTAATACATGTTTCGTTCATCAATTCCTATCTTCATTATGCAATTTCGTTCAGCAATTCCTATCTTCACTATGCAACCTACTCCAAATTTTGACAGCTTACAGTCAGGTTATATACAAAATTTGAGATGCCACGTGTTTTTACAAATATATATCGTTGTACCATTGAATTGCAATCAAAATGCTATCGTTGTACCATTGAATTGCAATCAAAATGCAGTCTCACATACAATTCCATGAATCTGGAAACACGTACAATTCCATGAATCTGAAAACACGAAAATTCGGGCTAAATCTAGCGATAACCCCTTTAAGCACAGAAATCTGTAAACATGAAAATGAAAATTGATACTAAAATCAATTAGAGTCCAATAAAACGCATGAATTTGGTAAACGTAAACAAATTAATTTAAAAAATACTATTCCATGAAATATACTCAGAAAATGACGTTATGAATAGAAATTTTAATTTTCTAACCGCGAAAAACATTTCTCGATTTGATAAAACAATTCGTGAAATTGTGCGTGCTTTCAGTTTCATGGAATTGTACGTGCTTTCAGATTCATGGAATTGTACATTTCAAATCTGATAATTATTATGCTGTAATTGTAAAACCCCATAAAAAAAACTTAATATAAATCGGATCAAATTAAAAATTATCTGAAGTCAATTCGTATGCAAATTATCTTTGTAAAAAGAAGTGAGATCCCCCAAAAAAACTTTAAAAAAAGGAAAAAAATTACGCCAAGTACATGAAATCAAGTAAATCACAAAATAAAGAAAATAATACTAATAAATAGAAAGTAAAAAAAGATGTGAAATCAGAATGAGCTGCAAGTACATAATGGTGCTTTCCCGCAGCGTGCAAAGGCGACACTGTGTAACATAATAAAAGACAAAAAAAAGATGTCCGCGGCCTGGAAGTCGAATACTTGGCGTGGCCAGGCAAGGTATTCTCAGATCATCAATACCCATACCCCCCCCCTCGCAGGCTTTCAGAAAATTTGTCCATTTAAATACTCAGACAATACGAGTACATTTTCATTATATTGCGTTTTAAACTAATTGTAAGATCATTCATCCACACCGATAGTTTTCCTCTCACAACCTTTCACATAATTTGTCAATTTTAAACTCTGACAGTATGAATACGTTTTCATTATTTTGCCTTTTTAAATAATTCTTATTCAGCGACACCTTGACCTTGCCTGGCCACGCCAAGTATTCGACTTCCAGGCCGCGGACATCTTTTTTTTGTCTTTTATTGTGTTACACAGTGTCGCCTTTGCACGCTGCGGGAAAGCACCATTATGTACTTGCAGCTCATTCTGATTTCATATCTTTTTTTACTTTCTATTTATTAGTATTATTTTCTTTATTTTGTGATTTACTTGATTTCATGTACTTGGCGTAATTTTTTTCCTTTTTTTAAAGTTTTTTTGGGGGTAAGTTTATACTGCCTGGCGTCATGCCTAGTTGGCAAACGAAGAAGAGCGTGATTTTTGGAATTTTTTTTGAAAAATGTGATGTATGTTTCTTACAACTATTTCCTTATTCTAGAAGTACATATATTCAGCAACCCGCAGGAATTTTATTATAGGAAAATATTAAATAATGAACGACTGACAGCCATTCTCGCGGAAGCTGTTTTTAAAAAGACGCTGCGCAGTGAGCACGATTTCTCCGAGCCGGATCATCTAAAATCAGAAAGTGAAGAAGATTCTGTTAATATATGAGTTTATCTCGTTCGTGAAGGAAGGATTTTTGAAAAAAAAAATGATTTCAGGCAAAATGGCGACCGTTCAACGCAAAATCATGATTTTTCGATGTCTGAATTGTTCGTTTTCCATGAATTAAAAACAGAGCTTGCATCAAAAACAAAAATCCTTCATTCACGAACTAGATAAACTCATAGACTAACAGAATCTTCTTCACTTTTCGATTTCAGATGATCCGGCTCGGAGAAATCGTGCTCACCGCTAAAAAAAAATAGCTTCCGGGAGAGTAGCTGTTATTCGTTCATTTTTTAATATTTTCCTATAACAAAATTACTGAGAGTCGCTGAATATATGTACTTTTAAAATAAGAAAAAAGTTGTAAAAAATATATATTACATTTTCCACAAAAAATTCCTGAAAATCACGTTTTTTCATGACCTCTTAACGGGTATACCCGTTTGAACCCTCGAAAAATGTGTACATTTTGTGGATTTTTTTTACAAGTCAACGGCTTGATGCAGATTTCCCATTTTTTACTATCTTTACATAGTATTATGAACTACTTAAAAAAAAGATTCAGTCAAAAAACTATTGTTTTTCGGAAGTTATGGATACATATCCGAAAGTCCCCCGATTCTAGACGGCTAAACGGTAGCCCTAAAAACTCGGGTTACGTTCAACCAATTCACTTCCACTATTGCATGCAGAATCGTAATATGATTCCACATCGTCCTAAGAGAAATTTTTTTATTCCGATTCCGCGTTTATTATTTATAAAGAAAAAATGTGAACTTCTCTCTTAGAAAAATCTAACTTTACCTTTGATCTCTCACCATTCCTTTATTTTCCAGAATTTTCAAAATCAGCCCGGTAGGACGATAGCTATTAACATATTTTATAAGGAAAGTTTAGTGTTTTCGATTTCAAACACGACATACAGCTTAGTTCCGGGCCACCGTTTGGCCGTCTAAAATTGAGAGAGTTTCGGATGAGTATGCATAACTTCCGAAAAACAATAGTTTTTTAACTGAAACTTTTTTTTAAGTAGTTCATAATACTACGTAAAGATAGTAAAAAAAGGGAAATCTTCATCAAGCGGTTGACTTGTAAAAAAATCCTCAAAATGTACACATTTTCCGAGGGTTCAAACGGGTATACCCCCTTAAAAACGTAACTCGAGACTCCCTCGGTTTATTCTCTCGACTACGAAAGCAGACGTGACGTTCAGAGAAAACTAACAAGTTCACTAGCGAACTTGAAGAGCCTCCCACTTCATTACCTCAATACCCAGGCGCGAGATCTTCTTTACATTCAGCCCGATGAAAGAGTCATTCAGCAAGGGGAAGCTGCAAGCGTAGAAATCCAGTTTGCAAGGAAGCGAGGAAGCCAAAAATCTATTTATCCGTTCCATTCAGCCGGCAGCGATACTCCACGTATAATACACAGCTCAGGGGCTCCTACACATCGCATCCAAGCAACCGTGGGTCCCCTCTTCACGTAGGAGCGCACCACGTGTTTCTCTCTTTCTCTCGGAATCCACTCTCCCCCGGCTGTTCCGCAAATCAAGTTCAGCGTTCAGTTGCCCTCGAGATCTCGCGCAGGATGGTCGTTCGCACCTCCCCGACACAATCCTCCGCGCGTTCGGCACCGTTCTCCGGGCAGATTAACGACAAACCGATCGGAAAGTGCAGTGTACCAAAGTCGCGATGTCACGCTACCGCGTAAGTCCCAGTTCGAAGGCCCGCTTGCCTCTTTCCTTGCCACGAACCGAGCCATCCCCGGGAAGAAAGGAAAGCGTGAAATTCCCCTGGTGATTCGGTGGATATCGCATTGGGCGGAAACGAGTATCTTTCTGCGGGCCACGCGGTTTGGTAAGCCGATCTATCGGGTGCTCCGCGAGGAATAGATACACTGCCGTCCATAATTATTTAGAACACCTGCTGTCTTTGCAGAGAAAAATGATAATTTAAAATACCAAACAATACTCTCAGTAGTTATCTTCTCAGTCGAAACGGTCCCCGCTTCTTTCCACGAGTGGCAAGCTTGCGCCAGTAAAAACTAAAATCTCGAGCGACACGATAGTAGCGTTCATTATCACGGATGCGGCGGCATCGTAATTATAGCGCGAATGGGAATTAAGTTTCCAGACGGTTCAAGGCTCCGCGCGCGGCTCGATTTACTTCTTACCGAGCTGCGCTTTTTCAACAATTCGGTAGCTTGCGCGGATAGGCGGGAGGCCTCCAAGTATTCGTGAAAGTATAGCGAGGAGCTCTTGGATTGGAATTGGGACGCACGAGGCTCGCGCGGCGGCTCGCAACAGACCCCAAGTGCGTGGCCGCTGGCTGGTGGATTCGCCGGAGGAAAATCAAGCGCGGCGTGACTCATCCTGGCTCACTACAATAACATCAACTCGGGGAGATTCTCGTTTCGATCTGGCGAGGAATCCTCGGGCTGTTTTCGACTTTCGGAAGGCCTCTGCGAAAGCATGCTCAGGCCGGTAGAATCGAGGGAAATGTGGGGAGAGGCTGGATACGGATGGAAATGATTGGTAATCTTGAGCAGAGGTGATTCCGGGCCTTCTGTGCACCGCCGGCGTGCGCGTAGTTGTTTTTTCTTGTCGAATCACCGATAGCCTTCCGAAGCGATAAAACTCGCCGGTGTCTGGAATGATGAAGCGATTCCAAGCGACCTGCCTCTTACGTCCGATCTCCTGTCGCGCTTTTTCTCCCATTGTGATTCATTTATTCGTAACCCCGAGGCAGCTGGAGACTGTTATCGGTCCTCTACAGAAATCTACCAGGTGGTTCTCGAATACATTTCAGAGACCCGGCGCGGGAACGATTGCGCAATCAATCGTCCCCCTTTGCGAACACGCTGCTCGATGTTTATCGAATCTTTTTAATTTCCTTTCTGCCCGAGTTCAGTTCTGTTTATTCTTTAATAAAGAGGGATTCCCTGTGGACATTAAGGAGGGGGTTCAATCTTGTGGGACCGAAAAAGTAGGTGATATTTGCGAATTTTTAATAAAAGAACTGTTGAACAGATTTATTTGAAACTTGGCAAGTTGTTGTATTCTACTTTTAAGTATTACTACAAATTTTTACGAGGCTATACAAGAAAAATGTGCGCGTGTAGAGCGTCGATTGCAGAATGTTGAAAAACAAAACGGCTCGTGCTGGCGTTGAAGGAAAGTGTCCTATGGTTTATCTGAAACACAAGAAGGAAAAGGGATTCTTAATCTGCACGAACATGGCTATCTATGGAACTAGAACAATTCATAAAAATGAAAAATTGTTGAAATGGCAGCCTTTTGAAAAAAAGTTCGAATTTCGTTCAAAAATCGCAAGGATTTATTTAAATAAAAAAAGAACGGCTAATTCCATAGATGGCCATGTTCATGCAGATTAAGAATCCCTTTTCCTTCTTGTGTTTCAGATAAACCATAGGACACTCTCCTTCAACGCCAGCAGGAGCCGTTTTGTTTTTCAACGTTCTGCAATCGACGCTGTACAGACACACATTTTCTTTGTACAGCCTCGTAAAAATTTGTAATAATACTTAACAGTACAATAAAACAACTTGCCAAGTTTAAAATAAATCCGTTTAACAGTTCTTTTATAAAAAATTCGCAAATATCCCCTACTCTTTCTTCTCTTCCTAAGCCGAGGGGCATTCCTATTTGCCATTTAGAAGGAGCTCCCACATTTCCTTATTATTTCGCGAAGATCCTAATCTAGAAAATAGTTACTTCTCGTTAGTGCTTTTCTCATTCGGAGTATTTAATTAGTATTTACGAAAGCTTTTTCGGCTCGCACTTCTGTTATAAAGGAAAGCGAGCGTCTCTCGCGGAGATCTGCTAAATTTCCCCCGTCCGAAGACGCAGAACGGCATAAAACACTTTGTGAAACCCGAGGACATCCTTGTCGCCATGCGTGTGCAGCAGATGTTCGTGTTTCACTTGACGCCAGCCGTGTTGCATTCTTGAAGGGGAGTTTCGGCCAGCTTTCCACGAGGGAGCCAGGGTAGGGGAGGGGGTTGGAGGGAAAATATACTCGGGGTTCAGGTCGCTAACGAACCAGAAAAATTCTCTGTAACCGTGTCAAGAGATCCCTCGGAACGCTTCGAAGCACGCTTTGCTGGTTCAAGTTACCCCGGATCACTTTGATCAATGCTGAAAGATCGCTGCTAACATTCCACGCAGGAGAGAGATTCGTGAAGTTCTGCCTCTTGCGGTAGAAAAGAACGTGGGGAGAAATTCTAAAATGAATTCTTTTACCTAATTATAAAGCATTTGATCGGTATCCCACAATTATCAATGAGGTCTGCAGACCTTGAAGACACTGCGAAGGGTGCTCCTCAAGGTACAATACCCCTGCACAAGATTTAAACCTAGTTATGGCAGTACGATAGATTCTGAATGGGGTACGTCTTGCGAGATCCTATTACTTCAAGGCTCTTCGATGGACACTCGCCTGTCCCTAGCTGGTTTCTGCAAAGATTTATTCATATTAACATTTCACGCGAAAGAGGAAACTCCCGCGTACGAACTGATTTACTCTGCGGTTAATGTTTATTATCAGTCCGAAGACGACTTTTAGATTTACCTTCCACTGTTTCTAGCTTGAGATTCTGGAAGAAGTCACTGCCTAGGTTTTCCCTATCTCTGGTCGTCGTCCTTAAAGCTAAATCTACCAAGGTGGTATCTCGGTTGGTGCAGCAGCTATCCGCCCCTTCCTGTTTCCTCTCCGCGAGTCGCTGGCTAATCTCTAGACCGCAGCATCCTGTGGGTGGAGGGACCGTGCCGTTATAAAGTTTCTGTTCAAAGCTCAAGGATCCTCAAACGAAAAGCGTCCTCCGGCGGCTCTGCACGGCTCGGCGCGGACGTCCCAAGTGTCAGTGCTCGACGGAAAGTGAGTGCTCGTCAGCTGCGAAGTGTCGACAAAGTGCGCTGTGTGCTGCAGTTTTGGAAAGCGACAGAGAGAGAGAGAGAGAGAGAGAGAGAGAGAGAAAGAGAGAGAGAGAGAGAGAGAGTTCACCCACTGGCTACGTTGCGGCTCGTCATCGGGCACTTTGCTGCATCTAAACGCAAGCTGCCTTTTGAAGGGCAACATCGTACTCAGTCAAACCTTCATCGATGGACCTACTTGGCTGTATTACATTATTTTCGTTTTTCTTTCGTTACATCATTGATATCCATGAACCGTTTTTGTACAAGTAGAAAAAAAAGGGGGTAAGTCGTGCCTCGGTGCGACTACAATAAATAACCATACGCAGAATCCTGACTCTCTCGCAATGATTTCTCCCCCTCCCTCCCTCCAAGACAAGCGAAAAGATCCAGCCCTTCTCGGCCCTAATTTCAACAATCAAAGTCTCCGGTTTGCAGATGTTTATTATTCGTCTTAAATAATTAGATCTTAGAACTAGAATTATCGAGTGACCATACGAATGTTGTTAACGAGAAGAGAAGAAAAAAAAAAAGAGAGAGAAAAGTGGTGTAGAAGGAATTAAATACAGCGCAGGGATTCCTCTGTGAACGTCTTACAGTCGTCCCGAGGAAAACGAAAGGAACGAGAACGATTCTTCGCGGATCGATGTGTAACAAGAGCGTCCCGTTGATTTCCGTCGCGAGCCTTTCGTCGACGAAAGAGTCGGGCGCAACGTTCGCAGTTTTCTCTCCCGATTAATTTATAAAACGGCGCGCCTAGTCGGGCCTCGCGATATAGAATATTTTGTAATAAGGCAATTTCGATCCTTGCTTTTCTTCCTTTCTATTTTTTTTTTCTTTAAAGTACGATTTAAATACGACCCCCGATTTTTATACACGCGGGCCGCGTGTACTCGTGGTTTTCGCTTAAAATTTGTCCCCTATAAAAAGTCAGTCTCATTTTCTACGACGTGCCGCGATGACGACGTGCCTCCATTGCGGTTTTATGTACAATTCACGCCGATGGGGACGACGATGGCGCCTTGGGTAAGTGTTCTCAGATAAGACGCGTCTTAAGTACACTAAGGTAAACGAGAGCGCTGCAGATTGTGTGAAAGTAAGGCTCAAATCGTTAGGATACGTTGTTCCTTTTATTTCTGCTATTAATGCCTGCGACCATCGGTGTCCATCGACGCTCGGAGCAAGGGACACAGCCTCCTTGTACGCTGACTCCAATAAAACTCTCCCTCGCTCATTCTCTATCTCACACGCAGAAACACACACGCATACGCATTCTCTCACAACGCCTTAACGTTAAACATTCGATAAAGTTTCAAGTTAGAACCAGTAAAAAGGAAATGTACAACAACACGTAGAACTCTTAGTTTCTGTCCTCTCAACGCCCCCCCCCCCCCCGGCCTCGTAAAACGTTCAACACTCAAAAAAAAAAAAAGAAACGCGAACATCGAAGCTTCAACACCTATTTCTGTTACATGAGCAACGCTGGTTGAGCACTCGAGCGATCGTGAAGCTAATCAAAGATTAGAAAATCCTCTGCGGACACTGTCGTTCTTATTCGAATTCGTATTTGTCGTGTAACGCAACGGATCCAGCCAGCCAAGAGTGTTGGACCGCTGTGATTATCAACAGCCACGGAGGATCGCAATTGGAATGATCCACTGAATCGCGAATAAAAAGCTTGCGACGCAGTTAAGGTGTCGAGCAGAAGCGGTGTTCTTTCGGAAAGTGGAATTAACTTTGTCGGGAGCTTAAAGCGCGGGGATATTAATTCAAACAAATATGTACTACCCTCGGACTCATTCCTAATGCATGCAACTTGTATTTCCCGAACGTTAACAGAGTCCCGGTGTTGAAACAATTCTCCGTGAAAAATTTGCAGAACACTGTTTCGCGCCTCGATTAAGATCCCACACTTTTGGCCGATGGATCTCTTAATTTCAGACAGGACACAGAATCGCGTCGCGTGTTCCGACAGAAAAATAGAATGTCGGGGCATTTCGCTTCAACGATCTCGCAGGTGCAATATAAAGTTTTAATTTACCACGGTGTAACTTCGGTCACCGAGTCCTGACTAAGTTCGACCTAAAGGCGACTCGGTGGCCAAGCGTTTTGTACCTTAAAGATTACTCGACGAGCATTATTTTAATCGGCGGTATTGAACGCCACTAATTTAACGCGCAATGGAACGGAGGTATTAAAGCTAGACAAAGGAGTCGGATTTGTTAACGATAAAAAGCGATGTAAAGGTGCAGTGATGGGCCCGCGCTTCGAACCACTTCAAGCATCGTTTGGAATCATTGCTGGAACAGTCTCGAAATCTTCAACAGCGCGATTCCGTTGATTCTTGAAATCTTAGCGTTTAAAGTGACGGTGCGGTGAGTAAAGTACAGGGAGAAACATAGAAACTTACAGTAGCGATAACACGGACTTGATATTTCTACACTATCGCGTGCTCCAAGACTTTCGAAACTACTTTTAAGATTCCTAAGATCCGTATCGACGAATCCTAAATATCCCTGCGAACAACATCGAAGTTCTTCGTAACAGAAATTTATTAAAGACTCCCGAGGAACCTATCGTCTCAAGACTCGCGAAGCAACCTTCCAAGCTTCCCCCGTTCGATCTCTTTTCGACTCGAACAGCGGTGGAAGCTTCGGAAGGCTGACTGCGGAGGGAATCGAGGGCCCATCGCTGTACGTACAATACTAGGTGTTGCGAGCTTTGGTACAGGCACGTAGAAACATCATTAAATACTATGCGCAAAATAATTTACACTTCCGCGAGTCGAGTCTGTTCCCATCGTGTTCGTGAACTAGACACCGAGCGATCGTCTCGGACGATACTACGGCTTGCACCCTGTGTAAGAGCAGTTCTCCGACGTCCTCCGGATCGCCAGCCTGGCCTCCGTGACGCCAAAGGCCTCGCGATCGCTCGAGGGGAATACATTCAGCAGTTACGAGCGACAGTCGCCGCTGGTTTGCCTCCGGCGAGACGGAGGAAGGTACGTAGCCGATGCTGTCTTGGTCGCCAGGTGATCGACGCTAGGTCACCAGAAGTGCGACTGCACGTAACCACCACCCATGCCTATGGGGTTGAAGCGATGAGGGTGGATCTTCTCCATTCTCATTGCACCCGGGCCGCCGCTGCCTCCGAGAAAGCCGCCATGCGGCCCACCGCGTGGTCCGAAGCCGCTCGCTCTGCCCAGCATCCCTGGCCCACCTCCGCTGATGCCCATGTTCATGCCCGGCGGACCGCTGATGCCTCTGCCTCGTCCTCCTCCTCCCAGGCCTCCGCTCCCGGCACCTGAAAACAGTCCTCCAGTCAGTGGGAATGCCTTCTATCTCTCAGCCTGAGTATTTTAGAAGACACGAGAGACACGCCACGCGCAGACAGGCCGATGGAAAGAAAGTGGAAGGGAGGATGGTAGAATAAAGTGGACAGCTGATTCTCTGTTTCTAGTGTTTTAATCAAATTTAACGAGCGACTACAGAATCACGCGGACTCGTGTGACCAGTAGCAACAAGGATAAGAAAGGTATAAGATACTTATGCAAGGAGCTTTTTTTTTTTGTTTGAAAGAACGAGTGTCGAAACACGCTGGTTTTACTCTCTCTCTCTTGAACAGCGTTCGGTCCTGACGATTTTCTACGGCCGCCGAATATTCCCTTCGTCGAATCTCTTGGCTAACCGAGTCACTGTGTGCCGTTCGTTCAACGATCGGAGGAGCACCTTTAACTCTTTACACGAGAGATCCCATGGTTTGTTAATTTTAAGCTTCCCCCGGTCGAGGAAGTCGTAGACTGTTAACAGCTGTTGGAGCTTCAAGTGCAAAGGGTTAAAAGTTTCACAATGGCAAATATAACCATAGAAACATTTTGGAACTTACAGAGTATTGTCAGCGAGAGTCTCGTGATGGTTTCGTCAGCACAAAAGGAGTACAGACCGCTTAGGCCGTTCGATTCGATGCTTCACACTCGAGTGTTAAACACATTTAAATATAAATACTCATACAACAAGTTACGTTGCTGTTTAGTCTACTATATACCGTGTACATAGTCGTAGTTCTCTAATATCGATGTAACGTGTCTGTGTGTAGTAAGTGTGCGTGTGTATCTTTACAAGTGCACAGGTGGGCCAGGAAATCGTGGAGCTGCGAAACAGAGTGATCCTCCAGATTAATTTTCCTCCTTGCTTTCTCGGTTATAGGCACCACGACTTCCGGTTCACTCTGCGTTTCTCGCCAACGTGAATTTCAAACGCTGTGAATCACGTGACCGGGCCTAGTTCTCTAATTTGAATTCGATTTACAGTAAAATGCCGATCGCGGAGTCTTTCTTTTCGAGGAGGAAAAGAAAAGTACGATGAATGTATTATTGGGAATGTCGCAGGCATTTTTAACCGAGGCCTGGGTGTCACTCTATTTTCCAAGAGAGATTCTCTGGTCTCTCGAATTTCATCGCTCTCGTGTATCAGTCCGTGAAACGATAATGAAACTGCACGACATTATTCCCAGGACATCTGACGCGATTTATCGTTGAATATATTGAACGAGCCATTCTAACTTAGCACCGTGAATTGCATCATTATTTTCGTTTTCGTGTAGAAATCAGGAAGTTTCTACGTTATTTCGATCCGAGAGAAAACAGCAAGAGAGAGAAGGAGTATAGTGAGAGAGCGAGGAAGAGAGAAGCGCCGCAAGTTCGTCGTTTCGTCGATTATTTTTTTTCGTTCATTCTCTCTTTGTTAGTTTTGTTTTTTTTTCCTTATATCCATATCACAGCCATCGTTAGCACTACTGGACTTCGGGATTAACCATTTCGCACAATCTTCGATCCGTTAAACCTTACGATTTACTACTTAACGTTAAAATTAGAATTTTCGGCTTATTTACAGTGCGTGTCTCAGCTTCGATGCTTGGAAAACTCGCGTCGTTCTTTCCCCCAGGAACGGAACCAGAGCTTTTTGCATTCCAAACGATAATTCACTATTTATTGCGGAGTTAACATGTTACAGGATGAATGTGTTTTTTTCAGAAGATGCTCAAGCTTTTCTTACCTTCTAATTACTTTAGAATCATTTTCGTGGATGGAACGACGCGGTTTCGCTTCGGAGCATGAATATAATTAAATATTCTGAAGGAATACTTGGAAACCTTACTTCGTTAACTCGTCTAACTTAAGTACTAAGTAATAAATTCTGAAAGTGTTCGTAATGTCCAGACAGACCACCACCTTTCTTCCCCCTTTTATCATCCCTTATCCTACCCACAGCAATTCAATTTCTGTGCATCGCGTTGTACACCACACTTTGACCGACAATTTCCTATAGAAATTTCACACAATTGTGTATTATTTTTGTTGTTGCACAGCTCGATCGACGAGCAACAACGGCTCAAATACCGGCGCATTCGCAATATTAAATTCTTAATTGTTTCAGGATTTTAAAAATCTCGAAAATTTCTCTTCGATCCGGAAATGCACAACCTAATTTTCATTCAAGTTTGAAAATTACGAAAATTAACAACTCTCGGACCTACAATTATAATATTAAGATTGGCGAAGAATAATAAAAATCTCAGAAAAATATTTTCTCATCAACGGGGGATTCGAACCCCGGCCAACCAAGTGGCAAGACAACTGCTCTGCCCAATTCGCCACAGAGCATTCGTCAATTCTCCCTTCTATTTCTAAAGTTAACTACTGTGCGCATTAGTATTATCAATCAAAGACCACAGCTACGAAAGAAACCACCGACAACAATAAATAAGTTGTACATCCCCGTTTCGAATCGTGTCAAGCACCGTAACCCATATTCGTTAAACACGCTACGAACGAGGTGGATCGTACCTCCTACTAGGATTCATCGCGACGTCAAAAATGGACATGTCGAAAGCGTTTTTACACCTGCTTCAACTACGATAAGGTGGTGTCGCGCAATAGCCGCGAAAAATCGATCAAAAAAAGGAACGATTGTCAGGGTCGTAGGAGATACGTCTCCCTCCGCATCTACCTAACGTCGAGATCCACCCTCTGGAAACGTTTTCGATCGACTCACGCGTTAGGATTAAGAGGACGAGAGTTAGCAAACGGCGAAGATCGCGATCGCGACTTTTCCTCCCGCCTAATTCTCGTTCCCTCGACAGCGCATTTCAGGCCATTTTAATCCTAAAACCAACGAGCTCGAGAAACGGTTTGCAAAGACCGACGCGCGCGTTCCTCCAACCGAAAAAACACCGTCCCGAGGGATGAAATAGTCTGTAAATACTTTCGCTATCTATGCAGCCCATCCGAATTCGCCGGGCGGACACAACGAAGAGACTAATAATCGTAAAAATTGTGCAACGTTCGCGGGAGAGCTCGCACGGAATTACTATCTACTTAAAATCGTCGTAAAATCGGGAAATCTTACTTGTTCTATCTAATTAACACTCAAATTCTTCTCGTCGTCGCATCGAGCACGAAACATTTTCGTACACAGTCGTTCTACCGGCGGTTTAACACGCCGCCTCGTTTTTCCTATAGCGAAATTGAGCTTCCCGGCCACCGGGGACCGGACTTTTCGGTCGAGCGTGTTAAACCACGCGCAACGAGCTCCATCGACTGCCCCTCTCAGAGGATTCCTCTTCGTCGCGACGCGGTTTCAAGAACGAATGTCGCTCCCTTGAGAGGTTACAATTCTACGGCATGCTTACCGTCGTTGAGCAAATTGTATGGTTTGTTTTCGGATTACAGTGGTTCTCTGTCTTTCCGTCGACCGCGAGACGAACTTAACCGTCGACTTTCGCATGCGAGAACGAAGTTCGAGCACCGGGAACCGTGCCCCTTATCGTGTAATATAACAGAACGCCTCGCACTTCCGGTGGAGGCGGACTGATAGAAAAAAAAAAAGAAAACGAAAGCGTGAAAGTGAAAGCTTAAGCTACGGTTATGGAAAATCGGGAGCCTCTACGATACTGTGGAAATGAAATTCGCCTCCTTATAGCTAAGAACCTTTTCGAGTTACAATGGCGATGCGCTTGGTACACGAAGCACCTGATAGTGCAGATGTGCTACCATCGCATCGGTGGGAAAATTTTTGTGATCATAACTGCAAGGGTAACTATAGCGACAACCGAAACAGCGATTAATGCTTTTCTTCTTTAGTAAAGGTAATGCGCGTAACGCTGGTATTTATTCCTGGTTGGATACAGACGTTCTCCTTCGTGGATTGGCGAGCATAGAAATGAAAATGGCATGTTAAAGAATTATTCGAGACACTTAGAGTACACACGTACAGTACTGGACAAATGTATCGCGACGAATGACTTTGCTGGTATTCGAGTTGATCAGGTGTTCAGCAAATAAACAGGATCGAACGATACTTAGCGAGTTAATACTGTGAGCCTGACAATCGCTATCCACTATATTCCTTCTATTCGATACCTCCCTAAGAGATCATTGACAAATAAGCTTGTCTACCTGCGCATCGACCGATCAGAGAATATCCCGTTAAGCAGAACCACAGCTCCGAACACATTTGTCCTGGATTGTACGTGATAGTTGCTTGATACTGGACACAGCCATGCACTGAATAAGTCTCCCGTTAAAGCCACACGCTTTGCAAATGCAATCTCTCCAGATCTAACCATGGATTAGCAGCGCCGCTCGCTAAAGAGAGTAATTACTCGCAGGCATACATGAAAGTGTGTGTCGGGCGAGCTGTGGACTTTATATACTGTTCGAAATAATTTGAAGGGCTTGGCGATTCGGTGTCTTTTCCTTGAACTTAATAATTTCGAACAGTATATAAATTGTTCGCCAAACATTGCGTTACAAGAAAATCCTACTAAGAACACACAGAGAGAAAGTCTTTCTAATTGGATAAGAAAAAAAAAACAGAAACCTTTAACCCTAAGAGTCTATATAATTAGGAAATAAAAAGTAATTCGCACGCACGTTCGTTGGAGGATGATGAAAGGGGGAGTAACAAATTTCTTCTTGAACAGAAAATATATTTCCAATGTCTCAAATGATACGTAACAAAACATATATATAGTACGGAATGCAATGTCTTACCAAAAAAAGTACAAATAGCTTGAAGACGCAAGAGTATACATAATCGCTATCACAAAAATAGAACTAGGACGATGCTCCACAGCATAGGCTTGAACAAATTTGAGAAACGATTAGGCAGAAATGAATATAGTAACAGCAGCGGCAACTAGAAAAAACAGAGTTGCAACGTCGTCGACCCAGGCAAAATGTCGAGAAAACAGAAATTTTCTAAATTAGCCTTTGTGCGCAGAAAATACAACTCGGCAAAGTGTTCTCTCTTTTCTTTAACCACAAGCTGCCACTGACTAGCACAGAATAATAACATTCCTTTTATGTTCCTCGTTCGTGTCACCAAAAAGAACTCATCGCACACAGAAAACGTTCCTATCACAGCAGCACTACCGTTTCTTATCTTTTTTTTTCTCTCCTGTCCATCCGCAAGGAAACCCTTTTTCAACTCGACCACTGCCAAAGTCTTCTCTCTCTCGTGTGTGAAAAGCGCACAATTCTTTTTTCGCAAACTCTTTTTAACAGAACGGAGACAACAGGGAAACATAACACAGGCGCGAAAAGAAACGTGTGTGTCTCCATAATATTCGGCAGAAAATTGCTGCATAACGTTGCGCGCATTAGAACGCAAACAGCTTTTTCAATCTTCGCTGTACTTTGATTTAGATGCAGCCATATCTGGCAAACAATTCAAATGTTAGACATGTGTTTCAATCCTTCGACGCGCTGCCAATGACGCGACGGATCATTCAGGGCGCTCGAATCTTTCCCGGATTTATTACATACAGAGGGAACCGGACCGGCGAGCCTCTGGATGCGATACCCGCTGGAAAGAATACGAACCGAACGGTCATCCGTGTCCTCGACAGCGCGCACCGAAAGATACAAAATTTTGTACACCTTGCAACTATGTTACACAAGACTCGTGAAATATCACCACGACCCTGCTTTCCACTTACGCGCGTATCGTCGCGAGGAAAAGAAAAGAGAACGAAGAGAGCTAGCACGAACACGATCTCAAAATGAAAAGCTGAAGAAGAGAGGGAGAGATAGAGATAGATAGAGAGAGAGAGAGAGAGAGAAAGAGAAATGAAAAGAGGATGCGCTATTAGAATGATACGTCTCTTGATTAATTCGGTGCTTCTACAATTCCAACAATGGCAATAATGAAACGCAATGGTTTACTGCGATTTTAATACGAAAGATTCATAGTAAAGCCAAAATGCAAGTCCCGCCTGCCAGTAAAAAATGCAACCCCGTTTCCAATTGTCGTACGTTTCCACACTACGCAGAGCATTAAACGCACAGCGCAACGTCAACTATCATCAAGCCAAAAGTACTTTCGCAGACTTTCAACGACGATCGACTCTTCTACCAGGGACGTCTCGACACTTGAACATTCGCTAGAAATCAGGAGCTAGGTCGGAGGCGATCTTCCGCGGTGCGGTTTCTCGCGATTAACGTTTCGCTGTGCTTTAGGGTAAGCAATTTCTACTGGCAGATCGAGGAAAGAAAGAAGTACGGGCAAGACTATTAGTAGCAGTCGAAGCTACTTACCTCGACTTTGGTTGTAGCCCGCTTGCCATCCCGCGTAGTACGCCGCCTTCTGCTTGCCGTGCTCCTCCGCGATTTTAACGCTAAGCGGCTCGGACCCGCCTTCCGGTATCGTGCCGTGTAATCGCGCGATCGCCTCTTGCGCCTCTTCCCGTTTGTCAAATCTGTGCAGAAGAACAGGCAAAGTCTGTGACGAAAGCGTGGACACCGCAAGGAATATCTCTGGCAGAGGAGGCCGCGATTCTCTGCCAGGGTAACTAGATCCAATAGGAGATCTATCAGGGGCGATCTAGAGCGTGATATATCGGAGCGCGGCTCGTTACGGGGCCCTTAAAATCTGCCAGAATTAAGAGAAACTGTCAAACCAGCTTGGATTCTATTTCCAGCCGGTTGACACACTTCTCGATACTATTTCCTACAACAAACACCACTGACCCACCACAATTCGCGTTTTAAGTGGGACAAGTAGGTCGCCGTGGCTGGTGGGGTAATTCGAAATTGTGCAAGTGAAACGCGGCAGAAATAATTTGGCAGCGAAGATCTCGGGGAAAATGAATACACGTGGGACATAAGCCGTTGCGTAATGACGGGGCAGTTTTCTCCCGCCGTGAACAGCTGTTCCGTGAACTTCAACCGTGCCCCGAATTCAGAGGAGCGAGATACTTCAATCTGACAATGGACAGTTACGATCTAATCGTGCCGCACTATTTTAGAGAAACGCTTCCCTCGCTCTTTACTGCCAATTTGTCATGTTACGTTGCTAATTATGTCAATGAAATGCGCTCCACTATGCCAAAGGAAACTATTCCTTGGAAATGTGCAACTTCGCTGAGGGTGGGAAGACTAGAGAAGCTTACGATGTTAGAAAATTAATACCTGACGAACGCCACACCCCTTGGCAATCCAGTAAGTTTATCTTTCAGAATGTTCTTCTGCACGATGTTTCCATATTTGCTAAATATATCGTCGATTTGACTCTCGGTTATATTTCTAAAACAGCAAAACACCTCCGATATTAAGCTTGCGACAAATAGCCAGCGTCGTTGTGTAAAGCGATGGAACATACCTCGGTAGATTCGTAACATAGAGATTGGTCTCCTTGATCTCCTCCCCGGATGGTCGCGCGAAAGACACTTTTAGCCTCTTGTTCTGGACCTGTAGTCCGTTTAAGGTATTTATGGCTGTGGCTGCGTCCTCTGCTTTCGCGTAGTTAACGAACCCAAAGCCGTAACTGTACCCAGTCTGCGGGAGGAATCGAATACAGACACTCGTGTCGCCAACTACGAAACGCGCTACCTGATATCTAACTGCGACTCACTTTGTAGTCCTTCATAACGCGACAAGATTCCACAGGCCCGATCGTCACGAACAGGCTATACAGATCCTTCTCGGTCATGCTCTGTGGAAGATAATTGATGATTAAGTTCGTCCTCGGTTCTTCGTTGCCTTTAGTCTGCTGTTGCTGTTGTTGCTGCTGCGATTGCGGTTGCTGCGTGTGCGGCTGCTGCTCTCGTTGATCTGTCATTTTGGGCAGCTGCGCGGAACTCTGCTCTGCTGTCTGGCTTCCGACCTGATTCTCCCGCCGCTGCCGATCGACGTCTAATGGCTGAGAGTTCTGTGGCTGTGATTGCTGCGTACTCCAACTGGTATATCCCAGCGAAACCGTGGATGGGGTCAGCAAATACAAAAAATATAAACAAAATCATTACTACGTCTTCCCCGTGGGACACCATGATCGTTGCTCGGTCGGCGCTTTTTTTCAATGCCTTTGCTTTCTTAAGCAATTTAAAATAAATTGAAAATAAATCTGCATATATACATATATATATGTATATGATGCCAGACCTGCGTGTCAGAAACAAACAAAGAAAGGCAAGTAAGGACAAAACAGAACCAGCGAGTAGCGATGAATGAAACGAACTAAATCAAAATGGCACGCTGCGCGATCCTCGTCAAGTACTCGAGGCTTTTCTATGCGTAAACGATGTCCTTTTGGAAGTGCCGCGATATTTCTCTGATAGCTCGATAGGATTGCTATGCGTTTACACTCTGAAGAGGCTGTGTAACGTATTCCTGAAAGGACACAGCTTACACATAAAAGCCTTGGATGTAAGATGTAGCTCTCCGATCGGAGAGGTCGCACGGTAGAATTGACCTACTCAAAACCCTCAATTTATGAATAAACATCTACGAAAAAAGAGAGCCATAAATATACGAGAATCTACTTTCAACTCTGCCACTGTCTACACAGAGATTCAGTTCTTAAGAGTATAAAGTATTCGCACACCAAATACCTGCATCATAACCTTCTCATGTGCACCATCTATCACACAACAAACCCATAGAACTTACTCCGAGCGTACCTACGAAGCGATCGGGAAGAAAAATCCTCGAACCGCGCTATGTCCCCGCGAACTCGACTTTTTCCATAAACTTCACTGCAAGTTTCGGTCGCGAGTGAAAGACGGAGAGAGAGATAGAGAGAGTGAGAGATAGATACAGAGAGAGAAAGACAGAGAAAGAGAGAAAAAAAAGAGGGGAGCACGCTTGGTTGACGAGGATTTCCACGTACTGGGGCGATCGTTTGTTTATTGTTTACGAACCGTGGCGATTTTTATCAGCTACGCGAAAACTCCTCGCTCCCAGCCTATCGGCCGCGCGATGAATCCCTTCAACGTTCCTCGCTTCGATCGAGTCGATTACCCCGTACCGAAAAGGAAAAACTAAGGGGGGAATAGGGGGAAAAAAAAAATGAAAGGGGGGAAAAAGGGAGCTCCAGTTTCCCGAAGTCGGGAGCGAGGGTAAGCCCGGTGGCCTTATTTCGAGGAGGCCCCGGGGGAGAAGCGAGTGGCCCGGCGCGGATTCGTGAATCGACCAAGCTGTCAGAATACGGAGGGAACGGGAGGGAAAGAGGGCACGGGGACGAGCGAGACAGAGCGATACGTACCGAGGCAGGAGGGAAGGTGGTCGAAGAAAAACCGCCGTGGCACAGTGGGAGAAGAATCGGCGAAAAGAGCAGCACGCCGCTCTCAGTTGCTCTTCGTGTGTCACGCGCGTATATGCGACTCTCGGGTGTACGCCAGGAATTATGTAAGCCCAGTTACACCATCGCGGGTAGCACGCGTTCTTGTTATCGAGTCGACGGCGATGCCTCTCTCTCTCTTGCTGCGCTTGGCTCACGGGCTCCCCCGTAGGGAGGTCCGACGCACCGAGGGAACGAAAGTGGCGAGCGGAGCAACCGCGGAGGGGGAGGCAGGCCAGACGCGACGCGAGCGGGACGACGTACGCAAACGTACTGAGCCCCAGCCCTGACCTGCCTCGTACGGCACCCTCTCAAGGCACACCGCTCCCCTCCCTCTCGCCCTCAAACGATCGCCGCGCACCGCGGAAATATGTAACAGGCTTGCGCACGGGGCGGGACTCCCGCCTAAATTTCTCGCCCATGTTTGTATACGGTTCCGGGGACTATGCCAATCCCCCACTAGTTTAGCACCATTTACCAGTCCGTGCCCCAGAATTACCGTTTTTAAAACTACCACGTTCCTCGGGTCGCTTCTGACCCAATTCTCTTCTCCCATTGAGTTACGGGCTGTTTTAATTCTTAGGGAAATGTAGGGAAGTTGCTGCCGATACGTGTATTTCTTTTTTGTTCGGGGGGTTTATGGAAAATGAGGGCACGCCATGGTCGATCGAGATGAGGGAGTGTATGGGGTACGAGGTAGGGTACTGATCTGCGAATCTGAAGGTCGTGCATTCACGACCTCGAGTTAATTAATTTTTTAAGGTGTCCCAAACTGTTAACGATTTTTTTAGATATGTCACTATTCTAGAAAACTGTGGATATATTTTTTTCTGGGAATAACATTTGTTTATTTTTACCTTTCCTATTTCCGCATGCAGCTTCAATATTAGAATTAGGGTATATACAAAAATCGACTTCTGAAAAAACCGGTTTTCGAATTTCACAAAAAAATGTAATTAAAATAGTAAATAAATATTTCTACTTATTTTAAAAAATTTCAGTTTCCTTAATATTATGGAATTACAAAAATATAACAAAATAAAATATACTCTATCTTTACAAAACCAATAAAAACAAAATTAAAATAGCTAAAATCCGTACGAATACGTACAATTTTTTAGTTCATCTAATATTTATGGATCTACAAATCTATAACAATAAAATAGACTGCATACAAAACCAAATGAAAAAAAGCTAAAAATAACTAAAATCCGTACAAAATATAAATCTTTTAAAATGTCGTACCAAATTATAAATCTTTATTTCATTTCGCTTTTTTCTGAAAATATGAACTCATAGAAATTAGTCTTACAGTAAGCAGTTACCTACTACTATATGCTTGTGTCTGAGGTGATTTCAAGTCAAAATCTTAACGTTTTTATATAATTATTTCATATAATTCTAGTATATAAAACCGATTTTTTAAATTTAAAACCCGGTTTTCGAAGTTTACAAATTTATAAATAAAAACCGACAAACCCTCATATCCTCTATCGATAAATAATAAATAAATAATCATTTCTTCCGCCATCTGCCTTTCTACCGAACATTCCCCACAATAATAAGAAAATGAATCTTAAAAAAAAATTTAAAAATAAATTCCACCCAACAGCGATTTGAACACTGGATTCATAAATTCACAGTTCAGTACGCCACCCATTTGACCAATCCACATTACGAATTAAACTCCCTTATATCCGACGAGACCCGCGTTATCAGCCTACCAGAATTTTACCGCTAAAGTAAATTTCTATACATTTATCAAATCCCTCCACTTTCTCTTCTATACAATTATAAATACAATCATTCAAACGTCTCCACGTTCACACATTTTTTACCCAGATTCGCCAAGAAGAGTTTGGTGGAGACCCGACAGCTGATTAAAAGAGTGATAATGAAGCATACCTTGGCAATGCCTCCCAGTAGGGAACAACGAACATCGTTAAACAAACACGCCGCGGGACCTCAGCCAGTTTTCGTTTGACGCGCGTGTCCCATCGAGAAAACCTTCACCGGGTGAATTTTTCCGCGAAACGGAAAGCGGGGTTGCCCGTCTGTTTCCTGTCCGTGGCGCGCGCTAGTCATTTCACGCGCTCTATTTTGTTTCGCGGACCGAGGTTGCTCTATCGGTCGTTGAAATTCCCGCGAGCCACTCTCGATTACCCGAACGAGAAGTCGCAGTGAAAATATCGAATGAATGCCTGACACGTGACTCATCAATCACAACGCAACTGCATTCAAAGCGCATTCAAAAAGAACCACACCATCTTCAATAAAAGAATCAGAAAGAAATCAGAGACACTTCCGCGTTCAGGAATTCGATTTCATTGGAAACTTGCAACCTCGCAAGCTGAGGCACTGCATTGCGCTATTGCGTACTGCCTCTCCTTGCTCGCTCCCGCCGCGCAAGTTAACTTTGATGCACTGGCAGGACCAACTGCGCCAAAAACCGAACTACGCGACTAATAAATAAACTCTCAGAATCCCCGAAAAGCTTTGAGAGATCGTGTAAACAAAAGACTGTCACGTGTCGAGCGAACGGGTTTCTAACCTCGATTTAAGTTCGCGTTCAAACGAAACAGCAAGCTGTTAGAAAAACGGAGTTTCTTTGCCTGTTGCGTAGGATGTAATCGAAAGAGGATCGTTTTTAAATGAGGAACTTACCCCGGTGGAGGGTTCAGGTTGTTTTGAGTAGCTTCCTTTTGCTCGCCAAGGTCCATGCCGCTCGCCTGTGTAACATATCAACCGCTTGGCGAATCTTCTATCGCGACAGGCGATTTCTCATTTTTCGCATGTCAGCCGTGTCGCATCCGAGACGACACATTTCGGCCGCGGTGGCACATTTTCTCACGACTTTTCTATTCACTGCTGCGCTGTCGGCGCGTGCACGTGCGCAGTAGCGAGAGCGAGCTGTGGGTTACTCGCGATCGTTTAGTTATTAAAGGGACGGCGATGAATGAAACTGATGCTTCGACAGGTTGCGCTGAGAATTCATCGTACCCCGATCCCTTTGATAAATCAATCGAACTTATATTTCGTAACGCCCGAACGAGCGAAGGCCGAGTGACAGACACGCTTCGACCTTCTACAGATAATGGGCGTATTTTATAGAAATAAATAGACCAGCAGCCGATTACGCGATTGTATCTTCGGCTGCAATGGTTACGTGAACGTTTCGAATTAATTGGAACCGTTCGCGAAGGTTATGTTACCTTGGGAATGTGGCGCCATTCCGATTGATATTCAAATTGAATTACAGCTGCAGATTGAGATCGGAGTTGGGCAGATTTCATTCGAAGCTCGTAAAGTTGTTGATGGATGATAAGTAAACTGTTTTTTTTTTTTTAGAAGAAAGTTAGAAGAATACCGTTACCATTGTAAATAATTCCCACTTTAAATCCCAGAGCTCTTCATAGTTTAGTCGAACAGGTTCCACGCCCTGTTTCTTTATTCGATATTGCAGTAATAATAATTATCGATATAAATACGTATAAAAAAGTATAAATACACCATACATTGCATGTACATGTGAAGCAGTCCGATATAGATAATACATACGTCACGATAGCCGTTCCATTGAAAATCGTGAGCTCAACCAAAGTCGAATAAATAATTCAATTGTAAGTTGCACAAGAAGGCACGCAATCCTGAATGCGTCGCTAGGAAGTAAGGAGATCATTCTGTGAATCTTAGGAAAACAGGCGCAAGTATTTTATCTCAGCACGGAGAATCCTTTCTTGGTGAAACGGAACGGCCTGCATTGTATGTAACGTGCTCCGCCTCCCACAGGAGTGTGTATAGGGGTCGCTGTGTTCTCCTTGTCCCAGGCGTGCCTGGGCGACTCGATGCCAAAGGGGCTGTAAAGCTTCGTGGGTGTCCTGCCCAGTAGCTGCCTAGAACGAGTCTGCGGAGTTTGTGTTTTGCACATGCTGTTCGGCGATTGCTGCTCCTCCAGTCTCTGCCGCCTGCGCGTCGAGCTCTTAAATTTCTGCGCGTCAAAGAAAGAGAAGCATCAGTACAATAGCGGATCGAGCGTCTGCTATCGATCGAACCTGTGAGATGGTCCCGAAGGTGGTGCGCACGGAGGATATGGTCTTGGAGAGTTTCTCAGCTCCGCAACGCAGAGCTCGCCTGGAGTCCGCAGACATGTTGCCGAGGCTGAGGTTGTTCCAGCTCCGGTCGCCAGCCTGCTTGTCCTTGGACATCTTCTCGCTGGGCTTCTCCTCGAACCGGTCCTGCAGCCGACGTCTCAGGTTCTTCGAGGACTTCGTGATCTCCGGCGAGTTCTTCACGCTCAGAACTTCCCGGTGGAACGTGAACGAGACGCTACGCGAATCCGGTCGCATGCTTTCGAATTTCCAATAATGTTCCCGTTGCTTCGAAGGCTAATTAAAAACCGCGGGGGCGCGATCGCTGCTCGAACGACGATGAAAACACTGTCCCCGAACGCTGCAGAGGTTCAGCTCGCTCTTCATCCCTCGAAGAAACGTTAAGTAGCGTCGTTGCCAACCGTCACCGTCCGGAGCACAAGAATGGCCGGCGTGGGGGATCAATTTAGCGCAGCTTCCAGTTAGATGCACGGTGAAAATTAATGTGTATCCGTCTGGTTAAGTACTCGGCTGCCTCTAGAAAGCGACTTGCCAGTCATTAAACTCACCCCGCGAGAAGGCTACGTGCCCGATGACGATTTTAGTTCACGACTCTGCTTCTTTCGTTCGGCTTGGAGAAAATGAGATGGGAACGGGCGCGAGAGAAGGATAAATGTTATGATACTAACTCTGGTTATGCGAGCCTGATAATTTTGAGTGAGAGGGAAGTCGGTAAGAAAGAGACGGAAATATGTAGAGCAGGTGGTGTATTAGTTGTGACTTTCGGTGCTAGATAGCGGTAGTGACTTATGTTCTCTGTCCCTTTCTAAAGAGAGTCTTCTCTCGCTCTAAGAGTTACCTCCTTGTGCTGTGAGCTCCTGCTACCAGGAGTTGAAAAGTATCAGGCTTGCATAACTAGAGTTGGTGGCAAGATACCTACCTAGCGCTATCCTTGTCGCGCATGCGAACTTTCACTCTTTCTACCTTGGAACGACCTCTTTGCCTCCACTGTTATCATGCGCTCCTATTAACTCAGCTGAATTTCTGCTCCTATTTCGAGCATATGTCAGACGCGTTTACGACAAGGACATATCCCCATTTCTGCTCATTTCGTATTTTTCTTATTAGGGTAAACCAACCAGTAATTGACCGCATACCAGTGAATGACCATTAGGCAAAGAAATGTAAATTATAAATTTAAAAATTACTATTTGTTTATAAATAGAGTGTAGTTGCACTTTTAATATCCCATATTTTTAGTTTTCGTATTAAACAAACATTAATAAGTAGAGTTCTTAATAAAAGTATGCGGTCATTTACTGGGCTTCTCATTCAACAATTCGGTCATTTACTGGTTTCTTTACCCTATTAATAAATCGGTGCGCGCCCGATGCACATTTCGGGGCAAATGCTCAGGTGAACACGCGGCTTTCCATTTTTTAACAGCATAGTTACCGAAGGTGCGGCCCGCCGTAACGTTCGCGTCATCAAAGTGACCCGTGAAACCATTTGGGTTGGCCGGGCCTGATTCAATTCAATCCTAGTTGTTTAAGTCCATTAGTAATCGTTGTACATTAAACATTTACAACGTCCCATTTAAGAAACTATCGTCATTAATAATCATTATTAATAAAACAGTTATGCGGTTATTATAAAAAGATTAAACTTTGATATAGGTACTATTAAAATAAAACAATCGACTCAACGATTCTCCTGTAATTCAATTTTAGATTCACTAATAAAAACTGTACACTTATCAAAGTG
The DNA here is from genome assembly GCA_960531205.1 of Andrena bicolor. NCBI lineage: Eukaryota > Metazoa > Arthropoda > Insecta > Hymenoptera > Andrenidae > Andrena > Andrena bicolor. The sequence continues at coordinate 26,988,110 of OY482665.1, forward strand.
CTGAATCATTTATTACAAACATATTCAACAAATAGAATAATTTCGAATCCCCGCTCCTCTTAGTGAAAGAAAGAAAGACATCTAATTTTCAAAGTATACACTACCAAGGATCCTTCTTTCCTATTTCAGACCAGATATTCTGAGAAACCTTTATCTACTGTCCATAAAACTTAGAAACTAGGTATATATAGCTTAAACAAAAAGCAACTGGAATTGGTCCGTTCCAATTCCCTGGATTTAGGTACAAATATCCGTGAGACGTTGTTTATATTTAATTACAGTTAATAAAAATATACGGATACATATTCTCATTAAATTTATTCTGTACAATATAAATTTATATTTCTACATTATCTACGCAGTCTAGTTCGGTTGGCACCTACATATTATAGAAATGCGTCTAGTTTTAGGTATATGCCTTCCCTCGAAATACGATTCTTCATTCTTCAAAATCTCGTGATTATAATTGTACCTAGCTGGACCACTGTAAAACAATCGTTAATAGAAAACAGCATACTTTGACAAGACGGGGGCCTCGTACCTCATTATGTAAAGGGATCTCTGTGGCAACAGGAAATCCTCTTTATGCGTCGTCTCCTTTCCAACCATCGTAAGTCTCATCACGCTGTCGCTTAACAAACTCAAACCAGCAATGATTTCGCCGCAGAACTATGTGAGACACACCAAAGAGCTTGGACGGTTATTCGATCTCAGCATGAACTAACAAGAAGAGTTTCCCAAGTGTCCGCTTCCGATTGCTTAGATTTTTGGATATGTTTTAGAGGACCGAAAAATAAGATATACGTGTTTTTTTTTATAGCGGCCCGTGTTTATATTTAGGGGGTGAAATCACCCATAATAAATTAACTTTCTGAATAGATTTTAATATAATTTTGAAATTGGATTTAAAAGTAAATTTATTGAAGATAATTTTATTTCGTGTACAAATTGCCCGTTATTCTCATTATAAGTGAGGAAAGTCGCAACATAGTAAATGTACAGGAAAGTATATTGTGGAAAATTTTAGTTTAAGTACTTAAAACTTTTCCTTTACACTGAATCAATTAAAATAATTTTTGAAATTTTAATTTAATATTTATGGTGTTTTGTGTTAAAGGAATATTTATTTTAAGAAAAGTAATTTAAGTTGAGAGTGTTTTAGTAATTATTATGAATAAATTTAATTACTTATAATGATATAGTATTGTAAAAGAATAACTGTTTATCTAATTCAGTAAATTAATTTTTTACCTTTTATATCAGGGTGTATTAAATAATTAATATAAATTGTATTAATCTCGAAGCTAAAGAAGTTAATTATAAATTATTTTTTATGTGATATAATAATTAGAAATTTGTAATTAGGGGTGAAATGTTATTCGATTTTATTGATATCAACTTTTTTTAAAATGAATTTAATTCATATATTTAATTAATTAGGAAAAGTATTTTTGTTTTTGTTAAAGCTAAATTTCATAAGCATAAGTGGTGTCCGCCTCTGATTGCTTTGATTTTTGGATATGTTTTTTCATACAAAGTTTTAATCAATACAATTTTGTACCCTTTATGAACTTTAAGAGGTGGTTTCACCCCCAAAAAAGGATAAAACAAAAAAGACACCTGTTTTTTATTTTTCAGTCCTCTAAAACATATTCAAAAATCAAAGCAATCAAAGGAGGTGGGCACCTGGGAACCTCTCCTTGTAAGTATATACCTTAATACTGTCAACGTGCGGTTTTATCCATCCCTCTGCTGCTAGGTCCAGCACATGTATAAACTGTAGCTGTTGCATCCCTTCAGGAAACGCTCTCTCGCGAATTCTATTGATTATCTTCTCATTGTTCTCGTTCCATTGCTTTCGCTCCGTCTCTCTATAAGCATGTATCGCCTACAATAATTAAGGCAGAAGCAATTCGATCAAACGCTGGATTAAAGAGTCCCTTAACGTCGTACTAACATCGTCCCAATGCGATTGCTCGTATCGAAGCCTCTTCATGTAGGGATCAGCCTCTGCGATCAGAGAGCTCTCCTCTTCGCTATTCACAAAATTCGGAATGATCTGCATCGTCACGCGAAGTTCCTCCTTCCAATTCTCCGCATCGGTGTCAATTTTATTACAGACAAAAGCTGAGCGCGTATGATGCCTCAAATTGATGCAACTGAGCGCAGGAACAGAAGTTCTGGCCATGAAATTAGTTAAGAGGCAAAGTTTACTCTTCATCTTCCGCGATCTTCTTCCCAGCGGCTTTAGAGACAAAGAATTTCCCAGATCCCGAATTAATCGATAGAAATGTCGCGGACGGAGATCAATAAAATTCGAAACGATAAACGATGACTCATGAAAATTATAGGCTAGGTTTCTAAAATTAGGTTAGTTCTACGACAGCGCATAGCTGTACCTCTCCTCTCGCGACGTAGCTGTATATTTATCTCTAAATCTTTCAATAACATTCTTCTAATTCTCTCATTCGTGTCGCATACAATAACGATTATTATTGCAGGGCATAATAAATAGTAGCGACGCTCCTGGCGCAACGATTTTTTTCTTTAATTGGCAAGTAACGACGCTACTTTTTCTTATCGATAGTAAACATTGAAAGCAGCGTGTGTAAATATTGAATGAAGACGAACGTATTCGGAGTTGGCGGAGTAATCTGTTGGAAAATTAATTTCATTATGCTCGTTTCTCCAACAGTATCACTCCCGGTTTCCACCAGCCGAGCCGTTATCGACCACGCGGCTATATCTTTCGTAATAAAACTAGACCGCTCCCGTTGCTTATCCAAGGTTACAAATCTGGATCACGGATGTGGACCGGTGAAAGTGACATGAGCGATTTAAATCATGATTTCGACCGGGATCAGAGACGCGTTGGCTTCGACCGCCTCTGTCTGCACAGTTTTTCAATTCCTAGCCGGCGTGTAAGTAGGAACGCGAGTCCAGTATATTCTCCAATTCCTTTCCACTCAGAGAACTCTCAAAAAGTTTGCCTTAAGTTCGCGTTAAGCACGCCAGCACAGCAAGCATTGAAGAAGTATTGGTTTTAGGCTGGTATGCAGGAAGATCGTTAAGAACGGCACAACGGGGAATAGCTCGGCGCTGGCGTTTGTAACATGTTATACGTCGTAAGTGTCTAGCGATATTGACCAGAACTCGTAGCGTCCACTGCATTCTCGTATAATACGTTACAGATGCGTCTTGTGGATGAGATATGGCATGCTCATCGAAGACCGATTTATATTGCTGGTGAATGTTTTCGGGACGGTGCTGCAGGCGTCTTACGTTTGCGTCTTCATTCTGTATAGCGTAAAAAAATTTAAGACTATAAAGCAGATGATCGCGGCGACCTGTTTCCTCGGCGCCGTTTACTTCTATAGCTTCTATGAGGAGAACGCTGCGTTAGCGGCGAAGTATGTTGGTCTCTTTAGCTGTACGGTAACAGTATTGTTCTTCGCCTCACCTTTAATGATGCTGGTAAGTTCCTTCTACGTCTCCATTCGAGAAACGTGAATGCCAGTGGTCCGGATTCGATAATTGACTGCGCTGTTTTCTAGGCTCATGTGATAAGGGTGAAAAGCACGGAGAGCTTACCGTTTCCCATTATAATGGCTTCTCTGATAGTTTCCTCTCAATGGTTTGCGTATGGTTGCCTGATTAACGATCCATTCATTCAGATACCAAACTTCTTGGGCTGCGTGCTATCCGCGTTTCAGCTCTGTTTCTTTTTAGTTTATCGGAGTGACCAGGCCGCGGAGGCTCACCTAATTTAACAGGCTGTTCGACGTTTACAAATGTGTACCATAATGCATTTCTCCCTGTACCCGACACTTATGATTTAAAGGGCATGACTTGTACTGTGAAAAGTGAAATATATTTTTCGAGCAACAGTTGGATTTTCCTTAACGAAAGAAATTTAACGAATCAACGTTCAAAATTAAGTGTCTTTCCCGCCACGGATAGTTGGCGTTTTTGGTACTAGGTGGTATCTCGGTAAAAAATTCCTAGATTACTTGCAAAACGGCCGCGTGGCGTTCAGTGGCGCTGCGGTTCGCGACATGAACTTTTGTGTTGTAGATGGGAATGCCGTTTTCCGTAGCGTGTTTCAGAACGTTTGTTGTGGAGGGGCTCGAGGGGCTTCTTCACCAAAAAAGATTTAGTTAGTATATTAATGTATCCTCTGATTAACGAAGGGAATTTCCGAAATATTAATTTAAAAAAAAATGGCGGCTATTTAAAGTCGAAATATTGATTTTTTTTGCGTGATTTTTGCACGAATAAATTAGGATTTCAACTTTAAATAGCTGCCATTTTGTTTTAAATTAATATTTCGGAAATTCGCTTCGTTAATCAGACGATACATTAATAAACTAACGAAATTTTTTTGTTTTTCGATTTTAGATAATCTGGTTTCAAATGGCAATGCTCACCGCAAAACCAAATTTTTAAAAATGCTTCTTGGATGTCGGTTGTTACTTTATTATAAACACAAATATTTGTGAACGAAAAAATTACCAAATGTTCTTTAAATGTTGCTCTATTAAGTGCAAAATGTTATGTATAAACCCAGATAGCACAGGACGTTTTAAAAACGTCCATTTTACGTCTGAACGTCCACGGCTTGATTTGTGAAAATGTACGTCCTTAAAACGTTTTCTGGACCTTTTCTGGACGTTTTAGAAACGTCCTTTTCCGGACGTTTTAAAAACGTATTTTGCAGCCGTTTTAAAGATAGCCATGTTTGAAGCGTTTCAAAGCGTTTCTCGGAGTGTGGTATGAAGTAGCGTGTTAAAGAAAAAGTTATTAAGAACAATGGTTCAGTCACGGCCGTCGGCCGTGGTTCAGTGCATCGTGCCTTTGTGCAAAAACAGATCAGATTCTGAAAATTGGAAGAAAAGGAATGATGGTAACAGTAACAACCAGAAAGTTACTTTCCACAGGTATTGAGGTTATTTTATTAATTCATAATGGAACAAATTATTATATTTAATACGTTCACTACCGCCTTTTAAGGAAAAATATATAAAGGTATACTGGGTAGCAAACGTGTTATAGTAACTATATTTTCAAAACATATCTTATTTTGAACTTTATTTCTGTTTTTATAGATTTCCAAAGAATTCTGATACTTGTGAAGCTGCAAAGGCCACCATACACGCTGCTTCTTACTGTTCTATTTGCTTGTACAGTCAAAAGTGAGAATGCAAGACTTGAGCGTGTGTGTCCACAAATCGGTCAATTTAGTATGTGCGTACTGTCAATTTCCTGCCATGAACGCAATTACAAGTTTTGACTGTACAAGCAAATCGAACGGCAAGTAGAGACATTTTATGCACAAAATATTACTCTTTATTACATATAACAAAATTGTGATTTTGCTTTGCGCTAGTCTTTTAGTGTATTGTAAATCAATAGCATTTTCAATTGTGAATAATGCAGAGAAAACATTTTCCTCAATACTTTGAGATCTTTCAACGAATTTGTAACAATGTTATAAACATCTATTGTAAGTGCAGATATTTTACATATTCTGTACCTATATTTTGTATAATATGTATAATCTATGTGTACTACCTACATGTTCTACATACTTCATATCTATTTTAAGTGGTATATTCTCTGTATTCGACTTTGTACTGACATTTTCATGTATCTATTGTAAGTAAACGAAATAAATTGTTATCGAGTTTGGTAATATTTTGAAAACAATTTACATCCATATATTTTTATTTAATCGAACCAGTACCAACCTCCTAAAAACGTCCAGAAAACGTTTTAAAAACGTCCAAAAAACGTCCTGAATACGTTTTAAAAACGTCCAGAAAACGTTTTAAAAACGTCCAGAAAAGGTCCTGAAAACGTTTTAAAAACGTCCAGAAAACGGTCTGGTTTGTGAAAATGGACGTTTCTAGGACCTTTTCTGGACGTTTTTAAGACGTCCCGAACGTCTGACCTGGACGTTTTAAAAACGTTTTCTGGACGTTTAAAATCGAAAAACAAAAAAATTTCGTTAGTTTATTAATGTATCGTCTGATTAACGAAGCGAATTTCCGAAATATTAATTTAAAACAAAATGGCAGCTATTTAAAGTTGAAATCCTAATTTATTCGTGCAAAAATCACGCAAAAAAAAACGTTTTTAAAACGTCTTTGTGCTATCTGGGAATATATGCTTCCGCTTTTTAAAAAAAAATTCACAAACATTCGCCTCTTTTCAGCAGCCTGACTAAGGGCGATTTCCACTTACGCCCAAATCGTTCGTGAGTTTCATTAGGGTAGTTTTCCCTATGCGCGACTGGACGCATCGTCAAAAATTTCAAAGTCGATTTGAAAAAAATTTTATTCCTTTTTTTCGACTTATTTACTTGTTATAAGTCAAAAAGGAAGAGTAACTTTTTTTCATATCGCGCTTCATTTTCGAGAAAATCGACATTGAAATTCTTTACGTTACGTCTCGTCGCGTACAGGAAAACCCAGCTTAATGAAAACTACGGGCGATTTGAGCGTAAGTGGACTTCGCCCTAGGTATAACCCCTTAATATCTTGTAACTAATAACTCAAAATTCAATAAACTGAAGCTAAATTACATCGTCAAATGATTCGGAACTGGTTTTGAAAGGAACAAGAAAGTTTTATGAAGATCAATTTTTAATTTATTACAAAGTCAACGACGAAAAGCCGGGAGAAGAAACACACTTCTTCGCATTTTCCTATTTTTTAATCTCCACAATGTTTTCAAGCGCTTAAAAATAAGGCGGCGACAAATATCAAATGTTTAAACATTCATCTTTAACTCTTTTCCTACTACATTCAATTGCTTAGTTCAAACAGCGCGCCTCAGGAACTTACACCAAGCGAAAGCTAAGGGCGCGTTCCGATTCACGCATAATGCGCATAAAATGTATAGGATATGTCACGTACCCTATGCACTTCATGCGCATTATGCATGAATCGGAACGCGCCCTAAATTCACACAAACATTATCTATCTATCTATCTACACCAAGCACCGCCAGGGCGAGGGTCGCAGCTATTCACAGAAATATCGATAGAAGAATATCGACATTTAACACCATAGGTATCGATACCGTGGTGTCTCGATACTCGCATGTATCGCCCATCCCTAGGCGAAGAGAAAGAGGTGCGGTGTTGCGTGACTTGGTGACTGGGCTGCGAGAGACGACCGAGCGTGTGTGTTTGTTGTGTTGCGCGAGTTTATTCATTCTCCTTTCATCGAGAACCGCGAGGGACGGCGTCGGGTACGCGAGGGGATATAATGTCGTCGTACATCCAGGTTGCCGAGGACGAGGGCGACGAGCCTATAGAGCTGCCCACGGAGGACGATAGCACGCTCCTATTGACCACCGTGACCGCCCAGTTCCCCGGGACGTGCGGCCTCAAGTACCGCAACCCGGAGTCCCGGACGATGCGCGGCATACGTCTCGTTGACGGGCGTCTCCACCCGCCGGAGAACGGATGGGGCAAGGCGGTTTACTTTTGTGTCTTCCCCAAAGGTGCTTATTCCACTGCAAACTCCATATGCATATACGTTTCTCTCGCCTCCACGAACTCCCCCTTCCCTCCCCCTCTCTTTCTCTCTCTCTCCCTCCGCGTTCGCTCCCTCCCCCTCCCTCCCCCTTTCTCTACACATACTAACACCACGGACCAGAGCAGCTACCGTGGTTTTTGTGTATATCGATTGACACGTAAATTCTCGAAGCGAGCTGGCGCTACTTACCTCTCATCGTTTCACGCGGCTCCGATTCTTTATTTTTCTCCCCTATTTTTTTCCTACCCTCGGCCACCTCCGCTCGGCATTCTATTTCTGCCAGGGAGCGCTGCGTTAAATGGTTTTCGTTTTGTTCGATTGTTTGTTTATTTATTGGGAATCTTTAGCGGTCCCAATTTTCGGCCTGTGTGCGTTTTTGGAGTCCAGTACACACGTGTCTGCGTTGGTGATACTTTTGTTTTTTTTTTTATTTTCTTTCTCTCTTGCTCTTTGTCCCTTCGGGCTAGAGGATGCTGGCTTGGGTGCATGGTTTTGGGACTGGAATGTAGAATGGTATAGCGGGATACGCGGGGATAACGTTGACACCGTCGACGGGGATGGATCGCTATTCGGTTTGGCCAACGGTACGTGTCTATCGATGAGCGCGTCTATTTATACCGGCGTATATTAATAATAAGCGAAGCTTGCTGGCATGTATGCAAACCCCCTGCGCGTACACGTAGACGCGCGCTTGAGTGTTTGATAAGATTTGTAACCGATCCGATATGTTCTTCCACATATATGTCTATGTATCACACAAACACGCACACACATATTTACACAAGGTACACACAGACACACAAGTTTTTTATTATATTTTTTGAGTAACGATTCTCTGTACTGGATTTCCAAATTCCTCTTCTTTTTTTATTTGTTTTATTTATTATTATTTTTTTTTTATATCGCAGTTCACATTTCTTTTCTGTACATCTATATGTAAAGTATACGACTCAGATTTTGGAAAAGATTCTAGTAAATGGAGGAAATGTTAGTAGACATGAACACTTATATCTTTTCAGAGAACAAACGTAAATCTGATGACAATTTGGAAAATTCCACAGCTAAGACTAAAAGAATGGAAACAAAGTTGCGTTGCACAGACTTGATCGTACTCGGTTTACCATGGAAAACAACTGAGCAGAACTTGCGCGAGTATTTCGAAACGTTCGGTGAAGTGCTCATGGCTCAGGTGAGTTCGTTCGTTCCCCACCGACGGAAAGGTTTCCTGTTAGTCCAGTGAAATTAGATGGAAATCTACGGAATAAATCACAGTAAGCTAAATTTTGGTATGGGCCTTTATTTGGTTGTTTTAAACAATATTGCAAAAGTCACCATCAATCCGATTGCCGCTAAAATTTTTAGAGAGGGTTCAAAAAATACATACTGTTTTTCCCGAATATCTCGTTATCTAGCAGTTTTACGACAAAAATAGTTATTATGAAATTTGTAGCTTAGGAAATTCTCTACGAAAAAGGTCCTATGAGTTTTTTTTCATAGGAGTAACCATTTTCATGTATGTCGAATTACCAAGTTTCAGTATTACGCAATTTTTTTGTGTGCTGCCTAAATTCACTCTAAGGGGGTGAAATTGACCTCTGAAAATCCGTTTTTTTTTTCTTTTTTCGATTTTGCGTTATAACTCGCGAACCGTAAGAACTATAATGTATCAAATGCTAGTCTTAATTAAAAAAAGTAACTTTTCCTGAACACTACTTTCCTATCTCCCGCAGTTCGCGAGTAATAATACAAAATAAAAAATATTTCGGGGGTCAATTTCACCCTCTGGGAGTGAATTTGGGCAGCAAACAAAAATTGCGTTGTAATCAAGAGGAAATCCCCTACAAATTCAAAGTTTCAAATTTATTTAAATTTCTGGGTTCGAGATCTCACCTTGTCAAAAACATAAGGGTTCAAACTTGATAACCCGACATACATGAAAATGGTTACTCCTACAAATACAACCTTTTTTGCAGAGAATTTCCCAAGTTACAAATTTCTTAATAACCATTTGTGTCGCAAAACTACTAGGTACGTTTTTTTTTATAAAGCTATGTAACTCTCCCCCCCCCCCCTAAAAATTTTAACGGCGTGCGAATCGATGGGGACTTTCGACATATTGTTTAAAACGCCAAAATAAAGGCTCATACCAATATTTAGCTTGCTGGGATGTATTCCGAAAACAGTTCCTAATTTCGCTGGACTATATCGTTCTCGCTCGTAAGAGGCGTTAATGATCGTTCGATGTGACGCATTATTCGATTGATTGCGCACCCGGCATTTCCTAGTTGTCGCTCAAGTTGCTGAATGTTCCTTCAGGTAAAGAAAGACGCAAAGTCCGGACAGAGCAAAGGATTTGGATTTATTAGATTCGGAAGTTATGAGTCCCAATTGAGATGTCTTGCCCAGCGGCATATGATTGACGGCAGGTGGTGCGACGTCAAGGTTCCCAACAGTAAGGTAAGAGCATCGATACATTCAATAACAAACGTTTGTTGTGTCTTCGAGCATCTTCGAATAGCTTCCGAATGTTTTAAGTATTTAAAAAAATCATTTATGATTGAAATACCTATACGAGATGTCTGCATGCAAGCCGTAGACCTGTACATACTTCTCTTGCGCACCGATAAATCGCACAGTTCCAACAATTACCATTATACAAATTCTCAACGGGACAGTCGTTTGCAGGGATTAAGTTTCCTTTAAATTATTGCAACTCGCGAGCTTTGTAGGTCCCATAAATTCCATAGAATGTTAAACGACGCACAGGTCCTGCAGGAAATGGTGCATTTTACACCGCAAGTAAAGAGATGTTGCATTTATTGCTGGCGATAGAGTAAACGCCGAAGTAAAGCTTTTATAATTCAAATTCTCTCCGTGCGGATAAGATTTACCTGTGTGGCAACTATGCTTTCGAAATCAGTCATGTATAGGTCTAGGATGCATGCGATGAAATACTAGTCGAACCGTAAACTATCGAGCGAGTCGTAGGGTAAAAAAGGAATACAATTGGAAAGTCTGCCCGTGGCAGAAACCGCGGATAGTACATTTGCTTTGAGAAAGATTCTACTTCTATTCTGAATTATTGCACAAGACTATGAGACAATTGATTTCCACTTACAAATCTCTGAATGTCATTTTTATATACATACATATATATATGTGTATATATATATCTCTTGAGAACGTATATTGTGGTATAAATAGGTGAATGTGTAGTCGATCTAAGTGGTAAATTTATAAAGGACAGGTGATGATAAATGTGCGTGAATGTTTTACATGAGTGTTGTATGATGCGAAGGATGGTACGTCGAGAAAGAAGTATGTTTGCGTGATCTTGTAAATAACATGGTATGTTTGTGTCCTCGACTAGCGTGGAAACCTTCGAGTATGCCATGAGAGTACCACGGTCAGATTTAAATAGTTACGAACGACTCAAGGGTACGCAGCCAGTTTAAACGAACCTTAGTTGAGAGCTCGCAAGAAGACACCGGGTGTTTGCTTTAAAGATCTCGGTCTCAGTTACCGGTGCGAGTCCCCATGGAATTCTATTGTAACGTACAAATGTTAATTCGCATCATCGCACCTTCAGCCCTGAGACAACACAGGCGGATGAATCTTTTTTTATTCCCTCCCTCCAATCATGAAATAGTGTGTGGCTAGTAACGAGAGTGAATTTCAAATGGTAAATGCCTGAGTACCGTCAAATGTGTACCAGTTTTTCTTTTCTTTTTTGGGAGAATAACAAACATTGTAATGTGTATGACCTGCGTGACAGTGTGTGCGATCGAGCCTCTTTATCCATGTGCGATGCGTTGGCGGATTCAGAAAATTGTCGCACTTCCTCGAAGTGGACCCTGAGTTCCGTGGCACGAGGGAGTGAGTTTGTAGTTCAGAATCATCAGGGTACGGTGGTCTCACGATAGGCCAGCCTATCGCGCGAGCCTGAATCACAATTTAAACGAACAGTTGTAAGTCAGTGGCAAAGGTATGGAAGCGAGTAAGTAGTTGCACAGGCTGTAGGTGAATGGGTGTCGAAGAGAACTGTCCGTTACTGAATCCGCAAATTCCGATGCAAGGTATATCGCTTCACGTGCCCTTTAAACCGTATGATACAATCTAGTATGGTGGAGTGACAAAAAAAAAATAGAAAAGTATGTCGTTTAGTGCTACGATTATGAGTGAGAGTGCGTGTATGTGTGTGATGGAGCGAATTATATAGATTATACATATAAAAAGAAAAAAAAACCAAACAAACAAAAACCCCTATTAAAAAAAAAAATTGTATGTGATTGTCGAGGGCTGGTGTATCTGGTTGCAGAATATTGATGGCTTAATGATGGCTCGTCAGTATGACACGAGCAAACACAATGAATGCTACCGCCCTATACCGGTTCACACGCCGAGTAATCGTCGGGTACCTGTGGCGAAACCTTATATCAACTTAAACACAACCGAGGCCGCTAACGCGCCTAGGTACGAGTCGGAGTACGATTATAAAACCACCCACTACCCGTCGTACCCGCCCAATTATCCGTACGAGGATAACGCCAAGTACAAGTACGAGGGCCAGAACAATTACAATGCGTACGAGAAGGCGAGCTATCCGTCGTACGAGGATCCCGGGTACGACGCCCGAAACTATATGGTACAGCACCCGAATCCACCGCCGAATCCCAGCTATCCGTCCGACCCGGATTACGCAAGATACCCCAGCTACGAAGGACGGGCCGTTTACCCGGTAATGGAGAATCCTGACTATACAGAGAAGGCCAGATACAATTACAGTTACGATAGAAACTACTATGAGGCGGACGGCCGTTACGCCGCTGCGGATTGTAGGTACCCGCTGGATGTACGGTATCCGGACACCAGGCACGGGGACAGTAGGATCCCGGCCGAGAGTAGAGAGGCCGATTGTAGATACCCGGTGGACAATCGCGATATGGATAGGAGATACGACGGCAGGGATCCAGATGGTAGATACGGTGTTGAGAACAGGGAAGTGGAAGCCAGATATCCTCCAGACGGTAAGGAAGTGGATGCCAGGTTCGCGGACACAGCAAGATACCCGCCTAAAGAGAACTATTACGATCGTTATTACAAGCACCGTCCGTCGAGGGATCACCACGTCTCGGACACGTCAAGATACTGATGAGTCTTGTTACTATCCGTAAATACATAAGTCACGCTTCAACGGGAATAGACTGTCGCTGGTTGTTTTTCTTTTCTTTTTTGTTGTCAGCCGCTTCGAAGCGCTTTTAATTACTGTGAGAGCAGGTCGGCGGCGCGCCACGTATCTGTGTTTGGTACCGTGATATCTTTTCGAACGACTCGAGTGGGAGCGTAATGGATTCCCACGGTCGCGTCGAGAATCTTGCCAATTATTTGCGAACGGGCGGTAGTGACGCGAGTGGGGGGGGGGGGGGGGGGCAATCGGAGTGTGTATTCCCTTTGATTCGTGATCTCTGTTACAAATAGCAAAAAAAGAAATGTTGTCTAATAATTAGCAATAGCCTCGAATAACTGTCTACACTTTTATCAACTACTGTGCTTATTCAGTTTAAGATAATGTAATATATATATAGCATGAGATTTTACATCGAATATAAAGGAAAAAAGATACAAAAAAAAAGAAAGAACATTGTACAGATTTGTGCATGGATTTACAGAGGCCATAGTGCTTAAGTGTTAAATATACACGCGAAGATCGAGTGTAAATTGACCAGCCGACACATTTTTTCTCTGAGATCGATAAACTAGACATGTTGTATCAAAGAATTTTCTATAAAACTTGACGTTAGTGCAGATTCTCTTCTTTCTTCTCTGTTGCTTATTCTTCTCATCTGTTTTCCAATCGTACAACTTGCGCGGGATAAGAGAGGTTCGATAAATCGACTAGAATCTCTACGGGCAGTTTAGATATTCCCGGGCACACCTGTACATAGTTGAACGCGCGATAATGTGCACTGTACGCAAGTTTTACTGGACCATTTAGCCAGAACAAACAAACCACTGTGAAAATCTGTTGTACATGATTGATTGATTGTGCGTTTGTGCGTAGGAGGGAATGATTCAGCAAGTACCCTGCAAGGTATTCGTGGGACGCTGTACAGAAGACCTAACCGCTGATGATCTGCGCGACTATTTCTCCAAATATGGCGAAGTGACGGACGTGTTCATCCCGAAACCTTTCCGTGCATTTTCATTTGTTACTTTCTTAGATCCCGAGGTAGCCCAGTCCCTGTGCGGCGAGGATCACATAATAAAGGGAGTGTCTGTACACGTGTCGAACGCCGCGCCCAAGTCCGAGGGGAACAATAAGAATTTCAATAATCAAGTGAACTCGAACATGCGCCGAGGCGCCCCGGGCCCCGTCGAGAATAACGTGCAGGGGAACTATCAGGGTAACAGATACATGGGCCACTCAGGTAACAATATGGGCCCGAACGGCTGGAACAATCCGGGTAACAGGGGCAACCTGGACATGCCGAATCTCCAAGCGCTGGGGATCACCGGCCAGAATAACGGGGGCGGCGGCGGCGGCGGCATGTCGAATCCCCTGGCGATGGGCGGCCTGAATCTGTCCGCGTTGCCTGTGAATCCAGCCCTGGTTGCCGCTGCCTTGAACCAAGCATCTTGGGGCCTGATTGGTAACTTGCAGAATCAGGGAAACGATCAGGGCTATTCGAACCAGCCTGGCCCACCTGGTCAGCCACCCTCGGGCAACAATAGTATCGGTAACAGTGGAAACTCTGGCTTTCTCAGTTGGATGAATCAGGGAGGAGGTGATGGTAATACAGGCAATCCCGGAACAGGTGGACCAGGCCCAAATAATCCCAACGCGTCCCAAGGTGCTTGGCAGAACCATCCAGGACAGCGTGACCAGAAGTCGAACACCTTTCTCAAGTACGAGTAAGCGGCGCGGAGGGGGACCCCCGAAGTGTAATCGTGGAAAGCCGGCGAATCCGTTCCTTGATCCCGATACGGTTAACCAGCGGCGAAAAGCGGTGATCATTGGGCGACCGTGCGTGTAGGTACAAAAAAAAGTAAACAATGTTATATAAAAGTCCAGGGAAAGATTGTCCCTCTGTCCGATGAGGAACGGGTTCGAAGTGATGGTGGGAACCAGTTCTTTTCACTCAAACTTTCATATACAATTTACATCTCATGAATGATATTTCTCTCGGTCCAGTATCAAATTTAACGAGCAATACGTTTGCTTTTGTTTCTCTCTCTTTGCACGTCACACCATTAATTAGTTCCGACCCATTTCTCACTTTCTTACCGGCTTCACCAGAGACTAGCACAATTCCTACGTCTCGAACGATGGGCAGAAGTGCGTGGTAGAGGGCGGATAGCTTCGATCATCTGAACTTGCATAGTAATTGTATGATCTCATCTTAAGCAGTGCGGTCTAATCAATTCAGGCAGAAATATTGTACTGAAACGATGACGAGGATGATGATGATGTTGATATATATATGCGTATATATAATGATGCTGATGATTGTGAATGTGTTGTAGGAGAAAAAGAACAAGGTTTATTATAAAGGAATACGTATATATGTGCTTATGTTTATTTAAAGTTTCGTGCAGTGTGTTTAATGTGTAATTGAGAATTAACCAAGCGCGTACACATTTGCTAGAGTCCTTAGTACGTAAGGGTTTAAGAGCTTTGTCGAGCATTGCGTGTGGAACCATTAGATTGATCTTCAAAATCTAGTGCTACCGTTCCTGCTATTCATTTCAATCGAATCTTCGCCGATAAACCTACTCGAGTTTTACAACTGCGATCCGCCTCGAGGATGAGAAACACTTGCGCGTCACGGTAGCGAAGAAAAATCGATTGACAAGAAAGATCAGGTGTGTTCGCGAAATCAGTTTTCGATCTTCGGCGGCTCAATCGATTGCGCGAGATATATTTCAGCGACGAGGTGAAGTGTCCCGGCGCTTTCCCGTCGATTCAAAATTTTTCGCTCCGAGCAAAGGGAACGAGGGCTCTACAGACTCAAAGGGGAACTGTTAGGGACGGTTTTAGTTGTGCATTTACTTTTGCGTTGCGTCGAGTGAAAATTCAACACTCCCCTTTCATTTGTACTTTTTTTGTTGTAATATCTTGTAATCGCCGTTACAAGCAACGTATCCTCGAGTTCCGATACTCTTTTTATTCGACCAGCGTGCGAGCCTCGAAGGTCGCCTCTTTTCTTCCTTCTTCCTTCAGAGTGCGCGGGTGCAACGAGTTCGAGATAAGTGTTGTATATTCGTTTCGCATGGGGGACGTGAATGCGTGGGTAAGACGTAAGTGTGGGACTCGCAGTTGCATGCAGATTGATCGCAGCTACCCGAGATTTAAAATGCCATTAATGAGAACTATCGCCTTAAAGAAATGTTTCTAGCGCGTGCACACGAACGATTTATTGTGAGAGATGTGTTTTACATTAAGTATGACGGAGGGTGGGTTGCGTGCGAAATTTCGTTGACTGGGTTTGCGCGTGAAAGGTGGCATTTAAAATCGGTTCGACTTCTATTTAGATAAAAAGAATCCACTCGTTCAGAGACACCGACCGAGCGAAAGTGTCGCGAGCACCGAAAAGGGGTGGGAGTAGCCTCGCGCGTTCAGAGCCGAGAATTTATTTTCCAACGATTTCATTCGCGGCGCAGGATTGTAGTCAATAACTCTTGTATAGTTACAAAGTCTAAGGAAGGAAATACAGAGTAATTACATTCTAACGTTCACTGTGCGCTGCATAGGCCGGCTATTCCAGGCTACGAGTGCGCGTCGTCGAAGGATTAAAAGAGAAACTCCTCGCGGCAGCGAGCCACTTCTGCCGCTGTACAATCTCGCGTGTAACATTTCTCATAGAACTCTCATTGATATACCCTACTTGACGCGCGTACAATTCTACCGACCGCCAATCGCCGGCGCAAGTTGCATTACATGGTGTTCCCGAAACGTTCCGCGAAACCCTGTCAGCGTTTACCTGTAATTGCCGGGAATAATCTTAACAATTAACGGTACACGCTGCGCACAGTTCGCCGCCGAACGTTCAAGGAACATCCAGCTCCCCGCGCTCCTGGAAGCGTAAAGTTCCTTGCTCCGGCGGGGCCGTTCGCTCTCTCTTGCTTTCGTGTAACGAGTAGGACGATTACAGCATATTATAATGGAACATAGATTGGATTGTTTTACGTCACGTGTCTCTTTCTCTGTATGTTTGTGTGTATATGACGGTCGAATGTATTTGTTAATGGTCGTCTCAGAACTACAGGCGTGGAAGTTTAACCGAGAAGTGATCTGCTGTTTAACGATAAGGAACGTATAACATGTATCTGGTGGGGAAAAACAAAAGAGGGTCGGTTGGGGGGAAAAAACCTATGTGTTGATATATGGTGAGTGAGAATTATAAATAATTGTGAAAGGTCGAGCGGTAATTGATTGCGAAAATAATGTTTTATGGATGGGACACAGTCGCTTATTGAATGCCTGATATATACTATATACATAAAAATATATATATAGATATATACACACACGCATTTATATATAAATATATATATCTTTATTGATCCAGAATGTTTATACATAATGTAAAGAGAACATTGATGGGAAAGTGCGTCGAGTTTATTTATTGACGTCCTGCTGTAAATGATAACCGATATACAAAGACTGTAGTTTAAGACAACTTTTAACAGACATTAGAACCGTTTCTAGCTCGTAGTTATAGCTGGCTGATCTATTTCAAATCGTTCGCCAAACACTGATAAACATTCTAGCATTTCTTTCACGATGTATCGGACGAGGGGCTGGGCGGAGGGGTGGGTCCTTGATTATTTTTTGCGCGACCGTTCGTTCCGAGCACAGGACGTCGCAGCGGGGAATAATGCCGCCGGGTAGTTTCGTCGAATTGGTGTCCATAAACATTTAGGTTGTCGGTTAGAAACAACTGTTTTGCTCAAAAGATGCCTTGCGAAACGATTTGGAAGCGATCCACGAAGTGTGTAAATATACGTAAGGAGCAATTAATGTCGTTCGTGTACGTTACGAGTTTCTGTTGTAGACACTTCTATTGTAAATTATAATCGAGAATTGCGTTTTAAACGGGACGCTGAGTGATTAATAAGACCGATAACATCAACGTGTTTTGTCGTGCGAGAATGTTAGGGGTGAGAATTTTGATAGGTGGCAGAGATTGATTCTTATTACATAAGTTCATTACAGAATGATTAAAAACTGATACACTGGCAATAGTTTATTTACACTCTTTAAGCTCCCCCATCAGACCACTCGTTAATCTATTACCCGCTTTCCGGCCTCGACCAATATCACGCGCCTCGGTCCGCTAAAATTCTTCCACCCGCGTAGTTTACAGAGCGGCACGTAACATTGGTCGGGCCGCGAAACAATTCATATACTCCCGTTCTTCTTCTACTTTCTTTCTAGTAATTCTGTTTTTAGTTGGATAGATGTGAACCTAATGTAAACACATTCACGATCGGGCAATTTTCTCTCCCATCACGCCGAACTCATATATTCCTTACACAGTCTGAAATCTATTCCAGGTCCAGTATTCTCAGTATTCGAGTACTAATGTATGCTATTACCTGTTACAGGGTGGTCCAGGCAACTGGAACCACTCGGATATCATTGATTCGGATGAAAATTCCAAGACTTAGAGAGCTCTGCGTAATGCACTATTCAAATCGTTTGTATCGCTTGCAGTTTCCAAGATTTCAAGCTGACGCCGCTTCGAGTTCCTACGACAGAAGCTGCGTAGGCTCTCGAACAAGCTCCAACCACTTCTGTCTGCTGTGTCCACGAACTTAGCCTGAGAAACAAGCGAATTGATTGCCAGAAATTTCTTGGGCTCGTGCAACCGGTGCACTTTCTCTCCGCATTCATTTGAGATGTTCTTCCATCGCAGCCAGGGTCTGGGTGCTTCATCTGCCTTCGGACCCTGACAGAGCGAATCCACTGGTTCGACAGCATTGAAAGAACATCCCAGCTGAGGACTTGAAATCTTGAAAACCACAAGGGCACAGGGTATCACTAAGTACTGCGACGCGCACAGGTCCAAAAACTCAACACCAATAGAGCGGGTCAGCTTGTACGCGCAGATACTGTTTAATTTCATATTCTGTTGTCTCGTCGAACGAACACGGAGGGGAAGGGGGAATGAGTGAGTGGTTCTTCGCACAGAATCGCACAGAGTGAAAGCATTTGCGAGGTTACATAATACAGGTTGCCAGCCATTCGATGAATGAAGGTGATGATTATGATGGTGATGATGGTGGTGGCGGTGATAGTGATGATTATATGATGATGATGTAGGATGTTGATGATGGTGAATAGTGATGAGATTGAGGATGAGGATGAGGATGAGGATGAATATGAGGATGAGGATGAGGATGATGAGGATGATGACTGGAAGTAGACGAGAGGCATGGAAGCGTCCGCTGAACTTCGAAAACAGGTGATTACGAACTGAAATTAATACTTACATAGTACAGGTTTTGCGCCATCGATATTCAACCATACTCATACAGGGTCTCTCGACATACATGAAACCTTACACTCCCATAGTTCCATTGTTTCGACACACCCCCACCGCCCAATCTTTTTCAATCCTCTCTTTCATCGCTAACATTAAACAGCTAAGGGAAAAGACCTCTTCGCTGGGTCGCTGTCAGTGATTTCCACTGACGCCTTGTTCGTCGATCCATGTTACACGCATTCAATCCACAATCATTAATCACTTGTATGCCGTTTGTTATTACAATCTACTCCTTTCGTATTCATTTACATTCTCCCTTGAAGTATTATTCAATTATAAATTGAAATGATCATGGATATTAGTTGCCCTTCGCCATGAATAATTCTTCGAGCTATCTTGTCGTACGTATCTGAATGTAATTCGAAAACGAACCAGGGAGTAAGCGAAGCGAACAGAGTTCCATCATTGATTCTAAAAAGTACTTTTTAAGAGACAGAGAAATCCCTGCTGAGAATCTTTATCCGGCTTCCCCTCCATTGTATATGCAATCATTTTCACAATTCTTGCGAACGAGTACTAATTGCACGTGGTTCTGTTCGACAGCTCAGTTGAGTGAACTGCAATCTACGAATCCACGTGGACTGATGTCTCGCAACTTGTATAAATAATAGTGACGATTGATGAATGAAAGGGGAAAAAGTGCACAAGGAGATGCGAGAAAAAGATTAATGAATAGATAGCGAGAAGTGGATGAATCGCAACAGGCTAAGGAGAAGCTTGAAAACAGTGAGGATTATGCTTTAAGGGCGTAGAAGTTTCTTGCGAAACGCAAAAGGCGTATTAATTTCAAGGAGATTTCATTCTTCGTTGCTTCTGCTTCCAGATGATGCTTATCGCTACGCCTGGCTGAGCATCGGTCACTCGAGTGGGAATACGAATCCTCGTGTTTGCTTTTACGTTGAAGCTGATTGAAGTCCAGCGGGTTGATGAGGGAAGCCTACAGCTTTTTCAGAAAAATGTATTTCGACTTAAGTAACAAAGAAAGATCCCGAACACGGATATTCAAAAAATTCTGAGACTGCGAATATGTAGGGGATTTCCTCTTGATTATTCTAAGGGGTGAAATTCACCTCTTAAATTCCGGCTATTTTCCAATTTTCTGTTATAACTCGCGAATTGTAAGTTATCAGATGATAGTTCTAATTAAAAGAAGTAACTTCTGCCTTGAAACTTTTTTTCTATCTCTAACAGTTCGCGAATTACAAAATAAAATCGGAAAACTTCACCCTCTCGGAGTAGTGTTCCTGATTTCTCGATTTTTTTCGCATCTCGAGAGATGAGAAATCAGATTATATTTCTCGGGAATTCTGGAGAATTTAAAAAAATATTGCAAAATTTATATTTTTGGAATAATGTTGACAATATTTATCTAAATTTTTATTCGTGTCTAACTTGGACAAACCTTGTATAAATGAAAGAAACAGATATTAAATATAATTGATAAACTTTTTTATTAAATACAAAATGTGAGCAAGGCGAAACATTACTTTTTTTTATTTAAAATAGTTTTTTAAAACGCACAATGAGTCTAATGTCGCGTCAGCCAATCTACTTTCTTTTTTTTTTATGACAAAATCTGCGGCTGTAGATATATTTGTGAAGAGACTTCGACGAAACTTCGAAGAGAAAAGTTTGTAAACAATCGCGCAATTCTTCGTATGTATTACTAACATTTATTACATGTTGACTATATAGTAACACACAATTTTAACAAAACTGAAAATTCATTTCTCAAAACAAATGGAATTTATAATAATTTTCCTACACTTAAGTTTTTCGAGAAATACTGTAATTTCTCCAGATATGAGAAATAAAAAATTATAAAATTTCTCGAGAAGGAACACTACCTCAGAGTAAATTTGGGCAGCAAACAAAAATTGCGTTGTAATCAGTAGAAAATCCCCTACATATTCACAAAGTTTCAGATTTTTTGAATTTCCGGGCTCGAGTTTTCCCTTTTAAGATATCTTTTCGTGGAACGTAATATAGCTCTTCAGTAGTAACGCTGTTATCTTATTCTTACAGTGATAACAGCACTCGCGCCGCGACCTTGGCACCCACACCTTTCGCATACCATTTAAGAATAAATAACCCTGACCAAGGATTTAGTTGAAAACCAGCGAACAATAGAGGTTATTGAAACTTGGCCATATATTTGCATGTACTTCATTGCACCCAATAGTATTATCATATTATTATACCGTAAACTCTTGAATAACTTATGCGTACATTCGTCACGCATACAACCCCTCGATTCTTCAAAATTTAAATAATGGCAGAGCAATGATTGCGCAAATCACTATGGTTTAATGGTAAGGGCTGGTAAGAAATGTTCCTGTTAAAAAAGAAGGAGAAGGAGATCGCTTTATTTTCAGATAAAATGGTGCAACACTCATTTGGCGTGCAAACATTTCCCAGAAAAATAAAACCGACATACCACCTCGTTGTGTGTACTTCACGAAATTCGTATTTAATAAAAATTCGATCGACGCATCCGCAACGATTATTCAGTTTATTTACTTCGTATTTTCAGTGCTTTAGCAATCGACTCGAATCTGTTTAATGCTGCAGGAACCTCCAACCGAAGAGATAAGCAAACGACACTTTTTATCCGAATAAAAAGGATATAGAAATAAATAGTAGAAACGGAAACAATTGGTATATCCTTTGCAACCCTCTCTATGTGTGTATGTAGTATGTACCACTATATTTCAAGCTTTCTGAAACAATAATCCAGTTCCTTTACCTTGTTTATTATTTTTTAGCGATAATGATAGAGCGAACATTAGGTAGTTAAATAAACGAAGGTGAACGCGACAGAATCAAGCATAGTTATCTAAGTAAATTACACATTTACTTTTCCAATGTATGACGTCCTCGAATAGGAAAGCTCCTGTATAAAAACTGCGGTCCAGATTCGGGACTTTATTTCCCAAGAGAAATCGTCTTCTAAGTTCATTAGCATTATCTACTTCCTCAATGACGCAGGGAATGGTACTTGTTCCAGAATCTACAGTGGATAGCAACATACGGTTTGTGAAATTTCTCTATGCCCTCAGGGCTAGGATCGTTCCAAGGTCAGGAAGGAAACCAGAAATTAACAGATACAAATTTGTCTTACGACCAGTGGCGGATTTAAGAAAAAAGACTGGTGGTAAACGTTCTGAGGGGTCCATTTTGGGGGGGGGGGGGGAATGAAGCGATAGTTTACTAAAACGGGCTAATTGTAAGTGTAGCAGTACAGAAAAAAGATAAAGTGTTTGGTTAAAGTCATATTTTTTTTTTAAAATAGGGTCCTAGGGGCCTTCTGGGCGGGAACCCATTTTTCGGAAAGATGATAAGGTAATTTACTAAAAACGGGCCAAGTGTAGTAGTTCGAAAAAAATGGGGTGAATACCTATACCTAATCATAATTTTGTTTTTGACATTGGGCCTTCTATGCAGGGGCCTAGGCGGCAACTGCTCATCACTAGCCGCCCTATTAAGTCCGCCACTGCTTGTGACAATGGTACTCGGTTCCGTAACCGCCGTCGGTCAATTACAAAATTGTTCTTCGTCCCATTTTTCCTATTACTTCAGTTAGTGAAGTCGCTGTTATCAGTTCACTTACAGGCAGTAGTTGCTTATCTCTTACTCATAAATGATAATATTTACAAGAAGCATTCGAAATAGAACAGGAATTACTTTAAATATGTTCGAAGCCTCTCCTACAGAATAGCAACCACACCGACTCAGGTGTCCCCTTTTCTTTTTGGTGATCCTGTACAGTTTAATTACATCGGGAGTTATTTAATCCGGAGTTCATCGGTACACGATGATGTAAAGGCACTCGGGTTCTTGTACTTTGATCGTTCATCGGCAGCCACGAGGCACAAGATTGGAACGGCGATGTTCAGCGGTAGGTGAAAATCGCAGCAGTACACAGCGGCGAGTGGGAAGCGGCCCGTGGTGTGAAGAGCTGAATCATCCGAGTCTCGCCCGCCCCACCACCTGTTCACCTTCCCTGGCGTCGAGGCGCAGACAGAAGAGCCGAGACCGCGGTGGAAGACGGTGACTTTTTTGCTCGATCTCCTCCCACATCAGAAGGAATGGCGCCAACGCTTAGCAAATTGACGAGCAGGCGCACGCTGGCTGGTGCCTGTGCGTTGACCGCGTTGGTATGGATCCTGAGACGAAGAGGGAAAAAACAACAGGGCAAAAGCAGGTAAACTAGCCGCGGAGACGTTGCTGCTCAGAAGATCGTTATCAGCGTGATTATCAAACACTGATTTCTTCCATTCCTAGAAACGCGTGGCCCGCCAATGACATCCAGTATGTTATTAAAGAGGTACGATCGATGAGATTCGGACGGTGAGGTCGATTGTGATCGTTAACCATAAAGGTAACGTCTGTTCCATAGGAGAAACCGAAGAGCCCGAAGGCTTACGTCAATGCCAGATTCTTCCGACAGCTACGCCAACTGCTCGCCATCGGTATACCTTCGATCGTGTCCACTGAATTCGGATTCGTGCTTCTCATCGCTGGCTCACTGATTGCGAGGTCTCTCTGCGACCTCTGGATGATAAACATTGGCACTTTAATCGAGGCGTGCGTTCCGTTTCTTATCTGAGCCGACGAATTCGCACAAGTCATGCCTGCAAATTTTGCACTATCTTCTCTTTACAGATCGATCATCAACATGGATGCTCCGTTATTTAAAAAGCGGCTGATGAAGTTCTTGGCCGTACTGCCCTTGGTAAGTGGATGGCGCGAGATTCAGTCAATGCTTGCGAGCGGCTTTACTGATGCTACCTTCCATGATTATATTTATTTAGATATCCGTGGTGAACAATGTACTGAAGTATGGTATATTCGAAATGAAGCTGAGGCTACGCACGAATATCACACGTGATTTAATGGATCAGTACCTGAAGTAAGTCAAGCTTTTTTTGCTCCCTCAGGTTCGAGATAATAGCTCGTAGGAAATTATTTATGAGAGCCTCATATGCATGCATCGTAATGTCAGAGGTTGAAGCGGAGCGAGTTGTGAAATGACTGGACAGGATTCTTTAAAATATTGAAATGAGAAGCACTTACGAACTACGAATTATTCATCAGAGGTGTCTAACTAGGGGAATGTTACTAACGCTTCCAATTATTACAGAGGTTTTACATACTACAAGATGAGTAATTTAGACAGTCGCATAGCGAACCCGGATCAGCTTTTAACCACGGACGTTGATAAATTCTGTGAGAGTTGCACAGACCTTTACAGCAACGTCGCGAAGCCGTTGCTGGACATTTTCATCTACGTCTACAGGCTTACGACTAATCTCGGGAGCCAGGTATATTAATTAAATGTTAGTCGTACGCGTGTATGCGTTAGTTAACAACGCCTCCGGTTTTGCAGACACCGCTATTGATTCTCTCCTATCTCGTTCTCGCCGGTACTGCGCTAACTCACCTGCGTAAGCCTATTGGGCCGATGACGGTGAAGGAACAACGGCTCGAAGGGGAGTACCGTCATATTAACTCACGGTTGATCACGAATTCTGAGGAGGTTGCGTTCTACCAAGGGAACAACAGAGAGAAATTAACCTTACTGGCTAGTTTCTACAAGCTGGTAAGCGTTTGAAGACACGTCCGAAGTAGGACTGGGACTATTCGAATGCTACGAATAGACTTCGAATATTTGAGTATTCGAATGTTATTATTTGAATATTTAAGTTTTCGAATATTTAAGTATTTGAAAATGTAAGTATTCGAATATTTAAGTATCCGAATACCACTCGAATATTTCAGTATTCGAATGCTACTCGAATATTTCAGTATTCGAATGCTACTCGAATATTTCAGTATTCGAATGCTGTTCGAATATTTCAGTATTCGAATGTTATTATTCGAATATTTCAGTATTCGAATGTTATTATTCGAATATTTAAGTATTCGAATATTCAATTATTCGAAAATTTAAGTATTCGAGTAGGTACTACTTGAATATTTCAGTATTGGAATACTATTACTGATGTATTTGAATAGTAGGGTGTGAATTATAAATTAAGTTATTAGCTTGCAAGATTTCACTCTGACAAACTAACGAACTCACAACTGAAACTGAATAAAAGCTTGCAAAAAGATGAACCTAAAGAACTTAATTTATAATTCACACCATACTATTCGAATACATGAGTATTCGAATAGTATTCGGATACTTGGATATTCAAATTATATTCGCCAAATAATTGAGCAACTGGAGTATTCGAATATCGAAAAATTCGACAAATAGTCCCAGCCTCAGTCCGAAGCATTCGGGAAACCTTTCATGCTGGGTACTCACAATGTTCCTTGTAGGTGGTGCACCTACGGAAGTCTCTGGAGTT
Organism: Andrena bicolor; assembly: GCA_960531205.1. Taxonomy (NCBI): domain Eukaryota; kingdom Metazoa; phylum Arthropoda; class Insecta; order Hymenoptera; family Andrenidae; genus Andrena; species Andrena bicolor. Next base: position 27,013,562 of record OY482665.1, read on the forward strand.
CAAAACATTCATAGGGGTGATAGACAATTTCGTCGGCAAATGTAAGACGCGACTTGTTGCGAATAACCGCTCATTGACCGCTGTAACATAATGATTTAACGTTTCAGACATGGCAACGATAGTCGGCTTCTACGCAGTGAGCCTGCCATTCTTTCAGAAGAACCATGCCGTTCTCTCCGGATCGTCGGATCATCGATTTAAGGCGTACTACACGTACGGCCGGATGTTGGTGAAATTAGCAGAAGCTATAGGCAGACTAATCCTAGCCGGGAGGGAGATGACCCGGCTGGCAGGCTTCACCGCAAGAGTGATGCAGATAAAGGTGGTCCTGGACGATCTAAACGCGGGAAGGTACGAGAGGACAATGGTGTCTGACTTCAAGGACGAGCCGATCGGGTATCCGGGCGGTGGGAAGATCATCACCAAGAATAACATTATACGGTTCGATGGCGTGCCACTAATAACTCCCAACGGAGATGTCCTTATTAAAGAGCTATCCTTCGAAGTAAAATCGGGAATGAACGTGTTGGTGTGCGGACCAAACGGCTGCGGGAAGAGTTCTCTCTTCAGAATCCTGGGAGAGGTAAGTCATCACTGTTCCCTGTAGATATCTCCGCAGAGTGTTTAAACGTGCTTACTCCTTGGAAACAGCTGTGGCCGGTTTGGAGCGGATCAGTCACCAAGCCTCCGTGCGGGAAGCTGTTCTACATCCCCCAGCGTCCTTACATGACCTTGGGCACTCTGAGGGACCAAGTGATCTATCCCCACACGAAGCCTGAGATGCTAAGGCGCGGGCAAATGACGGACGACGACCTGAAGAAGCTGCTCGACCTGGTTCAGCTGAATCATCTTCTCGAAAGGGAGAATCTTACCAACAGCGAGGGGCAAGGTTGGGACGTCGTGGCCGACTGGATGGATGTTCTCTCCGGCGGGGAGAAGCAACGCATAGCGGTAACGCCCTTCCCCCAACTTATCGCAGAGAACATAAACCATGCGCGAGGTAATGTTTGGCTATTACAATCATGATAATCGTTTGCACAGATGGCTCGACTTTTCTACCACAAGCCGCAGTTCGCTATACTGGACGAATGCACGAGCGCGGTCAGCGTGGACGTGGAGGACTCGATGTATTCGTATTGCAGGGAAGCAAACATCACGTTATTCACCGTCTCCCATCGGCGATCGCTTTGGAAGCATCACGAGGTACGAAGCAATTAACACGCTCGGGCCGCTCTTCGCGGGTGTCTAACCAGACCGTCTAACTTACGATTTATCTTCTCTCTCTCTCAGTATTACTTGCAAATGGACGGAAGGGGAAGCTACGAGTTCAAATCCATCGAGTCGGACACGGAGGAGTTCGGATCGTGAATTTGCGTGTCCCTTGCATCCGTATGATACTTGCCAAAATGCAAGGGACGCTCTCATACGTTACTTCAGCACGCGAATTTCTATTCGACGTGCATGCAGTGTACAGCACTATGTATTATATGTATGTGTTCTGTGGCGTTCGCACAGATAAATGAGTATTGTGTATATCGCTATTTTAACTGTAGCCCATAAGTGTATATTTTTATATCAATACCTTTTTTTATATAAAATACTAGGGGAGGGGGGAGTGACGTGGAAACGTTGGGCGTACGCTACGATCGAGGCCTTAATGTAATTCATCTGTTTCCGCAGTTGTGTGTAAATGTTGATATACCGGCGCATGTTCTTCCGATACTGCGAAGAGGGTAAAAAGGAGCAGAATATTTTGGGGTATTAAAATGTAAGCTACACTTAATGGTTCTCCACAATCTCGCGCGACCTGTACTATTTAGAGAATGTTAAATGTATCACGTACGTTGCAGAATCTACTGGGAGTGTGTATATACGTATGTACATGAACGGAATTGTACTTTTAAGGGCATAATTGTGATTTGTTATGTGTGGATCACATTGAGCAGGCATCGACAGAACATATATCAGATTGCTGGACAATAAGAGTGTAATAAAACGATTGTGGTGATAAAAGACACGAGAATTCAAATGGTCAGCGTTCGTATTAGCGAGCCAAGCGTAAAAACGACAGCAGTCTGCTGTTTGAAACAGTGTCGGAATAGATTCCAACTAATGAGTACACGATAAGTTATTTAATTTAAATGAATTTAACATGAGACAAGCTTCGTTTCGACAATTATCCTTTCATTTCCCCGTCGAAGAATTATCTACCATCTTCGAACATCCGTTGGCGTTTAAAGACATTTTCAAATTAAGGTGGCGTGATAGAAATCGCACCTTTAGTTGAACTAAACATTCTTTATTAAATAAAAGAACTTGTGAAGTAAATATTCTTCTACACTGGCCCATAGTTTGATCTAGCATGCTTGGCTTTCTTTCAAATAAGGGACCGTTTCCTGAAATCTTAGAAAAGAAAGCTTAGACAAAGATTTGCTTTTGTAGGGTCGATAAATCGTTTCAAATTTCCCTCCGCGAAGCTCTGGTGGCGCGCACATCGGCGGCGAGTTGCGCACGACCCGCCATGTTCGTTGACCGTTGATCGTTCGGGAGAAGCTCGGCCGGGTCTCGTTAGCTAGCAGAAGTCCGGGCTATCGGCTATTCAGTTGCTGGTCGCAGGTCGCAGGGTTCAGCGGTAGAGGTTGGGCTGTCTGTTATGTGCGCGTGTGTATCGAGATAAGAATATAAAAAGCCGCGAGCCGTGGACAGAAAGCCAGGAATCATTTCCCCTCGTAGTTTCAGTGGCAACGAACGCTCAGCTGGAGATATTCGCGGAATCAATCGTAAGAGAGTGTCACCCCTCTTTCTCTCTCCCCCCCCCCACACTTCTTTTCGCCGTGTCCGTTTCTCTTTCACAGCGCCCTCCTCCCCTCTCTTACCATCTCTCTCTCTCTCTCTCTTACTCTGTGTGGTTTCTCGCGGCGTGCGCGTTCCCGAAGGCACCGTGCACGGACCTTCCCCCGACACGGCCGAGCGCGTCTCGGACAGCCAGGACGCCGGGGAAGGCACAGGTGCAGGCGCGGGTGCGGGTGCCGCGTTTGTGTTATTAGCCGTGCGCGAGAACGCGAGCTGGAACAAAGTAGGTGCCGCGGGACACACGCCGACACTGTCGCAGAGGTGTCGTCGCCAGTTGCCGTGGCAGAATGGACGGGAGCACGGGACCGCCGTCGGACGTGACGACGGCAACGGGATGTGAGAACGACGACGGGTCGGGGAAGTCGCGACGGGACGGGGACACGCCGTCCGCGGCGGGCAATGCGGCGTCCACATATTCTGCGCCGCAGCAAGAGCACAGGGGTCAGGGCTCGATAAGGGCCGGCTCCGCGTCACCGCTCCCTGCTGCCCCGTCTTCTTCGTCGTCATTGTCCACCTCCGCCTCCGCCACCTCGACGACGGGGTGTGGCTGCGTGGCCGCCACCGTCCTCGAACCGGACGAAATTACCATCAGCATCACGCCGACCACCGGGGGACAGTTCGACCTCACCGTCGATCACACCGACACCGTCGAGAATCTCAAGAAGATCATCTCCAAGAGGCTGAAGGTCGCCAAGGAGCGCATTTGTTTACTACACCGCGAAAGGTTGGTAGCATCACGCTTCGTATTCGTACGGTAGAGTAATAGGCTCGCGGGATATTAAGCTGGTTCGCGATAAATGATCGCGTGGCCGAGCTTTCGTCGATCGATCGATAGATCGATGACGCGTCGCGGATCGCTTCGGATTTTTCTCACGGGGGAGGGAGAATTAGGCGTAGACCTCGCCCTGCGCTCCCCTTCGTCGGAAGAAAGGAAAGAGACGGTGCAGGAAAAGGAGGAGCGTGCGGGGGGTAGGTGTGTAACGTGTGTGTGCATCGTGACACGGTGTTACGCCGTTGCGTGGAGCGTGTTTCGTGAGAGGCGCGCCGAGAGAAGGAACGAAAACACGGGCGGCATCGACGCGACGAGAAAAAGAGAGAGTGGGCATAATATTCGTAGGCGTCGCGGGGGCCGCCGGCACGGACTGATCCTCCTCCTTCGTGCGAGCACGCGAGAGAAACATGGTGGAGAAGAAGCTTGGCATACCGTAGCGTCGAGCCTCTCGCTCTGGGGGAGTAGGTAGAATATCTCGGGAATCGCGTTCTCGTAAAGTGGAACGGTGACAGCCATCCTCCGCGTCAGCCAGACGAGGAAAGAGAGACTAGTTCTCAAGAGAAACACTCTCGGAGAGACGACGACGAGGCTGGCTATTCCCGTACGCAACACATCGCTGGAATTCTCTCTCTTTCTATTCGTCCTTCCCCCCTCTGCCTCTCGCGTATCTGTGGTAGCGATGGCCATCCGATTCCCCTTTGTTGCAAGCCCACAGTCCAGCCCAGTTGCACGGAACGCTTTGGTCGCTTTAAATATCCTTCGAGTTAAAGGAAACTTTCCCTTCGTGTAAATATAAAACAGGCGACAGGATTAGCCACGGCCACGGGACGCTTCGAAATCAATCGAACATCATAGCAAATCAAACATAGCTCCCATCTACAGGGCGTTGAAAAAGTGCTGGTCACTGGATCGGTGGATATTTGTGAAAAAAACTTTTATTCCTCTCGTTGAAAGGAGAAAGTTTTCTCAAATAAAAATTCACGAAGCTTTAGCGAGACCGAAGCGATCCATGAATGGGATGAAACTGAGAAAATGGTCGCGAGCAGTGGCCATCGCTTTTTCAACACCCTGTACATATGGAACGTCGAAGCAACTTTCGAACGCCTGTGTTTGTTTAACTTCATTTATGTACGATAACGTGAAAGGCGGAATATGGGATTAGAAAGATCCCAGTAACCAGTTTGAGAACCTCTGCCCCGCGATCGAATTGCTCGAAAACTTGCAAGGAGGAGTGAACGGTGCCCATCACTACTTGTTCCTTCGTGCTCGCCGAGCCAGTTTCAGGCGCAGGTAGCACACGCGCCAGGCTCCTCTTCTACATGTGTGCCCGTCTGGTCGCGGCTGTGTGCTAACGCGACACGTGCATCCAGAGGGGAGGAGCGGGAGGAGGGGTCGAGGAGTCCGTTCGTCCGTGTGCGTCCTGTTTGTGTCTCTTTCTCTGTTCCGTTCCACGGCTCCTTGGGCGCATGCGTATCGTTAAATGCAGAACTATGGACCGACGGACTCTAATTCGACCGTATCACTGTTATTTCCCTTGTGAAACGGGCGGAATACTTTGACGTCATTCAATGATCTTGTCGAATCCTCCCTTCTAGAGAACCGTTATCGCTTTAATTATACAGGGCGAGTCACGTAACTTGTTCACCCGGAATAACTTCCAATCATCGAAATAACTTCCCTCGTCGAAATGTCTTTCCGCGAACTATTTCTTCATTGAACTTACGCCCCGTTTAGGCCTGCCCACCCATTGTTAACTGGGCTCTTGCTAATGAAAAAAAAAACAAGTCCCAAGTCGGTGGTGTAACCTCACCTTAACTGTTTTTGCGTCGCTCGTTCAGTGTGTGTCATCGCGACACCGTCGTACCTGTTAGTCATACATCCTCCTTGCGGGTACAGGGTGTGTAAAAAGTAACGATCGCCGCATTCAGGAGTGAAAAAAGCTGCAGTTAAAGCAACAAAGTTAGTGGTTTATAACAGTGAAAATTAATGTTAAAATTCTTTTTCGCGTCAACGTTGTTCTACCCCTGAAAGCAGCGATCATTGCTTTTTATGCACTCTGTACAAGGCGGCTAGGCTTCTCTGTGTGCGTTTTGGCCGCCGAGGGTCATCTGTCGGAGACGTGTCCAATCCCTGACGGTTCGGTGCATCGCGACGGATAAAGGTCTCGGTTAGATCTCGCGTTATCAACCGGCACTGATTAACGGTTACAATTTAAATGCCCCCCCCCCCCCCCCATAGGCGTAACAGCGGCCGCTGGAATAAAGAAATCCGAGGTGCGGCGATCGACGCGCGAATTTTATTCGCTCGTAGCTTGATGATCGATAGATCCCGTTCTACAGATTAATCGAGGAGCGACACGATGGTCGAAGCAAACAAGCGGGACTCCTTTCGCGCGGCGCACGATAGTAAGGCTTGACCTCAGGGGAGCAGATACCGAGGCAGCGAAATAATATTTATAGTACCGCCCAGCCGTGACTGTGTTCCTGTCCTATCTAACTTTCTGTATTTACGTTCGCATGAGTTTAGACGCCGCCCGTATTCTTAGAACTCGGGCTTTTCTCCCTTTCTCATTCATATCGGACCCAGCCGCCCGAAATACACCAGCGAGCGATTTTTCACCGTCGCTCGCCCAAATGTCACGGTCCCACACCTGAACCCCTCTGTTCTGATTTAACGCTTTGTTTTCGTCTACCGGAGGCTGATAAGCTTCCCAGTAGCAGGCTGCCGGAAAGATGGCAAGCGGAAGGAACCCGGATCCGATTGGCTGTGTCCCCATAGAATTGTCCGCTATTGGTCGACACGATAGTATCGACGAATCGCTAGACATCTTCTCAGCAACGCAAGGAACCCTCTGTGCAGTTATCTTTGGAAAATTTGTGGAATCGTTGGTTCTGCTGGAAGCGAATTGACTGCGGGGGGTTAAATAACGGCCGTTTTTACCGGCGACGGGCATAAAGGTCAGCGACTTGGATCGCAGCAGGATCTTGACGAAAACCGTTAAGCTCGGAGTGCACGCGAAGTGGCGCCAGGGTCGCGGTTGAAGGCCTCGATATGTATTTGCCACCCTCGCGTTTCCATTTTCCACGGTGGGCTGCTGTAAAAGTTCTCGGAGCGAAAGAAAGCGAGAACAGGTCTAGTTCACCGGTAATTTTGTCTCCGCTTTAATCGTCCGAGGGTCGCGCTCGATGAACTCACGGGCGAGCACGAGTTCTCGGAATCGAAGTCGACGGTGCACACGCTGACGAAGGAATGTCGGTATTTTCGCAATCGTCTCAGCAACCAGCGAATACTTTCGAACGTGCACGCACACTCGCCAGGTAATTCGCCTTGTTTTTATAGTAACGCGTGCAAAAGACGCGTCGCAGAAGAAATTTCCGCCGGTTATAAGCCCACCTCGTGTTGTGTAATCTGTGACAGTGGCGTAAACGTTGCTCTTGACATAAATCAAATTCGAGTTTCTCTAATCTTGACGCACGAGAATCGCGCTTTCGCGAGAACGTGGAATTTCAGTTTATTCCGAACAGATCGGACGCAAAGCGGCGCGCGTGCCGCCAGGCGTCGGAGCCTATGCGAACGTTAAGCAGATACGTGCGTTCTAATGAACGAACAGGGAAAAGGAAAGGGGGCGATAATGGGCCGGGCTGAGAACTACGCCCAAATCTTTTCTTCCTCGCAGTCCATGACGTAAGGGCTCGCTTTATCGTGCGCGTCTGCCTCGACAAGTGTTTTCTAATCCGAATTTCCGCTGGCAAGTCGGAGATACTCCGCGGACGTTTCGTTTAACGCAAGTATTACGGTGTTTCCTTTTATTGGAAGTGAAATTTCTGCGGAGGAAGTTGCACAATGACTTCCGCGACACGCTAAGTCAATATCAATCCCTACGCGCGCTATTTGTGGCTTCGTTGGGTGTCTGCTGCCGCGATAGCCGCGGCTTTATCGCATTGTCTAATCTGTTGGATCGCGTCGCTTTCTTATCGTCATATGCCCACTGTTTTTCGAGGCGTCATCGCGATGACGGGGCTGCACAGTGTTCCGAGTATATTTGTTTCAGAGAGAAAAATCACAACTCAGCAATTGTTCATTGTCTCAAATTTAATTACATATTGCACAGCTTTTACAATATTAAAACCGATGCTTATTTTGCCTTCGCAACGTTCAACGTTCATGATTCATCTACTGTTAAATAATTACTGATGTCATTTTAAGATACAACTATTTGCGGATCGTACACTTCGGATCCTCGGTTCTTTTGTCCGCGCTGCGTTACGATTGAACGTCTTCGATTGCCAACACTTGGCCATGAATAGTTCTCTCACAGCACATTACTGTATCGGTCACTCTGCGATAAGGAGTGACGCCTCGCTCTAGCCACTTATCTCTGCAATTATCAGAAATACGCGACCATTAGATTCCCACTGTTCCGAACGTTTCCCAGCGATCGCCACAATTTCGATCTAATTCTGTAATCTGTTTTCAGGCTACTGCGCGAAGGCACGCTCGAGGAAAACCGCCTACAAGATGGCAGTCGGCTTACATTGTTGCCCAGCGTGGAAACTGGCCTACTGGTGAGTCGTATCTTCAATCATTTCACAATATTATCCCACCAGGACCATCTCTTTTAGCCGTCTCTTAGGAATTGCCAGTTTAGAGGGTTGTCTCGCGGCGTGCGAACGCACGACGGTGTCCGGGTCATATTTGACCCGTAGGAACGTTTCTACCGCCCTCTGCTTCCTATTGCGCCCGGGTCAAAAGCGACCCGGCCCCTAGAGCAGGAGGGTTAAGAAACTGTTTCAAGCCATGTTTCCACCGTCGCATCCGTGAACGCAACCCGGATTCATCTCGAAAACCGTTCTTCGCCGCGCGGAGGATGCGCGGGACAGGAATCCTCCCAAGAGGCAGAAAACGTGCGCGGAGTCGCGATCCGTAGAAACGCCGTTAACTCCGCCGTTCGTGTAGCATCGGGTCACTTGGTTTCTCGGTCACCGTATCGTCTGCAGGTTTATTTTCTGGCCCCGTCGCTCTTCGACGAAATCGTCACCCCGCCTGGCCCGAGCGGCGCGGCAGCTGGGAGAGGTGCACCTGGGGGTCGTGAATTGAACCGTCTCGGCCGATCCGGCGGCTCTGATCGGGGCCCTCGGGTCTTTATCTTCTTAGATTTCTGTGAGCTCGTTCGTAGGGTCGCGTTCCGCTGTTTAAGGACCTTGCTGCGACACCGTAGCCCTCGCCCCCTCGCCCCCTCGCCCCCTCGCCCCCGCGGCTCAATAGGGCGAAGAATCGCCCGACTCGGCGTGGTTATTCGATTTGAATCGATAAAAAGGAAGTTCGCTCGTCCGTGCGGGCAGCCGGTGCACGCGCATACAAAGGACACGGGTCGGCTCTCTCTCCCATTGAAATATAGTCTCGGGCTGCGCTCGAGGCGCTGGCAACACCGCGCCACGGGTCCTTATCGCGACCGAGACTCGTTCGCATGGCTGTCAAGGGGACCGCCCGCTCGAGTCTCGGTCACCCGCAGTCAATTTTAAAGCCCCGCTGATGTGTGGGTATGCGTCGGGCACCACGGGCGCACACCACGGCCCCCGTTCTTTCGTGGGTGGCTGGGAAGAAACGGGGCGAGACCTACGCCGGTTTCCAGCCGCACAGTTGGCCGGCCTGATCGGTTCTCTCTGCCTAAGAATGCCTCCCGATCGACACGCACCTCGGCCCTCTTCTCGCCTTCCCCTTTCTCGCAGCGATTCTCCCGTCGGACGTGCAGCGTTACCCCGAACTCGCGTATTAGTCGCTGCCTGGGTAACTGGCGGAGCTCGGGAAAAACTCAAGTCGGGATAGAATCGACTTATCGATCCCTTAGCTTTCCAATTCATTAATGAAAATAGAAAGGACTAATAACGGCAACTAATCATCCCCTCTGTCCGTGGCGTCTTGCATAGTCCGCTTTCCTGAGCTTCGGTTAGAATACTCTGGACATCGTTACGCTTCCGATTTCCAAGGGCAGGCGATAAGACGTTGCAAAATTGCGCTTGGTAGTGACGTAACGGGATGGGAGACGTGGCAGTGCGATTTGCTACTTTAGTATGTGAAACATAGGGTACTATGCAGTGGCGGATTTAAGAAAAAACGCCCAAATGGCAAACGGTCTTAGGGGTCCATTGTTTTTCGAGAAAATGAAGAGGTAGATTACTAAAAAGGACTAAATATATAGAAAAGTATAGAGAAAAATATAGTGCTTTGATAAAATCAGAATTTCTTTTTTTAAGATAGGGCCCTAGGGAGCCTTCTGAGCAGGGCCCATTTCTCGGGAAAATGAAGAGGTAGTTCACTAAAAACGGGTTGAGCATAATATTACAGAAAAAAACTACAGTTTAGATAAAACCATAATTTTCTTTTCAACAATTAGGGCCCTGGGTTGGGGCTTTCTGGGCAGGGACCCTGGCGGCCGCCCTGTTAAATCCGCCACTGGTACTATGTGATCAGTATAGCTTTTTGGGGCTTTCTCCGAGGACACCAATTCCTGTGTAGGCTGCTTAGCAAGACCAACCCTGCTGGTTCGTTAAATAAGTTGGAAGTTCGATAGGGAACGGCTGGCTCTAAAATGCCTCGGCAGGAAGTTGTATCGATCGCGCTATGGAAATTCTCTGCGGTAGCACCTCGCTGCTTTCGCATTATCTGGGGTCGCATGGCACGCGGGGCGCGTCCAAAAACGGCATTAAATGATAATTCGAGCCGCGACGCTTTGATGCATCGCTTCTGCAGCTCGATTAATCGCGGCGGGCGTCTGCGTGCGAGGGTGGAGGCTGCCGATTGCGTTCGACGAACAACGAAAACCGTAGGAACGCGATGATGTCATACGTTCCCAGCGACTCGTTTCAATGAGATAGAAAGATGTCGCGAGGTCGCGTCGCGATTCGGTTTTTTATCTACGAGAGGCCGTTCTGAGAAAATGTTTTCCAGTGTCAACCGCATTTCGTTAAGCCAATTAATTCTACTAGGGAGAGTCTCCACGCGGAATTAGAGGTATCCATAGGATATTATAAAACTTCCATTCGCGGAGTGTGAAAAGAGTATTCTTTATTATCTTCGATTTTAAGATATAATTCTTCCCAATGAGAGTTACTATTCAAAGCTCAGCATTTTCTCTCACCACTTCTGTAGATTACGCACCTATCATAAGAACAGATTAATTTCAAGTACCAGATACAATTAACGCCCCCATTCACAGGCCACCTGAACCACCATGAGCCAACGTCACACGGTACACAAGCCTCACCCGATAAGAGCCGCAGCGCAGGAACCTACACCTTCTTCCATTACCCACATACGAATTCCACCGTAGGAACCAATTTCTTTCATTGCCAGAGCACCGCGCGCTGACTCAGAGCCGTTCGTGGTCAGCGTTAACTTAATTCGTCGTTTATGTTCTACTTAGCGTCCTCGATAGTAGTGGACACGTGGTGCGCGCTACCCCCACCTTTATACTTTTTCCCCGTCCTACAACACGAGCCACCGGCGACCAGCGTCTGCCAACCGGGGCTCCGCGAGAGGTTACAAGAAAAGTTCAATTTCGAAGGGTTACGTCGCAAAATTTAGTTGGGAATCGCTGCTCGAGACCAGTGTCTCTCAAACTTCTTCAAGCCACCGCGCCCCTCAGATCCCTGAATTATTCCAACCGCCATATACAGGCTGTCCCATTTTAATCTCCCAAAGTTTAGCTGCTCTGAGCGTTCCAAAGTTGCAGTTCATCGGTATAAAGAGATCTGCATTACGCTTTTACAGTTCTGCGCGCTCATCGAACCTTGCGCGGGCAATCATGTGCAGCCTCGCGTTATTGAGATCCTAATCGCCCCCTCGATGCCTCCTGGCTATATCAAACGCCCTCGCTTTGAGAAACACTGCTCTAGACGTGAACAAGCGGAGGGGGGTCACAGACACCCAGCATTTACGATTCATGGTGTGCATTCGCGGCTGATAGCAGGTTGCGCTTCGAGCGTGGCGCCATCGGCTTCCTCGACGGCCGTCACAGCACTCACGACAGGGGTTCTCAAGCTGACTGACGCCAAAGTGGTGGATCTATGCTCTAAGAAGACTCTTCCTCGTTACCTTGCTCAAGGGAAATCTTCCCTTCACTCCTCGGCTTGTGGTTTCGGGGCTGTACTAATGGGATCGAACGTATAAAAAGATACAGCGAGGTTATAAAACCTGCGGGAGTCCCAAACTTTGAGGTTAGGCGGTTTTTAGGGGACGCAAGCTTTCCAGAACTCAAAGTTGTCGATTTTGGGACTGCCACAGCTTTCATTACCTTCCTGTTTCTCTTCTAGACACTATGCGACGATTTGAATTAGTAAAACAACTGCGTTGGATGCGAACAATAAACAGGAGTGAAGTAGTGACGGGTTAGAAGCTTGCAGGTTTCTCAGGATTTGCACTGAATTCGCGAGACGTTCCAATACTACACTACGAGCGTTTGCGGTAGCTGGGGAAGGACGAGTTCATTTTGCAGGGCTTGTGGGACTCTACGGTGCTTTTTCTTCGTACTGTGGTATATTACAGAAAAATTCGAAGGTTCTGTATTTCGCAAGCTTCGCGTGCTCCACCTTCCGGCGCCCGTTTGAGAGGCCCTGACTGGTAGGAAGAGACAATTCTTCATGGGCACTGTTCGCTACCTCGCACAGGCCACGAGCTATGATTTATAGGGCCATTATCTATGGAAATCGGACGTGCAAAGGGTATCGCAGCCAGGATGTACATACACACCGACTCGTTACATAATTTGCTTCATCTGGCACTTTCGGTTCACCTACCCGACTGACATGGAAACCTTCGGTACCCCGAAAGATTGAGGCATTTGATGGAAAAAGGGCATATAGGGTGACTGTACCTAATATTGTCAGGCAAAAGTTAAATCGCTGTTAATTGAATAATAATTGATATTTTTGCATACAGTTCGTTTCAAAGCAAAGAGAAATTATTCATCTTTCATGTAACATAAGATAGAATCGTTGAAATCAACAAATTTTTAATTAGAACTCATAAAACGTAAAACATGCAAAAATCGGGTTCTGAAAAAAGTGTACCTAATATCGCCAAATCAAGAAATATTGATTGATTCATGTATATATGAGTTTTTAAAGTCATTGTTACATGTGGTATTATTATTTATTGCTCTATAAATGTATTTTTATCCATCTTTGATTTTATTTTTATTAGAGAAATATAGAAATTTAAAAATATAGATTTTTAAAATATTTAATTTTTACGTTCCGATGTACATATTGGACAAGTAAAGTTTATTTCGGTTGCTTGGCACATTTCGTAACCTAACCTATAACAAACATTACATCGAAACTATTGTTCTCCGGTAGGCGATATTGAGAACACCCATACCGCTAAAAGAAAAACACTATTTTCATTACGGAAAATATTTTAAACGATTTCATTTCTTATGTACATCATTAATTAGATATTTCTAGTAGATATTCTTGCATTCACGGAATTCTTAAACTTACCTACCTTCCCCGAATGTGATGTAAAATTGTGGCAGTCCAATAAATTTGTTGTTGATAAAAGATCGCAGAATAAGGTCGAAAATCGCTGATTTCTGTGAATTTCGCAATTTTCGACCTTATTCTACGATATTTAAGCGTTTATAGCTCAGAGCAGCGTTAACCGATTTTGATGAATTTTTAGGCACGTATATAACTTACTGAAATCTACAAACGGGTTTTTTGAATTTTCATTACGAGGACAGACAAAAAAGTTGAAAAAATGATCTTTCATATTTTTTTTTGCTATTCCGACCAATTGCAACTTTTATCAAAATGACGAAACACGTCACTTAGCAAACTAATCCTTCTAGCTTCTCAAAAAAACTCAAGTTGTTCGGTACCAATTTTGAACAAGTAATACGATTTTAAAAGTGTCCACATAATTTTGTCCCCCACTGTATGTTTAGGTACTAATTCAGTGCATAACCGATAAATTTTAAAGCCTACTTTGTGAGATATAGCGGGTGGCGATATTAGCAACAGTCACCCTACGCCAAAATGTCATTTCAAGAAAATCGATTTCAATGTTTTCATTATATCTAGAGACGCGGTAGCGTCTCGACGCCAAGTACATAAGAGACACCCTGTACATGTCGACTGTCGCTAGTCGCTACTGCTATCATTTACTCGTCGCCCGGCTAATCCAACCTAACCTGAAACTTATTTCATTAATATCTCATCACGCTAGCAATATTTTCTAAATTTAAAGGCATTTTTCTGATATAAACCGCATATAAGCTTTCGAATGAGACCAAAATCAATAAAATCGATTCACGCATATCAGAGATATGATAATATCGTCTCATGGATCTGTCGAAAACGGTAAGATTTTCTTCTCCTTCTTGGATAAATTTTTCGTCAACATAATACGTATATACGCGTTACACGCACACCTTCAGCCAAAAGAAACTAACACATGTTTCGTTCTTCTACGTATATACGCGTTACGCGCACACCTTCAGCTAAAACGAAACTAATACATGTTTTCTTCTCCTTCTTGGATAAATTTTTCGTCAACATAATACGTATATACGCGTTACACGCACACCTTCAGCCAAAAGAAACTAACACATGTTTCGTTCTTCTACGTATATACGCGTTACGCGCACACCTTCAGCTAAAACGAAACTAATACATGTTTCGTTCGTCAAACGCTACCTTCACTATGCAATCTACTCCAAATTTTGACATCTTACAGCCAGATTATAACCTGGCGAGTGTGAAATAAGGAAAGTTGTCAAAATTTGAGATACCACGTGTTTTTACAAATATGTATCGTTGTACCATTGAATTGCAACCAAAATGCAGTCTCAAAAACAAGGTAAGTTCCCAAAATTTGAATTGCGACATGTTTGTATATCATCCAACTGCTTTTTATTTGTAACTAAATTGAGGATTTTATGTATATGTAGATAATCGCAGCGTAAAGTCACAGACGAGGTGTAACCTACATATTGTCTGAGTTTTAAATTGACAAATTATCTGAAAGCCTGCGAGGAGGAAGGTATGAGTATTATCTTGATATATGATTGTAAACATACACTTTGCAGCAATAAGTTATAAATTATCGACCGTATTCTTTAAATATAAATGCTATCGGCGCAAAGGTTCGGTCCACAAACAACTATTTTAATTATTTAATAACACATTTGCTTTAATTAACTGAAAATTTTCCAACGTTTCGGTCTGACTTTAGACCCTTATCAAGGAAAGTGATAAAATTTCAGAAAAATAACGCGAGTGAAATTTATCCGGTCGGAACGTTAAAACACGTCCGATACCGAGAGCCGGTGGAATAGTGACTGAAGTAAAGTAAACATAGGACAAAATCAACGATCATCTCAAAGGTGAACACAGCCGTTTAGACGTAGAGACCGTTAAATATTTTGAAAACATCGATTCTCAAACCCTCAAGTCACATAATAAAATCAATATTAATAAAGGAATAATTGGAGCAATACATCATAGGACATTACTTATTCAGTAATGTTGCGTAATATTCTTGTATCTTAGGCGTTTCATACCTAAGATTTACGCTGGGATGTTTAATCATATGTAATGTCTCCAAAAGAATCCTCCGGTTCAAATTAGACTCTCTGTCGACAACTTTAACGTTATCGAAGTCAAACCTGTGATCAAACTCCAGCATTATTTCAAACATCGTTGGAAAATCTCCTTTTCACACTATCGACAGTTGGCAATTTTGTAAAGAGATTAGGAATTTTCACATTAATGATGCATCATTACGACTGGTATCTCTTGACGTTGTTTCACTTTTCACTAATGTTCCTATTGATTTAGCCTTGGACGTCTTAGATCATCGCTGGGATGAGATCAGTGAACATACCAAAATCGAGCGTAATGATTTTCTCACAGCTGTCAAGTTTGTATTGGAATCCAATGTGTTCTTATTCAATGGAACTTACTACAAACAGATTTTTGGAACGGCTATGGGATCTCCTATCTCTCCGGTAATTGCTAACATTGTTATGGAAGAATTGGAATCTGTTTCTCTCACAAAGGTACCTTTTGAACTTATTTTTTATAAAAGATATGTAGATGACATCATCACTTGTCTTAGACTTGAGGATTTACAAGTTCTTTTAGATGTTTTTAATAGTTTTCACGTTAGATTACAATTCACGCATGAGATTGAAACGGATTCATGTCTAAGCTTTCTTGACACTACAGTCATTAGATCGAACAATAGATTTATTACGAATTGGTATCACAAGCCGAGTTGGTCAGGTAGATATATTAACTTTTTTTCGTCTCACCCCATGCAACATAAAGTGGGATTAATTAAGGGATTAATAGACCGTGCTATTTTGCTTTCCGACCCTGAATTTCGACCAGCTAATTTGTCTATTGTTAAAAACACTCTAAAACGTAATGGATACCCTATGGGAATGATCTGTTCAATCATTAAAGATCGTATTTTTGAAATCTACCATCCCTCATTAATTGCTAAAAGAAAGGAGGAGAGAAATCTATTATTAGGGCCAATTAGCTGGAAAAACACAACAGTGTTACCTTTTTGTAACAACATATCAAATGATATCAGAAGAATTTTCAGAAAAGCTGGAATACACACGATTTTTAAATTACCGTTTTACACTAAGCAATTATTCCCTTCAATCAAGGATAAAATACCTTTAGTTAAAAATTCCAACATTGTATATTCTATCCCTTGCATGGGATGTAACCAGGTTTATATAGGACAAACTTCGAGACTTTTGGAAAGACGTGTTTGTGAACACAAAAGAAATATTTTTTCATCTCCCCTTCAACACACGGCTTTGACCAAGCATTCGCTGGAGTTTGATCACAGGTTTGACTTCGATAACGTTAAAGTTGTCGACAGAGAGTCTAATTTGAACCGGAGGATTCTTTTGGAGACATTACATATGATTAAACATCCCAGCGTAAATCTTAGGTATGAAACGCCTAAGATACAAGAATATTACGCAACATTACTGAATAAGTAATGTCCTATGATGTATTGCTCCAATTATTCCTTTATTAATATTGATTTTATTATGTGACTTGAGGGTTTGAGAATCGATGTTTTCAAAATATTTAACGGTCTCTACGTCTAAACGGCTGTGTTCACCTTTGAGATGATCGTTGATTTTGTCCTATGTTTACTTTACTTCAGTCACTATTCCACCGGCTCTCGGTATCGGACGTGTTTTAACGTTCCGACCGGATAAATTTCACTCGCGTTATTTTTCTGAAATTTTATCACTTTCCTTGATAAGGGTCTAAAGTCAGACCGAAACGTTGGAAAATTTTCAGTTAATTAAAGCAAATGTGTTATTAAATAATTAAAATAGTTGTTTGTGGACCGAACCTTTGCGCCGATAGCATTTATATACACTTTGCAGCTTTGCTAGAGTTTTCTGAAATCCCCATAAAAAAAAATTAATATAAATCGGATCAAACTAAAAATTATCTGAAGTCAATTCCTATGCAAATTATCTTTGTAAAAAGAAGTGAGATCCCCCCAAAAAACTTTAAAAAAGTAAAAAAATTACGCCAAGTACATGAAATCAAGTAAATCACAAAATAAAGAAAATAATACTAATAAATACAAAGTAAAAAAAGATGTGAAATCAGAATGAGCTGCAAGTACATAATGGCGCTTTCCCGCAGCGTGCAAAGGTGACACTGTGTAACACAATAAAAGACAAAAAAAAGATGTCCGCGGCCTGGAAGTCAAATACTTGGCGTGGCCAGGCAAGGTATACTCAGATCATCAATACCCATACCCCTTCCCCCCCCCCCCTCGCAGGCTTTCAGAAAATTTGTCCATTTAAAACTCAGACAATATGAGTACATTTTCATTATATTGCGTTTTAAAATAATTGTAAGATCATTCATCCACACCGATAGATTTCCTCTCACAACCTTTCACATAATTTGTCAATTTTAAACTCTGACAGTATGAATACATTTTCATTATTTTGCCTTTTTAACTAATTCTTATTCAGCGACACCTTGACCTTGCCTGGCCACGCCAAGTATTTGACTTCCAGGCCGCGGACATCTTTTTTTTGTCTTTTATTGTGTTACACAGTGTCACCTTTGCACGCTGCGGGAAAGCGCCATTATGTACTTGCAGCTCATTCTGATTTCACATCTTTTTTTACTTTGTATTTATTAGTATTATTTTCTTTATTTTGTGATTTACTTGATTTCATGTACTTGGCGTAATTTTTTTACTTTTTTAAAGTTTTTTGGGGGGTTATAACTTAATAACAATGTCGAATCACGCGAATCAGAGAGTGCCGATCACGCTTCGTAATAAAACAGCATCTAGCTAATCTGAATGCGAGAAAATTAATGTTCTTGATATTGGGAAACCAAGTGGAGGCGTGGCTTAGATTTCAGCGCTGCGTTGGTAAGTTGGCAAACTATTGCAAGTAGGCTCGGATCCCACCAAACATTCCGAATAAGTATTTATTAATCGAAGAAGCAAAAATTTAGTGTTCACAAAAATTTAAAAACACTCGTTTTTCACAAAATGTCTATATAAACACTGATAATCGTATGGACTTCGGCGGGGTTTCGGCCTACTCACGGTAGTTTAATTTTCTGTCACTAGTTGGCGTATCGAAATTCTTGGTTTCCCAATAGTATATATATAACATATAACTCAGTCGATTTAAATGATTTAAGGAAAAAGGGCACATGTGCCCCTTTTCCATCAAATGCCTCAATTCTATTTTTTTTAAAACTCCTCGGGTTTGTATTTAGGCGAAATAAAAATATTCTACCCCAGTGCAAATTTTAAACGATTTCATTACTCAGAAAAATATTAAATATTCATTCTACCAATTTTTTGGGGATCTACCGCAGTTGTCAAAGTTAAGATAAATGGACTTTTCGCGTTACTAAAGGTTCTCTTGGTGATTGGAATAAATCCCGAAAGAAATAGAAACCCGATCGGGTCAAGAAAGACCCGAGGGGGCGGGGGTGGAGGAAGCATTACGTGGCTCGCAGGGTCCATTCATCGAAGCCCAGATTCTTCGCGGTACGAGCGACTCGCAAATCGAATTACCGAATATACGATGACCGTCAGTGAAAGGAAGTCCGTTAGGTGTACCTAGGGATCCGCGCGGCGGAGGGTCTGAGCCGCGGTTCCGCGAGGTTTCCTCTCTTCTGCAGGTCTTCTCGCGTCTCCATCTCTCATCGATTCGAGCCTCATCTGGCTATGGTGTATGAATAGCCCAGGCGAGGAGGAGAAGAGCCGTTACATTGGCATTCAGAGTTTCTTTTTCTCCCTGAAGAGTCTAAGGGGGAGTTGTTCCCTCGTCAATAGCCTCCACTGGATGGTTAAAGGGGCATGAATGTACTAAAAGAAGATGTAAGGTATCAATATGCCCCGGGCACACAAAGGGGGAATATTATATTCTTAATCCAAGCCTCGCCGAAGCTCTGTATGCACCACCTTGTACCTCGTGCTCCTTTGGAAGGATAGTCGGTAGTTGGTTGTTGAAACAGTAGCGGTTGGTTAATCCAGTGTTCTGGACTATGGCTTCCTCCACTGGTGTCTTCAAAGCGTTGCCTTTTCAGCCCGTGAATGTACTTACTCGACCACTGTTTAGGGGTGGCAGTTTGCATTTTCGCCTAGGAGATACTAGCCCGTATAGGAAGAAGATTCTGCGGTACCATCGGGAACCAGATTCTATACCACAGCTGATCAGTCAAAACGTTTCCAGGCACAGCGGCCGGAGCAGAGCGTGATGCAAGCATTGGAGAGCCTGAACGACTCGCAGGTGAACGACTTCCTGTCCGGCAAGGCTCCCCTGAACCTCACCATGCGGCTTGGGGACCACATGATGCTGATCCAGCTGCAACTGTCCACGGTGACGCCGGCCTCCCCTACAGCCAGCCAGGCAGCCAGCAACACGACAGGCCTGACCATCGGCGGGAACAGCTCGAACGGATCTAATCTATCCACCAGCCACGTCTCGACCTCGTTGCAGAGCAGACGGTCGACGGTGCTGGCCGCTCGCTCGACCGCCGGCGCCTCGGCGAAGCTGCAGAATGGTACCGCGGCCGCGCGCACCTCGTCCTTGATAAGCAGCCTGGCGTCAGCGTTGCACGCGGCCGCCAGCTGCAGCACCAGCCTCTCCACGGCCACCACGACCACCAGCCCAGTCTGCTCGAGTCGCGCGACAACCGCCTCGTCCGTCTCCTCCTCGTCCTCATCCTCCTCGTCGTCCTCCTCGTCCTACTCGCCGATCAGCCCCACGCACTCGTCCTTCTGCGCCAGCCAGTCGCAAGCGTCGCGCACTGCCGGCAATCACAACACCGTGTCGCCCGGCAACACCGGCGCCTGCCAGTCTTGCCTCCTCTACCATCACCACCACCACCACAACCACCATCACAGCCACCACCATCACCACCATCACCATCACCACCACCATCACTCTAGGAACAAGCCCGCCACATCTTCCAACACCACACAGCCGTCCTCCTCGCCCGCTGTCGACCACCTGCAACAGTACACCTCCATCGGCTGCTCGGAATCGATGCCCTACGACATCACCCCGCCGAGGAAAAAGCTCTGCACCGCTCACCACCATAGCCAGCACGCTTCCGGCAACGGCGTGGACACCTCCAGGGCCATCAGCGTCGACGGGGAGGCCAGCCCGCAGAGCCCCACCTCGTCCCTGGTCGAGCAGAAGGCAGCCACTCTGGACACCAGGGCGCTAGCCGAGGCCTCCCGTAACTTGACGCAAAAACTCAAGCAGCTCTCCTCTGAGGTACTCACCTCGCGGGTCGACCTCGCAGAGGTATACATTATTACCGATGCCAGTTCCCCCTGTCTACCACTATTTCGTATTATACTTGGAGCTGCGCGCCAGCTAAGGCCCAAAGGGACTCGATAAATTAAACATTCGCGTCGATTTCGGTGGATACTGTGGGGCCAGGCATCCGGAATGAGTTTAGACTTCATTTGGAATGTAAAGTATACCGCTGTGTCGCGAGACAATCGATGATGCTTCTCTCTTAGGTCCTTAAGGGGATTCGGCAGTCGAAAAATCGATTTTTTTTATTGCATTTTCCGAGACTACTATCTTTTCTGAATAAAATCCCGCTTGGTTTATAGTAAAATTCGCGAAACTGTAGATTTGGCAGGTAAAAACGTCAAGCGGCAACCTATAGCGTCGCCATTGCCTGGATACTTTAAACGCGTTTTTCTCGAATATTTTGTTCCTGAGTGCGAACGAATGGAGGTTCAGATCGACTTGGAAAAAATTACAGGATGTGTAAAACATGCTTCATTTCGGCTCAAACCTCTGATATCGTCCGTAAAAATTCGAAATTTTCATACAAAAATTAAGATGTTACCGAATTTTAGTAGCGCACCATCATTGTTTGCCGCTTCACGGTTTTAGCTGCCAAATATACAATTTTGCGATTTTTACTATAAACCACGCGGCATTTTATTCAGAAGACAGTACTTTCGGAAAATGCAATTAAAAAAATTGATTTTTCCACTGTCTAGTCCCCTTAAGGGGGGAGCCTGGTGTAACTAGCTGGAAATCGAGGCATTTTTCGGGATATTTTTTAAAGAAAGTATTTAATCGATATTTGTGAAACTTTCAGGATATTGTATTAACAGGTTAAGGTAGATAAAAAAAATTTTATTAAAAAAGAGCAGCAAATAACGGCATATGCCCAGTCCGTTGGCGACGCAATTGTTGCACTGCGGGTAACGTAGCGTCGTTTGGTTTCATCCGAAACCAAAAATCCAACAATTTTCGTTTAGTTTATGTGTGTACGCACAGATCGAACATATTTATAACTGAAATGATGCAAAATTGAACAAATGGCGGCCTCTTGAATAAAAAGTTCTCTTTTTCCAACGAAATTTTGCCTTAAATGTGTAAAAAAAAGTTATTTATTTAAACAATATTATTATACTAATAACTTAGTGCTATGAAGAAAATGTTCACAAATATCCGTGCACAAGGCCAAGTCGATTGGTTGAATATTTTTTGAGTTACATTGCCCGCAAAGTGTGAAACTGTCGTTTCGAGAAAAACGCATTTAAAGTTTTGTGGTAACCCGGCGCTCCGTAGCAAAACCGGCTATATCCGCTTTAATTTTTCGAATTTCGTTTTGCGGTTTTGGGAACATATTTTCGCGATGTTTAACTATTAATTTATGCAAAAAAAATAATCGATTTCTTCGACCCACTACACCAGGCTCCCCCCTTAAGCACATCTTGCTTCGATGATTATAGTGTTTGGCGGAAAAGTCGTGATAATTTTGTATTCTTTGCGAACAGACTCGGTTGCTAGTGGAATTCCACTGCACGATCGTCGGGTCTTCTAGCTGTTTCAGTGCATGATTCTGTTGATAGTATGTCTTTTAACAGTTTTGTTTATTGAACTGTTAAAAGGATCGATCAAGGGGTGATACCTAATAAGTCAGGCGACCGACAAGAGGCGAATGATTGTGAATTTTTTTGAAACAGCGGAAGCCTATAGGTATTTTTACAAAACTATTTGCAATTAAGGGGTCATGGGAAATTGGAAAACGAAAAAGAACTTGATTTTCGGGAATTTTTTGTGAAAAATGTAATGCATGTTTCTTGCAACTATTTCTTTATTTTAGAAGTACATATATTCAGCAACCCTCAAGAATTTTGTTACAGGAAAATATTAAATAATGAAGGAATAACAGCCATTCTCGCGGAAGCTGTTTTTATAATGGCGCTGCGCGGTGAGCACAATTTCTCCGAGCCGGATCATCTGAAAGCAGAAAGCGAAGAAGATTTTGTTAATATATGAGTTTATCTCGTTCGTGAACGAAGGATTTTTAGATGTCTGAATTCTTCGTTTTTCGTAAATTGAAAATAGAGTTTGCATCAAAAACAAAAATCCTTCGTTCATGAACTAGATAAACTCATAGACTAACAGAATCTTCTTCACTTTTCGATTTCAGATGATCTGGCTCGGAGAAATCGTGCTCACCGCTAAAAAAATAGCTTCTGGGAGAGTAGCTGTCATATCTTAATTTTTTAATATTTTCGTATAACAAAATTACTGAGAGTCGCGGAATATATGTACTTTTAAAATAAGCAAATAGTTGTAACAAATATACATTAGATTTTCCACAACAAATTCCTGAAAATCAGGTTTTTTTGCCAGTCAACTGGGCATGACCCCTTAAAAGAGCAACATTTAAAGAACATTTGGAAATTGTTTCGTAGAAAAATATTTGCGTTTATAATAAAGTAACAACCGACATCCAAGAAGTCTTTTGTAAAATTTGGCTTTGCGGTGAGCACTGCTATTCGGAACTAGATTATCTAAAATCGAAGAACAAAAAAGATTTCGTTAGTATATTAATGTATCCTTTGATTCGCAGAGGGAATTTCCGAGATGTTAATTTAAAACAAAATGGCAGCTATTTAAAGTTGAAATCCTGATTTTTTCGTGCAAAAATCACGCAAAGAAAACAGGACTTCAACTTGAAATAGCTGACATTCTTTTTTAAATTAATATTTTGGAAATTCCCTCTGTAAATCAGAGGATACATTAATATACTAACGAAATCTTTTTTGTTTTTCGATGTTAGATAATCTGGGTTCGAATGGCAGTGCTCACCCCAAAACAACTTTTACAAAAGTTGGCTTTTACAAAAGCCTTCTTTGATGTCGGTTGTAATTTTATTATAACCGTAAATATTTTTCTACGAAAAAATTATCAAATGTTCTTTAAATGTTGCTCTTTTAAGGGAACTAAACAGTAAAAAAATCGGGTTTTTATTGCATTTTCCGAAAGTACTATCTTGTTTAAATAAAATGCCGCTTCATTTATAGTAAAATATTTTTTTCTCTTCATTTTTTCCTGATTGCAAACGAATGGAGGTCCAGATCGACTTAGAAAAAATTACAGATTGTGTAAAACATGTGCCATTTCGACGCAAACCTCTGCTATGCTCCACAAAAGTTCGAGATTTTCCTAAAAAAAAAATTAAGTCTTCGGATTTCAGTAGCGCGTAAACAATGATGGTGTGGCTGCCAAAATCCGGTGACTTCTTAATTTTTTTATGAAAATCTTGAATTTTTACCGACCATATCAGAGGTTTGTGCCGAAATGGCACATTTTTTACACATCCTGTAATTTTTTCCAAGTCGATCTGAACCTCCATTCGTTCGCAATCAGGAAAAAAATATTTCAGAAAAACGCGTTTAAAGTTTCTGGGCAATGGCGACGCTATATGTTTCCGCTAGACGTTTTTAGCTGCCAAATCTACAATTTCGCTAATTTTACTATAAACCAAGCGGCATTTTATTCAGAAAGATAGTATACTTTCGGAAAATGCAATAAAAAAATCGATTTTTCGACTGCCTAGTCCCTTTAAGTGCAAAAAGTTCTGTATAAATATATGCTTCCGCTTTTTCAAAAAAAAAAATTCATAAACATTTTCAGCCGCCCGACTAGGTACAGCCCCTTAAATAGTCGTCGCTCCTTATTTATCGCAACGGTACTAACGAAAGCGTAATGTGTCCTCCGAACGCAGGAAAACGCAAGACGCAGGCAAGGTGCAATAATAGAGAGTATGCATCACCACGGAAAGGGTGTGTACTCGGGTACGTTTAGCGGAACCCTGAACCCAGCTCTTCAGGACCGACACGGTCGCCCGAAGCGAGACATCAGCACGATAATTCACATTTTAAACGACTTGCTGTGCGCCACGCCAGCCGCCACTGCAGGTCACTACAGGCATCACCACAGGCACTCGAGCGGTCGCCAGCAGTCCTCAGCCTCTCCGTCCTCCACTGGAACGACAACTACCGTACACGGTGCTTCGACACCCATCGGTTGCCATGATTCCTCCACACCAGCATACTCAACCGGTACGTAAACTTTTGTGCGACTCCACATTCAAACCAATCCTCCCGTTCCTCGAAAACCCATCCCGATCGCTCCGCAACACGCTCGTTAAAATCTGCTTTCCGTGACAGAGGAATTGTCGAAGGAGAACGAGGCGACTAAAGGGAAGATGAGGCGCCTGCGTCTGGTGATGGAGCAGCGGCGCGCCAAGAGGAAAGCCAGAAGGCAGGCGAGGGCAGCGCCTTACACTACTCAGTGGGCAGCAGTGACGCCCGATCCGGACCCGAACCACGACCCGAACACCTCGAGCACCGCGACCACGAACGCCGCGGAGCCGCAGAACGAGCCGGAGCTCCAGCCGTGCAGCCCCGAGCCCGTCGTGGCTTGAATGTCTTGTCCCGCCGATCGCATTCTGGCGCAGTAGTAATCCTCCTTTGTCGTACATGCGAATGAGTTTCTAACGATCGCACTGGTTCCATTAACTTGGCGGATTCGATAATTCTGTTTTGATACGTACCGGGTACGAGGGGCCCCGAGCCCTATTACGCGACACACCTTCTTTATACTTTGTTACGCTCAACGGCAAGCCGTGCACATCGAGTTGTACTGCGTACAGTACGCTACCTACCGTCGAACGGAGACTGTTAGACCACCGTAATGCTATATAGTTATGCACGGAACCATTCTATACGCATAATTTGCAGTATTCTGGCTGACGACACACGTACCTTCAGAGGCCCGGCAGAGCGCCCGAGGCTCCGGGCCTCGTTTAGTCCCGAGAATAAAGCCGGCAGTTGGATCGAAAGTAAGGAACCGAGGAAAATTTAGCAATATTTAATAACGGGGACACGTGCTGTAATTCCCACACGCGAGCCCCTCTCCCAACGTTACGCACGATAATAGAAGTTAATTGAGTAGGAGCGAGGTTTCACGGGGGAGCCGCATGTACATCGCCTCGAAACTTTTATGCTATTGAATAGAGAGAAATTATATAATGTAAAAGTAATTAAACCGCATTAAACAGTGTTTTTTGGCTATACTCAGGACTTGGTCGTAGGTGACAATAATTGTGACACAGCGCGCACGTCTGCTACGCTATCGGCGGCGAAGGGGACTCGAGTTGAGCGAGGCATAGAGGGATCCCACGGCGATCGATAAACTTTGCGAACTAGAAGAAATCTGTCAATAGACGCTGGAACGAGGAAGTCGCGCGGAATCATCGCTGATCGATTGCCATCCCGTTGGTATCGGCGTACACTCAGACTTGCTAGACACGAGTAGAGTTTTGAAACCGACACGAACCTCGCGAATCGCAAGGAAGACTGTTATTAAAAGAAAGAAAAAAAAAAGCAATGTTACAAGCGTTCGACTCTACGAGAACTTTGCGAAATTATCCCGAGAGGCGAGGATTTCTTTTGCCTTTCTTTCCCGAGTTAAAAAGGTCCGCGCGCCTCTGTCGAATGAACTGACCGATTCGTGTCACATCCATTGTACATACAAGAAGTGCGCTTCGTAATGTCACCGACGCTCACTGCATTCGAGCCCGTCGATGAGCGAAGAAGTTGCCTCGAAGCAGTGACGTTGATCCCCCCCCCCCCCCCTACTCCCTGTGCTTTTGCATGTCGATGCAGTCGAACGTGTGAGATTGATCAGTCAGTTCATCGCCAGCAATCTCATATCAGTTATACGTAAAGAGGAAGAGAATCGGCCACGGACGACTGGATTTCGAACGTTCGGCGCACCGAGCTCGGTCGCTCCGAGGAGATCGCCCACGCGTTGCCCTTCGGGCGAAAGTAGGAAAGAGAGGGAAGAACTCAAAGCACGTGGATAAATGGTCCTATAGTTAGAATTAGATAATCCTATCGCATGGCTCCAAACGCCAGACTTGAATTTAAGTTTACCTAGGTACTAAATAATATAATATCATCTAATAATAGTATATTGCGTTAGGTTACTTAGGAGAAAAAAATATTATTACTATTATTATATTATTATCATTACTACCGCTACAGTTTTGCAAACTGGCTCAATACTGTAACATATGATTATTGAATTTTATCGAGTACCAAAATAAATAAGATTGCTTGCTAAGCTGTAAGGAAAAAAAAAGAAAAAAAAAAGACAACAGGAGTCCAATTTATTTTCTTAAGTCTCGTTTCGAATGCGACATCGTCTCTGTTTGGTGTTTTCGTTATAATTGTTATAGCCGCCTGTCGAAACAGGAACAGGGATCATCGACGCTGTTTTTTTCTTTTCGATTCCCGACTCCGCTGAGCGTTATTTTAGTTGAGACGTGTTGGAAACTTGTTTCGCTTTAGTTTGTAAGGAACATGTAGGGGACACGAAAGCTCTTCGTTGCAGTTATTCTGTTTTAGATCGTTTATTTAAATTACGTCTTGCATCGCGCAAAAAATTGTAGAAACTCGTCGACGCTTAAAAAGTTACACTAATCCCATAGTTTATACTAACGAATTGTAGTTACACAGCAACGCAGACCATCCTGGAAAGAAACTATCATCTGTCGATCGTTCTATCACAAACCTTTCGCGTCTACCCAGACGTGAAAGTCCGTATTCCGATTTCCTCCGAAATACACCGACGAAACTCGACAAATATAATCTACAATTGTGCGATTCATTTCGAAATTCTCAACGTACGCCTACCGCCTAATCTCTCCGCCGAAGTTGCTAGCCTCCGTTTGGAAAAGAAGCTCTAACATTTGTAAGAAACGCGACTCTCGCTGGTAGAAATCTCCTCCCCGGAATATTTGATTCGCATCGTGGCACATGTTCAGAATGGAAAAACTATCTGTCTCCTTAGCAGTAAACGATTACTTTCTTTATTGTTTAATCACAAAAAAGACTGTTCATAAATTATGTAATCTTCTTTTATATCTATTACTTTTGGCTAGAAGCGATACCCATCGATATCCTTTCGTTCACGTACGTACTAAATCTTACGCCGTTACTGTCACATCGATATTACATACAAAACAATAGAAATCGCCGTATAATCTACAGTTAATAATATACAATACATTATTATATCGTGGAAAGGTATTTGCGATATGTATGAAAAACCTCGCAGTTCGATCATTTACACGGGTGCCTTCAATGTTCCACGCGTAACTTTACGTTTACCGAGGCGATCGATGAAACGCGAGCTCCAAAGTGTTCCTTTCAAACGCAGCCCATATCTCTTAAGCCGATAATCCACCGCTGTGCTGTGCGATGTCTATGCTACGGTTTTAAAAAAATTAACTTCAATACATTCTTATGGAACAGTTTCCACCAAAAGCAACATTAAAACGTAGCATCGCATAGCTTAGCTCCCCAGTGGACTCCTGACTTTAACGGGTTCGCAGTCGGATAAAGTTGCGCACGAAAGGGATTCGTCAAGCCACTTGTATTCTCAAGCGATGGTAGAAAATGGACGGGACACAACGGGCGATGTGTCTGAATGAAGAAGAACGCGCCACGCCTCCGTAGTCCGAGCAAAAGCGATCTCACTCTATTTCAACCATAATACGCGGAACGTCTCGCGCCAGAAGTAATACGCGCCTTACGAAATTGGAGAAAGCAAAAGCTAAACACCGAGCCTTAGCTCCCCGCGGTTGGCTACTTGAATCCCGAATCGCAGTGTGCTTGCCGGTACGCTTTAGTAAAAGTACATCAACGCGTGGGAACAGTTTCATACAAATTTCCCTTAACTTCTCTTCGATTATCAGATTGCTATCCGCTGTCGAGACCCTGGTACACCGCGCCGGCAATTCCCACCTTCTACCCGTATTTTTACTAAAGAATTCGCGAAAGTTTCTACTGCAAGGTAAATATTTGCATAGAACGCGACGCTCGCGCTGGTGACTCGCTATCACGGATTTCCCCGCTATGGCACGACGCTGGTGCGTTAACGAAGACGTCTCCTCGAATGTTTTATACTAAAAGAAACGGAGCTTGTATATTTTGGCAGTTCGGGTTTAGGTATTCAGCCGACGCCGGTGTCGGCGTGCTCGAGATTCCTTTACGCAATCTAGTTGTATCTGAAAACGTACGTGGGTAAATTTCCTTCGCAACAAAAAATAAAAAATGCGCCAGTGTAGAGCGCAGCCGAAATGCTTTCACTGGCGATTGTCTAGTACAAGTTAATCTTCTTGGTGATAACTTTGCGACACATGTGACAGGTTTTCAACGGGGCGGCGCAGTGCTCGCAGGCTCCGTGGCCGCATAGGAACGCGACGTTGCGCCGACGCTCCATGCAGATGCTGCACATGTTCGCTTCCTCCAGATCGGCTATCCTAGTCTCTAAATAGCGCAGTCGCTCTAAGTCCTTGTCCTTCTCTTTGTCTTGATTTTCTTCCTTGTCTTCCAGCGAGTCATCCTTCGCACTGTCCTCCGGTTTCGTCTCGCCGGTGGCCGACTGGCCGTCCACGCCTGAGACAGGGCGAAGGGGAGTGGTTAGAATCATCTACAGATAGAATCGAAGCGTTCGGTGGAAGACAGTGGTGCGCGGAGTACCTTGAATCGCTGGCGCGTTGGCGACCCCGTGGCCGCAGTGCGAGCAATTGTGGTTCGCGACGCTGCTGCCCGGGGTGTACCTGTTACCCTCCTTCGATCCATTAGTCACTAGACCCAAGCAACTGTGGCACTCGGAGGCGTCGCCGGAGCCGGGGATACCGTTGCTCGGCTCGCGCGCCACTTCTGGCTGCGCGGTTGAGTCGATCTGATACACCAGAGCGTTCTCTATCCTGCAATAAGCGCGCATTCGCGTGATCGTCAATTGGAATTCTACTGGCGAGTACGCTTTATGGCGGGTTTACACCAAGGCGAACACGAAGAAAAACAGTGTTCGCGAACGTTTTCGTCTGTTCTAGTCGTGTTCACTCCGCCGCAAGCATGAACAAAACTCAGCGTATGAATCGTATGTGAATGTTTCGTTCTGTTTGCAGCGGTGTGAACACAACAAGAACAGAGGAAAAGGTTCGCGAACAATGTTTTTGTTCGTGCTCGCCTTGGTGTAAACCCGGCATTAGAACCGACTGGTACACTTACTCCAACTGTACACTGTGACTTTGGTACTGGTAGCAGCGCAGCAGATCAGCGCACTGCGCAATCTGTGGGTCAACTTCGAGTAGATCCAGAGGCGTCTTGCCCTTGGAGTTCCTCGCGTGCTCCAGCAGAGTGCAACTCCGGTCCACGCTGACCAAGAAGCACGCCAATGCTAGCTCCGTCTTGGCGCTCTGTCTGGCCAGGCTCTGCCATATCTGTGGGAAAATAGAACCCGTCATTGAGGGGATCTGAGGAAACAGAGGAGCAGGAGCCACTCACCGCGTAGATGAGAGGCGAGTCGCGACAGCTCTCGGGCGTAGGAACGACGTTCGTTTGATTCGGGCTCTTCACTATAGCGATATGCAGCACGGTGTCGCCGTCCGCGTCCGTGCTAGAGATGTCCGCGTTGTGGTGCACCAGTAACTCCACCAGAGCCCAGTGGCCCTGGGAGGTAGCCAAGTGCAGCGGCGTCTGTCGACGGTTGTTCCTCAAGTCCACCTTGGCGTGGCCGCCGTTCTGGGAAAGGAGAATAGCGGCGACGTCTCTGTGACCGTTCAGAGCAGCGAGATGCAGGGCGGCGAAGCCGTCCTCCTTCTTTACATCCACCAGGTGTCTCGCTCGCCCCACCAATCTCTCCGTCGCGCTGGAAAAAGGCACGCGCCTGTACTGCTGATTCTTAAGACAGAGGATTCTGAAAGGAGGAGCTGGTACCTACTGTGCATTCCCTTTCAAAGCGGCGTGATGCAGCACATTAAAGCCGCGCCTGTTCCTCAAGGTGAAGTCGACTCTGTCGTACGAGCAGAGGGCGTCAATTATGTCCAGGGCGTCCTTTCCTATGGCATCCTTGCCTATCGCGTCGTGCAGCGCGGTGTCCCCGTAGGAATCCTGCAAGCTGACGTCGCAGTGGTGGCGCAGAAGGACTTTCACGCACTGCGCGTGCTTCTTGTTCACGGCCACGTGCAGGGCGCTGCATTTCCCATTGTTCACCGCGTTGATCGGCGCCCCGCGGGACAACACCAGCTCCATTATCTCCGGCTGGTTGCTGGGGGGAAGAACACGTTCGTTAACCGAGGGAGTTCGCCTTGCTATTTACGTTCTAACGAGCTCTGCAACGAACCCAAACGCAGCGTAGTGAAGAGGGGTGTCTCCGTCCTCGTCCACCGCTCTCAATGATGCACCAGCGTCCAGGAGAAGGATACAGAGATCACGCTGGCCTTGGTGCGCCGCGACCTGTAGGCAAGTCTTTTTCCCGCCTCCCGGACCGCCGGCTCTGGCGTCCACTCTACCGGGGTATTTTTTTAGAAACTCCTGCACCGCAGACACACCAGCCTCTCCCCTAGCTGCGTCGCGTAGTAGCTTCTCCACCTCGGTATCTACACCTTCGACTGTATGGAAAATAGGGTAGTATTATAATCGTGTTAGAGTGTCTTCGTAGATTTTATCAAAATCTCCTTTCCATACCGGAACAGTCGACATTAGGGCTGGGACTATTCGAATAATTTAATGTTCGAATATTTTACACGTATTCGAATGCTACGGATAAACTTCGAATATTTGAGTAAAACGCACCAATAAATGAACACTTACGGCTAATGAATAAACGCTGTTATAAAATTATGTTTGCAACGCGATTGATTCCACGTGATGCAAAAATTGCTTGGATACGAAGCAAGAAATTAAAAGAAGTCTCTAATTAATTAGTTGCTTATTTTAATAACTTATTTTACTCATTTTAATAAAAAAATGGCCATTCACTGGTACGTGTTCATTTATTGGTACATCCACCCTATTCAAGATTTCACCCTGACAAAGGAACCTAAAGAACTTGATTTATAATTCACACCACACTATTCGAATACTTGAATATTCGAATAGTATTCGAATACTTGAATATTCGAATAGGATTCGCCAAAAAAATTGAGTAACTGAAGTATTCGAATACTCGAATACCGAAAAATTCGATAAATAATCCCCGTCTTCCGCGACATCTAAATTTGAATCCTCCTTCCCCTATAATTCTACTCACTATTACAATTTCCTTCCACCTGATATTCGAGGGCTAAATTCGTTTCCTGATTTAAAATGTAAAGCTCGACGATATATAGTTCTACACTATTCCTAAGTCACCTCTATATTCTTTCTTTTCTTTGCCTCGTCCCTGTCTGTCCATCTACGTTTATGCTTTTCTATCTTAAGTGGTCTTTCCACTGTGACGCCCTGGTAAAGTACCGCTGTTTGGAACTTTTTTTGTCACACAAAAAAATGCGTTTACTAAATTGAAGTATTTTTGTATTCATTAACGCGTGCTTTGAGAATACAAAAAGTTTTTTTTTATATTTTTGTAATGTCTGCTTGCCCTCGAATAAGGGGATGCAATATACGCTGTGAAGAAAAAAGACGCCTCGACTGCATGGTCGATTTTGACGGAACCATGTATTTGGGGCGGTAGTATCAGTATGACTGTCGCTATGACCCAAACTAGAATCACATATTTTCATTATTTTTTTCTCCGCTTTTGCCTTGTAGAATGATTAAAAAATTTAGCTAATTTCGATAGTTTAACTTTGGAGGTCCGCCATTTTATTAAGTCTTCATCAATCTAGGGCGAATTTCACTTGCGCCCAAATCGCCCGTGAGTTTCATTAGAGTAGTTTTCCCTACACGTGACTGGTCGCGTCGCCAAGAATTTCAAAGTCCATTTTCTCGAAAATGCAGAGCTATATCAAAAAATTTTGTTCCTTTTTCTCGACTTATTTACTTGTTCTAAGTCGAAAAGAAAGAGTAACTTTTTTCATATCACGCTTAATTTTGGAGAAAATTGACTTTGAAATTCTTGACGTTGTGTCCAGTCGCGTACAGGAGAACCTATAGCTTAATGAAAAACAGGCGATTTGGGCGTCAGTGGAATTCGCCCCTAATTAATCCTAGTCCTTACCATAGTGACAGTCATACTGATTACAAATGTTTTTGTTTTTTTTTCTTTCAGACACACGGTTACTCCAAAATCGACCACGCAGCCGAGGCGTCTTTTATTTTACAGCGCATATTACCACCACTTATTTTGGCGAAAGCAAACATTAAAAAAATATGAAAAAAATAATTTCGTATTCTCAAAGCACGTAGTAATAAAGAGGGAAAAACTTCAATTTAGTAAACACATTCTTTTTGTGACAGAAAAAGTTCCAAACAGCGATACTTTATCAGGACGTCACAGTAGAAAGACCCCATAATTTTTTCTCTTAATTTTTCTGTTTTTACTTTTCTTTCTCAGTTTTAATTCTACTTGTTTAGTTACGGTCAGGCTTCTAACAGTATTCTACCGCAGCCACGCCTTTTACTCCGCTGTTCTTTGTATGTTTCCAAGTAATAAAGACGAATAATAACAAACGCACCAATAAATGACCACTTAAGACTAATGAACGAACACTATCATAAAATTATGTTTGCAGTTCGATTAATTCCACGTGCCGCAAAAATGGTTTGGATACGAAGCAAGAAATTAGAAGAAGTCTCTAATTAATTAGTTGCTTATTTTAATAATAAAAGGCCATTCACTGGTACGTGTTCATTTACTGGTACATCCACCCTACTAATAATAACTTTCAGCTCCGATACGCACCCGACCAGTCTCTGCTTCGATTCGACTCGTCCTGTACGGACACCGTTTCGGTTCCCGGAGGGACGAGTGTCACGCTTTGAGGATTGAATGTCCACGTGTGGCCATCCAGTGCCACTCTTAGGTCTCCGTCCGAATAGATCTTGATCACCTTGCCGGTTTTTCCTAGAGCATTCTTCATCACATCTATCCACTCTCCGTGGCCTCGCTGGTACAGTTTGACAGCAGCCAAGTCGGTCTTCACCCTTACAATGTCGCCCAGGGAAAAGCTGTCCTTGCTGGTAACTTTCGTCAGCGCGCCTGGGTGGAAGGTCCATCTGTTGTTGCACCCATCGAACTGTACGCGAACGTCGCCTTTGTCCGTGATGCGATGGACTCTGCCGACCTAAAAACAAGGATTATTCAGTCCGGAATTGTTGAAGAAGCTTGCGGCAGTTATTTCACAGCGTACCTTTCCTATATATTCAGCCATGCGTGGGTTCCATCCGCCATGGCCCTCCTGCATCTCTTTCAACGTGTCTACGTCAACCAGTACCTTTATTTTGTCCCCAACGTTGAACGTCGAGTGGCGCGGACTAGACACAACGGAAGGAACACCGCTCCTGGTTGGCGTCAAGTTGCCTCCGTTGTCTGATATCGTTATTACTGGCTGACCGAGTAGCGGAAGGTGCTCCTTATAGTACGTGCCCGTGGTGGCTTCCTCGACGTAGCACAAATC
The DNA here is from genome assembly GCA_960531205.1 of Andrena bicolor. Lineage (NCBI taxonomy): Eukaryota > Metazoa > Arthropoda > Insecta > Hymenoptera > Andrenidae > Andrena > Andrena bicolor. Next base: position 27,047,468 of record OY482665.1, read on the forward strand.
TACGCAACCCTTGTAACCAAGACGATAGACATTTGTACTGCCCTTGGACCACGTGACAGTCGCTACCGAACGACTGCTTTCATTGTCCCAACCCCGTATATCCATTACCCTGCCAGTTTTCCCTGAAACGTCACGTAAGTTTGTGCCTTCCTTGAATCCCATAACAGAGCAGGAAACTAAAAGTTCCAGTACCTCGACCACCGTCCTGATTCCCCCATTCCCAGTCCGGACCTCGGATCACCTTCGCCCCGATAAATATCCCCTTCAAGGGTATCTTACCACAGCCTTCTCTCGGAGCCAGTTGTACCCTGCGCGACATATCGAAAGATGTATTTACACGTCTCAATAACGCTACTCGTCATAGAGCATCCAATGTCTAAAGAACCAACCCAACTGAATTAGCCGTCTGAAATCTTTGGAAGGTATGACTTAAGTCGTGCACGTCGGCCATGTAGCATTGAGTGCAGAGGTCGTAGTCGGGACATTGCGCGCACTTCCATCGAATGCCGATTATCCCGTGCCTCCTGCACCCGTCGCAGATAATATTGGCGTGCTTGACTCCGGTCGCGGCATTGTCGAACACCAGCAGATCGTAGGCTCCTTGGTAGCCGATCCTGTAATTGCTCCTGGACCCGTGATCCCATTGCACGATAACAGTCTTGTCCGGCGTTCTGTCCGAGGGGTTCGGACTGGAAGCTGAATTGCCGAAGGCGGGAGGCTTGCCAATCTCCACGACAGTGCCCGCGTGACCCTCGCCTCCATCCTGGTCGTCCCACTTCCAGTCTTGGCCACGGACCACCCTCAGCCCGACTTCCAACATCTCCAAGCACACGTGATTCCGTACGTGAGCCTTGAAAACACGGGAAACGGTGATGTTACAAGCGGGAACGCGTTGAGGATACTCGAGAGATCGAACACCTAGACTCCTCTGGTATAGAATAGTGTATATTGGATTTCTTCCGAAACTGTATTCACCTCAGCGCCGCTCCGAACGAAAGGGTTTTAAACCGTCGAAGAGCAGTTGAAGTCGTCCCATTTCCCCGTACCAGAACCGTTCCTTCCACCCACGTAGAATACGTACCTGCAACGGTCGAGCCCAGCGCGATGCGTCTTATGAATCATATGCGCCCGTGCGGCTTTTCACGGAGCGCAGGGTGCAGGGAAGCGGGGCTCTCGCCGCGTAGCAGCACGAAGGGACGCGAGGGATTATATTCGCGGGAGACAGAGGACAGTGAAGCGACATCATCGGCAAGGATTACGAAGGCTCATCCTGATAGGATTCTGCGTCCGTGTCAACGATCGTAACCTCATAACGAGTTCGTCGAAGGCGCCTCTTTCGAGCGATAGCCGAGCTAATGGAGCACCAGTGGACAGTCTAACAGCTCCAGGCTGAAATATTATATCGGGATTACTCGCGTCGGGCTATCAGATCGCAAGCAGATCCCAACCACGTCCAGGGCCCGATACAGTTCCGAGATTTCTGGTAAACTATTCACACTTCTACCGCCGATCAGTTGGCCGCCGAGTGGAAAAGCTGTGTCGTGGGACGGGTCGCGGTGGTTCACGGCGCGTCGACAGCCTCCGCGAGGCTCGATAGGAGAAAACGCACGTTTCCTCGAGGCCCGAGTTCTAGCCGTGGTCCGCCATCCGCCTACCTCCCGCGACGATTACAGCTAGAGCAGGGCTAGAGTAAGGTGCACCCGTGGATAAATAGCCGTGTGCAGGCTGGTAGGATACGTCGATAGGACGGGGGATTTGAAAGGTGCAGTTTCAGTGGCGAGCAATGGCTCTCGGGCGCGAGTATCGCCGTCTATTTCTCGATGCTTCTGGCGCGCTGTATTCTTAGATCCGTGGATGCTGCTTGGACCGTTCTGTGACATTTTACGCGCGTTATCGGCTCTTATCTACGAACACGGGGCTCGGATCTCGGGGATATTGAGATATACGCGGGCGTTATTGCGCACTATTACCCACGCGGTGTGATAATTTGCTTCTCGTCTCTGTTTCTTGCTCGCCGGGCCAAGGGAATGTTGGTTCAGTGATAACGGGCAGGGTTCGGCGATCAAATAACCTAGCTCCTGGGTACCATTTTAAACATTCTCGGTGGATGTTGGCGCGATAGCTCGCCGTGATCGGAGCAATCGGTTTTGAATTACAGAATTTCTGCTTTCACGTCGTAATCACTGGGAATCTGCATCGCGAGAAAAGGCGGGGACAGCGGTGGGAGCAGGTTTTATTCCCACCCAGCATCCAAGTTACGCTCCAAATATCCCGGGAAATTAGAGCTCGCTTAACGAATTCTAATAAAAAGCCAACTATCGTTACCACCCGACCGGGACGTAAATCATCTCGTCGTTCTCGTGGATTTACGTAGTCAGGAACGCTGCCGTGGCGCCGGTGCCTCAACCGTGAAAGCACGATTCTGATATCAAAATTCAATTTCGGGTCGGCGAGCGGCGTAATCGGATTTGAAAAACGGTGGGAGAATCGCAGCGAGTGAGTATCGAGTTCTCGAGAAGTAGCGTTTCGCTTCGACCAGGGCTCGTTATCAACCAACTTCTCGAGTTCGAGCATCGATCGAACTCGATCGGCGGTGGAGTAGCGCGAACGGCTCGATCCGCCTTTGGTTATTCTGTTTACGAGGCGGCACGCGCTCCTTTTCACGTGGATAACGGGCTCGAGGGGTTCGGGCGGTTGCTGTGCATGCGTTTCGAGCATCGCCGCGGCGGTTAACCTCCAGTGGTAGCGCGGGTTCAGCAGCGTGCGAATTTCTGCCACAGAGAGGATGGATCCTCTCGGGAGCGACGGGAGCGGCGACGGGGACGTGGAGCGACGGGGAGCTGGCCGCGGCCGAGGCCGTGGACCGTGGACCTCCAGTGCACAGGAACCTCACGCGATGAGGAGACCCCACCAACATAACATCGAAATGCAGACAACAGGTTGCTATTATTACGCTTCCACATGTTCTGGAATGTTGCGGAAGTAGTAACGCTCTTTCGTCGTCTATTCCAGGTCCCACAGAGTCGAGGAAGGAGCACGGGAAGGCAGACAAATCGCATGATTGTATACTAAAGAAGTCGACGCTGTCCGTGCATGCTGCTGAATTCATTCCAAAGTCGTATCCTGTTAAGCAACCTATGGTGAGTGGTTCGAGTCGGCGAGGCTATCGGTGGTTGTTTATTTGGTCGCTTTTATGCAGCAGCAGCAGCAGCAGTCGTCGACGAGATTCGTGCAGAAGCATTCTGTGCAGGACAGACTGCAGATGGCGAGGGAAATTCCGCTGCAGGCGGAAATGATGCACGAGGTGCAGAACTCGGCGTGCAACTACGATAGCCCTCAACAGTACCAGCTGATGGAGCACGGGCAGCAGTTTGATAGTTCGCGGCAGCAGGAGCAGACCATGCATGTGCATAATTATGGGGACTTCGACGGAGGTTCTGGGGACTATAAAGATAAACACCAGGTGCGTCGGAGAACAGTAGTGAAGGAATAAAGATGTAACTTTGTTACTAATTGGTGGGCATTTTGATTGCAGGAGTTGGGCGGAGAGGAGAATAAATGTTTAATCAAACTTTCAAACGTACAACAGAACCTGCTGAGTATCATACACTCCTTGACATTGGATCCAGGGCAGTTCACTTCGATCGTGAAGCCACTTATTAATCATCTTAGGCCTCATCTAAAATTTCCTAGTCAGTTTCAAGAGATCCTAAAAATAATCATCCAACAGGTAATTGAAATGTGTACCGCTGTTTACTTCTGCGCTCGACCGAGGTCTTGTAACTGTGTTTCAAACTCCTTTCAGTCTATAAACGAGGATAACTTTCGGTACAGCGGCGCTCGACTCTGCGCATCTCTAGACAGCACCGTGAAGCCTGCCGAGCAGACGTCGTGCAGAGAGATTTTATATATTTTGTGAGTTGACGGATGGATACTAAGGCTGGAACTATTTGTCGAATTTTTCGGTATTCGAATAATTGAATACTTCAGTTGTTCAATTATTTGGCGAATATAATTCGAATATCTAAGTATTCGAATACTGATGCATTCGAATAGTATGGTGTGAATTATAAATCAAGTTCTTTAGGTTTATCTTTTTACAAGCTTTTAGTTAGTTTCAGTTGTGACTTCGTTAGTTTGTACGGGTGAAATCTTGTAAACTAATTTTGACCCACTTTGTATAGAGAAAACTCAAAAATGTTGAGAAAAGTGCGGTTTATTTGATATTGGGAATTTAGGCGATACAATAGATGCGTGACGATTTCGCGAATGTTGACGAGATACTATTGCTCTGTATAACCGAGCACTCAGGTCGTGTGCGTGAGTGTATGTGAGGTGTTGTGTGGAAGAGTATGCATGATGTCGCGAAAGGTAAATAAGAAGTAAATTAGCTGTTCGAGAATGTTCTAATTGTCTTGCGGCTGATGTGAAAAAGAGAGAAAGAGAGATGGATACAGAGAGAGAGAGAGAGAGAGAGAGAGAGATGATTCTGCCGAGACATGCTTCAACATATCCGATTGACTTGAAACTTTACACATATACGTAGTTCCGATGACAATACAATATTGGGCCGGTATCGAAATTATTGGTTTAGTTTTACTACATTTGAATAAAAGCTTGTTTTTTTTTTAAATTTACTATAAAGAATTTTTTTTTGTGAAAATATTGTATTGTCATTGAAACTATGAATGTGTTCAAAATTTCAAGGCGATCGAATATGTTGTAGTGGGTCAAACTTAACCGATGTATTCAAATAGTATTTGAATACTTAAATATTCGAAAACTTAAATATTCAAAATATATTCGCCAAATAATTGAGCAGCTGAAGTATTCGAATATCGAAAAATTCGACATATAGTCCCCGCCTGACGACGGCCACCTCATTTATGTAAGATTTCAGCCTCATGACCTTTAAGTGATTGACAGGTGTAAGAACGAAACGGAGGGTCAAGCGTCGAACTGGAAGCAGAGGGATGATCACACAGAAGAAGAGCAGAAGAGATGCCACGGATTGATATTATTCCTAGCTGAGCTGGTTACTCAAATGGAACGCACGTCCCCATTCGGCCTCGGCGACTTGCTGATCCAGCTGATCATAGTGATTTTGAAGAAGCCCGCGCCAAACTCCGTCAAGAACATCTGCCAAGCCCTGAAGGTACGCTATCACACTCTATTACATAGCTTGAATGGGACTGACTCGCTTGTAACTGAGATCTATTTACAGTTGGCGGGCCAGACTCTGGAGAAGGACAAAGGTGGCAGTCGCAAGGACATGGAGAACATGATGCGTTCGCTGACGGAGCTCGTAACAGCTGGTAGAGTGGATCCCCATGTGGGTCGCATGGTGCACAGCGTGCACGAATTGAGAAATGGGAACTGGGGGCAGGAGCCCCCCGTGGAGCCCACCGGTCCGGTGGATCTGAATCAAGCAGTCGACGAGCCAGTGTGCTACGGTCCTGATGGGAAAGTGCTGACCGCCGAGGAGAATAAATTTCTGGAAGACGTTGCGGATAACGCCGTGGATGTAGAGGACCATGTGTACGTATTACTGCGGAAGCTGCTTAAACTGACCGAATATATTTAAAACACTTAACTGACCTTTGCAGAGTATTAGCACACTGGACGTCCGAGGATGACGAGGACTACGACGCAGCGTACGACGAATTTTTGAAAGATATCCCGAAGCAGATTAAAAATCAAGCACAGTAATAATCGAAGACACCTCTTCTCATCGTTATCGTGTGTGAATGCTCAAAAAAATTAATAAAACCTCGCAACTAGGAGCCGCGAGTCTCTATAAATCCTCTGAATTTCGGATATAACAGTTAGGAAAGCTACAGGACTGGATAAATCAAACGTGTGACTGGAACAATTCCCTGCATCCAATATGTTTATACGAGTGATCGATAGCCCGTCAAGCTCGCCCCCCACAAGGGCCGAACCATAGATTCACAGATACGCTCGTGTACCTCCGCTACTTTCTCCTCCCCCTTTTTCTTTTTTACTTGCGAACCAACTTTTTTACCAGTACACTTTTTTAAACATAGAAACAGATGTGTCAAGGTTTGTTCCTAGGACGAAGTAACTATCTATTTGTCATACGGTACGAAGTTTATTATTAAGTTATTTAAATTATTACAATAAATCACCAGAATGAATTAGATAAACGCCACCCGTTTTCAACTTCAGAATCCGCTCCGTAAGCATCTCTCTTACAGCGCCCTGCACACGCGGATCTTCGCGCCGTTGCGGCTCCGCGGAAGCGAAACGGAGTCAGGCCAGGTTTGTCGAAAGGTCCCACAGGCTCGTCTGATCATTAATGGCAACGATTACGCGCTCGACGGGTCGTGACGTGCACGCGGTAACGTTAGCGCCGACAGATCCATTTTTGGCGCGGGAAGTCTGTCACGACGATTGTCTGCCGAGGTGAACGTGGAGCTGCACCGTGATTACTCACGCCTCTTGTGCCCTGTAACACATTTCGGAGCTCCTTTGCGTCATCGCCGGTTCAACGGAGCCGCATTCCAACGGAGGAGAGATCGCTCGAAGAGCTATTACAAAAACTCTTTAAAAACAACTGCTTACTATTCACGCGCCTGATAAAGAGACAGGCGTATTTGCAGGCACCGCGGGCTGCGGCAGAGGAAATGGAGAGTAGTACGCGGTGCTTAATAGGCCGCACGGTTCAGTTGTGGCGTAGTGTATCTTATTTGTCCCAGGCGTCGATCGGGAATAGATTATCCTTGGTTTTTGCTCGCGGGATGAACTTGAGAACCGCCGATATGGAGACTGATTTTTTTCTCCACGGACGAGGATAACTCTGGTTTCCTGGAGTTATTAAAGCGTGGGCGAGGTCCGTCGTAGGAGAGTCAGGGGCACGCGTAGGCAAAATTCGAGGTGGGATCGAAGGCTGACGAAGGTGGGGCCTCGTGGTCATCTTCGCCACTCGCTGGAAACCTGTTAATCCGCTTGGTCTCGTCGTGGAGCACGGGCACGCTTCAGCAGAGGTAAGCTGATCTTCAGAATTCTTCGAGAGACACTCTAACAATAGCCACCTGACACGCAGGTTTAAGGAATCCTTAGGGAGAAGATGGGAAGCATGGGCCACTCGCAGGCAACAGTTCTGCTGCTTCTCTCAGCAGTGGTAGCGATCGACGGTGGATATTATCAGTCAAGGATACTCACAGCTGGGGGCACTGGTAAGTCACCGTGAGCTGTTTAATCATTGGCGGGGTAATTGATATGGAGCACGCTCCATTTGGCTCCGCTCATACACAATTCCATCAGCTTTTGATACGACTTACAATTAATCCCATCGCTGCTCTTTAAACATCAATCGCTCTGCCCAACTGACGCTTCCGAATTTTCTTCCAGCCGGCTGCGAAGCCTACACCTGCGGAGTGAACGCAAGATGTACGATCAGCGAAGGCAGGCCAGTGTGCTCGTGCATGAACCTGCACATGGGAGATCCTCTTTCGCGTTGCGTACGCGTCGAGTGTCTGAGTGAGTACCTGCAAGCTCTTTTAAACACTTCGTAAGAGTCTCGTCAGTCACGCGTGTCGAACTTGCAGTCAACGACGACTGCAGTAACAGCAAGGTGTGCACGAACAACAGATGCATAAATCCCTGCGAAGGTCTTTGCGGCGTGAACGCGATCTGCGAGACCAGGAGCCACGTTCCAACGTGCTATTGTCCTCCCGGGCAGACCGGGGACCCGTTCACCTCCTGCCGTTTAGCTGACCCTCGTATGTAAAGTCCCCACGCGTGCCTCTGCATACATTAAGTGCTGCAGAGAACCTTCCAGATCTAGAACACTGACCACTCGACGGCTTTCCAGAGGCTGCCTGCAAGCCGAACCCATGCGGCCTGAACACCAAGTGCGAGGTGGTGAACGAAATACCGGTCTGCAGCTGTCTGCCGGGCTATCTGGGCTCCCCTTTAACCGGCTGCCGCCATGAATGCGAGAGCGACGCCGAGTGCCCCAGCCACTTAGCCTGCGTGAGCTCCTTCCGGTGCGAGAGCCCCTGCGCGTGCGGCACCAACGCGGAGTGCAAGGTTGTCAACCACCAAGCTATATGCAACTGTCCGAAGGTGAGCAAATAGAAGCGCGTGATCAATTAATTCACAGGTTCTTTATGACGAGTACCATTTGTCTTAACTGGAATCTACCCTAGAATTGGCTGGGAAACGCTCTGGTGGCCTGCAGACCAGAGTGCACCTCTCACTCCGACTGCCCGGGGAACAAGCCCGCCTGCCTTTACCAGAAGTGCATGAACCCCTGCGATGGGGTGTGCGGGGTGAACGCCAACTGCAACCTGCGCGGCGTCACCCCGGTCTGCAGCTGTCCCAGTCACATGACCGGCAATCCTTTCTTCAGCTGCATGCTCGACGGACGTAAGTTGCTTGGACGGCGCGGAGAGTTGGCAGAACTAGGGCTGGGATGAATTTTTCGGTATTCGACTATTCGAATACTTCAGTTGCTCAATTATTTGGCGAATATAATTCCAATATCCAAGTATTCGAATACTATGCGAATAATTAAGTATTCGAATATTTAAGTATTCAAATCTATTCGAATAATAACATTCGAATACTCAAATATTCGAATAATAACATTCGAATACTCAAATATTCGAATAATAACATTCGAATACTCAAATATTCGAATAATAACATTCGAATACTCAAATATTCGAATAATAACATTCGAATACTCAAATATTCGAATAATAACATTCGAATACTCAAATATTCGAATAATAACATTCGAATACTCAAATATTCGAATAATAACATTCGAATACTCAAATATTCGAATAATAACATTCGAATACTCAAATATTCGAATAATAACATTCGAATACTCAAATATTCGAATAATAACATTCGAATACTCAAATATTCGAATAATAACATTCGAATACTCAAATATTCGAATAATAACATTCGAATACTCAAATATTCGAATAATAACATTCGAATACTCAAATATTCGAATAATAACATTCGAATACTCAAATATTCGAATAATAACATTCGAATACTCAAATATTCGAATAATAACATTCGAATACTCAAATATTCGAATAATAACATTCGAATACTCAAATATTCGAATAATAACATTCGAATACTCAAATATTCGAATATTAAATTATTCGAATAGTCCCAGCCCTAAGCGGAACGGTTGATTAAAGGTTCATCGGTCCTCAGGTGATATCTGCGACCCGAACCCCTGCGGCACCGGCGCGATCTGCACACCGGGGCACGACAGCACGGGGAAGGAGAGGCCAGTGTGCACCTGCCCCACCGGATACATCGGCAACGCGCTGGTCAGCTGCCAGCGGGGCGAGTGCTTCACGGACAGCGAGTGTCCCGACAGTAAGGCCTGCATAGACTTCACTTGCCAGAACCCTTGCACCGGCAGGGAGTGCGGGCCCAGCGCAGTGTGCAGCCCGCGACGACACATAGCGGTCTGCACTTGCCCCGATGGGACCAGGGGAGACGCACTGTACACGTGCAATCCTGTTGACAGCAGGTCCGCTTACAGCTACGGGCGGCAGTACAAGTATAGGTATCATTAGTCGCTGGTGTGTAAGCCGCTCTTGCCTTTGAGGAGAAATTTCGTGTGGTGGTGATTCGTTTCAACCCTTAGTATCATAGTGTAACACTCATGTTACACGAATTGAAAAAATCGTGCGCGCCATTTGGGGGCGTTTTCATGAACTTTAAAGCATTACTTTACCATTACCATATGTAATAAGTGCCCTTACAGCAGAAACACATCCGTAGAAATTTTACTGTGATACACTGTCTCGTATTGTTGATTTTAACTCTTAATTTCGCCAGGATCGCTGAAAGTACCAAGTAATTGCTCTTTTTCTTTCAGTATTTCAAGAAACACTGTTTGAGATGTGTTTCTGATCTAAGGACACTTATTACATATGGTAATAGTAAAGTAATGCTTTGAAGTTTATGAAAACGCCCCCAAATGGCGCGCACGATCTTTTCAATTCGTGTAACATGGGTGTTACACTATGATACTAAGGGTTAACAAGCTGTATATATGTAATTGAGGTGGTGAAATACAAGTTATTCGAGCTTCGGGCCTTTTTTTCGCTGTTTCTGTAAACGATGTTTATTAACTGGGCTCTGTCTATTTAATTGTTACCATGGGCGTTCGGATGGGGTGCAATAAGGGTAGTTTCCCCCCGACTTTTGAGAAAAAGTCGCTTATTTTTAAAAACTGATCTTTATTAAATTTATACTAGAAAAGTAAATGTTTCTAAATTTCGGACAAAAAAGCAAGCGGGCTATTCGTTTTTCATTACTATATTTTCCTTCGACGTCACGCTAAAGTTGCCCCTTCCTGAGCAAAAGTCTACGGTCGCCCTCGATTGTTACATTGACGGAGATTTGTTTAAGCAGGGCGCAATAGTGCTGTAATAGGTGGTTTAATTATTCCATCGTGTAGCTGCGAGACTTTGTACGCGACCAGTGATTTAAAATGCTTTCTTATGTAATAAAAGTAATTGTATTGTAAGAGACAGTGTACATACTGTTGTCCCAGTATGATTGCACAATGGGCTGGACGGATTATGTAAGATGCCTGGGACCTTGCAACGCGAGGAAATAAATTAATAAACAAATTTACACGCTTTCTGTATAATCCTTCCCTATCAATTCTTTAAACTATCCGGAAAAATTAATGAATTACTGTTCGTCTAAGAATACTTGCAGCACTTTTGCAATTGCAATTAAAAATATAGGAACTAAGTGATATTCTGCAACAGGTTTTGCAAATCTGCTGCTTAACGCTGAATGGCGATTAACAATTAACGCAGACTGCTAGTATAATAATTTATTTATTTCTTAACAAGTGCTCCAAGAAAGCAGTCGTTGAATTTACCGACAGTGAGGCGCTATGGTCGCCTGATGGTGAAACAGTGAACTACTCCCTGTAGCCATTTTGACCAGGAAATTCTGAAAAGTTATCCGGGTAACAGGATACCCGAGGAGGTATTAGAGCGAGAGGGGAATAGCGCGCGACGAAGGCAGAGATATGGCGGAGTGTGCGAGAGAGACGGTTATAGTGCGCGGCAAGGGCAGATACATTGCGAATCGTACGCATTGTATACGTGCCGAAACAAGCGACAGGCATCTAAATATGTAAGAATCTTTAGATTTATCTAGAGACGCGGTAGCGTCTCGACGCCAAGTACATGAAAAACACCCTGTATATGTCGATGTCGCTACCGTGTATCTTTACTCGTCGCGGAGCCACTTTAACCTAATTCTGACATTTATACATTAATATCTCATCACGCCTGCAATATTTTATAAATTTAAAGGCATTTTTCTTATGTAAACCGCATATCGGCTTTTGAATAAGACCAATTTCAATAAAATCGGTCCACGCATGACAGAGATATCGTAATATCGTCTCAGGGATCTGTCGAAAACGATAGATTTTTTTCTTCTGATTCTTCTTCAATCTCAAATTTTTGTCGACATAATACGTATACGCGTTATTATACCCACACCTTCAGCCAAAACGAACTAATACATGTTTCGTTCATCAATTCCTATCTTCACTATGCAATCTACTCCAAATTTTGACAGCTTACAGTCAGGTTATATACAAAATTTGAGATGCCACGTGTTTTTACAAATATATATCGTTGTACCATTGAATTGCAATCAAAATGCTATCGTTGTACGATTGAATTGCAATCAAAATGCAGTCTCACATAGGTACAATTCCATGAATCTGGAAACACGTACAATTCCATGAATCTGAAAACACGAAAATTCGTGCTAAATCTAGCGATAACCCCTTTAAGCACAGAAATCTGTAAACAGGAAAATGAAAATTGATACTAAAATCAATTAGAGTCCAATAAAACGCATGAATTTGGTAAACATAAACAAATTAATTTAAAAAATACTATTCCATGAAATATACTCAGAAAATGACGTTATGAATGGAAATTTTAATTTTCTAACCACGAAAAACATTTCTCGATTTGATAAAACAATTCATGAAATTGTGCGTACTTTCAGTTTCATGGAATTGTACGGGCTTTCAGATTCATGGAATTGTAAATTTCAACAGCTGATAATTATTATGCTGTAATTGTAAAATCTTTGTAAAAAGCAGTGAGACCCCCAAAAAAACTTTAAAAAAGTAAAAAAATTACGCCAAGTACATGAAATCAAGTAAATCACAAAATAAAGAAAATAATACTAATAAATACAAAGTAAAAAAAGATGTGAAATCAGAATGAGCTGCAAGTACATAATGGTGCTTTCCCACAGCGTGCAAAGGCGACACTGTTTAACACAATAAAAGACAAAAAAAAAATGTCCGCGGCCTGGAAGTCAAATACTTGGCGTGGCCAGGCAAGGTATTCTCAGATCATCAATACCCATAACCCCCCCCCCCCCCCCCCCCCCTCGCAGGCTTTCAGAAAATTTGTCCATTTTAAACTCTGACAGTTTGAATACATTTTCATTATTTTGCCTTTTTAAATAATTCTTATTCAGCGACACCTTAACCTTGCCTGGCCACGCCAAGTATTTGACTTCCAGGCCGCGGATATTTTTTTTTGTCTTTTATTGTGTCGCCTTTACACAGTGTCGTCTTTGCACATTGTGGGAAAGCACCATTATGTACTTGCAGCTCATTCTGATTTCACATCTTTTTTTACTTTGTATTTATTAGTATTATTTTCTTTATTTTGTGATTTACTTGATTTCATGTACTTGGCGTAACTTTTTTACTTTTTTAAAGTTTTTTTGGGTTACAGTTAGTATAGCCCGAAAACTGTGGTTTCCCCCACTTTTAACTGTTTGTAGTTCATAGCTACAAAATCGTGAAGCGTTCCAAATTTTTAACTTTTACTCGTTATTCGAAATTTTATTTAAATAAACATTTTACCCGTCTCTGCTACCAAGTTAATACTGATAAATTGAAAATTGTCTAAATGTAATAAGATAAATTAATAAACAAATTTCCACAATGCTTCCCCTTCAAATTTTCCTCGTCCTTAACTAATTAACAATTCTACGATACACTCCGCGTGAAACTGCCGGCAATCCAACCGTTAATTAAAGGATCTTCAGTTTGGCAATCAGTACGTTCGCAACAAGTGTTCAAAGTAATCAGCGATTTATTCATAATCTATCGATAATTACTCAACTCTTACAATTGGCTACGACCTGCAATAAAACTTGCGCCATATCCCTCGAAGGTGGATAGTTACATATTCACAATTAAAGGATCCTGCTCATTTACCGCTGTCATAAGGTGACGGTAAAGGTCGTGAGAAGGTAGAAAGAGAAAGGTGGCGTGTGCGACAAGGATAGTGCTAGGTATCGTGTCACCAACTCTGGTTATGCAAGCCAGATACTTTTCAACTGCTGGTAGCGGGAGCGCACGGTGCAAGGAGGTAACTGTTAGAGTGAGAGGAGACTCTTTAGAAAGAGACCGAGCTACTCATCCCATTGGCTCACACACTTCACCTCTACCCAGTGTCGCACTGAGGATTTAATTTCGGGGGGAGCCGCGTGGATCGGTTCAAAATATTTTTAACGCAAATTCACAAATTTTTATAATCACCAAATGAATTTTAGTGAATTTGCGTTAAAATATTTTTAACCGTTCCACGCCGCTCCCCTTGAAATTTTATTCTTGAAATAAATTTTTATTACTACCTAATGAATTTTAATTTCAAGGATAAAATCCACTTCTCTTTTTTTTTACAAAGCTCTCAAATTACTTCAGTCGCGGTAACATTAATCTTCTTTTTCTCTTGTCTTTGAGGCTGCCAGGGCCTCTTGGTCCCCTCTGGGTGTGCCACTGCCTCTACCTAACCAACATTAAAGCAAATTTAAATCCCTCATTTATTAATATTCTCTCCACAACATCCACGCAGCACACACAAGCCCCAACTCCTCTAAATTACTCCCACGTTCTCTACAATTAACAGCAAAGTATGTACATACGTAAACAAATTTTATTAACGCATTTATATACGTGATATAAAATTTATAAAATAGGATTGTAGAAGCTAGAAAAAAATTGGAAAAGGTCCCCCAACTGTGACGAAAAAAAAATAACAAATAGACCAAAATTTAGATTTAAAAATGAGGCCCTCTTTCCGCGAAATGGACCCCACGTTTACTCCTACTCATTTAATTCTTTCAATACATATTCACTTCGCGTGTCAGCGCGGTATTTTCGATTTTATTTAATTTAGAGGTCCGCATTTGGAGCTGGCCTCGGGGCTCCCGAGAACGATAAGACGGCACTGAGTGTGCGGTTTTCCACCAGGTCGAGTCGAAACGAGACGGCTCGTCAGCGCAGTACGAAAACGAACACCAAAGGGTGAAGGAAGGTCCCGTTGGTGTATATCCAGCCATTCGCTACGCAGTTGTCCAACTCCCGTTCGCAAAACGATCGACGTGCTAAGGGCGAGGCTGCCTCCGGCGGCGAGGGCCTGCTTCACGTGGGGACTGGCCCGCTGGGCTCTCTCGGCCCAGAACCGGGGAGAGATGTCGATACGGACGGTTGCTCACCGTCTCTTGCAAAATGGTCGGGCTCTGCTGCACTCCGTGCGGAATACCGAATGTTTCTACTCTAATTGCCACCCAAGGAGCTACCACGACAAGATACACGTTGTGCAAGTAGGTGAGTCCATTGTCAACCAGATTTTTTTCTTTACCTACCAGCCGTCGCTCTGGCAAAGGACCTTGGCAGAGACCACCACCAAAACAGAGACCTTCCCAGGCGCTGGCCGAGTTTAACCTTGGTGGCTTGACAACTACACCGTCTTTCGCGCGTCGTTGCTTTTGAGTACTTTAGACGCCTGACGAGCCTTGCGCGTTTCTGGGTAGTCGACTAAGTTACCTAACTGCGGTCGCTTAGGACTCGATCGTGCCGGGGTCTTACAAGCTGAGAACTCCCTTGCAATCATTCGTAACGCTTCGTTCAATATAGGCAAGTCCCAGGGCTGCCCGCCCCAGGGTAGCAGCAATGCGTCCGGCGCAGGAAGACACCTCAGTTACTTAGGAGCTCACGCGCGCCGCATTTTTGTGGATAACATCTTGAAGAGGGTCACCAATACCTTGGCGGCTGACTTACGTAGACGTGCAGCCAGCAGGCTGGTCTTCGGGGACTCCGCGCCGTTCTTCGCTTTAGTCGGCGTGTCACTGGCGTCTGGCACTGGGATTTTGACGAAGGAGGACGAGTTGGAGGGCGTGTGCTGGGAAATTCGGGTATACTTCGCTTTGCTTTCTGGCTCGGTCGCTGTTCAGGTATATCAGAGGCGCTCCTTTATTTGTAGGAAGCTGTGTCGAAATTGCAATGGAACACTCCGCAGAACGATAAGAATTATGAAGCCATTAAGGATGACGAGAAGGGCGTCACTTTGGAGAATCTTGTAATCGGTTTGCCCCTGGCGAAAGGATGCTCCGCGGTTGTCTACGCGACGAGATTCAATGATTCTCCGTCCAGCGGAGAAGGTGAAATAAACGTCGATGACAAGACTACCGATGTGGCTGCATTTCCATTGGCATTGAAAATGATGTTCAACTACGATACCGAGTCCAATGCGTTGTCCATCTTGAGGTCCATGTACCGGGAGACTGTGCCCGCTAGGAAGCATTTGAAGCACGAAGAGTTGGCTGATTGGGAAGTGAAGATGGCAGAGAGGAAAGCGAAATTGCCTCCGCATCCTAATATCGTGGCGGTTTACTATGCTTTCGCCGACAGGGTACCGGCTCTGCCTGGCTCGTGGAAGATGTACCCTGACGCTTTGCCAACGCGCATCAATCCGCACGGGTCTGGAAGGAACATGAGCCTGTTTCTGCTGATGAAAAGGTCACTGTCCTAACGAGAACTGCGCTTCGTAAATATATTAAACGACACCGCTGTTTCTTACCTTCTGTATTGCAGATATGACATTACGTTGAAGCAGTACCTGGCTGATCGCAACCTGAGCACTAGGGAATCGATACTACTGCTTGCTCAGTTGCTCGAAGGCGTTGCTCACATGAATGCTCATGGCATTGCACATCGGTAAGTGGATATCCCCTGTTCGATTGAAACGCAAGACGTATCAGTTACGCTTGTAATTTTTTCTTCTTGGATAATCAGAGATCTGAAGGGCGACAACATTCTGCTGGACTTGTCGGAGGAGACAGACAACTGTCCGTCTTTGGTAATCACAGACTTCGGATGCTGCTTGGCGGATAAGAGTCATGGACTGTACCTTCCATATAACACACATGATGTTGATAAAGGAGGCAATGCTGCGCTGATGGCGCCAGAAGTTATTACAGCGGAGCCAGGCCCATTCACCAGCATTAATTACACCAAAGCTGACCTCTGGACCGTGGGCACCATAGCTTATGAAATATTTGGCATGAAGAATCCATTCCATGGCGACTCCAAGGACACGAAGCCTCTTAAGAATTACACCTACACGGAGAACGATCTCCCTTCTTTACCTAGCGACGTGCCAGCAGTCGTTTCTGCTTTGATACGGAATATACTGTCCAGAAGCTTATATAAGGTACTGTAACGCATGGAAGTCATATCAGTAGGGTGGCTCTTATTTTCGACTTTTGAATTTTCTTCGCTGCACCCTCCGGAATAGTTCCAAATAATAAGAAAAAATCTGGGTAAAGTTTGAGCCAAATCGAATAAGATGAAAATGTGCCCCTGGACCTAGTGTTCCTGATTTGTCGATATTTTTCGCATCTCGAGAAATGAAAGATCAGATTATATTTCTCGAGAATTCTCAAGAAATTAAAAAAATATTGCAAAATTTATGTATTTGGAATAATGTTGATAATATTTATGTAAATTTTTATTCGTGTCTAACTTAGACAAAACTTGTGTAAATAACAAAAACAGATATTAAATATAATTGATGAATTTATTTATTTGATACAAAATGTCAGCAAGGCGAAACATTACTTTTTTGTTTTAAAATAGTTATTTAAAATGAACAATGCGTCTAATGTCGCGTCAGCCAATCTACTTCTCTTTTGTGACAAAATCTGCGGCTGTAGAAAAATTTCTTTCATTTTGAGTGGATGTTGGTTTAATTGTATATAGAGCATCGGCGATACGAAGAGAAAAGTTTATGAAAAATCGCGCAATTCTTCGTATGTATTGATTGCTAAAATTTATTACAGATTGTAGATGTGTTTATATGTTCACGATTAACTAGTAATACACAATTTGAACTAACTGAAAATTCATTTCTGAAAACTAATGGGATTTATAATAATTTTCATACACTTAAGTTTCTCGAGAAATTCTCGAGAAGGAACACTATCTGGGCCCTTGAATATTTAAATAATTATTTAACAACCCAGAGTCGGTTTTATATAATCTCCTCAAAGTTATTGATTACATAAAAAAATATGTTAAACAAAAGTTGTATATCCAGACAAGGAGCATTTTTTATGTTGTATTACTTTTTCTCGTGCGACAAATGGTTTTCGAAAAGAGTCCGAAAAACTAAGAAAAATATTTTTATTTCTCAAATTTTGAAAATTTAAATGTAGGTATCTCGAACATTTCTCATTTATGAAGACTAAAGAAATCTGTATTTTTTATTTTCAACCCTAAAGGTTAATGCTGTTACGTCTCTGTCATCAACGAGTATACATACTTCACTTCTAATGTATGTATCTTTGATATTTTTGCGAATTACGGTCGCAAATTTTCAGGAAATGCTGAAAATAAGGAATTTTTCCTTATCCTTTTGGCATATTTCAGTATATGCCCCCCTTAAATGTTTAAAAAATAGTTCTTGAAAATAAAAATTACAATTTTTGCGCCTTAAACTTCAAAATTTGAAAAAAGAAAGTTTTTTCCCACATTTTCAGAGTATTTTCGAAAACCGTTTGTCGCACGAGAAAAAGTAATAGAACATAAAAGATGCTCCTTGTCTAGATCTACAACTTTTGTTTGCCATATATTTTTATGTAATCAATAACTTTTTCGGATATTCTATAAAATCAACTTTGTAAGCTGCTAAACAATTATTTGAAATATTCAAGGGCCCCTAAATCCCTTTTCCCGTTACCCAATCGGGCTCAAACATTACTCAGATTTTTTTAATTGCTTGGAACTTTTCCAGACAGTGTGGCGAAGAAAATCAAGAAAAAAAATTCAGGAAGAGTAAATAAGAACCACCCTAATAATCCCGCGTCAAAGAATTTCTGGATTTTACACGATACGTGCGATTTCAGAGGCTGGATACGGAGACCGCAGCAACTATAATACAGTTATACCTGTGGGCACCCAGCGCCTGGTTCAGAAGCGAAGGGAAACTGCCATCGAGCAACGAGGTGTCTAAAATAGTTCCAGTAAAATATACTTGCCTACGTTCCTTCCATATTTCTGATATCTTCGTGTCCTTTGCAGGTGATGCAGTGGCTGCTTTGCTTAACAACGAAAGTACTTTGCGAGGGGCACAACTCTGCGATACCCATACCTGGGGTATTTTGCGAAGAGAAGCTGCAAGCTGTCGTCAGACAGAACTCCTATCATCGATCCCTGTCGACAAGATCCTGCGGAAGACGCACCATGCCAGAGTATCAATTAATAGCAAGTTTCCTGGGTAGAGTGGCGCTTGGCAACGTTAGAACCGCTTTGAAATGGATACAGAAGAATATATAATGGTGCCTTCTAGCGACTATCTTGCAGAAGGTGCCCCAACACAAAGAAAGTATTGATCCTCTGCCGCACGAAGAAGCAAGGTCCGGTTCTGGTTACTTTTCGACTAGAAGATGGTTGAAATATTTTTATATAACCGGTTTTACCACGCTATGATTAACGTTCCTGTGTTCTCTATCTTGATTAATTTATTTTTGATACTGTGAGAAACACAAGCGGGTCATCCGGTTGCATTTGCCCGCGCGCAAGTCGCTCCTTTCGGATGGCTCCTTTTGTGATTCACGTGCCTTGTACTTCAACATGCTTACTGGGGAGTATCGTCACGATATTTATATTCGCAATTTTATCGTATTCGTCTTGTTTATCCGCGAGCTCGGTACCGAGAAGTTATTTTACCGTGCATAAGGAGCAACCTTTCGCGTCTAGCTAAGGTTGCTCGCTCTGTGTTCGATGTCGTTTTGGCGCTTAACGTTTCACTATGCGATAATAGAGTTTATCGGCACCAAGTGATCCCCAATTATACATTTGCTTCCAAATTTTAATGCTCTTTAGTTCCAGGCTGTAAGCACTGCTTTTGGAAACGGTCCATTTATTTCGAATAAACGCCACGACAATTGTAAATATTAAGAACAAAACGGGAGTAGGTATTCAACAGTGTATAAACGTTTGAAAATAAAGCTTGTACATAGCGTTCGTAGAGTTGTACTATTAAGTGGCCACTCTAGGTTTCCCGCAGGTCTGCAGTTTGTGCTTCAGCTCTTCGAGAATCAGGTCCTTCGACGTCGCCAGATCATTCAGGTAGGTCATGTACTCGTCGAACGATAAAGCCCTCTTTCGAAATTTGAAAAAGGTCAGCCCGGTGTCTGTCGTCGTGAGCGTAACCATGTCGAGTATACGTGCAGATATTAGCCACTTGTCGCTTTGAGATAGCGGCAGAAGTTGCACGCTTTTCGCAGAGGAGATCGGATCCATTTCGCAGAATGCTGTCACAGGAACGAACGCACAAATTCTCAGGACTTGATTCGAGTGTTAATTGGTATACTTGGACGCTATTCCTTTTGCCCCACCGTCAAACATTTCTCGCAACGGAATAACTTCGGGTTCCCTTCTTGTAGGAAGTAAATCCTCCATCGTTTTTCAGAAGAAAATCTGCTAATCGTCTGCCAGGAAGTTTCTTATGGATACAGCTATTTTAGTTGAGATAAACACTTGAAGATAGAGAAGGTTTCATCATGAAATTCAATGAATCCCAGTGCTCCTCTTCGTGCAGCCAAAATTGCAACGACAGAGCTCTCGACGACGCCATTAGGAATATAAAGCCGCCCTATTATCATCAGAATCTAAGTCAGGAGTTCTTTAAATGCTTTTGCGAAAGGATATGCACCGCAACGAAAAGGCTCAACATGGAAAGGAGTGTCGTTTATGAGAAACTCAAGTCAGACTTTACTCGCTTCTTTGCTTCGCTAAACGCTGTATCTTGTTCGAAATGATTATAGGAGACCGCTGAAAGACGCAGACATCCCAGCTCTGTTAATTTTCCTGAAAAAGCACGAGGAGATTACCCTCGTCAACTTGGCGAGCAACAGTCTTACAGACGGTGCATTCATAAATCTGCTGGATCACTTGCTTGTAAGAACGAACACATTTGAAACGTAGAAATGCATCCTCTGACCGGTGACTTTATTTTGGCCAGTTGTACAAAACTATAGAAGAGCTGGACCTTCAGAATAACAACATCGTGCAACACGGAATGACTTATTTCCTGAAAGTAGCGGAGTATATAGAGCTCAAGAGTCTGAATTTGAGAGCGAATAAATTTGGCGTCGAGGTGATTAACTTCGCGCATTCCGTGCACTCTAGTCGTAGATCGAATCTTGATTGAACGACACCCGCAGGCATCGAAAGACTTGGCGCTTTCCTTATTAAAGAATCAACACCTGCTCCATTTGAATGTAGCAGACGTAGATCAGACCAGTTCCAGTTTAATATACTTCATAATGGTCTTGAGTTCAGATCAAGAGGTCTCTAACAGAACTCTGAAGACTCTGGATATCAGTCGACCGAACCCAGGATGCATGTATCACTTTGATTCGACTCATTTCGCCAGCGTCATTGGTCACATGCTCAAAGTAACTTTGCAGCCACGTATCCCTCTTTCGCTTTCAAGTTAATTACAGTGTTTCTTTTCTTAGAATAACAATAGTCTAGCGGCATTACATCTGCAGAAATATAACTTTAGTTGCCACGACATTGAGATTATGATGTCGAACGCAAAGTACAACGGTACGTTGCGCTTGTTGGACCTTGGCTGCAATAATATAGGAGATCACGGCGTGAATCAGCTTGCGAGCTGGTTATTGAAGAGACCAGCTCTGAAAACTCTTGTCTTGTGTAGGAATATCATCACTGATCACGGTGCAAGGTGCCACGAAACTTGAAATACTAAATCACGTCGGAAGTTTATACCGCAGATAATTAGGGACTATTTGTCTAATTTTTTGGCATTCGAATACTTCAGTTGCTCAATTATTTGGCGAATATAATTCGAATATCCAAGTATTCGAATACTATTCGAATATTGAAGTATTCGAATACTATTCGAATATTGAAGTATTCGAATGTTGAAGTATTCGAATACTATTCGAATGTTGAAGTATTCGAATACTATTCGAATATTGAAGTATTCAAATCCTATTCGAATATTGAAGTATTCGATTATTGTAGTATTCGATTATTGAAGTATTCAAATCCTATTCGAATATTGAAGTATTTGAATCCCATTCGAATATTGTAGTATTCGAATAGACTGGTTTTGATTACAAATCAAGTTCTTTAGGTTCATTTTTTACAAGCTTTTATTTAGTTTCAGTTGTGAGTTCGTTAGTTTCTCAAGGTGAAATCTTTTAAGTTAATTTTGACCCACTTTAATTTATCCGATCGACTTGAAACCAGGGAGTCGAGACCGAAGCAGAAACCGAATTTCCGACCGGTCTTGACTGGTCTAGCGACCAGTAACCGAAGCGAAAAGGGACCGATATTGCGACCGTAACGGTGAGAGGTTGTGAAGGGGAACCGAAACTCCAGACCGATTGCCTCTCGACCGGGAATCTCAGACCGTACTTTTAACGAAACCGAACGGGACCAAACTGAAGGCATGACCAGTTCGCCGACTGGTCGGTTGATCGGTCGCAAACGGTTGCAAACGGTCAGAAACGAGGTTTCTGTTCCTCTCCATAAATTACGAGTCGGAGCGGTTCGGTACTGTTCGGATCGGTTCAACCTAGGTGAATAAGCCGGGAAGGTATGGATGCTGTTCCTGTCGCTCACACTGTTTGTCACTCTCGAGACGGGTTTGTTGATAGCAGACTTTTGCAGTTAATTGTTACTGTAACACTGTCCATTCCAAAGTATGTCGATCTGCCGAGATATTACTGCATTTCAAACACTAGTTATGTATTATTTTAGTAGAAGCAGTTAATATAAATAATTTATTGCTAATATACAAATAACAAGAAAATGATTGAAAATATAATTCTTCATGTGATTATTTTATAAGTATGTCCAAGTGTGGAACAAAACAGAAGATAGGAATGTAATAAAATGTAAATATATTTAACAATAGCATAAATAACAAATTTCACAGCAAAATTTATTACAATGTTTAAATTTTTATCTCTCGGAATAACATATGAAAATATTATTTAACATCTTATGAAACAGTTGTAGAAGCGTTACTTCTTCAATTTTTAATACGAGATAGTGAGATACATTATTTATGCTATTGTTAAATATATTTACATTTTATTACATTCCTATCTTCTGTTTTTTCCACACTTGGACATACTTATAATATAATCACATGAAGAATTATATTTTCAATCATTTTCTTGTTATTTGTATATTAGCAATAATTTATTTATATTAACTGCTTCTACTAAAATAATACATAACTAGTGTTTGAAATGCAATAATATCTCGGCAGATCGACATACTTTGGAATGGACAGTGTTACAGTAACAAATAACTGCAAAAGTCTGCTATCAACAAACCCGTCACGAGAGTGACAAACAGTGTGAGCGACAGGAACAGCATCCATACCTTCCCGGCTTATTCACCTAAGTAGGTTGAACCGATCCGAACAGAACCGAACCGCTCCGACTCGTAATTTATGGAGAGGAACAGAAACCTCGTTTCTGACCGTTTGCGACCGTTTGCAACCGTTTGCGACCGAGAGAAATTCTCTCTCGTGTTTCGGTCGAGAGAAAACTCCTGACCGCTCGTCGCTCTCTACTTCGGTCGAGAGACCCGTAAATGCCATATTGGTCCGGCTCACTGACCGCGACCGCGACCAAAACTGAAATTCTATCGGTCTCGACTCCCTGCTTGAAACTGTGCACACCTACAAAGTTCCGATGACAATACAATATTATTCTAATACTGAAATATTCGAATAGTATTCTAGTAGCTACTTCAATATTCGAATATTAACAAATTCGCATGCTCAAATATTCGAATAGCTCCAGCCCTACAGACAATGAACGAGTAGCAATTGTTTTCAGGGAATTAAGTTGCGCTCTTCCATTTTCGAAGCTACTGTCGCTCGATGTCTCCTTCAATAGGATCACAGACGAAGGCATGGTAGAGATTTTAAACACATTGAAGAAGAGTCCTCTCTTGCGAGAGCTAAGAATATTTGGCAATTGCATCGGCCACCCAGCTGCAAAAGTATTTGTGCTGCGAGAGTCTAACAAAACCTTCTCTACCCTTTACAACAATTTGCAGATTGTCAAACGAATGCTAGTATCTCAAGTCTTGACTCAGGAGAACATAGATGTTAGGCCGTACAGGGTCGATCACAAATGGTACTTCGCGAGGTATCAAGGTGATCGCTGCAAGAAAGAGTACCACGACATCCCCTATGAATTTTTCTCGACAATGCAAAGCATTCCGCCAAAGAAACCTCCTCGTAAAAGAAGATCGTATTATGAATATATATACACACAGACTAGCGAATTTAAACTGCAACACGTAGGTATTCGCAAGAATCTTCTTCTGCAGCAGATTTGACGATAAACTTTTTATTTCAGTCGACTGTGACCATCGCTTCAAGCGTATCGCGAAAGGATTGCCAATGTTGTTACTGTTTGAAATGCGAGGGTAATAGAACACTTGTCTCCTTAAGAGGAGGTTCCGCTCTAAAAATCGATTTTTTACTTCATTTTTCGAATATACAACCTATAAGGAATACGCGTTTAAAAGGATTTTTTGAAATTCGTACAATTCCCGAAGTTATAGGCATTTGAGTAGCGGCAAATGCATGGGTAACAATCGGGCACTCACGTAAAACTTTGAACGCGTTTT
This sequence comes from Andrena bicolor, assembly GCA_960531205.1. NCBI lineage: Eukaryota > Metazoa > Arthropoda > Insecta > Hymenoptera > Andrenidae > Andrena > Andrena bicolor. The sequence goes on from OY482665.1 coordinate 27,071,526, forward strand.
CCTCGAAACAGTGTTCTGAAAATCGGTGGGACCTGTATCTCCTAAAGTTATTATCCGATTCGATTGAAACTTTTTTATTTTGAAGAATATACTTCTGGGTAGGGAGAAACCAGAAAAAAAATTGAAAATTTATAATTTTTAAAGGCGTTGAAAGGACGCAAACTATAGGGAAAAAGTGATTCAAAACTTCAAGTGTCGTTATTTTATAAAATGTCATTTTTGTATTTTTTCTGGTTTCCCTCTAGCCAGAAGTATATTCTTTAAAATAAAAAAGTTTCAGTCGAATCGGATAATAACTTTTGGAGATACAGGTCCCACCGATTTGGATAAATTTTTTGACGCCCCGACTTTAACGACTCTCCAGTGCCATCTGCAATGGTTAATTATAAAACAAAAAATATATTTCTATAATTTAAGACACCCTTAATACAATGCAAAAGGTCCCATTAAATTATATATAGTAGTCTTCCTTTAATTAATTCCCAAAGATCACCTATTTTTATGGGCTCTAGACCGGAACCTCCCGTTAACGAACACTGATTGCTGGTTCTGCTTTGGCTCAGTTAGAATTGCCCCTTCCAGCTCCGCATTACGACGAGCTCTGCAGGGACGCTCATCATCTAGACACTTGCAGGTGTTGCAAATGCAAGGGAGATGAAAGCAGCGATTGGTCCGCGGACAAATCAATCACAAACAAAGTCATGACTCCGCCTGATCGCATGAAGAATATTATGTACATTCTAAAGCGAGTGAATTCCACAACGGAGGAGAACATCCTGCGATGGATCAATATCGACGAGAATGTCTTGAAGGAAGATTTGAAAGCCATCACTGGTAGGAACCCGCCAACTCGCGCCTAGTCTTTTAAAATATAAATCATCACCTTATATTATCTTCTAATGCGAAACGAAGGTAAAAGTACAACTGAAGAAAGCTCGTCGACAGACACAGTCTCGTGCAACTGTTCCTGGATCCAGCTGAGCGTGCCTACGCTGCAAAAGTATCTAGAAGAAGCTTCCTCAAAGGATCTACTAATTATACCTAGAAACAGATCTACCAGCGACGCAGAGAACGCTCGCAAAAGCTCGGATGCTTTGTAAAGGCGTAGGACTTTATAGACAGAATAGAACCAGGGAACAGATGCAAGGTATTCCTTGAAAACATTGCTTTATTGACGACATTCCATCGAATCTCCTGCATTGAAATTGGAAGATACAAAAATATAAAATAGAATCTAGTCATGCTATTCTACGATCTACATAGGTTTAGCTCGTCGCAGATACAGATTTCTTATCCTTAGCTTCTTCCTTGTTGCTCCTCGCTTTACGTCGCCCGTCGATCAAGAGCGCCTGACCCTTCTCTGTCTCAATTTCCTCCACCTTCTCCGGTGCCAGTTGATTGGAATCGATTTCGCGCGGCGCCTTGTTGGTCTGCTGGAGATAAGTTGCCCCAGAAGCGACTGGATTGTTCGAAGCGTTCTCTCCGTTCCTCAGAGTATTGTCCGAGGACCGGTACGCAGTCTGCACCATTGAAGTGATTCCCCCGATGCTTTGAGGGTAGGCATTGATGACGACACCGTTCGGTGTGTTCGGGTTGCCCTGATTGGGGGATACGGTTTGGACTGGGGCAGTGTCTGCTCTGTTAACATACGTATCCAGGTACAGCTTGTGATGGTGACCGTGATGCTTATGGTGGTGCCTGTAGTCCGGCATATGTACATCGATGTGCGTGTTGGATCTACCTTGCGGCCCTGCCCTTTGCTGCGAATAGAAAGCACATGACATCAGGGACCAGACAATTGACAGGTGGCAGTGAGCGTAGCTTGCGCACGTCGCCTGGCTAGGCTCTGAGACATTTTATACTACAAGACTCACCTGCGTCATGACACGTTGAACCATGTTCGACACGTATGGCGTCATCAGTGAAGATCTAGCGTAAGGCGACGAGTAGGACATGACAGGCAGCATCTTCATGCTCATGCTTTCCACACTGGGCTCGTTCAGCACTGCCACGTTGCTCTGGCAGGAGCACGGGCTGATGACACCGTGAAGAGGGTTGCTGCAGGATGCTACCGATGGCACCTGGATGTAGGTGGCCAGTTGCGCTGGTTCGGGCTCGGTCATCAGCATCAGAGGACTAGAAGGGATGGTGAACAGATGGTCGTGGCAGGGTGCAGCGTATGGCACTACTGTCAGAGTCTCCCGTGGTTCTGGCAAGGCCTGTGGAAACTGCTCGATACGCTCTGGCTGAGGTGCTTCCGTTATGGTTTCGATTTCCACCGCGGGAGCTGACGTTGGTTTAGGTTTTGGCTTCGGCTTTGGAATGTGTTGGACGATGTTGGACTGAGGAATCGATTGGATGATGTTGACAGCTGGAGCGGATTGCACGCAGGGTGGTGCGGCTGATTGCACGATCTGCAGGGTGTTGAAAGGTGGGAGGACAGGTTGCGGGACTAGTATGTTCGCCTGAGGAACCTGTGCGACAGGCTGAACGAGACTCATAGTCTGAATCTGTTGAGGGACGGACTGAGACTGGACGCTGACTGGCATCCTCTGGGCCGCAGCTTGGTTGCAGGGGCAAGGAACTTGCGTCGGCTGGGTGGATCCTGGTTTTATCTGCACGCAGAAGGTGGTCGCAGACTTCTTTGTTCTGTCCTTGTCCTCGCCTGCTTCCTCGATCTTCAAATCTGCCTTCTTAGTCTCCAATTTGATGTCCTCGGCCAGTGACTTCTTCTCGATGGTCTTGGATGCTGGGCCAGCCTGCGCCAAGGCAATGGCTAGCAAGAGAAGCGCGAAACAGGCGTTGATGTGCATGGTTCTGTATCCCGTCACTTCGAAAACTGAATTGTGGATTCGGCGGACGGATTCGGTTTTTATAGGGATTTCCCAGCAATCGAGTTTGTCCGACACCTCCCACCAGGAGTGTTGCAATTCTATGCGTGGAGCGTCGAAAAGCCCGGCATTGCTGACGCTGCTCATCGCGGGTTTCGTCAGCGCTGCATCGTTTCGACCGTATTTTTTAAATCGACGTAATTAGGACGAACGTACCAGTTAGGGCTATACGTGTCCCTTTGGATAAAGAAAATCAGTGACGGATCAGTAGCTTGAAGAGAGGATTCGTGTTAAAAGGATCTTTTGAAATCTTAAAAATTTCTAAAGTTATGGGCATTTGAGTATGCAACTGCGTTTTTCTTAAATAGAATTACATTCCCCATACGATAACACTAGTTTACAAAATAAAAAAAAATTGTGCAGCAGCTGCCGCTATTTTTTTTTATGTAAAATGGTCCGTTGATTACGAAAATAAGGTCTAAAAAAATTCTTGGGATGTGTTCTCGAAATATCGACAGGTGAACTTTTTGCGCGTCTGTCAAAAAGATGGTCCCACTTAATTGCGAATATCTCGTGCTGCAAACGACCGATATGGTCGAATATTATATCAAATTAAAGATTAAAAGAAATTAAAACCGGCTTTAAAAAAAATAAAAATGCACTAAAATGTAAAAAGAAATTTAATCCCTTATTTATTCTACGACTCCGATGCGAGAGACTACGATGAGAGTCGTAGATTAAATAAGGGATTAAATTATTTTTACTTTTTAATGCATTTCTATTTTTTTGAATTTATTTTTATTTTTAACTTTTTAGTTTTATATATATTGACACAACATGCTGAGGAGATATGCGCGTACGCAAATAAAATAATAATAATTAGGTGATAATAGTCTTTATTATTAACCAGAACTGGCAAAATATTGGGCCAATATTGATGCAGTGTCAAATAAAAAAAGATCATAAAAATCAGTCCATATGCTGAGGAGTTATGGGGGGACAAACGTAAAAAAAACAATAAAAAAAAACATACTCTTCGAATCTATGACTTTAATTGACTAATACTTGAATCGCCGACAAATGTACTTCACAAATTTGTGAAAGCGGTTCAGTAGTCGGGTGAAATTGATGGACATATGTGAAAAAAGGAATTTTTTTCGATCGAAATTGATATCGACAATTCATTTAAATATCTGGCAAAAATCGAAATCTCAACAATGGATCCAGATTCTCATTTCTTACGTTGAGTCAGCACTTTTACGAAGAAAACAAAGTGCTACTGAAGAAAATCTATGGATAAATACCGAAGCTAGAGACAATTGTGTGAAAACATTAAAATCTCATTTTTCCTCGGTTTTGTGTTTTTTTTTCTTCACTTTACCTATTGTGTTATTTCAACTAGTGCAATTAAACTAATTCTTCTTTATTTTTCCACAGAATGTGTATACCTTACGCACAGATAGATTCTATGTCCACGTATTACGCAGAAAGGAATACAAGGTTCTTGAAGAATTGATATTACAAATTAAATAAATTATTGAAACTCTATAATGAAACTGACAAAGGAAATAAATATGACTATAAAGAAAAAGAATGAGTAGTCATGAATATCCGGTCGGTACTTTGATTTGAGTTTCCTAGAAACCAAATTCCATCAAATTAAATGTAAAAAGAATTGATAAGTGAAGCGCTAATTATTTACTTGAGAAAGTGGAATTGACCAATTTCAATTTCTTAGAAGATCATTTATTGATCTGAATTCCATGTCTAGTCGCGTGGTTTTCGCAACGAGCCGCATTTTTCGATGTTCGTTCTCTGAACAATTTGCAAACATTGCAATCTTTGTGTTATTGCTGCGATTCGAGGTGAAACCGTGAAATACTGGGTCAACAAGCGTACACGCAATTTCGATTTAGTTTGCTTATTCGACAGATGTGTCGGACACCTTGTCCCGATTCTTTCCACTGAATTCCATTAATCTTCTCTGCCCTCAATTGCAATGAGAAAGAGAGTAATTCTATTATTCATTTGATAAATTATAGCATATTGTATGATGAATTTGGAATTAGCTTCACAGGATAATATAAAGCTGGGTATTTTCTTACGTACAAGCACTGTAAAGCTTGTTTGAATATTAATCAAGGAAATATCAACTAGCAGAGTGGCGCAGTGGAAGCGTGCTGGGCCCATAACCCAGAGGTCCGTGGATCGAAACCACGCTCTGCTAAAGAAAGAGGTGTTTCCTCAATTCTTTTTTTTATATTTCTTACAAAACAACTACGTGCTGACAAGGGTTGCCACCTTTTTTTATAGAAAACTAACAAATTAAAAGTACGCTCAACAAATTAAAAGTACATTTTACTCTTAGTTTTTATTTCTTCCAAACATATTTTCTATTGATTTTAGCATTACAGAGTAAATTTTTATTATTTTGAAATATCTCAATAACGTAAGTTATTTTATACTTTATTTTAAAGTACGGGTGGCAACCCTAGTGCTGTCACTTAACATAATATACACACCTATTCTATTCATTTTAATATAAAAACTAAAAAAGAATTATTTTCTTATACTACAATTTCGATGGTGGTTTTTAAATCGTGGAGCAGGATATCTCACAACAAATTCAGTTTGACGGTTGTTTTTGTCCTAAACTGATTCATATCCCGTTGTGAAATATCCTGCTCCACGATTTTCTTTAAAAAACACCATCGAAATTGTAGTAGGTACAAGAAAATAATTATTTTTTAGTTTTTAGTAGAGCTATTCTTTTGACCCGGTTACTCGGGTACCAGGTGAGATCCCGGATAGACAAAAATTACCCGGGTATCCATGAGATACTCAAGTAAATATGATGTGATGAGATTGAGAATCTAAACAGATCTAGCCCCAACAAACTCCTACAAATGATGGGAACGAAAACCCGAAACGAGTGCATTTTCCTATGATTTTCCGAGTTTTGCTTTGCATCGACTGAGGGAGTTGCTTGGGATTAGATAAGAGTACGTCAATGCCAGGTATACATTTTAATCTATATTTTCAGAATGGGACGCTTGCGGTACCCGTGTCTCCTCTACTGTAAAAAGCCGTGTCTAGACGTTGCAAGGCTGCAGCGCGTGTCACACCTCGCGGAGTGGAAAGTCTGGAGACCTTAGCTAGACTTGGTCACTTTGCAAAGCAACCTCGTGATTAGGGCTGTAGCTGTAGACCGGGAACCCGAGATACCCGGGTACCCGGGTACCCGTGAGATACCCGGGACGAAGAAAATTCCCGGATAAGCGCTACCCGGGAAAACTACCCGAGACTCTCGAGAATCTCGAGAACTTACAGAGTACAGAACCTAATTCTGGAGCGATGCCTGTCAGAGAGATGCAGGTCTGGCACCCTGCGGCGAGGTCAACCCTCTGCGGTACCTCACCGAATTTTATGACTTTCGACCCTCGAAGGGTTTGGAATAACATTAAGAAGTGTGGCTTCAATTATGGAACGGTACTCTATGAGATCTCGAGACTCTCGAGTATCTCGGGTAGTTTACCCGGGTAGCGCCTACCCGGGAATATTTTTTTTTCCCGGGTATCTCACGGGCAGCTCTACTCGTGATACTCCCGTGGCGAGGACAACCCTCCGCAGTGCCTCACCGAATTTTTATGGCTTTCGAAGGGTTTGGAATATCATTAAGAAGTGAGACATATTCAGGATTTCAAATGTTTGCTTCATTTCTTCATCGCATCGATAAGAAAGTGGCACCAATGGATTCCTTATGTTGTCTGATGAAAATCATACCAAATGTCCTGTAAATCGGACAACTTTTACATAGGTAGGGAATACAAATAGCTTGTATCAAAGTAGTCTGATTTGCATGATATTTGGTATGATTTTCATCAGAAAACCCTAAGGAATCCATCGGCGTCACTTTCCTTTCGATACAATGAAGAAAATAATTTTTTAATACGCTGTAATGGATATTTCATCCTCGACTGCGGAGGCTCGACCCCAAATAGCTACGTTCGGCCCAGGATTCGTACCTTTTTCCGGAAAAGCCATAAAAATCGGGTGAGGCACTGCAAAGGACTGTCTCCGCCACGGGGTACCAGGCCGCATCTCCTTGACGGGCGTAGCTCCAGAATAAACCTGTATCTGTTTAAGAAATAAAATAATTCTTTATTCTTTATCGTATGGATATGGAAGTGTCGCCGATCGATTCCTTGCGGTTTTCCGATGAAAACCATGCCAAATGTCGTGTAAATCGGACAATTTTTACATAAGAAATACAAATAGCTTGTGCCAAGGTATGTAGTGCGATTTGAATGATATTTGGTATGATTTTAATCGACGGAACGCCAGGAATCCATTGGCGTCACTTCCCCTTCGATACGATGAAGAATAGAAACAAACATTTGAAATCCTGAACATTTCTCACTTCTTAATGATATTTCAAACCCTTCGAGGGTCGAAAACCATAAAATTCGGTGACGCACTGCGGGGTGCTTTGCAAAGGGACCAAGTCGAGCTAAGGTCTCTCTCGACTTTTCAAGGTCCGAGGCACGCCTCGCGGCTCTGCCTCGCGGCGTTAGGACACACTTTAAGCTTTCCAATGGTGTATCATACCAGGGACTCAAGGACTCCGGCGTGGGACATGGTTGGACAACACACGTACAGGAGAGGTGGTAATGTGTTCACGCACACATTACCACCTCTCCTGTACGTGTGTTGTCCAACCATGTCCCACGCCGGAGTCCTTGAGTCCCTGTATCATACTATCATATTCGCCAGTGGGAAACGTTATTTCGGGCTGTTACTTGTACCAACGTTGATTGATAAATCTTATTTACGTTAGGTTAACAGTAGGTAAGGCTTATTTAAGTATACAGACACACTAATAGAGGGCAGGCACTGCAATAGGGCGAACTACCCTATTGTAAATGCAAAGAACATTGACAGTTCGCAATTTTCACATTCTGATACAGAATGTGTTCTGCAGACAATGACATATTTAATTGCTGGAAGTTTATTCCGTTCATTACTGATGTTAGCCGAAAATGATCGAAAGTCGAGAGACGATCGGCTGTCAAATCGAAATTCTCAACTATCTCCTCACTTAGAGCATATAAACATGGAGGAAGCATGCAATAGGCAAAAATGTATTTAGAAGGCGATAGAAAGAGAAACATATACAGGAGGGACACCCCCTCTCTTTCTAACATAGAAAAAAAACGCTGGCGCTAGAAAGAGAGGGGGTGTCCCTCCTGTATATGTTTCTCTTTCTATCGCCGTCTACATTTTTGCCTATTGCATGCTTCCTCTATATATGTTTATATGCTCTAACGGCCGATTTCTTCACCTTCAATAATCTTCCGGTCAGTGAACGACCAATTGGTTTAGAGCATTTAAATGCTCTAAGCCAATAGGATCCTATCATTTGGCAGTTATGTGGAACATAACTTTAACTGGAAAATTACTGAAGGTGAAGAAATCGGCCGTAAGTCTCCTCACATCTCATTTACTCAGGTATATCATGGATACCCGGGTGGTACCCGTGGGTCTCATTGGGTATCTGGGTACCCGACGGGCCGGTTAGTAAGAGCTCTAGTTTTTAGTGTATTTTAAATAAAATCGTTAAACTTAAAATTTTTCTATAAATTTTTTTATTATTTACTTCTTAAGTAGTGTCCAAGTTTTGATTTGTGGTTATATGCTGATTTCATGTCGATTGAATTGATTTGTGGTTATAGGCTGATTTGAAGTCTTTTGGATTTGTGGTTATAGATTATTTTTATTAACGACTGGATAATTTTTTAAACCGGCTTTTTTCCCATAATTTTGTACTGTCACTCAAACAACGTACGCCTGCAGAGTTTCAAGTCTACCCTGATAACAATCTGCCTGCAGTCTGCCAGCAGATGGACAGCAGGCTCTGACACGGCAGAGTCTGCCCGCAGATGGACGGCAGATCCGCAGCAGACCCTGCCTTCAACTAGATGGCGTCAGACAGCAGGATCTGCCGCGGATCTGCCGTTCATCTGCCGGCAGACTAACAGCAGACCCTGACAAGGCAGGGTCTGCCGGCAGAACCGTAGTTGAATGCGGACATAGACTGCACCGGATCTGCCGGCAGACCTGGTTATCAGGGTATTGGATAGTTGGGAGTGGGTTAAAATTGAGTTTCTAGATTTGAACCAAAGAAGCAAACGGTGGACTGACGCTGAAAATCGTTTAAAAATAAGTATGTACTGTAGATTAGATTCTACAAACTTGACATTATAGGCAGGGATCGGCGAGCTTAAGCCACACTAGTTGGAGGGGGAAACACCTACCAAGGAGCGGTGGTAACGAGTGCGTGACTGACGCAGGCGCAGTTCATGCACACATTACCACCGCTCCTGTAGGTGTTTCCCCTTCCATTAATGTAGCTTAAACCTGCCGATCCCTGATTATAGGCAATCCGTAGAAACAAAGTTCACAGCATAAGTACTTTACTTCTGTTTCCTCAAAAATGCAAATATACAGTTCAGGATTGTGATAAAACAGATAAGTGTAATAATTGTTGAAAGATTCAAAAAAGAAATCGCCCAACGTGGGGCTCGAACCCACGACCCTGAGATTAAGAGTCTCATGCTCTACCGACTGAGCTAGCCGGGCATTTTCAAACAAATTTTCAATTGTTTTTCAAATGAACAGCATTTATTATTAACAAATTGCAATTAATAACAGTCTTATTGGTGCGCCAATAACAAGTAAACGCTAAATTCATTGATGAAATTGCATAATTTATTTGTGCGTCCGCCAGTGACAATTATTCAAGCACAAGTTAATGCCTCGTCTCAAATCTCAAGGTACATTTGAAATAGTTGTACTATTTATATTGAAAACTTCGAATTTCGAAGCTCCCTTCGGTAAGCGTTATCCACTAAATTGAAACGAAATATTAACAAGCTACGCTATCTCTAGCTAAATAAACTACAATACTGTTTAACAAATTATGGCACGTATCGACGATAAATAGCCCGCGAAATTACAAAATTTTGCCAGAAAGTCACCCCAAATCTAAGGAAGCTCGCTCCAGGACAGTTCTGGGATAAGTGCGTGGTTCATCACAGCCCTCTTCCAAAAGGCACAGCCTTCCTCTCTCCGTGGCCAGATCCTCCAGGAACGAAGTCCCTATTCGTCGGGCCGCTTACCATTCTCGCACTTTCTCCTTCTCTAAACAATCAATTCTTCAACACTCGATAGCTACGAGACCCAACGTGGTCATTAGCTATCGCCCGTCGTACAGTGGTAGATAATGACATTTTTTGTTCAAATAACCCTACAGGTCGTAAATTTTCAGTAAATTTGACGATTTTTTGTAAAATTCTTCGCAATTAAATTCTCTATCGATCTGTCTGGCCGGAATTCTAAATTTCGTTGCTGAGTTTTGTATATTTAGGGTAAATATACAGCACTTTTAGATTAGTCTTTGTGGGCTGTTTTAGTCGCCGGTACCGAATTTAAAGTCAGATTTTCGAAATTGAAGAGGGCGATTCGATTATGTCGAATATAGGGTAGATGCACCATTTGTGGCCACTTTAAGATATTGTACCAGTTTTGGCCACTTCTTAAAAAATATAATATTTTTCCGTGTAAGCAATAAATGTAAACTTATATTTCGGGCGGTATACTAAACAACATATTTGTGATGTGAAATTCTCCACAGAATAATGATCTGCAAGCGATTTAAAAATCAGATAATTATGCACATGGCCAAAAACAGTGCAATGGCCACAAACGGTACTTCTACCCTAGTTGACTTTTCTCATTCAATATTGATGAGCAAGATTTTTAATGTTTCATATTTCTAGACACGTACACAAATATAAAATCAAAGATTTGCTGCCAGAAGCATAAATCTTGCTCCTCAAACAACATTAGACATAATAAAACCGGATTTCTTAAAGGCAACTAGGATAAAACGTTAAGTAAATCAGGTCTTCTAAAGATATCAAACATCAAAAATCTTGCTCATCAATATTGAATCAGAAAAGTCAACTCTAAGAACGGGTATGACCACAAACGAACACGCTTAAATATGCAAAATCACGTACATATTTATGAGATGCCTAAAATTTTATAAAAAATACTAATGTCGATCCGCCATTTTAAATTTTACAATTTGATCTACAGTATTAGATTTGTGGTACAAATTAAAATTTTGATCTTGATAATAATTGTCTTATATACGTACTCCGCGTCTCCAAAAATCTATACGCACCAAGTTTCTGTCGAATAAACCCATTTTCTAAAATTTCGATTCAACATATTTGGATTCGAAATCTCCAATTTCGAAAATCTGACTTTAAATTCGGAACCGGCGACCAAAAGAGGCCACAGATACTGATCTCCTAAAAGTGTCGTATATTTCGCTAAATATAAAAAAAATCGGCAACGAAATTTAGAATTCCGACCCGACAAATCGATAGAGCGGATAGAGAATTGCGAAGAATTTAAAAAAAGAATCGTCAAATTTACTAAAAAATTTTGACCTGTAAGGTGATTTGTACAAAAATGTCTTTCTGCCACTGTGCGTCGCCCGGACTGTTTGGTGATCCTCTAGGTAGTGATCGGAAAATGTGTTCCGCATTTTCTATTGGTCGACACAATTTGTGTCAAAACCGGAAGTAGAGAGAGCAAGTAAATAAGTAGAAAAAGAAAGAGATAGGGTAAAGGACCCAATTACTGACACCTGACCAATTACTGTCACCTTAAGCTATTTTACTTAAAATAACAAATAAATAAACGTTGTAAAGTCATACACAAAAAGAATTATGTAGTTCAACCTATAATCTATGCTATAAATTATATACTATAGTTTATTTATTCGTTATTTTAAGTAAAATAGCTTAAGGTGACAGTAATTGGTTAGGTGTCAGTAATTGGGTCCTTTACCCTACTGCATCTACCAATTGAATTCGACAACATTGAGCGAAAAGTGGGATCAGTATCAAACTTAATTTAATACTCAAGTGCCCGCCGATTTGTGATTTCCGCTTTTGCCCAAAATGGTGGACACATTTTCCGATCACGACTTAGAGGATCACTAGGACTGTTTAGTCCCACGTGCCCTCTATTACAGTGTTTCCCAACCTTTTTTCAGACGCGATCCCTTTTTATAATATTCAAATAACCTATGATATTTCCTTCCGTTCATTTATGAAAATTCAGTGCTACATCATTCATAAAATATGGCAATGTAACCATATTAAAATGCGTTACAAATCGTCAACTATGAAAAATGACCGTGGCGGCCCCCCAAGAAAACTCTTCGCGATCCACAGGTTAGGAATCACTGCCCTGTCAGGACCGACACAGGCCACGTGCCTGCCATAAAATCGTTGAAAGCAGAAAACACCGTGGGGCCATCCGCTCTCGAGCCCAGGTCCTCAGCCTTAAATTTGTTGGCATTAACAAGGTGCCCCCGAACCTAACCCAAATGTTAAGATTATTAAGCTCTCCGCTATTCACAGCATTACACATTAAGTAACTTAATCATAGAAAAATTAGCGTTACGCGTAAATACGCTGATTATTCGAAACGACCTTGCAAAACGCTGTTTTGCTTTGTTCAACCTTTCTTTTGCGTTCAGAGGAACTCACGCCAATTGTGTTCGGGGCATATAGACGTGAAAAAGCATTCACGGAAGTAACAAAGGCGACAAGTCTCTAATAAGATTCTAGGTGAAAAAGTTATCCGGAAGTAAGAAGCTGGTCGGTTTAACTAACCCCAAACACAATAGAAAGGTTATAATGAACACATACTTACATTATTGTACCATACTCGCGTTACAGTTAAGTATCAAGCACGATCCGTGCAACTAGTGGACCCACGTGACCAATATCGAGAACATAAATACAGAAAAGAAGGCACCTGTGTCGAAATTATTGGCGATAGAACACTCGGAGGGGCAGTCAAACGAGCCATCTGTCCTGTTCTGAAGCAGAAGATTCCTCACCAGCTTCTTTCCCTCGCACGAATTTTCAATTCTCACGAATCTAATTTTTCGAGCCTCGAGGAACTGTTCCAGCTCCACCCTGCACCTCCACTTCAACGGATTCCCAGCGAACTCGACGATATACACTTCCGGCAGATCGTTCAAGTCGCTGGTAAAAATGCATTTAAGATCGTTGCCTTCCAAGTTCAAGTAACTCAGTCGGTTCAAATGCCTGAACGCCCCGGGGGCGATGTACTTGATCGAGTTCCCACGTAAATCCAGCCTCTGCAAGTTCTCCAAAATGAACCAGGACGAGCCCACCATTTCCAGAGGATTGTCCTGAATCGTCAGATTCTCCAGTTTATTCAACCCGTCGAAGGCGCCCTGCTCTATGGTAGCCAATCCAGAGTTCGTGATGACGAGCTCGCGCAGATTGGGAAATTTTAAGAAGCACTCCTTCGGTAACCGCGGTAGATGTCCCTGCAGAAACTCGATCGCCGTGGCTTCGGCTCGCAACGATTGCAGCAATGGAAGATTACCCCCCGAGCATCGGTAACGAATGCCTGCGCCATCTTCGTCGGCTATGCAACTCCCCTCAACGGTTTCATTCTTAATTACGCTGCCAGGCGTCGCTGCAGGCGTCGCTGCAGTTACCGACGGAGTCTCCGTGACGATCTTCCAGCAATCTTCTTTCAACACCAGAGCATCTTTGTCGTAACGAATCCCTCGAGTGTCGAGGACTTCTGCCAGTTTACTGCCGCATAGACAGCTCCAAGGGTTACCCGCCACTTGCATGGACGACAAGTAGCGCAAACGGTGCGCCATGTACTCGACCCCGATGCAGTTCATGGCGTTCTCAGAGACGTCTAAGCTAGTGAGATACGGAAGAGCGTCGAACACCTCGTTCCTTATCCCGTAGATGTTGTTGTGCGACAGATCCAAATGCCTAAGGTTGGACAGCCCCTGGACCATGCTGAGGTTGATCGAGTCCAGCTGATTATCGCGGAGAGACAGGTGCTCGAGGTTACGGGCGCCCGAAAAGGCGCCAGATTCTATCTCCTCGATGCCGCAGTCGCGCAGCTCCAGCTTCGACAAGTAGCCGTCGAAGCGCGCGAAAGTGTTCGCTGGGATTCTCTTGATTTTCGAGACAACCACGCGGATCGCGCGCGCTGTTGGGGGTATCGCGTTCAAATCCTCCATCGAGGTGATCGCGCGGCAGGTGTAGATCGATTGGGATCGGTGGGTGGTGATTTCGGCGTAGCAGGAGCCGTTGTACAACGGCGGCTGTGGTGTTGTGAAGTGTTTCGTTGGTGGTGTGGAAGGATGAGGCCTGACGACTGTCAAGTTCCATTCTTTCACGCTGTCTTCAAAGGAGGTCCAGTGCACCTTGCCCGAACTCACCCGGGTGGATTCGATGATCGTCTGTGGGCAGAAGAGCACGACCAGGTAGGATCTCCAAGTTGTTTGTGAACCGTTTAGACTTCTTGGCGAGAAAGTTAACAGGTTAATCGTGGATAAGGGTCAACTAAGCCGGGGTAAAATAATTATATGCCATGGTTAAAAGAATCTACATCTCGCCAAATTGACCCTAACCTTAAAATAGAGGATCAATTTTTTTATTTTAAAGTGCTTGGCTCGCGAAAGCGCGAAAAGGTGTAAAAGCTGCTATGAAGAATGTAGAGTGTTCCAAAGTTATATGTATTAAAATTCAAATGAATCTACATCGTAAGTTGACTAGCGCAGTACCTGCCCGCTGGCGCCATCTGGTATCTTATCTTCGTTCTCGTAACACCGCCCCGCGTTAATTTGAAAGCCAACGTTCCTCTGCGTTAAAAGATTCTGCATATTGGAACGACAGGAGCACAGCCACGGGTTGCCAGTCGCGTCTACTCTCTCCAGTTTCTTTAATTCAACCAGTTCCTCGATCGCTATACAACGCAACCGGTTGTTTCGAATGTCAAGGTACCTTAAGCTGCCTCCCACGTGCCACAGGGCAGTTCTCTCGATCTGCTCGATATCGTTTCCATGGAGTATAAGCTGCTGGAGATTCACCAGATCTCGGAACCAATCGGCCCCCACTGTGGTTAGTCGATTTCCAACCAGGGATAGTCGTTGCAGCCTATGCAAGCCAGCGAATGCACCGCCCTCTATCCTGCCGATGCGGCAGCCGCTTAGATCCAAGCTCCTCAAGCTGTTGCCGAAACGGAAGAACGCGTATCTGGGCAGCGCGTCTATCGTTAATCCAGAAATCTCGATCCAAGTGGTCTTATCGGGCAGCCTGTCCAGGGACGTGAGCACGTTCGTTTCAAATTCGTTTCTGTGAGTGGTGGTGCGCTCCTGAAATGTTTGGTCCCTTCTAAAGTTTTAATTGTCGGTAATCGTTGAAGTGACGTTATTTACGGAGGATTCATCTTACTCTGTCGGTAGTATTCAAACGTTGGGTGCTAAAGGTCGTCGATAACACAGGGAACCCGATCTGCGTCATGCATTGGTAGTTTCTGCAGACGTAGGCATCCCTGGAGCATTCTACTTCTTGAACGATCGATCGAGCGCGAAAGTGTTTGTCCATTCTCCGTCGGCACTCGCAGAGCCACGGGTTCCCGTCCACGCGCACGGCTCTGAGGCTGCGGAGGTAGACCAGCTCCTCTGTCGGTAAACAGTCCAGGTCATTATCGCGCAGGCCCAGAGTTTCGAGCATGGGCAGCGCGCGAAATACGTCGGGCTCGATGTCCTCCAAACCGCATCTGAAAAAGCGCGAGATCCGCGATTAGTTTTTTTGCATTTCCTTCTACTCTTCTTCGGATAATACTTCTGCAGTGAGACAATCGTTAATGAGCTTTGCGGGTGAATGTATAAAAACAAAGTAAACATCATCATTCTGTTAAGGGGTGTTTCCGGTTATCGCGTCGAAAGATTCAGAGTTTTTCAAAAATTTATTTCGACGAAGATAATTATAGTAATGGATTAAAACTTTTTCTGTTTATTAAACTACATTTCTACCGTAAATAAAAAATATAAATGTAATAAAATTATAGCTTTTCAAATGATTTTGAAAGCGGTCTTGATGTCATGTTTAAAAATTCATGCCTCGCTCGTGAAGGCGATTTCAGCTGTTGGACTTATCTGAACTCAAAAATCCAAACAGATTCTTGATCAGTATGTCTCTCGCTATCGCTCGGATTATAATTAGTGATTTATCTTCAAAATTAGCAAAATGGCGGGCAAAATGCAAGAAAAATATTTTTTCGCCTTTTTTCTTTTGCTATTTTCGATTATAAAATTAGATTAGACTCGATGAAAATACTTGGTTGTAGTCCCTGCTAGAGTCACAGGTGCGCAGAATAAGCAGTACAATTTATAAAACAATCGGTTCGATAGATTTTGATATTTTATTTTCACGATGTGGACAAATGACGTTTCGAGAAAAACGCGTTCATAGTTTTCATCTACAGAGGCCGAGCCTCGGCGCTCCCAACAAAATGCCTCTGTGGAAGCTAAAATAATACGAATTTTTCCATGAAAATTTAACAGTACATTCTTGAGGACATGTACATTCGAAAAAATCGATTTTTTTCAATCCGCGTAACCGGAATCACCTCTTAAACAGAGCTTACCTATTTTTGCAAAAATCTTGCAACACTCCTCTACAATATGCGACATATATATTCTACCTCCAAGATATCGAAATCTGATAAAACCTACGATTGCCTTGGAAACGATCTTGCGTATTAGGAAAGGCACACCCCGGATAGGACATATTTATCTCGTAAGCATTGATTTTCAATGAGACCGATCTAGTGCGCAGCTATTTCACGCGGCAGGAGACGCTTCCGCGTCTGGCGATGCATATTTCATCCCACGATCTCTTTTCATGGAGATGTCTCGCGGATCGGGAGACGTGACATCACGTTTTCGATATTACCCACGCACTGGGTCGTCGACACCCACCTGCCCGGCTTTACGTAATCGCGAGCGGGCTCACCTGTCCAGGATAAGCTTCCTGAGGCTCCTGAGCGGATGGAACCACGCAGCCCTGGCCACGTGGAGCCTGGTGCCGTGGAGTATCAGCCACTCAAGCCTGTCCAAGCCAGCGAACGCTGACGGATCGATGAAGTTCACGTGGCAGTTGTAGAAGGAGAGCCGCCTCAGGTTCTTGAATCGCCAGAACGCGTTGTCCGGCAGATGGTGGAACCTCGACACGGAGAACTCTATCCATTCCGCCTCGCTGGATATCTCCTCGAGGTCGTTCAGGTCACCGTGCGTGCAGGCGTAGGCGACAGACCGCTCGTCATCTGGGATCACCACTACGGTGCACTTGCCGTCACCTCGGCCAATTAGGGCGACCAACGCCCATAGCAGAATCAGACGCATTGCCTTCTTCCGATTCTAGACTGCACGCGTTACCTGCGGGCATACATTAGAGCAGGCCTTAGCTAGCCGCTCTAGGAAAAACACCGCGATGCAGGCTATTTTTGCGCGCGGAAGGCTTCGCTTCGGATATATGCGCTTTGGGGAGTAGCGGAACCGCGGGTCCTTGGGGTTCGGGGATTATAGAGGCGTGGATAGATTTGTGGGTGGTTGCTGGTTGGTACAGTGGAGTGCTGGGTAGTTGCATGGGCTCTTAGATTTGTGAAATCCGGTTTGTGGGTTTTCTAGGTGGCTAAGTTTATGGATGTGTGGGATTCTTGGAGTGTTTGTTAAAGAGAAATGAGATATTTGGGTTTCGGAATTCATATGTTTCTAAAGTTCTGGATCCATGAATTATTGAATTCATGGACTCGCAGGCCCTTAAATTTGTGGAATTATGGGTTACAGGTTAGGTTATGAATGGGTGGAATTCTTGGAGTGTTTGTTAAGGGGTCATGCTCAGTCAGGAGGCCGAAAAAAGGGTGGTCTTTGGAAATTTTCTTACTCAAAAACTATAACACATTTCTCAAAAAATCTTTTTTCCCGTTAAGGATTGCATCTAGTACCGTGCATCGTAATTTTTTTATTTACAAATATTTATCAATAACTAAGTTATTGTCCATCACTCGAAGGTTCTCTCAAATAAGAGGGTTCTGCGGTGACCAAAATATTTAAAAAACCATTCAGCCGATTTACTTCAAATTTTACAAGCTTACTATAGGAACAATAAACTAGTCTTTGAACGAAGGATTTTTTTTTCCGATGCTTAGTTTTCTTTTAATTGACGAAAATCAGGTACGATTTATGATAAAAATTGAAACTTTAACTTTAAACATCAGCCATTTTTTCCCAAATCAATATTTCGAAAAATCCTTCGTTCAAAGACTAGTTTATTGTTCCTATAGTAAGCTTGTAAAATTTGAAGTAAATCGGTTGAATGGTTTTTTAAATATTTTGGTCACCGCAGAAGTCTCTTATTTGAGAGAACCTTCGAGTGATGGACAATAACTTAGTTATTGATAAATATTTTTAAATAAAAAAATTACGATGCACGGTACTAGATGCAATCCTTAACAGGAAAAAAGATTTTTTGAGAAATGTGTTATAGTTTTTGAGTAAGAAAATTTCCACAGACCACCCTTTTTTCAGCCTCCTGACTGAGCATGACCCCTTAAAGGGAAATGAGATATTTGGGCTTCGGGATTTTAGGTTTCGGAATTCATAAGTTTCTAAAGTTCTGGACTCACAAATTCTTAAATCTCTGGACTTCAGTGCCTCTAGATCCCTAGACCCCTGAAGTCCTAGACCCCCGAATTAATAAATTTACAAACTTCTGGCTCCCCGTATCTCTGAACTCTGGAATTCTTAAATTGTCGGACTCGTACCTCCCTAGACCTCAAAACTTCTCGATAAACTGATTCACTCCCAAACCCCCCAATCCCCTTAACCATGCTCTCTAAATCCCCCTCAAACTTTAAACTCCAGTATATCCCAGTTCAAAACCCACACTACATCCACTGCATCACTCAGCCAGACTTAGAAACGCATTGCAGTTCTCGTCATTGGGAGCACGCTTTTACCTCGCACACCGGAAACGCCACTTGCTGGCCACTCACCATGGTCACGTTCAAACGCAATAGCCGTGGTTCTCTCTGACGGTCCACCTCCGAGCCACTTATTCCAGAAGCCTTAATAATCGCTCCAGAAACCACCTCGTTCCATCAGAAAATCCGAAACCCTTCAGCTACCCCACCTCTTCATCATCTTCACCAACATTCACCGGTTTCCCGCGAGAAGAGTTTCAGTCACAACTCTAACCGAGACCTGCAACCCTGTTCAAGCTCACGGTCCAATCGGAGCGAAGGAAATCTTTGAAATGTGTCTGGCACGAGCACCACGGTATAGGAGCAACCGGTGTCGACGAATTCGATGAAGAAAGGAGATAGGTAGATCGGGTGCAGTAGGAAACGTCGATCAGCTTGGCTGGACAGTGTCTCGCATCGATGGATCGAACGGAAAGAGCACGACTGAGCCCGCGATTCGCGCGCTTCCTCGTTATATAAACTTCTAAGGCCAAGGTCGGCCTCCTAGTGCCTGTACACGCCGATCCCCCGACCTATCTTTAGCATGCGTCGCTCTAGTTTGGTAGCGTGATGCACTTCGCCAACCTCTAGCTCTAACTGCGCCTCGTGCGTGCATCTTGGAAAACGGTGACTTTGTTTTGGGTCAGCAGTAAGGTCTGGGGCAGGTTCCACAGGTTGGGGATGCGGGGTTTGCTTAGGCATGAGGAGCTCAGGATGGTTCGTGGAATTTCAGAGGTTCAATTTTCGAGGTTTTCAGGATTTGAGGACGTGTGGGGTCTCGGGGTATCAATTTAGGTTGGGGAAGTAGGCTATAGCTTTGGAGGTGTGGGTTTAGAGGAGGAGGATCTTCTAGTGGTCCTCGAAGAGAGACGATGCCTCCCTTAGTGTGATCTGGGGATGGCTAGCTCAAATTTAGGGTAGTTTTTAGAGAACATGGGTCGTTTTACGTCTAGAGAGGTCTAGTGCTATAGATTTCAGAGATGGGCAAAAAATTATTTGAAATAAAAATTTGTGTAGGCAAAAAATTATAACTATAGGCATTAAGTTTTCAGTTAATATAATTTGAGGTTTTCTCTTAAAAGAAATCCCAAATATCGCGCTCCCTTTCAGGCCGTCAAACCCTGAAGAGGTTAAGAAATATCTCTTCTTTGGGAATTAATTTCTAAGTGACAAAAACATTGTTATCGATAAAAATTGTGCAATGAAGATAGAGACAAATCAAATCATTCCCAAAAGTTTAAATACGTTTTTCTCGAAACCACGTTTTCCGAAACGGTGTAAGCTGTAATTTCAGTAAAACTCTATGGATTTTTATATAATTTTGCATAGATGTTCTTAAATGTATTCTCTATCGCTCGACCGTCAAGTTTTTCGATATTTTAATTTTTATCTGACTTATGTGTAAATAAAGTCCAACGTTTCTAACACACGAAAACGAGCTCTTTGCTTCAAGGTGTAGCTACTTTGTTATTTTTCAACCAATCGACAAAATTGACGATAGGACGATAAAGAATACATTTGAGAACATCTATGCATAATTGTATAAAAATCCATAGAGTTGCACTCACACCTTACAATTTACACAGTTTCGGTAAATGTGACTTTCAAGAAAAACTCATTTAACGTTTTCGGAATGTTTTGATATTTAAAAAAAAAGTTGTATATATTATTCAAAGATGTCTCTATCTTTGTTGAAAAATTATTATCGATTAAGGTGTTTTTGTCACATAGAAATAAATTAAGAAGGGTCAACATTTTTTGGAACCTATAACAGTAAATAGTTCCTTGAGAACCTATCAGAGATGGGCAAAAAATTATTTGAAATAAAAATTTCGTACACAAATTTTTATTTCAAATAATTTTTGCCCATCTCCGATAGGTTCTAAAGGACGTGGATCCTCATTAACTTAGATCTAGAGTACTATTTACAGTTATCGGTTCCACGACTGTGGACCCTTCTTAATTTATTTCTATGTGACAAAAACCCTTTTCAATTATAAAACAATATAATGTATTTCGACGCTTCGCTCTTATCGCCGCTCCGATCGTTTATCGCAGCTCCAACATAAAAGTACCCTTACGAGAAACAGCACACTTTTCTTCGTTGTTACGAATACTATCACGTTTCGATTTTCGCTGCAAAAACTAGCATGTTTGAGCGGTTTTCCACGAAATGTAGCACGTTCCGACTATAGCTACGAAAAGCAGCACATTTGAATGGTTGGCTACAAAACATCGAATGCGTCAACTTTTATACCTTCCGACGCGATTTTTATTTAGTACTAGGTCGGTAATTTATTAAACATTAAAATACCGTACTTAAATTATGTAGATTAAAATTTTCATACGTGTTTCCTTTTGGAGATTAGATGGAATTATTATTTATTAAACAATATTTTCAAAAGTTGAATTCTTCGATTCAAAATGCACTTCAACAATTTAAACTAACCACGCGTCGAAACGTGATAGTTTCTGCAGTACCTATAATCCAAAACGTGCTATTCTTCGTGGCGAAACAGGATATTGTGCTAGTTTTCGCCGAAAAGTACGAAATGTTCTTCGTGGCTAAGCAGTCAAATATGTTAGTTTCCGCGGTGGAAAACTAAACGTGCTAATATTCGTCAGAAACCATGAAGAGTACTTCTTTACGTGGCAAATTGAAACGTGCTGTTTTTCGTAAGAAAAATGAAACGTGCTAGTTTTTGAAATGCACATCGATAGGTATTTAAGCAACATTTAAAAAAGACACTACCTGAAACTTTAAACGTGTGTTTCTCAAAACGATGTTTTTCGAATTGGTTAGCATGATATCTCAAAAAGCAATCACCCCATTTACTTCAAACTTGGTATATATCTTCAGTAGCTGTTCCATTCTCGTTGTTACTAAATCTAAGTCGGCTTTAGCAAATTTAGACTTTTGCGAGTTAAAAAACAGGGGAATTTTTTGCAGAAATCGATCTCTCGTTTAATTTAGTTCAGACGATAACCACACTCATACAGATTACACAAATTTTTAAATTTTCTATTTTAGACAACTACAACGTCTGATTTTATGCCAACCATGCGCATATGATTTTTGCAAGGCGCTCTATTTGAAGCACTATAACTCCAGATATAATCACTATTTTTACATACAATTTTTTTTTCGTATTCTCTAAAGATTGAAAAATAAAGCCACAAAGCTGGAAGTGAATATATTTAATGGTTCTGTTTTAAAAAATTCCCCAATGTTTGCATCATTTTTCGTCCGTTAAGGTAGGAAGACTCCTTGACTTAAAATTAACCGGTTAACTGGCACGGCTGTTTTTACTATTCGTGCCCAAACTGGCAACATCGAAAAGTACCAAGTTTCATTCAAATCGTTTGAAAATAAAAAAATTACTCTATTTGATGATATATGATACATAAGCAGCATTCGCCAGATTTTTTTTATCATACATGATACATAAGCAGAATTGGGCAGATTTTTTTTCTTTCATATATGATACATTGCCAGGTAACCGGTTAAGTTAAATTTGGTGGGGAAATTTTATTGATAATCAGATTAGTTGTTTGAACAAAATTTAGTTTTATATTTTTAAGTTTTTCGTAGCGTGCTAATGTTCCAGAAGGCGCGGACCCTAATGCGGACCTATTCTACTAGTGTTATAGGTTCGAAAGAACGTAGACCTTTATATGGTCTCTTCAGAGCTCTATCACCTTCCTAACTTCGTCCTGCTTCCGCCTAACCCAAACTCAGACCAGTGTTCTAGATTCCACAGGACACTGTGGTCATCTAATAATCCTTGAAATGACCCAGTGTTTCCTTATCCAAAACCCAGAGTACTAAAGCTTTAGGTAAGTTCCACAAGACGTGGATCTTCTGGTAGCCTTGTGTCTTCCTAGCTACACACGTCCTTGTACTGTAGTATTCAGTACTGTACCAGTCAGCACTGTGCCGTTAGTGGAACGGATATTTTGAACCGTCAGTTTCGACACCGATTATGGTGGTAACCGTTGGTCCAGTTTTTAGGGGATAAATTGGTCGATGCCGTTAGTGGCCGCGTATCTTATCTAGCTCGACGCTCAATGCCATATGTCGCGTGGCGTAGTGGATCACTCGATAGGCTAGCTCTTTGAAAAAGTAATTGCAGCAATAATTGATCGCTCTGCTGGGAAGCTTCTTTGTAGACCTACTTCGCGTTCACTTCATTCGAACTTCGGTTCTTGCATCTGTCGATCCTTTACTCTTGCTGGATCGTGAGCAATCTGGATTGGAATTATACATGGCATATCCCACCCATTATTTCAGTCAGGGTCGGGACCCACCCTGGCTGATATGTAACTAGTAGTTGACCCTATCGGAAGACCAACCCTGCTGCTCACTTAGAATCTATTTAAGTCGAACGTGACCTCCACTCACTTAAATAGATACCTTCCTGATTTTCTTCCTCATTTATTGGACAGTAGGGGACAAAAAAGCTACGTTTTCGATCTCTATTTCTTTTTAACATCAACTCAAAATTCCAGCATGTGGCCCAATATGTATAAAATTCAGTTCTAGTTGAATTTATTTAACTGACGAACAAAACACCTACATAACATTAAAGATACATTGGACCTATCTTCAAAATGGTACCAAGTTAATGAAAATTTGTAAGATTGTTCTTGTAAGATTTTAATTTTCATTGATTTTACACGGACTCTTATGGAAAGAAACGATCTTGATAGATAAAACAGCTGAAAAAATGTTGAAGAAATGGTACTTCACAATGTTTTCATGTGGGTAGATGAAAATATCTGCAGAGTTTCTATTGTTTTCACTACACCGACCGTTTTAAAGAAATAAATTATAACTTGAGTAAATTGTGAATTCAGGGCATTTTCACTGCCTAATATGTAGCAAATAATGCTTCAGAAAGCATTTGTAAAGTGAAAAATACCTTCCTAGGAGTAAAAATAAGACTCCAACTGTCGTTCGAGTTCTTTACATCTAGATTTACTATGCGTGAGACGCAGATATTCAAGTATTTCAAATTTCATATACTTTTGTCTAATGTTGTACGTCCGATAAATCCTTAAGAAAAAGACAACACTTTTAAAGCCGACAAAAAGTTGCTACTTTTGAAAAGTAATAAAAAACATTTTCTGGAGGCACCTTGTGCTTTCAGGGTGGCCTAAAACGTTCCCAAAATTGGTGAATCCTCTGTCCATCCCAAAAATGCATTGTCTCATCCAATGCCATACAAAACTTTTGTTTAATAGTTAATTAAATTCAGCTTCAACTGGGGTTTATTCGTCTTCCAATTCTCCACCAGAATATGCATTTTAAACACATACCACAGTTTCAAGTTTCTTCTAAAAAATAACAAAAATAAATCAAATCGAAAAAATGGTAACTTTTTTGTCCGCCACTGTACGTACCTATATTTGAGTTGTGGTGGATTCAAACTTATCTCTAGCTAGGTCTAGAATTTAGACTATGTTTAACTTGAATCAGAGCTTCAGTCTATTAAGTACTGATTAGTTTCGTTTACTTCTCAATTACTTGGGTTAGAATTTGGGTCAGGTGTGATTAGACCTACATTACTTACTTCACACCAAGTGTGCCACAATACACCAACAAACTTACTCACACACCTCAATTTTGCACCGGGAAATTCCACATCACCTGCAGCAGTCAGGTGCAAAATTTGGAGTCATAAAACCTTCTTTAAAAATACATAAAGCACCCTCAAATTTCCACTATCACTACAATTTTTCCACAACTCGTTCAATAACACTAGTGCTGAAAATTTCTGAACTCACAAACCAACTGACGTGGCTACACAATATCGCAATATTTATAGTCTCCTCAAAATTCTAATAAATTCTTATATTTACCTGCGCCAGGGATTGACGTAGCACAAAGTTGGAACTGTATTTCTTCGAATCCAGCGCTCGAAGATGTATAAAAAACAGCTGTAATATTGCAGCGAGTTTTCTCATGGCAGGCCCGTGTTATTTAACATCGTAACACCGTCATTAACATACGCTATCGTGTGGCGAGTGCATTAGTGCCCGATGGCGATTAGCTAGTGCCCCTGCGCCGTCCATCCATCCATCCATTTTACCCATCCAAGTCGAAGACGATGCATCGTCATCGCTAGTGCAGTCTCGCGCGGTCTGTCGTTCGCGAAGCACGCCAGTTCCGCATTCGTTCGCTCCTCTATCCACTTACGTCGGTTAAAAAGCTGGCCGACGGTTTTTCCAGCCATCCTCGATTACACGCCGATAGCATTCCTCGGCTCGTTCCGACTGCTCTGTAAGTACTATGCAATTTTCATAATCATCGTCGCTCCTCTAACATCCTAATGTAACTGTTCACGTAATTGCTGCCTCTTCTTCGAATCCGGTGCAGACCGATTCTATCATCGATGCATCAACGTCTGAATTAAAAGAAAAAGGCAGCTCATTGGATTTATATTTCTAGCCTTCTAGAAAAATTGAATACTAAGTGAGAAGTTGTTCAACTTCGAGGATCCATAAGTTTGTCAAAATTTATCCGAAACTGTTGTGGCAAGCGGTAAATTGAAGTTCGAAACTTCTACTTTTTCACCCCCTTCGCAGATTTTAATTATGTCAGCGGCCAAGGGGTGAAATCCCCTCTCAAAGAGGGGGCTGTGTATTTGTAAGAATTTCTTGGTAAACGCTACAGATCGGTTTTATTTTTTTCTCTCCTTTACTTTCGAAGAAGTGAATTTTGGTTTCACGAGTGTGGATGATTGTTTATTACTGGGATGGTCTGTTTGTTGCATGCGCGAAGAGGGAGGAATTGCAATCGAGGCCAGTCGGGAAGATGGATTCTCACGATGGCGACGCGAGGTCCACACCGTGCGATCCGTGGCTAGATCTACGTGGGACGCCAGGAGCCGTGATCATGCCAGGTGGGTAGAGCCGAGCAGGTATTTGGAGCGCGACAGGAGCTCTCTCGAGCGCTCAGCTGAACGGCGGCGTTAAGTCGGCTTCCATCGGGGATCCGAGCGTTACCTAATGCCACGTTACACTCGCGGGCAAATGAAATTAGCGGCGATTAGGTCAGAAGGTCACCCACTTCGCACCGCGCAAGGTCACGCCGCAAGCGTATCAAAAGGTGGATCGTGTGTCTCACCTACGCGCACGCTGAGGACAAAAGTGGAGGGTGGAGGGAGGATTCTGTGGAACTAGCTATGTTGCAGATTTTTTAGGGAGGAATGGGACAGGCTTAACGACGTTTTCAAGTTCCATGAGGGATGCTTTACGATTTGTGATGCCCGGGGTGTTCTTTGGGGAGAGAAAGTATTCTCACCCTCGGTGGTCACGCCTGTTTATTCGAACGTAGTTGTCATGCTGATTCGATCCGACCGTAGTCAATTTTCAATCAGCCTGCTGTTTAAAAACTATCTAAGAGTCGCGAAAATTCTGAGGTAAAGTTGAAAAGTAACATTTAAAGTAGCATTACCTTGAAGGACGAAGAATGATGCGAACTTTGGGAAATTTTTAAAACAGAATCATTAAATATATTTACTTCCAGCTTTGTGGCCTTATTCGTCAATCTTTATAGAATATAAAAGAAATTGTATGCAAAAATAGTGGTTATATCCGGAGTTATAGTGCTTCAAATAGAGCGCCTTACAAAAATCATATGCGTATGGTTGGCGTAACATCAGCTGTTGTAGTTGTCTGAAATAGATAATTTAAAAATTTGTGTAATCTGTATGAGTCTGGCTATCGTCTGAACTAGATTAAATGAGAAATACTGAAAAAAAAAATGGCTGCGTCTAATTAGACTGACGACTAATTAAACTGACGTCGATTTCTGCAAAAAATTCGCTGGTTTCGCTTAAGTCGTAAAAGTCTAATTTTGAACAAACCGACTTGGTTTTAGTGCCAGCAAGAATGGAACATCTACTGAAGATATATGCTAAGTTTGAAGTAAATCGGGTGGTTGGTTTTTCAGATATCATGCTAACCAATTCGAAAAACATCAATTTGAGAAATGTGCATTTAAAGATTTAGGTACCGTTTTTTTAAAATTAAATTTTTTTAAAATGTTGCCTAAATATCCTTGAATATAGGCATACAGTTTTCAGATAATATAATTGGAGGGTTTCTCTTTAAAAAAAAATCCAAATATCGCGCTCCTTTTCAGGCCGTCAAAGCAGGGAGACCCCTTAAAGTCGTTTTCAAGTTCCATGAGGGATGTTTTGTGATTTGTGATGCTCGTGGTTTTCTTTGGGGAGGTACTATACGTGTTTTTACCCTCGATTGTCACATGAATTTATTCGAACGTAGTTGGCACACTGATTCGATTCCACCCAAACAAATTTTCAATCAGCCTACTGTTTAAAAACTATCCATCTGTTAAATTAAAGCTCGAAAATTCTGAGGTAAAGTTTGAACATTGTAGAATATATGTCCATCGTTGAAAATTAACATATAAAGTACCTACCATGGTGTTTAAACAGTAGTAGCATTCTAAATGACACCCTAAAGATATTTTACCCCAAAATCAAATTATGGATCATTTTAACCCAGTATGACAACCGAGGGTTAAAGTACAAATAAATAATCAGAGTAAGGCCATCAAAAAGCTCAAATAAATGTATTATAAATAAAGGGCGCAATGTGGCACGTTTGCCTAGGGGGCAAAATAAACTCGATC
Source organism: Andrena bicolor (assembly GCA_960531205.1). Lineage (NCBI taxonomy): Eukaryota > Metazoa > Arthropoda > Insecta > Hymenoptera > Andrenidae > Andrena > Andrena bicolor. The sequence goes on from OY482665.1 coordinate 27,098,973, forward strand.
CGGGCCTGATTGATGGTACCAAGTTGAGCACCAACACCTAAATAATACCACTTCACCGCTACCCACTCACAAACCCATACCCAAGTCCCACTGAAGTGCCATTTTCTAATCCATCCGATACAAGCTCCCAGCGCTTGATCCTCTCCCCATCCCATCCCACCCCCATCTTCCTACTTCCCGTTCCCAACATTCTTCCTCCACACGACAGCCTCGCAATTAACCGATCGTCGACTCCTTCGTTAACCCTTCTCCCTCCACCATAACAGCAGAACAGCTTCCGCGGGCCCGACACCCTTATCACGACCAGCTAATGACCGAGCGAGACGATTCTCGCCTCGTGCCGGCCGCGATAGACATCTAGGGCGTTATTCGTTGCGCGAGTCGGTGCAACGGACACGACGCCGACGGGACCGGTGACTGATGTCGGCGAAGGGGAGGGACCGCCTGGAACGTTGGAGGAGAGAGGAGAGTCGACGGCGAGAGAGGTCACTTACGGAATAACGTGGAACGGAATGGCACGGACGTAGCCAGTTCGCATTGAACTGCCGAATCGCGCGGACCGATCCTCGCCACCTCGAGCGACCTCCCTCCTACGCTCTCTGTGCGACGTCACACCCGCCGACCGCTGCGCGCTGGCCCGCGACCCTCTCTCGGGCCCCGAAAATTGGATACCTATGTGCAGGTGCGCTCGTCGATCATTAACGACCATTTGTGCGACTTACTTGGGTCATCCGCCGATGAATGTGCCAGGGATCGGTGCCTAGCTTCCCACCACGGTCGAGGAGCTCCGCGACGCCTCGATCCTATAGTATGGTACACAGAAGGGATATGGCGAGGTTGCAGAAGCTACGGGGGGCCAAAAGTTTACAGCTGTGAGGTTTGCAATTTTTGAGGGAACTAAGCTTTACGAATTCTCGGAGCTGTGAATTTTGGGACTCACGTAGCTTAAGTCGTAAAAGCTGCGAAAGTCCCAAAGTTTACAGCTTTGAGCTTTGGAATTTTTGGATGAGCTAATCTTTTCGAATCCCCCGAACTGTGAACTTTGGGACTCACGTAGCTTAAGTCGTAAAAGCTGCGAAAGTCCCAAAGTTTACAGCTTTGAGCTTTGGAATTTTGGGGTGAGCTAATCTTTTCGAATCCTCCGAACTGTGAACTTTGAGACTCACGTAGCTCAAGTCGTAATAGCTGTGCGAGTCCCAAAGTTTACAGCTGTAAGCTTTAAAATTTTTGGGGGAGCTAAACTTTCCCAATTCACAAAGTTGTGAACTTGAGAATTCACGTAGCTTAAGTCGTAAAAGTTGTGAGAATCCCAAACTTTACAGCGTTGAGGTTTTAAAAGGCTTAGCTCCGAAAAGAAATGCCATACCCTGAAGCTGTGATCTTTGGGACTCTCGCAACTTTTACGGGTAAAGCTACGAGAGTCCCAAACGTCACAAAGTTTACAGCGTTGAGGTTTTGGGAAACTTAGGAACCCCAAAAATTTCAAAGCTCAAAGCTGCAAACATCGGGCCTTTCACAACTTTTACGACTAAAGCTACGGGAGTCCCAAAGTTCAGAGCTTTGAGTTTTGACAATTTTGGGGGACTTAAGCTTCCAAAAACTTCAAAGCTCTGAACTTTGGGACTCCCGTAGCTCATCTCGTAAAATCTGCTGTATTCCCCAAGTCCACTTACTTTGAGATTTGTCATTTCTTTCGAGAGCTAAGCTTTCCAAACCCCCGAAGCTGTAAACTTCGGGACCTCCACAGCTCTCACATCCTCGCTATATCCCTTCCACGTACTACACTCCGGATTGCACTTGTTTCGGGGGCGTTGAGGCGAATAAAGACTACCGCGCGGCCCATTGAATCGCGAAACGCGGTTGTCGCGCGTGTGGGCTGGTGTGCCCCGACGACGGTCCAAGCTGTTGCTCCCGTTGACGAAGTGTAGGCCGTGGAAAAAGGCCGCCACACCCTGCGGCGAGAAATGGGGAACGTCTAAACTCGAAACGGCGAAGGAGCCTCGTCTGGAGCTGACTCGACAATTTCCTTGTAACTCGGATAGGCTCTTCGTCTATGTACCTCTAGAAAAAGCTACGGAGGTCTGGGTTTCTCGGATATGTGCAGGTTTCTTGAGCTCGTTTCGCAAGTTATCGCTTCACCAGGTTGCAGGTTACTACTTTCTGTCATAAATTGAGTGATTGTTCAGTGTTTTAGGGACCTGGAGGCGTTGCTCTGTTTCTCAGAAGAAACTTTCAGCAAGATTCTCCTGTAGACTTGTTTCTACCAGCACGAATCATTTTAAATTGGAGGTGGAGTCTTTTCGGTGCACGTTAGATTTTATTTACCAGTGCGATCTGATTTTTAATTGACTTCAAAAAAGGAGCAGGTTCTCAATTCGTCACGTATATTTTTTTTATTTTTCTGTTTAGGTAAACGTAATGTTCTGGGGACAGTCATGCTTGTGTACCGCTGTTGAGTGCTCGATTTGTGAATTATATAAGAGCAGGTAGTTGGAAGGTGCGCGTCTGGACGAACCATTCCATAGGAATTGGCATTCCTTGGACGACTTCGCGATGGAATGGCGAGTGCTCGTGTGTGCGCTTGTGCACGAGGATCGGTGGATCTTGTATCGTTATGTATCACGGTGTATCGTCTTGTATCGCGGGTTTATCGGTTTCTCTGCTCGCACGCGGACCGTGTGCCCGTTTCCACTGTGAATTACCGTTCTCTGAGCCTTTAACAACCAATTCTCGGTGACCCTCCCAAGGAAAGGTGCGTGGTGTACCGTGGTCGTAGGCAATGAGAATTAGATGTTGATAGAAGCTTCCATTTGGATGGAGAGCAATCCCTTCTCCTGATAGCTGTGATTTTCTGCTCTTAATTCAAGCTGGAGGTTCGAAGTCGTTTGTGGAAATAGCATAGGAGAGTTGAGCCACAAAAAAAACACTCTAAGTGGAAAGAGTGGAGAAATCTTTGTTCTAATATAGCTGACTTCTTGATAGAAGCATCGACCTAAATGAAAGAGCAATCCCTCTTCTAATAACTCCCATTCCCTATTTCTAATTATACTTGGGGATCCAGAGTGTATTATGAACCCCACTTATGAGAATTAGAGTCCCAAAGAATATACTCCAATTGTGGAAAGAGTGGAGCAATCCTCCTCCTAATACAATTCATTTCTCAATACAAGCACCCACCTAAATAATTGCTAAACCCACCCTTCGTAATTGCCCCCAAGATCCACACCACCCTCCTAAAAATTGAACTTCAATAAGGTGCCACCACACACGAAACAAAGACTCCGCTCTTGTTTCCGTTTATTTCTCTCTCTGAACCACCTGTAGCCTACACAGTCAAACTGTGGACAGTTGTTACGGGGACACCTTGTATAAGGATTGGCATCAGGTCGCGTGTGGAGTTTAGTATGTGGGGCCCAAGTGTGTTTCGCGTCGTTCGAGCGGACGGCCACGGGTGCAGGGTAGTACTTACGTACGTATGTACAGAACGTAGTTACGTACCGGGCATGCATCTTTATTATTGGCCCGAGAACCCGTACGCGCGGCGAGGTTCGATGAACCTTTACAGCTACGTACGTACACGGGACGCGTACCCCTCTGATTGAAGCACCGCGGTGTGTATCCGCGGCTGAAAATCCGTGGCTGGGTCTCACCGGTTCTCCTGGGAACCGGTGTTCAAGCGACACAGCCAGCTCCTCCGCGAGTCCCTCCAGTCCAACCCAGAACACCTCTCCTCTCTATGAGACAGAGCGGCTTCAACGTCCTGCTATGAGACGCCATAGTAAGATGAATGTGAGGATGAGACGTGTGGGAGTTTGCAGGGAGATCAGACTTGGGAATTGAGGAAATGTTGGTGCGTGGAGGGCACAAGAGATTTGAGAAGCTTTGTTCAGACTTAGGGGGTATTCTGGTCTGACGAGGCGTTTTCGTCGCGTTATTTCAGAATTTTTTTACAAAAGACCCATAAATTTTATTATTATTCAGGTCCTTGCTACATGCTTGTTGATATTTAAACTATCTTTACAAATTTTGTCGTTTAAGAAAAACGAAAATTAAAACGCAGTTGACTGCTTGGAGGTAATCGTGAATAAAAAAACATGAGGTCAAAACATCCTGCCATGATTGGGCTCGTTTTCGTAATCTGGAACAAAAAATGTAAAGAGATTCTTTATTTGTATGCCTTTGGCTATAGTCGGTACCAGAATGATATAAGAATTTTGAAAATTAAGCAAATGGCGGTTTGAAAATTAAGTTTCGATTTTCGAACATTTTTTCAACTTTAAAGGTCTGTGAAAGTTTAAAAACAAAATATTTTATCATAATTCTGGTAGGGACGGTTGCCAAAGGCATACAAATAAAGAACCTCTTTACATTTTTTGTTTTAGATCACCAGAACGACCCTAATCATAGCCGTATGTTTTTAAAAAAAAACTTTTTTTTTCACGATTAGTTTAAACAGTCAACTGTGTTTGATTTTCATTTTTCTCTATTGACAAAATTTGTAAAGATAGTTTAAATATCAATAAATTTGCAGCAATAAACTGAATAATAATAAAATTCATGGGTTCTTTCTAAAAAAAATGCCTCTTTACTACTTTAGACCAGAATACAATTAGGAGGTAAAAAAAAAGAATGATTCTTTGGGAATTTATTTTGGAAAATACGTGCATATTTTTATGCAAAGGTTTTTATATTCAGGTGAGGGACACTTTAACAGGTTATTATATTATATTTTGGTATAAAAATATTTAGTTATTGCAAAATTCCCGGAAGATGTTTTTAGAAATACGTTTCGTGGTGACCAACATTATTCGGTGCTGTATTATCTGGAATAAAAAAGCGAGGAAGATTTAGTTAGTAAAATAGTTTATCTAGTCTTTAATCATTCCGTTTTATAAAATATTAATCTGAGACAAAATGGCGGATGTTAAAGTGAAATGATCGATTTTTGTAGATAAAAACACTGATTTTTCCTTAGTAACATAAAAACTATGTATTGGATTACTATGCTTCGATTAAAGATTGAATTCGAATGTCTAGAAGAAACCTACAAAGTTTCAGAAAGATTGGTGAGCGGTTTTTGAGAAATCGTGGTCACTGCAATTGAAAACATTTCAGGAAATCAGTTGTAATTATGCAGAAATAAATAATTTTACATCAAAACATAATATAATAACCCGTTAAAGTGTGCCTTATATGAATACAAAAATCTTGCATAAAATATACATGTACACTTTCCGAAATAAATTCCCAAAGAATCGTTCTTCTTCTACCTTCTGTCTACGTGCCACCCCTTAAGACTATTCAGCAGAGATGGGCAAACAATTATTATAAATAAAGATGTGTGTACGATATTTTTATTTAAAATAATTTTTTGCCCATCTCTGCTACTAAGTAGGCAGTCGCTTTTGCCGAAAATAAAGCATTTCTTTTTCAATTAATTACGAACAAATAAATTGAAGCTGAGACTTGTTCTTTGGCACAATGTTTATTAACATCACGGGCTTTAAAAAATAATGTTTGTTTCGCCAAAAATATGCGTCTTAAAACAGTGTCTTTTCTTTTTCTCTACAAAGATGTCGACGACTTAGTGCACAAATATTGTTAATCCACCTCTTTTGTTTTCGTATCGACATACAATAAAGAAAAATATTATCTTTGACAAATTTATAAAGTAGTTATAATGGCGATTTTAATACAGCATAGAGAAACTGTCAACACTTATTTATTGCATATAAAAATTCAAATTCCACAAAAAGTGGACGCAAAATATTTGTAGATATAGCTCAGAGTTCTCAATCCCGCAGAAAACCATCAATCAAAATCGTGGAAGGCCACGTACGCGACAGCGGCCACCAGGCGTGAACCTAGCCCGAGCTTAAAAGCCGAATGATCTCCCGGAAGAAATATTATCTCGCCGAGCAATGTATCTACAGATATTCCCGACTTATCGCGAGCGATTCGTTTCTTATCAATTTCGACTGGAGTCCCGTGGCTCGCAGAGGTGCAGTGCCCGTGAAACCGTCCTCCGCTCTAGCCCAAGACGCCGCTGGCCCGAGAAACGTTCGAAGCATGACGTTCCGTGCTGGCTAGACGCGCGAGTGAGAAATCGGCGCGCACTCGTTTAGTGGAAAGGCTGCGAGGTCTCCGAAATCGTGGTGATTCACCTCGGGCTCGAAAATGTTTCGCCAGTTTCTGGACGCGCTGGTAGGAGGAAGCTCGGTACGTCGTCTCTTAGCTTCGGCGCGAGGCGGGTGGACGGGCGCAGGGGGGCCCGTCCTTGCCGCGATACGTATTTCGAGACGGTCCCCCTATTAAAGCGCTCCGGTAATCCTCATCGGTCCTCGTCCTTCGTTTCTATAATTATTTAACGCGCGCCTCATTGCTGGCTCGCGTGAAACTGGTCTACGCTAGCGCGTGCCCGCGAGCAGATCGAATTCGTTGCCCCGTAAGAGAAGATATCCCCTCAAGGATGCCTCTGCTGCGGTCGCGCCTGTTCTATTACCCAACCGCGCATGCGCCGCCGGTGGTATTCAAATCTGGTGGCCTGCTCCCTTGATTTGTGGAAACGTTCGAGGGTCTTCTGGCTTTTGAGAAAAACTGAGCTTTATTAAATTTGTTCTGACCAAGTTAATATTTTTAAATTTTCAATTAAGGTGTTTAATTGTTACAACAATTTAACTGACATGGTAAAACTTTTACCATTTGATATATCTAATTGAAAGAAGTAACTTTTGTCTTGAAATTTTTTCTCTATCTCTTATAAGAGTTACAAAATAAAATGGAAAAGTAGCCGTGTTTTGGGGGGTTAATTTCAACCCCTTTGAGTAAATTTGGGTGCTAAACAAAAATTGCGTTGTAATCGGGGAGGGATTACCTATATATTCACAAAGTTTCAGAATTTTTTGAATTTCCGAGTTCGGTGTCTTCCCCCGTCAGTGTCGCATCTTCGTGTCCCGTCCTGTGTTATTAAAAACTTGATGCGAGCGTCCCTCTGTTGCAGGCTCGAAGCGGAATGTCCGTGGGTTCGGGAGGGCGGGCGCCGTTTAAGCGGGCAACAGCCACCACAACACAGATCTCGACCAGGTCCGCGAAAAGCAGGTGAGCAGTCTCGTCTCGATCAGTCAGGAACAGATTAACGCTCATCCGTCCCTTTTGCGTCTGTACGAAAACTGAATTTTCCTTATTTGCGATTTAACCTATTTATCTTTTTGTTAGACTAATTTTTTCCCATGGGACAAATTAAGGTGGGAAAATGAGGGACGGATGAGGATTGATTTAGCTCTCCATTCGCGTCGCGAGTTTTGGAGAGAAAGCCCCGAGCTGGGTTAACAGGCGTGGAGAGTTCGCTTTCGTTTTTTACGCCTCGACGCCTATGGAAAGCTGTCGAATCTACGGTTTAATGATCGTTGCGAAACCCAAGGAACTCAGTTTGGTAGGGGATTCTTAATTCAATTTATTGCACCCAGGTACACGTAGAACGCTATAAATGTTGCACAATAATTCAAGGTACACGAGTACTTAGCCTAGATCAAATTAAATACTACTGTGCTACCATGGAATTTTATTGAAACAAGGTTAGTTAAGTTGGTCGATAAGGTAGGGAACTTGTTTTTTTCCATGGGCATCTGCATTATCGACGGGTGCCCGATGATGAGCGCAAGTGGCGTAGATGGCGCCACTGTGCCGATTTCGTGTGGGAGCAGCCTGGCTCACGCGAGTTCGTGGTGAATTGACGGTGGGCTCGTTACCGCAATCGTAACGGACTTGCTTCGACAGGCCTTGCCTTGTCTGTCACGCACCGAGAAACCGGTCGTGGCATTATTTTTCCTGAAATTCCGTTATCTACCTGTCGCAGCCATTGGCGTCGCTTTCCCTGCGCTCGCTCGATGGCCAACGGTTGTCCGACTGTACCGGTGCGTGCAGTTTCTTTCAAATCCACTTTGCTACTTTGGGGAATAATTTAGGACATCCTTTTGTCATAATTCCTATGTTACGTGTAACACATGCAGTAGGTTTCTATCGCAAATATTTAATTCAAATTAGCAAACGCTAGAGATCCATTAGGTTGATCATCATTCTATATCTAAAGCGTGTATAACATCGGGGATATAGCTCAGTGGTAGAGCATTCGACTGCAGATCGAGAGGTCCCCGGTTCAAACCCGGGTGTCCCCTTTTTTTTTCTGTCAATATTAAAGTCAATTAAAGTCTCTATCTTATCAAACTACCTCTGGCGTATCCAGGCAACAGGAGTGTTAAAATAAAATTAAGAAAACCAGAGAAGTAATCGATTCCATAAGAGAAATATCCCTTTCATTCTCCTTTACTGTGTTCTGTAATAGGATACCAGTATATCTCCCATTTCGAGGCCACTCGCTGGCGATTCATGCGAGTCGTTAAAGTAGCATTATCCACGCGCAGAGAATAAGAATAATAAAAATCGATCGGGAGGATCGTCGCTCCTAGTAAACGGCGCTCACGACAGAGGGCATTGACCAGCGGTTAGCGATCGGGCTGATCTCTTGTGCATGTCGTAATTGCTCAGCCGCCGAGAGTCCTGCTCCTTTTTCTCTCATCCAGCGAGCGTGGCGTATTTAACGGCAATCGGGAGCCATCGACACGTTTCATCGCTCGTCCAATAGTCGATCAGCGTGGAGATTGATTTCGTTTAGTCATCGTCCACGGTAGAAACGAGCGGAGCCTCGCTAAAGGACGTCGCTCGTGGCCGCGCTACTGCCAGGGAGACATGGATTCGTCAGACGTTCGCGGAATAGGTAGCTCATCACCCTGAATGCACGTTAGAATGGACAATCGGTGCAGGCTCCTTGTTTTCGGACGATAAGCTGCAAGGTCAGCGAGATGTCGTTCGGAAATGGGGCAGGTGGGAGTACGGAGCACGCCTACGTGTTGCACAATCTTTTATTAGTCATTTGCATGTTGGGGAAACAGCGTACGCGTTGCAATTTCTCGCTGGCTTCTAATAACATTGCGTATCACTGTGCAGGTATTTCTGAGGCTCGTAAAAATTCAAAGAATCTTACTACTTTGTCTCGGTGGAACCTCCACTCGTTATGTTTATTACAGCGTAATGGCAGACGTCAATCGTCGCAAAAACACTAGCATAAGTACAGTACCTAATCATAGCTGTTGGAGATGATGGAGGTTTTTCGAATAGGGAACTGGAAAAGTAGCGTCAAGTTATCTGCACTACATCGCTTCCTTTACTAACTATACCACCCATATGTGCTCCTAATACTATTAAGCTCATGACTACTACACCCATTGCTCTCTCTGCACCCCTGATACTCGTATCCTCCTACTGCGCTGCCTTTGACAAATGCGGAGGTGCAGGGGTGAGATGAATTATATATTTGAAAGTCACTGTGGTATTTTAGTTAGTATTGTTTATTTAAGTAATTCCTAATGTCAAGCGGAACGAAGGTATTCGATCTAGTTTTCGCCGGGCGGCTAAGAGAGATCGACCTTATTGCGAATTTCAGATCGAAGCCAGAATCAAGGCCGCTGTCCAGCGCGGGGAAGAAACGAGACACGGTCGCGTCGTTGTTCAGCCCGAGGAGGCCAGCCGGCAGAAAAGTCGAGCGTCCCGGTGGCAAACGCCAGGCGACCGTAGAGCAACGGCCAATGTGAGTACCCATGCCGCCCAGTTACGCGCATCCTCTACGCGCGCTCTGCCAGTAGCCGCGACACGTGTTCACGATCCGACAAAAAAAAAGTGAAAAAAGAAAGAAGAAAGACAAGGGCTACGCGTGATGCGTGCGTCCGTCTCTAGTTCGCACGCGGGGGTCGGCGACCTCCTTTCCCCGCGATTTCTTGATGCCACATGGTATATAAATGGCATTAAGCGAGTGGTCGAATCTTTCTCGACCCGTTAGCCGGTGGCGCACGAGTTGAATCGATGAGAGATTTAAAAAATTCTGGAGCAAATGATGCATTTTCAGTGAAACTTCGATCCTTCAGGCACTGGTAGATTGAGCGCCCAACCACGTGCGGGACTCCTCCAGTCGCATCTATCCGCCGTAGTTGCTGAACGCCCATGCGCGTTCTCCGCACGTGCCCAGGGAGGGACACAGGTGTTCGTAGAGATACGAGTTAGTTAACAGGTTAAAAGGGTATCGCGACACTTGGGTGCCGCAGGGACGCCCGTTTTTCTAATCCCCAGCGGGTATCGCTGTAACCACTTGTTGCGTCTCGCGGGAGAGTAGCAGAAAAGTTCTTACGCACTTCCATACAGAGCGTAAACTTTCTCTCGCCTTCGGGATACTTGTACCAGTTGATCCCCACGTGCAGCGACTCCGAAGGCAGTCGAATTCTGCTCGCTTTAAAACCAGTTTCTTTTTTGCACGACTGGCAGTCTACACCTCCGCCGGGCTCGAGTGGCCCTCGAAGGGCCCTTCGGAAATTGCCTCGCGTCGCGCCAGCGACATGATAATTCACGGGCCACTGTCGCGGACGGAATCGCATTAAAAAGCGAGCAGAGCGCCCGCAAAGGCGCGTCCTATGCCTCGCTTTAGGCGCCTCGAAACGCGGCGGGTTGAAAAGTCGTTTGAATAAGGGCAAAGTCAATTGAGAGCTCGCCGAGCGCACAGAAGAAAACGGGGATTGGAGAACTCGGCGGGGCTGACGTCATCGCCGGCTAAGGAACAGGCATTGACAAGAGCCAGCCTATTAACGTTGCTTTATTAATTCATCATCAGTAACAGCTCGTCATCTGCCTCCGAAAAACAGCTCGACTGACTCGGCGCAACGTGTGCGCACTCAGTTACGATTTATTGCCTCTGCTTGCTATCTGCGCGAATAGTCGCGCGCTATAACAATTCGTATTTTCATATCTCGCGCGAAGAAAACACTCTGCTCGCAATATTTCGTCCAGGCCCCGAGCTAAATTCACGGCTAGAACACTCACACCACATTTCTCATTATCTCTCGGCGACTGCTCAGCAGTGTAAACAGTGGCCTCGTATTTTCGGAATTTAGTCATTCTTTCCTCCAGAAAAGGCCATTCTTTCCTTTCGCAGAAATCGTTATCTGAAAGGAGGCACGTTATAGACTGCGTCAGTCCATATACCCCACACCTGGCGATAACGATATCTCTCTAGTCTCTCTTAAAGGCGATAAGAGCGCGCTGTCAACCTCGCTGACACCATAATTCTTCGTGCATACGAGTTTTCTGCACCGATCGCTCTCGGCGCGCGACTAACAAGGGAACTTCGGTAACCCGAGAATTTCGATCTTCCCGAAACTTTGCAGGATCCGCCCCTTCCGTGAAATATCATCAAATATTTTAATTTCAAAGGGTTGAGACATTTTCAAAATTATTTCAATACGGTAACTCACACGAGTTATTGCTAGTTTGCTAGATGAAAGAAAAGTAACTTGCTTTTAAAGTTGTGTCAAGCCTCTGCGTTTCATACTTTTCCAATTTATGTTGTCCCAAATTTTCCGCTCCCCCAAATTTAATGCTTTCCAAAATTTTCCTCTCCCCAAAATCTGATGTTCCTCCAAATTTGCCGCTCCCCAAAATTTTCCACTTCCCAAAATTTGATACTCCCCCCAAAATGAATGCTCCCCCAAATTTTCCGCTCCCCAAAAATTGATACTCGCCAAAATTTGCCGCTCCCCAAAAATTGATGCCACCCAAAATTTGCCGCTCCCCAAAACTCTCCACTCCACCAAATTTCCCACCCCCAAATTTTGCCGATAAATTCGCCCCTGTGTAAGATCGTATTTTTCTTCTGCTGCTTTTTGCTTCTCCAATGTAAAAACGGCCCTCGAAGATTAAACCGCGCCCCACATTCGTTCAGGAGCCCATCGCCCGATCGTTGAACGAATCTCAGCGGCGGAGGGAAATTAGAGGTCGAAATTGGCGAGATAACGAGGCAACGCTTCGCTTAGAACGCAACCGCAGCGCGTCCACGCACGGCCACTCGCCTCGGAATACAAATTCGCTGTATGAATAAACGCTGTACGCAAATACTTGCGTGCATCGATCAGCCTACGTGTCTACATCGCGACGGACATCCTCCATTGATATTTACAGAGCGTCCACCTGCGCTACGCCGCGAAAATACTAACCCCCGTTATGGGCACGCAATTATGCGCAACTAGAGGCAATTAGAGGACTCCGTTCCGAGTGCAGCCGTCCAATGACGAATCCTAACGAAGCCTCGATAATTCCTGCTCGCCCGTGGCAAGATCGCAGAGAGGAGCTCTCCGGTTCCCTCGCGCTGTCCACAGGGTATAGGGTTACGTTCCCAGAAGGCTTCGATGAGGCTCTAGCCTCGCCCAATCGCCCTGCATCGACGAAGGAGGGGGCTTCCTTATCGCCAGACATTGCGAGCCCGGTAGCGCACTTTCGCAACACCCAGTACAATGGGCCCATTATGTAGGGCCCGGCGGATCGGCGCGCTGCGTTCAGACGCATTTTCCAACGGCGGCAGGACAGCCTCCGGCATGCTTAGTCGTGTTATTAGGCTGTCCAATAAATTCCTGCGCTTTCTTATAAATGTAGAACGTTTATTTTTCTCGAAAATATTTAGCGACGTTTCATCTGCTATATTGCCAAGGCTATGGGAATTTTCGAAACCCTCAAAGAATTGTACTTTCCTTTTTGCATTATAATTCCTATTTTCCTTATATTTATTTCTTTACAATTCGTTATACCCGCGATGAAGCCCTCATTATTATTATTCCGTCGCGCCTGTCAGCTCCAGCTGCCCGCTCGTCTCTCTTACATATATTTAGACCGCGGCCAGATTTTTTAGACTGTTTTTCCGCATCTCCCTCTCTGCCCAAATGCTCGAGGATATTTCCGATGACGAGGACGTCGCGTCGCCGAGTTCGGCAACGGGGGCGTCGCGTTTCCGCCAAGTCGGACGGAAAAACGCGGTGGCTACATACCGGTTCCAGGATCCTGCTATATGACACGTGTAAAATAGCGCTGATAGCGTCACGCGGGCCCATTACGGCGGAACGGGCTGCTTTCGCGATCGTGTTTGCTTTATGACACGCGTGTCGCGGTGGTCAGGTGCGCTCGGGCGCTTTTTCTCGCTTTGTCCGCGCTATTTCTTTGCAAGCAGAATCGGTCGGCCGTATCGCGTTTCAAGCGTTCGAGGGGACACGTCCGTTCTACCCGTTCCGGGAACTTACTGACGTTTAGCAACTTCCTATTAGATCTGTTTGGAAGCTCCTTTCGATGTTTATTTTCCTTCCTCGCAGCGGATTTCTACTTGTTTCGGTGGACCTAGGCTTGACCGAACAGTCTCCACGAGAATTCTAAATTAGTCCCGACGACCCAGCTAATTGTTAGCGAAGTTGCCACCTCTAGGGATCACACCCACTCGGTTCAGACCTCTTCGGATCGTTGCTCCTCTAGCTTTACGCGTGGGTTTTCTACTTTCCTCCATTGCAACAGATTTCTACTTGTCTCAGTGGGCCCAGCCTTGACCTAACCCAGACCTAACACGTTCCACGGGAATTCTAATTTCGTCCGGACGACCCACTTAATCGAGTTCAACCCACGGGGAGCTAGGCAACCCAGCCTGGACCACGGTAACGCGATACGCGCTCGAATAAAAGTCGAGTTATCGGCCGTGATAAAAAAATGTAACCGCACATCGCGATGTCTTTCGAGATACTGTCGCGTCCGCGACCTGGCACGCTACGCTCTGCTTGTAAACACTGCTTTATCTTATCGGATTCCTATTATACCCTGTCACGGGCGCAACGAAAAGACACGTCATTTTTTGCTGAACTCCTCTTTTTATTCATTATCGGTACAATCTGTTCTGTTTGCAATCGTCTTGGAACTGGTTCCAAGCAGGGCAAAGTTATTGGTTTAACATGGGCATCTATTCCCCCTTTACGTTTTTTTAGTAAAGCGAACTATTTCGTCTTGAGGCTTCTTTAATTTAATTGTATTTGTCGGAAGACAAATGGGTCCTTGGCTCGCAATTCCGAGCGTATGAACTCAGGTGCAAGCGGAGTGACATAAATCTTCCGCGATAGATAATACTGATTATGTACTCAGCCTACGCGAAATTACATAATCTAGAGACGCGGTAGCGTCTCGACGCCAAGTATATGGAAAACACCCTGTATATGTCGATGTCGCTACCGTGTATCTAGAGACGCGGTAGCGTCTCGACGCCAAGTACATGGAAAACACCCTGTATATGTCGATGTCGCTACCGTGTATCTTTACTCGTCGCGGAGCCACTTTAACCTAATTCTGACATTTATACATTAATATCTCATTACGCCTGCAATATTTTGTAAATTTAAAGGCATTTTTCTTATGTAAACCGCGTATCGGCTTTCGAATAAGACCAATTTCAATAAAATCGGTCCACGCATGACAGAGATATCGTAATATCGTCTCAGGGATCTGTCGAAAACGGTAGATTTTTCTTCTGATTCTTCTTCAATCTCAAATTTTTGTCGACATAATACATATACGCGTTATTATACGCACACCTTCAGCCAAAACGAACTAATACATGTTTCGTTCATCAATTCCTATCTTCATTATGCAATTTCGTTCATCAATTCCTATCTTCACTATGCAATCTACTGCAAATTTTGACAGCTTACAGTCAGGTTATATACAAAATTTGAGATGCCACGTGTTTTTACAAATATACCCTATATCGTTGTACCATTGAATTGCAATCAAAATGCAGTCTCACATACAATTCCATGAATCTGGAAACACGTACAATTCCATGAATCTGAAAACACGAAAATTCGTGCTAAATCTAGCGATAACCCTTTTAAGCACAGAAATCTGTAAACATGAAAATGAAAATTGATACTAAAATCAATTAGAGTCCAATAAAACGCATGAATTTGGTAAACGTAAACAAATTAATTTAAAAAATACTATTCCATGAAATATACTCAGAAAATGACGTTATGAATGGAAATTTTAATTTTCTAACCACGAAAAACATTTCTCGATTTGATAAAACAATCCATGAAATTGTGCGTGCTTTCAGTTTTATGGAATTGTACGTGCTTTCAGATTCATGGAATTGTAAATTTCAACAGCTGATAATTATTATGCTGTAATTGTAAAACCCCATAAAAAAACTTAATATAAATCGGATCAAATTAAAAATTATCTGAAGTCAATTCCTATGCAAATTATCTTTGTAAAAAGAAGTGAGATCCCCCCAAAAAACTTTAAAAAAGTAAAAAAATTACGCCAAGTACATGAAATCAAGTAAATC
The DNA here is from genome assembly GCA_960531205.1 of Andrena bicolor. Classification (NCBI taxonomy): domain Eukaryota; kingdom Metazoa; phylum Arthropoda; class Insecta; order Hymenoptera; family Andrenidae; genus Andrena; species Andrena bicolor. Next base: position 27,114,220 of record OY482665.1, read on the forward strand.
ACAAAATGAAGAAAATAATACTAATAAATACAAAGTAAAAAAAGATGTGAAATCAGAATGAGCTGCAAGTACATAATGGTGCTTTCCCGCAGCGTGTAAAGGCGACACTGTGTAACACAATAAAAGACAAAAAAAAGATGTCCGCGGCCTGGAAGTCAAATACTTGGCGTGGCCAGGCAAGGTATTCTCAGATCATCAATACCATACCCCCCTCCCCCCCCCCCCTCGCAGGCTTTCAGAAAATTTGTGCATTTAAAACTCAGACAATATGAGTACATTTTCATTATATTGCGTTTTAAAATAATTGTAAGATCATTCATCCATACCGATAGTTTTCCTCTCACAACCTTTCACATAATTTGTCAATTTTAAACTCTGACAGTATGAATACATTTTCATTATTTTGCCTTTTTAAATAATTCTTATTCAGCGACACCTTGACCTTGCCTGGCCACGCCAAGTATTTGACTTCCAGGCCGCGGACATCTTTTTTTGTCTTTTATTGTGTTACACAGTGTCGCCTTTGCACGCTGCGGGAAAGCACCATTATGTACTTGCAGCTCATTCTGATTTCACATCTTTTTTTACTTTGTATTTATTAGTATTATTTTCTTCATTTTGTGATTTACTTGATTTCATGTACTTGGCGTAATTTTTTTACTTTTTTAAAGTTTTTTGGGGGTACAATATTACTGTTTAATTGAAAGACAAATGCGTTCTTTTCGCAGCCAGCGTCTGTCGCGGTGTCCCTTTAAAATTTCACACAGCAATACCGACCGGTGTTTACCCTCGAAGGGTAACCTAATCCTTTAACTGAATAATGAAATTCCACGGGGTGTACCGTGTTTGCCGCAAGTGGCCTCAGAGACCTGACGCACCGTGCGTCATATCTGGTGCACGAATCACTGGCAGGTTTCCCAATGACGCGCTGAGGTCCGTCCTCAAGCGCCGTCCAGCCCAGGTAGACGGATCCTGTAGAAGTTTCGGCCACCGGGTACATACCATATGTCGACCGTATGAGAAAACTGGTCGACGGTGAGACGTCTGCAGATTCCGTGGCCTCCTTAAGCAGCTTCTGCTTCCCCTCCCTCGCCCCGACTCTCGGCTAACCATCCTCGAGCGGAGTGTGTACGTACTCGTTCCCAGAGAGTTGGCGCAGGCTGTCTTAAGCCCCGCCAACTCTCCCACCAATTATCTCTCTTTTTCTCTCTCCTTCCGTCATCCTCCTGGACCTCTGCTGAAAAGTCCAGCGTTCTTTATAAATTAAGCCCGTCCCTCGATTCTTCAAAGATCGCGCCACTCGTAAACCGCATACTTTCCCTCCTCTATAAAGGAAGATTCAGGAAAAAGAGACCTTTCTTCGGAATCTCGCGGCCACGTTCCACCTCCTCGAGCTCACGAACGCTTTGTTACCGCACACCGCCCCAAACCCGCGTCATGCCTCCCTAATAAGCCGGCGAACCGCAGAAGGATTCAAGGAGCTCTGGATTCCCTTTGCGTCCAGGCGTATTTCAGATAGCTATCGATGCCGAGGCCTGAAGAGCTTCGGGTGTATCATCGTTACCCGTAAATTTCAAGCGCGTTCGACGCCTAGGCGCGCTCTCGACTTCCAAGCCCTTCGCAGAAGCGTCGGAGGGGGAACGCGGCTCGTGGAGGGGGCACGACTGGAGAGTCTGGTATTCAGACTGTTCAGTCTTCGAAGCGCTGCCGTGGAGAGTGTGTCACTTGATCCTCGACTCGAAATCCCGAGGGGATCCGCAGGCAACCACGGCAGTTAGTGTCGGGTGGTGTGTGAAAGAAACCACGTCCGGCAGTGCGCGAGTGTGTCTTAAGCCAGTGAAAGCACCGATGTAGATAGCCGCAAGACGCCTCGCCCCGTTTCTTCTCGATCCTCCGAGCTCGGGCGCCCAAGGATGCGAGCGCGGGGCAACGACAGGAACACCGCGCACTGGAACGTTGGCCGCGCGCGGCGGTGATCGGCTGGCCGACGCAACAAGTGGTCGTCGGAGGCTGAGATCGAACGGTGGCTCAGTCGAATTGGATAATTCGGTGAAATCAGAGTGACTTCGCCTCTCCCGGCACGGATCTTGGAATTTCTCGACGGCGCCGTGTCACACGCTGCGGGGAAACGAATATCATCCGCCCGTCGTGTAACCTGGGCGTTCTTGTTGACATCGCCCGCTGGGGCCCAATTCGTGGGACCACTGTGTGTCGTTCCCCTGTTACCGACTTCCCTGGCGAAAGTGGCACGCGCTCTCGTTTACAGAGAACTCTGTAGAATCTCACGCTACCGTAGTCCCACCGCGCTGCACGAATATATCGTGGCACACGATAGCGATTTCAGTGCGCGCGCGGTCGAGAAGGGTGCGCTCGGAAATGGACTTGTTATCGATCGGGATCGCGTTACGCGCGCACCCCGTTGCTTCTCGCGGGAGCGGGTCGGTTAGAATGGGATCCTCGATCGGCGACGTGCCAGACGATCTATGCGCGCGCGATTGACCGGGCCGTGGAATGATGGTGCTTGACGTCTAGCCGATCGCTGGACGATAGACAGACGTGTCCGCCCGCGTTCGCGGGAATAATGTGTTTGAGATTTCGTTCGAGGGCACTGTGAAGCGAGACGATCGACCATGATGAAGTTCAAATCGTTGTTTCGCAGAGGACAACCGACCCAGCCGCAGCAACAGCCGACGCAGCCACAACAGCAGCAGCAACAGCAGCAACAGAGCCCGCTGCGACAGGCGCCCAGCGCCTCTTCGCTGGAGGCGAAGAGCGACAGCCAGTCGGCGGGCAACTGGAGCTGTTCCCTCGGTAAGGAAGGGAGCAAGGGCAACTCCAAGGGTAACTACAACAGCAAGGGACCCGCCAAGGGGTCCAGGATGCAGGAGCTCGAGCGCGAGATCGATTGTCTTCGAAAGGAACGCGCCAGGCTCGAGAACAATCTACGCGACGCATCCTGCGACGTTCACAACCTGCAGGAGCTGCGCGACGAGCTCGCTTCTCTCAAGGTAACCTGCCCTGTAAATTTTTACCTACAGAGAAATCATTCGCGCGGGAGTTTTAAATTGATCTTGACACTGTGAGCGGCACATGTTTTCGGAAAAGCTTTTATACATAGCGAACTCGTAAAATACTGAAGAAACCAAAGCATACGTGTTTCGGGTGCCGGAATGAGGGATACAAGGACTTCGGTCCCCATTAGCCGCATTATCTATATGTATAAGTTTCCAAGCGTGATTATTCTCTTTTGTGAAGAACCTTTCGCGAGAGTCGACTACATGCCCCCGCCAGGTAGGCGTTCTCAATGGAGGATTCTCCTCGGCTATTATATTCCAAAGATCGTCCCACATTTTCGCCGTGTTCTTCGCCTCCTTTCAGCTCGTACCAGTCGTCGTGTGACACCGTGTGTAATTAAATTGCCTGGAAAGTCGTAAAAGGGAGAATCGAACGCCCCGTTGCCTCTGCCATCCGTTTGCTTTCATTTCGCTACTCCCTCCCCCCGCCCCCCTCGAGTCCCGTGTACATGCCCCCTCCACTCCACGCTCCCCATTCCCTTCGTGTCGCGTAACATCGTCGTCGACCTTACAAGGAAAACAAACATGAGGGGCCCCGCGTGGAAGAGGACGATTTCGTGAGTGAAGGAGCATGAAAATCGGGGCCCGGGTCGATCTTGACCCGTCACAACTTTCCCATTGCGCGCGTTACAGATCTTTTTGCAGCGGCAAGTCGATTTCACGATCTCTAATTTATTTCTCTCCGTTACCCGCTACGAGCCAAGGCGATCCCTGGGTATGTGATTCTTTCGTTCTCACGTGGGCACCAGTGTTACGAAAAGCGGACGTTGCACAATCGACGACAGTAATTTGCGTATTCGCATACTCGCCAGAAATTCCAAATTACTAGCCACTCAATCATAAGTTGTTACAGAAGATAATTCTCTGTTTGTATGGGACTTCGCGAAATTTGGAAATTTGAAGTTTGAAACATTGAAATTTGAAAAATTGAAATTTGCAAGATTGAAATCTGAAAAATTGAAATTTAAAAGGTTGAAATTTGAAAGATTGAAATTTGAAAAATTGAGATTTGAAATATTGAAATTTAAAAGATTCAAATTTGAAAGATTAAAATGTGAAAAATGGATGTTTGAAAGACAAAAATTTGAAAAATTAAAATTTAAAAACTTGCGAAGGATAGTTTTCTATCTACATTTCACCCAGTACAAATTTAAGTACTAACAATAAATAGTATATTTGCCCCGCGAAATTTGAAATTTCGAAAATTGCAATCCATACTTCTCTATTTATATACCACCCATTACAAATTTAAGTTTCACATCAGAAATTTAAGTGCTCGGATGATTGTCTAGCCCAGCGTCCGGGCGGGTCGAGCGTTGTCGCGCGTATTTAAAAACGAAGGCCAGAGGGCGGTAAAGCGTGGGGATGTTTACGAAGGAAGAGGAAGCTTGTGGAGCGAGACGACCGCGAACGCTATGAAAAAACGTTGCTTCTCTTTATCCACGGTAAACGACAAGGGGCATCTTGCCTGGAATATTGTTTACGCTCGCGCGACGATCCGCGGACGCGTGCCACGCAGCATCGTCTATCAACAGCGGCCCGATTACTGTCCGCTGGCGTTCTCGGACCTAACCTCGCACAATGACACCTATATATTCCCCGCGTCGCTAGCTGAGCCCCGAATAAAAATTGGTCGCCTTGGATCGCGAACTTAGATTTCTCGGTATTGTCACAGTATATCGTGCGGCCAGGCGTATTGCGTTTCCTGCGCAACTTCGGCCAGGTAATTAGAGTAAGATCGGCCTCCATGTTCCCGTTTACGCAAGCGTCCGGAATAGTGTTATCAACCATAGTAGAACAAGGGAGAAGAAACAGCCCCTCTTTATAGAACCAAATGTTTCGGGGCACAAAACGAGTCCACGTTCAATGGACCTTCTTCGGCCAGCAGATTTTCGAGGTCAATAGAGTTTTAAAACATTCGCTTCTGTCTGCCGCATGTACAGGAGCAGCACAGTTTGGAGTTAGAACGCCTCGGCGAGGAGAACGAGGCTCTCCGCACGAGACTCAGGGACGTCGCTCATTCCCCGCTGTCGGATTCGGAGAAACAGCAGTTGCTTCTGGACGCGTCCAGGCTGCACAACTCTGCGCCGGCGTCGATAGCCATCCCTCAGGATGAAGGGTCCACACCTGTGTCGACTGGGCCCCCGGACAGCGCTCAGTGCACGACGCCGGACTGGGACAAGCATTCTTCCAGTTCCGTATCAGAGGTTTCTGTTGCATGCCTGCAGGATAGAATTCTGCAAATGGAGGAAACGCATTATTCAACAAATGAGGAGTTACAGGCCACGATACAGGAACTAAGTGACCTACAGGTATCGTCATTAGTTTATTAGCGCTGTGAAATAATACAGGATCTTGATTCTACCGTCTGCTTTCTGATCACAGGCACAGCTTACGGAGCTGCAGGCTGACAACGAAAGGTTAACGGAAGAGAAAGATGTGCTTCTGGAGTCATTGTGCAGGCAGACTGAAAAGCTCGAGGACTCACGTTCCAAGGTTGACACGTTGCAGGGTCTGCTGTTAAGGGAAGAACAGCCTCAGGAGTCTTCTAAAGGATACAATACGGAAAGGGAGCAGAAACTGGTGGATCTTTTAAAAGTACGTTGCGTCGTAGAGGTGTCTCCTCATCAGCCATTACGATTTATATACAATATTCTCAACAACTACACAGTATAAGATTCAATATATCTTGTTACGTCCGTCCACGATTCCGATCGGTTCGAGATTGACAGCAAATCGACGACAACTTCGGTCGGTCTTTACCGTCTTCTAACTTCAGATGCGAGCACCAGCAGGCTATGATTGCCGTTGTATATGGTGCTCGCAACACTCGCAGATGAAATCGCCCAATATTTACGACCAGTCGCTGATTAAATCGCCCAATTACAGAGTGCGCAAGAGGAGCGAGAATCTCTTCTGCAGAAGCAGGAGGAGCTGACGTCGGAACTGAAGACTCTGCGCGCAGCGGCGGAGGCGAGTGCCACGGAGACAGAGCGGTTAACGAAATGCGTCCACTTGCTGGAGTCGACGGTGGACGCGGCGAGCGTCGAGCGTAAGCAGCTGGACATGGAGCTGACGGAGGCCAGGCAGGAGGGCGCGAACCGGAGCATAGAGATCAGCAGGCTGGCGACGTTGCTGGAGAACGCTCGAGCGAAGATCGAGGAGCTGGAACAGTCCAGGCAGGTGGAGAACAAGAGCGAGGCCGACGAGCTGCTGGACGCCGCCAGGAGGGAGAAGGACACCCTGGAGACGCAGGCCGCAGCCCTGCAGGAGCAACTGGCGCGCTCGCACTGTGACCACGATCGCCTCAGGGATCAGTACTCGCAGCTTCAGGAGGAATACAAAGTACGTTGCCGAAGCTATGAAAAGGCGCGCGGCGCATCGGTGCGAGGCGCTGGACCGTGCGTTTATCTTCCAGGTAGCCCGTAACAACGCGAAGTCAGCCATCGACGACCTGGAGTACAGGCTGAACCAGCTGAAAGACGAGAGGCTGTCGGTGAGCACGGAGCTCCAGCTCGTGCGAGACTCGCTGGCGGAGCTGCAGGCCCAGTGCCAGAGGCACTTGGAGGACAAGAGGGAGCTGAAGGCCGCGTTGAACGAGGCGCAGCGAAGGGAGCGCGAGGCTCAGACGCGCCAGTACGAACTGGAGCGCGCCCTGGCCGAGGAGCGGAAACTGCGGCAGGAGGAGGTCGCCGAATGGGAGCAGTTCCAGACCGACCTACTGATGACCGTCCGAGTCGCGAACGACTTCAAAACGGAAGCCCAGAGCGAGCTGGAGCGCGTCGTCATGGAGAATAAGGCGCAGAGGGACAAGCTGAGGGCGTTAGAGGCTCAACTCGACAAGCTTAATAAAGGTAAGTGATGGGGACCTTTCGCGATGCATCGTTGCAGAAACTTTTGCTGTTAACGCAGAGGATTTGACGATCGTCAGAGTTCTAACATACCTGTAGACACGAATACGTTGGGGAAGCGATTTTTAGTTTATGGTAGATACTTCGGTGAAATGTTTTTTTTAACGACACGGAGAATTATTAATACAATACAATGTTGTCTCTTTTTCAATTTCATTCGGATGTCAGCCAGCGCTCCAGTTGCCCAATGTAAAGCATTTGGCTACACGACTGGGAACAGTCTAAGGCCTGCGAGTAATATATTGAAACGCGGTCGCACCATAATAAAGAGAGGACACGAGTCCAGAAACGGTGCGCCACGGTCTAGTTTGTCGAGCCCGGTGACCGGGTCCGATCCGTCCGAGATTGAAAGCTTGAAATCCCCGCCTTCGGAGGACCCTGACGATTCGGGTCTTTCGGAGTTAAATCTATCGCTTCCCTACGAAGCCGCGGACTCGGACGACGGTAGCGGTGAACTGTGTTCGAAGGAGCCGATTAAGCTAGATGAGAAGCTAATTTCCGGCGAGGAAGTTGAATTCTGCCCCAGTTTTCACCCAGACTCTTTGCACGCAGACAAGAAACTAGATCTGTCTGCGTTCAAGGACGACAGATTGGACTTCACTGACGACGCGTCTGAAGATCCCTGTATTCTGGAAACACGTTCGTCGATAGAGTCGAACGGTTCTGGTGACAGAGCGCCGGGCAAAGAGATCTGCGAGAGCAAAGCGACAGATTCGAGGGAACCGCGCAAGATCGCGGAAGATTATCCAAAGTTGTATATTCCAAATGTATCTGCTTCCGAAGATAATATAACCGCAAAGTTGTCTTTGCTGAAGGGTATAAAGGGTATTCAAAATATGGGAAGGCAGAGCGACGTTTCGTACGGCATCAATATCTCGAACAGTCGATTCTTCGTTCCGAAAAATTATATATTCTCCGGGGTAGAGAACTCGATGGACGACTTGAAGTTCGAGGTGGATCCAGAAATGAGAAAGGTGCTGCAGGAAAGCACTCAGACGAACGGTATCGTGGAAACTCCTCGGGCCAATACAATCCAAGAATCTCAAAACTCAGCTAAGTCGACGCTAGGAAAGGACAAGGAGAACTCGTTGCTTTTGCAGGCTCCAAGGGCACCTAAAGAATCGGACGCTTTGAGATTAGAAGACGAGTACGCGAACGATTGCGTTCTCAATAAGAAACGTAGACTATTCCTGAAGAAGAACGAATCCAGATCTGGCAGCGCAATCGTTGCCTCACTCTTAGATAATACGACGCGTAACCAGGATGTCTCTAACTCTACTTTACAGAGCAAGAGCTTCTCTACTTCGTTGGATAATCTGAACTTTCGTACAATTAGCCGCTTGACCGATGATAAGCCAAGAAATAGAGAAGATTTAACTGCGGTTGATGATACAAGAAACGGGATACAGTACAGAGATAAAGGTGACTTGATTCATTCGAGACCGCAAAGCGTTCCAACCGAGTCTTATTTATACAGGAAATCAGATGGCTCGGGTCCTTTAAATATAAGAAAGGCAGAGAAGATTGAGAAGGGTGTGCCAAATCGCACAGAGAAACACACCGCGTATCCAATTCTGTCTTCCTTGGAAAACCTGCCCAGATCTCCGATCGATACTCCATTGCCACTAGAAACTTCGCCACTCCCGTCAAGAGAATCTTTGATTCCACGCTCGAAGCACAGTACCCGAACATTAGATTCGCAAGCCCCGTCTCAGAGAGCGGCCGGCGGATCCTCGAAGTTCGAGAATAAGTTGGTGGAGACAAGAAAGAGCTTGACCCTCTGCGAAGCGAATCGACTGAAGCGCATGAGATTTTTGAAGATGAACCTGTCTCAGTCCGAAGGGAGCACGGAAGAACAGTGCATGACGAATAGCTCCACGGACGAAAACAAGCCTGCGAAAAGCGAACCCGCGAGCGTAAACGCAGACCCTAAGAGCGGCAATGATCCTACGGTCGCGTGCAAGGATAAATCTCTGATAGGAAGGACATCGTCTTTGAGAGAGAAATTTGAGACGATCATAGAAGATGTGGAACTGAGGCCAGGCCGGCAAATAGGTACAATACGCGACCGTAAGTCGCAAAGTAGTGTGGAAACGTGATTGCTTGTATCGCAGAGTTCAACCTACCCCCCACCCCACCCCCATTGTCTCTCCTGGTTTCTTACTCTAGCGAAAGACGCAAGAACTTGTACACCCCTCTTGTTGCTAGCATCGAACAGTCTTCTAGGCCCTACTCTCACCCTCCACACGTTGTTTCAATTAATAACCACCACGTTCTCTAGTCTCTCTTCTGTCTTTATCCTGGATTTTGCTTTATGTTTTGTCCATCGTCAAACTGTATATTCATACGAAGTTATGTACATGTAAATACAAGTGCCGTGAGTTGAGGATTGGAAAGAAGTAACACAAGTTTCTCTAGACTTTTCTTTGTTATATTTGTGCTTTCTTTTACGTGTAAGCGTAGTGCTTATTGCTTTTCTTTTACTTTCCTGGTTTTATCAGAGAGGGTCGAACGCTAGCGATGGTAGTAATCCTTGTTCGTTTTTACAGCGAATCAGAAAGTAATACAGCAACCTCCGCAAAGGCCTGCGAGCACTCCGACCGAGACTCAACAGTGCGTGCTGACCAGCGTGCAGCAGGAAATAGCAGCGCGCCGCAAGGCTAACATATCTCGCCAAGATTCCAGGCTCTCTGTGAAGTGTCTGATAGAAAGTATCGAAAACGCTACGAAACAAGCGAAAGCCGGTACGTAGAGATTCAAGCTAGCTACGTATTTAGCGAGGCTTCTTAATTATCGCGTTACTTTGTGCGCAGGACCCGGGAGTCGCAGCAGCTCCACTTCCTCCCTCAACTCCATCGGCACGAACGACATAATGACGCTGAAGGCTCCACTCCGGGACCAGCAGCAGATCAACAACTTAATCTGCACGGCGAACACAACGAACAACAATAAAACCCAAGCCGCGATAACGAGGAAGCCGCTGTCAGGTAGCAGACTAACTCCCGTTAAAAGTTCACAGGCTCGGTCTTCAGTTTACTCAGCCAAGTTCTCCCAATGATTAACGCAGAGACAAAGTCAACGCCCGTGGTGTTGAGCCCCGGCGAGCTGCTGGACTCGGCTGCTCTGAACGCCAAGGCGATCGACTTCGTGCGCCGCAACAGCGTGACAGACCTGTCCGAGCGCAAAGACCCCCTCTGCGGCTTGATCAAGAACGGCGGCTCGAAACGGAACGCCTTGCTGAAATGGTGCCAGAACAAGACGATCGGCTACAGAAATATCGACATCACGAACTTCAGTAGCTCCTGGAACGATGGCTTGGCGCTCTGCGCGATCCTCCACTCCTATCTCCCGCACAAGGTACCCTACGACACACTGACGCCGGTGGAAAAGCGCAGGAACTTCTCCATCGCTTTCTCCGCCGCTGAAAGCGTGGGAATACCCACCACGCTGGTAAGTCCTTTCATCGTAATCGTGGGAGTACTCCGAGCGGGCTCAGCCTCGAATAAAATAGCGCTTGAAAAAAACCTGCTTCTCCGTTCGTAGAATATAGGTGACATGTGTCAATTGGAGCGGCCCGATTGGCAGCAAGTCATGACGTACGTGACCAGTATTTACAAACACTTCGAGACGTAATTTCGGATCCTCCCCCCACCATTGAATGGAAACAAGAACAAGATCATCTAGTCAACCGAGTTTCTGTAGGACAAAATTTCGCGAGGACCGTTCGTGGATCACCGTGGGACATGCTAGCTGATCCGAACAGCCCGACACCAGTGCACGATCGCCAATGGTTCTCTTCTTCTTTTTTTTTTTTTTTTTTTTGGTGTACGCGGAGGATTGGACGGAAGACTAAGCCACCAAATGGAATTGCTTTCTTTCTTTCTTTTACTATAAGACTGAGCACGTTTATAAATAAATGCATATATAATAAAAAAAGGAAAAATACGAGGACTACGAGACAGAGAAGCGGAGGAGACAGATATGGGATAGAGGCAAAACGCAAAGCTTTACGCTGGGGTCTTCTGTGCGGTGAGAATTTTCTATGCTTCGGCGCCTCTCCTTGGCAGGGGCGGACACATTCTTGCAGGCCGCCGAGAGAGATCTCGCGCGAATTGTACGGCAAAGAAAGCGTCGAGTATTTCCGTTCCTCGTACCGTGAGTATTTTTGTACTTGTATTATTTTTCGAGAGACTTTTGTAAAGTTTACGAACGATTGTACAGAACGAAGCGCCTTAATTTAAAGAGACCTAATTTATTGTATTAGTCATGTTTAGTACACTACGAAGCCGAGCAGCAATTTATTATTAGAGAACGCACGTCGTTTGAGTTTCTACTACGTGAGGAACGAAACGAGAGAATGAAAGATTAATGGTTCTCTGTGATATAGCGAGATAGCCCCCTCCCAAAACAGAGATAAATGAAACGTTATCGTTATTGCTCTTATTATTAATTATTATTAATTATTATAATTATTACTACTACTATTAATATCATCCTCATCGTCATTGTTGTACCATTGTAGACAATACGCTGTCTGACATAAAAACAATAAACTTGCCTAATGATTATTTAAAATCCTGCGCCATCGAGGATACACTGCGGACTGGGGTTTATGCAAAAACCGACTTCTGAATAACCGGTTTTCGATTTCCGCTATTCCCCAAAAAACAGTTTTAGAATTTTCGCAGAAAAATATGATTAAAATACAGAATAAATATCTGTACATGTTTTCAAAATTGTCAGTTTTAATATTTATGGAATTACATAAATATACTCTATGCAAAACCAAATAAATAAAAAAAATATTAAAATAACTGAAATCCATAAAAATTTTACGGAGGGTTGAAAAAAGTTACAGTTTTTCGCGAATATCTCATTATCTAGTAATTTTACGACAAAAATAGTTATTAAAAAAGATTATATGAGTTTTTTCGTAGGAGTAACCATTTTCGTGTATGTCGGGTTACCAAGTTTCAACCCTCATACTTTTGACAAGGCGAGATCTCGAACCCCGGAAATTCAAACAATTCTGAGGCTTTGTGAATATGTACTGTAAAGGATTTCCTACTGATTACAACGCAATTTTTGTTTGCTGCCCAAATTTACTGTAAGGGGGTGAAATTAACCCCTTAAATTCCGGCTATTTTCAGATTTTCTGTTATAACTCGCGAATTCTAACTGCAAGTTACCAAATGATGGTCCTAATTAAAAAAAAGTAACTTTTGTCTTGACACTTTTTTCTATCTCTTCCAGATTGTGAGTTCCGAAATTGGAAAATAGCTGAATTTTTAAGGATTAATTCACCCCCTTAGCGTGAATGTGGGCAGCAAACAAAAATTGCGTTGTAATCAGGGCGAAATCCCCTACATATTCAGTCTCAGATTTTTTTAAATTTTCGGGTTCGCGATCTTCCCTCGTAAAATTCGTACAAAATATAAATTATAAATCCTTATTCCAGTTAGTATTTTTCTTCCGAAAATATGAACTCATGAAGCTTACAATTGGTTTTACAGTAAACTGTTACCTACTGCGATTTCAAGTCAAACTGTCAACGTTTTTAATTAACTAATTAATTCATTTTTACATATTAATTCTAGTACATAAAACCGTTTTTTAAAAACCGACAAACCCCAACAATCATACGCGCAGTTAGGATTCAAACAACAGACCAAATAGGAAGTAAGAAATAATTTTAATAGTCTTAAGAGTATTTACAGTCGGTGGATAATATTTACAATTATCAGTTTCGCGGTTACAAAAATGAATTCTCCATGGCTCTTGCAAAACTGTGCACACGCACATACTTCGATGCCTCAGTCGTACCTCTTTTCAATCCCTCTAATTCCTTCCTCTATCACGATTCACTTACATCCATCTTGTCTTGATCCTTCTCTCCCGAATAATACTCATTAGCCGGTTCAACTATTTTATCAGTGTCTTGTACATTTTGTCTAGAGTCCGGGTCCGGTTCCGGCTGCCTCTCTTCCTCCGGTGGCAGTGCGTCGCACGGAACATCTTGCATCTGGACGCTCGGCGAGTGCTGTATCATTTTCAAGTTGTCGTACACGTGTCTAGTAATAGCCTCGAGATACTGTTTGCTATTAGCGTTGTCCTGCCTCGTCACGACGTCCGGATGCAGAGTGAAGTCCGGCGCGAAGTACTCCAGATACTCAGTGTACGGCAGCTCGTTGCTGATCTGCTCGTCGACGAGCAAGGAAGTCTCGTAAGTCCAGCAACGAGCGACGTTGCGCAAAGTGTATCCACCGCCTCCCACGGTGAGCAAAGGTATATTCAGGTCTCTGACAAACTTCACGCACTCGCCATGCCCCTTCGTGCTCAAGCTGAAGCAACCGAGACGGTCGTTCGCCAGAGAGTCCGCCCCGCATTGAAGGACTATCGCCGTCGGCTGGAAGAACTCCATCACGTGCGATATGACGGGCTTGAATACTTGAACGTAAGATGCGTCATCGATTCCTTCCTTCAACGGGACATTAACCGAGTAATATCTCCCGCTCTCTGCTCCTATCTCGTACATATCCCCAGTGCCGGGGAAGAAGTAGTTGCCGTACTTGTGAAAAGACACTGTCATGACTCTGTCCGTCAGGTAAAACGCTTCTTGCACCCCGTCGCCGTGATGGACGTCGATGTCTATGTAGAGAACCCTGGCATGGTACTTGAGCAGCTCCAGAATGGCTATCACAATGTCGTTAATGTAACAGAAGCCTGAGGCCTCGAACTTCTTGGCGTGGTGCAACCCTCCGCTCCAATTGACGGCGATATCGCAACAGTTATTGTTCAGCTTCGTGGCACCTTCGAGGGAAGCGCCGGTGTACATTGAGCAGAAATCAAACAGCCCTTCGAACACGGGACAATCGTCCCCCACGTTGAAGTGGCTTAGGTACTTGGTGTAACCCTGCAGATTCTGCGGGGTCACTCTTTGCAGGAACTCCACGTACTCGTCCGAATGAAAGCGGCACATATCGTGCGTGCTGGCTCTGTATGGACGGTAGATCTGCATCTTCTTGTGCAGTCCATAATTGAGTACCAAACTGTGGATTACAGAGAGTCGATGAGGTTTCATTGGGTGTCCAGGGCCGTAATGAAAGTTCCCAACGTCTGGGTTGTAGAAATAGGATACCTTTTTATTGTAGCTCATTTTGAGGTTAGGGTATGTTTCTAAGTATGTGGGTATAATTACGGAGGAGTGTCTTTGCTATCAATCGATCTACAGAGCCATCGTAACTAACAATTAAGGTCCTCCAATGTTCCTCGCTCCCGACTCTGTCTCACGATTAATCCGTTGTTTATCGTCAGAGATTAACCAACACCATCCATGCGTTTTGTATTTTGGCTGGAGCGTCAGGCAGTGTGTAACGTAGCTCGATAATTCTACGGTCAATTCCCATCGAGCGTTTCGCCGCGGATAAGCAATAAACCATGAAAATAATAATAACAACGTTACTTCACACTAAATACGCGCGGATCAAAGCACACTGTAGCAACCGAAGCCCAAACTTTGACAGTTTTTTCAGTGCCATCTGGAGAGATGCTTCTCCAATTCAAGGATTCCACCCTTTGCTTACTTGGAAATATAATTCATTCATGATTCGTTTCAATTCGTTTCGATTGTACAATTGAAAGTTCGATAATTGTGTAGTTAATAAGGTGCAGTTTCAGAATTACGAAGATCTGGTGCAGTGTAATTAATTATGCAATTTAATTAAATAGTCGCAAAGATCGCTTTACTGGTTTATCTATATGTAAAGGAAGGCTTCTTGCATGCATTGCCTGGAATTAATTGAGTAATGATAGGTATTCATTGATGGTCAGTTTGTTGCGTTTGAGAGAGTTTAAAAAGAATTATTTAAATTACGCACGCCAGCGTTATAGCGGGCGGATGGCGAAACGACGAACTAATGCCCGGTGGCCATTTTGACCAGGAAATTCTGAAATGTTAGCCGGATCGCAGGAAAGCAGAGAAGGTATTAGAGCGAGAGGGGAACAGCGCGCGAAAAGGAGAGAGATATGGCAGAGTGTGCGAAGGAGAGGGGCGTAGTGCGCCAGAAAGACAGAGATAAAAAAATGGCGGCGACATTGTAAATTAACGGATTTCTCACGTTTTGCGAATATTTTGTGAACATTTTAATCAGGGCCGACGGAACCCATTATAAGGGGTCGCTAAAAACTATATCGCACACTAAATAATAAAGGAATCCAACTTCCATATAAACAAAATGTAAATGTAATTCTTTTTTTTATTGTATCTCGTAAAGGCAAAAGATATTAAATAGAAAACAGATGCAAAAATTTGGGGGCGCCAAAAATTTTCTTGCATAAGGGCGCCAACCAACCTCGGGCCGGTCCTGATTTTAATATAGACTTAAAAAAGGAGGAGGTTATAGATTCGACTCGTATGTATATTTTTTTTATGTTTGTTCCTGCATAACTCCTCAGCAGATGGGCCAAAAATTATTTGAAATAAAAATTTGTGTACGGAATTTTTATTTCAAATAATTTTTGGCCCACCTCTGCTCCTTAACATAAGGGCCGATTTTGATGATTTTTGTTATTCATAAGAGCCTTTTTAATTTTTATAAAACTAAAAAGCTAAAAATAAAAAAAAATTAAAACTGACTTCAAAAAAATAAAATTGCACTAAAAAGTAAAAAATATTTTTTTTCATTATACGACTCTCACATTTTTTAAGTCGGCACCTCATCATTTGCACTGTGTAAATCCGGCGCCGACTTAAAAAAATTGAGAGTCGGAGATTAAATAAGGGAAGAATCTACTTTTTACTTTTTAGTGCAATTTTATTTCATTTTAGTCGGTTTTTTAAAATTTTTTTAAGAGTCAAATCTCAAGGAATAGACCCTTAGCTAATTTCCTACATTATATCTGTGCGGATTTTCGTCATAATTAATTATCAACGTTTCTTTGACGCGGTGTTGACTGCGCAGTCGTGCTTTGTAAATACTCAAATTGTTCAGCGAACAGCGGATTTCCTAAATGTAATTTATGAACTTATACTGTCCAATCCGGAAGCGTAGACCCTTGGCCGTAGTCAACTTTCTCACGTTTAAGTTGCAATCATTTCGCTCGTAATTAATTAGTTATAATTTATATCAAACGATTCGGCAATACCCCAATTCTCTGTCCCTCGAACGTCGTAAACGCACCAATAAATGAACACTTAAGGGTAACGAATAAACACTATTATAAAATTAAGCTTGCAGCGCGATTGATTCGACGTGTTGCAAAAGCTGTTTGGATATGAAGCAAGAAATTAAAAGAAGTCTGTAATTAATTGCTTAATGGTTTGTTTCAATAACTTATTTTCCTCGATTTTTTAACTAAAGTCACTAAACAATAATTCTTTTTTTGTACAGATTTATCCACTTAAGACTGTTTCAATTTTCAACTTCAACAGTTTCAATTTTGGCGCCACGATATAGTTCTTTTTACGAAATTCACATAATCTCAAATATCCCTAGCAATACGTTCGCCCAGTCCTGTCACAAAATTTAGGCCGTGTTCCGATTCACGCATAATGCTCATGAAGTGCATAGGGTACGTGACATATCCTATGCAGTCTATGCGCAGTAGGGGGAGTTCCCCTAGTGCCGGACGCTTAAGGTTTTCTTTAAATAAGAAGAAACAAATAATATTTTAATCTTTTTATTCTACGCTATTTATAAGATAACAATATGAAAAGTTAAAATTTCCCAACAAAACATTCAATATTATAATTATAGTTATCTTAAATTACTTTTCAACTTGAATATGCTATTTGGAGAAATCATTAAGTGGCACCTAGTACCGGACACAGTAAAAATTACTGACGCAACGCATCACAGCCTCAATATAGCTTGCACCGATCACAAATATAATTCTCTGAACATTCGGAAATATCAGCACAAGCCTCGTGTGCCCATTTTTTACAGCTTGAACACTGAATCCAGTAAACATGCCTCTCTTAGGCTCATTTCTTTTGCCAGAATTTTCTGAAGCGCAGGTTTCAAATTATTTTCATCCCACGAACCTTTTTTCTTGCTGTTCATGATGGTTACGTGTATCTTTTAAACACTGAAACCGAAATAATAAACAGTAATACAAATAGGAACACACAAGATTCAGATTTGTACTGTCCGGTAATAGGGGACAACGTTCTGTCCGGAACCAGGGGACAGTGAATGGATGAAAAAATTTTTTTTTTGTGCAAACTAGTGCACTTTTTACACAAAACACAAAGGTAATTAAAAAAATACTTACCAAACGATACAATAACGCAACTCACACGTCTTTTAGCCAGGAAAATTGGTATATATAACAATCTAAATTTTATACGATTCACCGGATTCCCGTCACACCAAACAATCAATCCATTTCTTTAGCAAGACTCACGCGACGGGACCATGACGACACATGATCGTCGTTTGTTTTATCCCCTCTACGGTTTACGCGAAAGAACAGCTCCATAGCTTTTGAAATGTCACAGATACAGCTAGTGTCCGGTATTAGGTGCCGTCCGGCGTTAAGGGAACTCCCCCTATGCATGAATTGGAACACGGCCTTAATTTACATTGCTTCGGTTATGTTTATTTTCCCGCTGTTAACATAAAATAATGGATAGTAGATTTTGAAATAAATGCGTATTTCTTTGCTCTACACATTACCACTAATAATGAGCGTCGATTTTAATCTATGAAGACTGCTACGAATAAAATACCACAAGGCTTTATTCATCTCAGTATTCTGCTCTTAGATAAGCTCTGAGAGCTTGATTCGGTGGACCCGCTGTGAACTTTTCGCTATCCCCACCACTTTTGTCTCACTCTTGTCCAGCGAAGGCGAGAGCGAGATGGAACGAGAGCGAGCGAGAGCCATTGAAAGCGAGTGAGGACGGTACGAGACAGACTACGCGTTGATGTTTTGTCTCGCTCCGTCTGTCAGATCCCGTGTCACTCCGGCGCACGCAACGCGTTCCATCTCGCTCCCCCCTTCGGCCAGAAAGAAGCGAGAAACGAACACTCGGAATTAGGGCTCTGTTCAGGATGTGGGTTCAACGCCGGTCCCGACCAGCGAGCCCACAGCGAGGAAATACTGTAACACCATAATATGACGTGCCACACCTAATAAAAGGCATAAGAAATAACTTATTAACCAAAAGTTTAATATGGAAGGATGGACAAAATGTACATACAGCGAAGTGGAAAGATATTATTACTGCGTACGAAATTGATTCTACGACAAAAGAAATTAGATCCCTCCCAAAAATTACTGAATACCACGTTCGTCCAAATAAAATTAAAAAAATGAAAGTGTCAAATGCAACACAGATTTTTAGCCATTCGATGGCTGCGGCAATACACAATATGGCTGCACATGGTATGTATGGAAAATAATTAAACCTGTAAAATAAAGTGAGATGTATTTATCATATGAACTAAAAGAAAATTCTGTATTACAGGTGGCACAGATGTTACTGGACAATATACAATGGACAAAACAGCAAATGGCACTGCAAAAATTTTAAAATTTTTTGATACACTTTTCGATACATTAAATACAGATAGTCGTAAGCAAATATATAAAAAAACATTTAAAACATCCGTGCACCCAAAGAGCGGACACATTGTGTTCTGGCAAAATGCGATCCGCAATTTAAAAAACATGCACTACCAGGAACCAGGCACTAATAGAAAGATAATTCCTCCCAGTTTAAAAAATTTTATACTTACACTCGAAGGATTTATCGACGTTAGTAACAGATTGTTCTCCATAATTCCACGGTATAATACAAGGATGTTGAATCAAGATTGCCTCGAAAACTTCTTTGGCCAAATAAGGCAACACCGAGGAAGGCTGACACATCCGAATTCGACACAATTCACGGAACAAAACATTGTTTTTAAAACAAGTGAGTGGCACCCACAGTCCAAAAGGAAATTGCGAGGAGACTATAGATAAGTCGTTAATAACTGTTAATAATTTTAATTTAAATACACACAAATCAGTTGACATAGTACAAGATCCATTCTTACATGTACAAGTACAAAAAATAATTCAGAAACCTCTGCAAACAACTACTTCAAAATATTTGTGTACTACTTATGTATACAATGCGGCAGGCATGGAACTAAAGTGAACGCAGCGGCCGTTTTTCGGACGCAACGCCTCCTTTCTCCCGCCGCGCGTCTTGGCCCCCGCAGCGGCCAAGGTTCGTGGAGCGCCTCAAGCCCGTACCACGTGAACTGCGCGTGGCGCGTTGACAAAACAAAAACGCATCGACAATCGTGCTCTCTGGGTCGATGTGGAAACTTAGAGCATATATAAATGGAGGTTTCATTGCCTAAGAGTGAGTGCTACAAAACTGTCGCCAACATCACGCGAGAGACAAAGACATGTGCGAATTGGTGCGACAGAGGGAGAAAGACATGTGTGAGCGAGAGAAGTATAGGTTCCCAATCGACCGTAATGCGCATGTGCCGATATCTATACTTTTCTCTCTCACACCAGTTCACACGTCTTTCTTTCTCACACGATATCGGCACATGCGCATTACGGTCGATTGGGAACCTATACTTCTCTCTCTCGCACCATGTTGGTGACAGTTTCAAGCTTTCAATGAGACCTCCATAGTATATGCTCTAAGTGTGGAAACCTATTGATACAATGTCGCCCCAATGCCAAAGAGGAGGTATAATAAGAGGCGTCACTCGACAAGGACAGAAATAATCTAGGGAAACAGTGATTTCTAGTGAGACAACCAATTTAAATGCCCATTCGGCCCCATTCGGCAATGATCGGTAAACTTCGGCAATAATCAGCCAATTGTGGTAAGGTACATTTAGTCGATTTGAATATCCCGCTCGAAATAGACAACCAATTTAAATGCCAAGGTCAAGCAAGGACTTCAAAGGTTCCGCCCGGAGTGACGCCTCTTATTATACCTACTCTTTGCCAATGCGCCACGCGCGGTTCGTATGGTACGGGTCTGAGGCGCTCGAAGCTCCTAGGCCCGCCGCGGGGACAGAGACGCCGGGCGGGAGAAAGGAGGCGTCGCCTCCGAGAAACGGCCGCTGCGTTCACTTTAGTTCCATGCATGTATAACCTGCAATCAGGCCCGAATTAAAGGGGGGCTAGGGGGGGCTGTAGCCCCGGGCCCCACTTCCCGGTGGGGGCCCCGTTCAAAGCGATTAGATTACTACCCCCCCCCCCACGCGTTGTTGAACCACGGGGGAGGGGGGGGGGGGGGTCTCGAAGGTTCGATAGCCCCGGGCCCCAAAAATCTTAATCCGGGCCTGCCTGCAATTTGTGCAATAATTACATTTTTAAAGATTGCAAGGCACAAACTGAAGGAGATAGATACAACCCAGCATTTCTTAAATGTATTGAACAAGTATGCTTAATTGGAAATTACATGTTAAATCATCAAAATATTAATGAACAGACCATTTCAAATATAATAAGTTACGTAAATAATTATGTCAAATTTAGTTTTCAATGTCAACATGCCGAAAAGATAGGAGAAACACTAATTAAAACAATAAGCACACTTTGTATAACTCAATTTTGTAAAAAAATTAATAACATAATTAAGGGCAAGGAAGTACCACAACATGGAGTCCTTAATGGTCTTGTTTGCAATGCGGCCAAATTATTCAATAAATGAGTTCATTAAACACACAAACAAATGTGTACTGTTTAATTTCTGTTCCCTGAAAAACTAACATCTGAGATACAATGGGAATGTATCGCAAACGAAACTCGGTTGAGGTGGCGCTCTGATCGGAGTGCCCAAGATGGCGTCTGAGCATGCGCGTGATGACGCCGTGACGTCAAATCAATCAACGTCAAGATGAGCTTGGCTTTGCGCTTGCGTCGATTTGCGCCAGGATGAGCTTGGCTTTGCGCTTGCGTCGATTTGCGCCAGGATGAGCTTGGCTTTGCGCTTGCGTCGATTTGCGCCAAGATGAGCTTGGCTTTGCGCTTGCGTCGATTTGCGCCAAGATGAGCTTGGCTTTGCGCTTGCGTCGATTCGTTTATAGTGTTTATTATTATAACCTTTTTATTTCAAACCACAAAGCCAAACTCATCTTGGGCCGGTATTCATAGTCGCTACTTATTCTTCAGCAAATGCTTAAGCATTCGGCATCCTTTACTAGCTATTAGATCAGTAGAAGATGCCGCATGCTTAAGCATTTGCTTAAGAATAAGTAGCGACTATGAATACCGGCCCTGGCGTTGTTTGGTTTGACGTCACGGCGTCATCACGCGCATGCTCAGACAGTGAACCGAGGAAATGCTATGATGCCTGAGGAATTAGCGGTGGGGGAAGAACGTCGAGCCAATCAACGCCAAGATTGGAAAGGAAACGGCGCCACCGTCGAGCCAAGCCAAGCCAAGCCAAGCCGGGCCAACCAGAGTCGTCGCAGACTCGGTTGTCGATGTTGGTTGGCTGCGGCCTTACTTGCCAGCGTCGACAACCGAGTCCGCGACGACTCTGATTGGCCTGGCTCGGCTTGGCTCGACGGTAGCGCCGTTTCCTTTCCCATCTTGGCGTTGATGAGCTCGACGTTCCCCCACCGCTAATTCCTCAGGCATCATAGCATTTCCTCGGGTCACTGTGCTCAGACGCCATATTGGGCACTCCGATCAGGGCACCACATCGATCGAGTTTCATTTGCGATACGTTCCCATTTCTGCATGACCACGGATACTTCTAAAATTGTATATAGGATGCATACAATATGATTATGATATGCCACGTTTCAAATTTCCCGGTTACAGTAATTTGTTTCCGCCCCAATACGCTAGAGGGTGCTGTCCGCGCTAATAGTAGAATACGACCCTGGTATAACCGCAGCCATTTTGGACAAAACCGGAAATAACATAACCTAAACATTCATTAAATCGTCTGCTTTTCAAAGTGATTGTTTATCTATCTCTTTCCTTTTTACAGTTTCATTCTCTGTCTACTTCCGCTTTTGACCGAAATGGCGGCAACCAATCAGCGACGATACACGTTGTTCCGATCACTCTCTAGAGGATCACTAGTGTTAGGAGGAACCGAGTGCGGAACGGCCACATTCCCATCTACGTACCGAGTGAATTTAAATTGCGCGGGAATTGAGGATATTCGGTGGTCCGCAAATTTCGCATGCACTATTTTTTATATACGACTTCACGTTACATTATTTAAAGCGGATGATATATTAGAATGAAGAAAATAAATCTCTCGCTGAAAAAGGTAAAGCACCTAAATAAATGTTAAGTTTCATTTAACAATTTCAATTTCCAATTATCGCTTTCCAACATTCTTGAAGTTTACTCCAGAACTTCATTCTTTACGATCATTAATTACAGAATGCCGCAGGTCGCGATGCCAAACTGTCTCAAAAGAAGATATCAATATTTTTTGCCAAAGCTCCCAAAGATGGGGCGCTCCAAAATAAAGATAATACAAAGCATGACATTGTCAAAGTCACAGGAGCGATAAACGTGGCATCGTCAAGGAAAAGAAAAATGACAGAAGATTTAGATGCACAGGAAACACAATTGAAAGTTACAAAGCCTGACAATGCATCCGACGCGTGCAGCGCGAAGAGAATCCAAAAACAGAAGCACTCGATTACAGACGAGTTCGATGCGATTCATGATGTGTTCAATGATAGTAGCATAATTATAAACAAAGATCTGCCTGTATCTCCCAAGAACAACACAATCACGGAGAAATCCGAGTATAAAGAAAATATAGATGGACGCCCGAACGAATTTTCTAAGCCTAACGAAGGAAAGGTACAATGTTTGAGCGTGCAATCGATAAGGAACGATACCTCATTGCACGATAACAATTCTAAGAAGAATCTTTGTACGAAACAGAGTAAAACAGACTCTGCGGAGACTGAACGACTTGACGAATCAGTGCGCAATGGTGTCAAACGACTGGGCGAGCTTGACAAACACGATGAACCAGATTTCCCATTGGAAACATGTATTATAGATGATTTTAATGATTGCTTCGAGGAAGGATGGTCTACAGATAATCGAATAAATTTTAATTCTTTGCAGAGATGTAGTGTTAAGGATGTTCAGAGAGCAAGCAACAGTTTGTTGTTGACTGTCGAACATGAAGACTTTCCGTCCAGTGCGACCGTTACGTGTTCGGGCTTTTGGTAAGAATTATTCATCAATAGATCTAACAATGCGAGTTGCGTAGGGCACATAATGAGACGTTCGATTGAAATTTAGGAAAGATGCGAAAGTGGAGAAGGATGATATCGTCACGATACAAGCGAGGAAGGAGAGTGAGAGTTGGGTTGTGGATAATAGCGGTGGTTTACTGGTCGTTCATCCAGATCTACTGATATCCGGAACAACGGTGGTCGGCGCATTATTTTGTAGCAGGAAAGTAGTTCTAGCTGAGAAATTTAGAAAAATGGAAACCCTTCCTTATTTCGAGGGAGATCAAACTGCGTTAGTTGTTGGAAGTCTCTCTCATCAATTGATGCAAACGGTAAGGGAACAGCGAATACCTCTGTTTGATTTTTTAAGCGGTATTCTCGCCTAGGAGGTCAATTTTTTACCTTTCTTTAAGGGCGATGCACAAAAAAATACAGAGTTTTCAGCGATGAGCATTATCCACACGTATTTATTAATATTTCAGTTAGTTGTAAAAGAAATTTCAGCCATATATAATAATAATTAATGGAGATATGGGTCATCTCGTAAAGTGTGGGCAAAAAAATGTTGCCTCATCGTACACATGATTTCGGCTGTTCTGCTGATACAAAACGAAAAAACCAAAAGGATTCTGAATCAGTAAGATTGTAGCTATAGCCGGTAGCAGATTTATGAAAAATATTAAAAATTCACAAAATGGCGGGACTTTGAATTTAAAACTCATCTTTTTCGTGTTTTTTTTTCGTTTTTAAACGGCCTTAGTTCCTGAAGGTCACCTATTAAAAATTAAAAATAGGTAATCTTCAGGAATTAATTAAAGGAAAAATACTACATATAATTTAATGGAACTTTTTGCATTGCATTAAGGATGTTTTCACACACCGATAACCACGGTTTTGAGGAAAAAAAAACATTTCCATTAAGGGGGAGCCCTTTTTAGGACGCTAGGAATAAGGTGATTCTTGGTACATAATTGTTTTTCTGAGAAACTGTTAAGCGGATCTTTTTCAAACTTTCAGAGTATTTTAGTTCACATTCAAACAATAAAAATTAATTTTCACGTTACAAAGTGTTCGGTAGAAATGAAGATGTATGAACACGTTCGGTAGGACTCGCGTGCCGGAGTTGCAAATTGGCAATTGTGATGGTGGCCCCATTTCTTCCTTGAAATAAAAAAACCAAGGATTTTCTTATTTCTGGTATAATTACATTGTCGATGAACCTAAGACGTTGATAAATAAATTGAATTGAACAACTCTTTTTCCATAAATAGTACGGAATATCTTGGGACATAATCGTATCTTTTTCTTTCAAGTTCCACCAATTTCCCAACTTTTAACCTTTTTTTTCGTTTGTTAGGTTCATCCACAGTGTAATTATACTATACATAAGAAAATCCTTGTTTTTTTTATTTCAGAGAGGAAATGGGTCCACCATTACAATCGCCAATTTGCAACTCAGGCGCGCGAGTCCTCACGAACGTGTTCGTATATCTCCATTTCTACCGAACACTTTGTAACGTAAAAATTAATATTCATTGTTTGAATGTGAGCTAAAGTACCCTGAATGTTTGGAAAAGATCCGCTTAACAGTTTCTCAGAAAAAATTCCCAAGCATCACCTCATTCCTAGCGTCCTAAAAAGGGCTCCAATCTTAATCATTATTATATATGACTGAAATTTTTGTACAACTTACTGAAATGTTAGTAATAATATTTCTGTGGGTCGTCCCTAAACAGAATAGAGGATCTCGTCCCTCCAGACAAAAATACCCCCTCAAATAAACTGCGATTAAACAAATATTAGTATTACAGGCAATGCGTCAAAATATTAACGAAATATCGGACGTTACGAAGTTGCTGGAGAGCATATTGCAGTCCAAGGCAACTGCGAGTATGCTTTATGCATCGGAGATTACACTCGACGCATGCAGACAACAGATGCTCACGTATGTGCCGAGAATATTTGAGTTCATTCAACATTATATGAAAGGTGAACCAAACATTCAACTCATCTCTTTTGTTCCTCGTTGATTCTACGACAGTAATATTTGCAGATAAAAAGCAACAGGCTATAAGCAACATAAAGGATAACTTCAAAGGAACGATCGCTCATATACAGGACATAGAAGAAAACCTTTGGCTTCCCAAGTTAGGTATGAAAGGCAGGGTGGACGCTACGTTGGAAGTTACTGTGAATTCGAAAAGGAAAATTATGCCCCTCGAAATAAAAACCGGCAAGCCTTCGTTCTCGATAGAACATAAAGGTCAAATTATTTTGTACGTTATGATGATGGCTCTCACGGGTCAAGACACGGATACAGGATTACTATTGTACCTCAGGTAAGTCGCTCGGGTGATACATAACATTCGATTAATGAAACTTTATCGTGCGAACTCTTCTGATCGCAGAGAAAATAATATGCAAGAAATCAAGAGTGGGCATTCCGAAAGGAGAGATCTAATATTGCTGAGGAACACCTTGGCTAATTACTTTGCTCGCAAGCCAGTGGAAAAGTTGTCGGATTTAAGTTCTGAGTTAGAGTGGCAGACGCTAGAGCTACCGGAGCCAATTCACCATCACAACGCGTGCTCCAAGTGCACTTACAACGCATTGTGTTGCACTTACTTGAGCAGGGACCCTAAGGTACAATTGTCGGAGTCCCATCCGTTAGTGAAACTTGGTAAACAGATTTTAGAGAAATTCAAGCCCACGCATATCGATTACGTTGTGAACTGGGTAGCGTTATTGAGAATAGAAGAAAATGCCCAAACGTCGGATAACGTACAGAGATACATGTGGACATTGAGTCCAGAGAAAAGGTGAGGAGTCATTACTTTGTTGTTTCTGTGTATATGTATTCATTATTTTTTTTTCTTTTTACAGAGAAACGAAGAAGACTTGTATGTGCAAGTTAAAAGTAATCGGAAAAGTTATCGAGCACGACTCCAAGTATCAGCACACATTTGTTCGCGCGGATGTAAATGCACAAAGTATTAGCATTGCACAGAGGGAGTTCGTGGAGAATGAGTATGTTTTAGTGAGTACAGACACGCGGCTAAACATATCAGCGGGATTCATAGCGCACTTGAAAGAAGATTCCGTTATCGTTTTGTTGGATAGGTATGTAGAGCCAGAGTTGGGAATTATTCGAAATTTTTTTATTTTTTTGTCGGAATAATTATTCTCGAAGAATGCTCAATTCTGGAGAATCCAAGATTTTCTTGAGGGGGGGGGGGGGGGGGCGTAGGTCTGAGAAATAAACTAGGGACCTTTCCCGATAATATTTTTCTGCTAAATGAAAGTTATTTTTTTTCAATTTATCACATTTTCTCTCACATTGCTAAGTTAAAATAAATATTTTGCAAATTAAAACAAGTATTTTTCCCTTGAGGGAGGCCCCCCCTCTGAATCCGCCACTGTATAAAGCCATAAGCACAATCTTTGCTTCGACATATGCACTCCTCTAATTAATTAAAGGATCACCTCTAGGAACCCGAAAAATAGGGGCAAGTTCGTATAGTCATAACACCGGCAAAAATAGTTGTATCGATATTTTAAAAATATGGTTTGAAAGCGATGAATCCCTGTTTTCAGCTCCCTTTTTCAGATTTTAGCTGTATTGGCTTCCAGCAATGTTATAACGATATACAGAGCACTTGGTCAATTTTAAAAAAAAAACTTGCGAATATTCCACGAGTACGAAATTTTTTACTCGAGTTCCATTTACACCAGTCGAAAGCGGCTACTTTCCCGTGTAAAAAGAGACTAATAAATTTCTTGTGTGATTTTTTGCTCGAGTTATTCAATTTTGAAGCAAAATCCGCTTTTTTTACTTTAGTTGCTCCTAGGAAGCGAAGGAATCATCGTAGAATGTTCATGGAGAAAGCAATAGGAAGATCACTCTTCCCTCTTTAAAACGCATCTTTGACTTATTCGATTCGGTTAGAATTTCGGTCTACGATGTCCTTTCGAAAATATGCTTAACCCTTCATTGCTATACTGTTTTTTCTTTCAAACGTAACTGGTATACTGGGGTCGTGGCAGCCCCCAAATAAAAAAGGACACAGAAAGAGTCTAGCAGGATAAGCATGGGCAAATGGCCCCCACGCCGATTCTTGGAGTTGTTATTTCTTAAACAATGCTCCTAAACTGAAACACCATTATGTAAAGTTTTAGATCGCCCCCCCCCTCCACCCGTATACGAGTAATACAGGGGTAAACGCCCTTAACGTTATTATTTTTTTCTCGGTTACTACTTGAGATATTTAAATGAAACAGAAGCGACAAAATAGCTACACATTAGCTGTAATTCGTATATTTTTCCGAATTGTAAATTAATTATTACGGGTAGAAAAAATAATTTATTTGTTGTGGGTGGTTTTGCAATCGGCGTTTATATAATATAAGAAAAAAAAAATACGCCTGACTAAGTACGGATTATACCTTCGATAGGTTCAAACACATAAGCGATTATCACGATAAGGGGTTGTCACTCATAGGGTTGTTTGCAAAAACCACCCCCAAGAAATTAATTATTTTTTTCTACCCTTAATAAATCAGTTAAAATTTTTAGAAAAATATATGAAGGACAGTTAGTAAGTAGCTATATTTTCGTTTTTTTTTCATTCAAATATCTTAAGTAGTAACCGAGATAAAAAATAATAACGTTAAGGGCGTTTACCCTCGTATTACCCTTAAACGGAAGGGGGGGAGGGGAACGATCTGAAACTTTGCACGATGGCTATTCAGGCATGGAGCATTGTTTAAAAAATAACAACTCCAGGAATCGGCGTGGGGCCGTTTGCCCATGCTTATCCTGCTAGACTCTTTGTAAAGTCGACGCTAAATCAACCTCTATGAATATTTTCTTCTTAGGTAATGTATAAAATAATAGAAATGTTGAAGGTTAAACTATTATTATAAAATTAATTAGAAATTCAATTTACAAACTGAGTCAACCAAAAATTTTCCAGCGATCTTTCCGTGCTTGGGGTCATGATCAACCTCAGAATATCAATTAAGGGTTCGAAATTGCGCAAATTCTATTTTTTCTTCAACTCGCTGTATCTCCGCGAGGGACGACCGGAACATCAGTGTCTTAAGCTCATTTTAAAGTGGAGAGTCTGCCGATTCTTTCCACCAAAACCCGCTGCGATAATTTTTTATCCGCGGCCTTTCCTATATTCTTTTAGAAACATCACCAAATACAACATCGACGAGTCATTTCACATAGACAAGTATTCGTCTACGAATTTGGTTTCCCTTACTCTTGCGAACGTAGGTGGTTTAATGGCCGATAACGAAATCTGCGAGAAGTTACGGGATGTTGTGATAGACAGGTTCGTAGCTCACTTTTAGAAGGAATCACATTTATACCACGTAACAATTCTCTCCGTATTTCAGGAAACCAGCAACTTTTCTCAAAGGACTATCAAAGTCCGTGGTTCGCAAGAGCGCCAAGATAGTGGACAGCCTAAACGAAAATCAACAAAGAGCGGTTCTGAAAGCAATGACTGCGAATGACTATATTTTAATCAAAGGGATGCCAGGCACAGGGAAAACGCAGACGTTGGTGGCTCTGATAGAAGTGCTACACGAGATGGGATGCTCTGTTTTAATCACCGCGCATACGAACAGCGCCGTGGATAATATTTTATTGAAACTGCTCGACAAGGGTATCGACTTTTTACGATTGGGCTCCTCGTCCCTTCAACCGTCGTTGAAGCACAAAACCGAAGGATACGCGACTGCGAATTGCCATTCGCCTGATAGTTTGGAGGCAGTTTACTCGAGTAAAGTACGAGGGCGCTTTCAAGTAGCATAGTTCTGTGTTGATATGCCGTTTGATAAAATAATCCCGATTATTCTAGAATATTGTTGGAGTGACTTTGTACGGCGCTCATCACGCGCTCCTTGGCAAACGCACGTTCGACGTGTGCGTTGTGGATGAAAGTGCTCAGGCTTTGCAGCCAGCCGTGTTACGACCCCTGTACAGCGCGCATAGATTCGTTCTCGTGGGAGATCCTGATCAACTACCTCCTATCGTCAAAAGTAAAGTAGCCAGGTGCGTACAAGCGCATCGGCTAACAACGATACGGAATTAACTGTACTGTCTTTTCGTAGGAAACTCGGGGCGGATGAATCCTTGTTTCGCCGACTGGACAGTGAAAATAATACGGTGACCTTAACGAAGCAGTACAGAATGAACGGAAAGATTATGGATTTAGCGAACAAGTTGACGTACAACGATACGCTTGAAGTCGGAAACGAGACGGTAGAGAATGCCACTTTCTCTGCGCCGTGCAGCGAAGTGAGTTCCTTAATTCCTATGTTATTCAGCGTTTCGTCCGTACAATGTACTTGTATTTCAGAATTTATTGAAACATGGAAGCTGGGTACGGAAGGTTCTGTCGCAGAACATCGGCGACTCGGTGATCATATTGAATACAGGTTGCACCAGAGACTTAAAAGTGGACCTTAAAGGTGACAAGTTTTCGAAGAGCGATCAGGTGCATTCGAACATCTGGGAAGGCGCTGTAATCTTGGAACTCTTGCGAGCTCTTATAGAGGTGGAATTTACTGAATTATTATTAGGGCTGTCCGGGTACTCGAATATTCGAGCAGCTTGAAATTCGAGCCGAGCCGGGACTCGGTTTTCGAGCCGAGCCGGGTACCCGAAAAATCCGGGTAGCTTGAATTTGTTTCGGGGGACTTGAAAAATGCGGGTAGTTCGAATCGTTTCGGGCCGCTCGGAAGAACCGGGTAGTCCGAATTGTTTCGGGCGGCTCGGTAGAAGGGGTTAGCTCGAATTATTTCGGGTGGCTCGAAAAATCTGAGCGCCTCGGACTGCTGGAACCACATTCGAGACGCGCGGATTTTCCAAGCCACCCGAAACAATTCGAGCTTACCCCTTCTACCGAGCCGCCCGAAGCTATTCGGGCTACCCGGTTCTTCCGAGCGGCCCGAAACGATTCGGACTACCCTGATTTTACGGGTACTCGGCTTTATTCGAGTACCCGAACAACTCTAATTATTATTTGTATATTAAACGTTAGAAGCATATGTTCATGGCATTCACTGTGCAGATGGACGTGAAATGCCAGAATGTTGGAATTATTGCGCCATACAGAGCGCATGTAAGTTTATTGAGAAGCATGGTGCATAAAGATATCGAAGTGAATACAGTCGATCAATATCAAGGGCGTGACAAGGATATTATAATTTACTCCTGCACGAAGAGCTTGATTAATAAATCTGACATAAAAGAGGTAACCGATTTGAATTGCATGAAAGCAGATAAGTCGAAGTCATAATTCATTTCCTTCCTTTGTTTGAAAACAGGACTTGGAACTGCTTGGGGATCATCGGAGGTTGACTGTAGCTATAACAAGAGCGAAACACAAGCTAATTGTTATAGGAGATAAACATACTATGTCTCAGTACTCGCCGTTTAAAAAGTTATTCGATCTAGTCGAAGACAGGCGTATAATAAATTTGCGCGATAGTTGCGATGATTTTTCGTGGGAGAGCGTTGCGTCTTTACTGTAGTAATCTAATGTTTTTTTTCTACAATTTTTTAATACAGGTCTGTCGACCAGAATGTTGTACATTGAAGCTGTAGATCGTAATCAAGGTTTGCACGCGTTTAATTAAAGTCTGATTTATTCTCCTATCTCCGGACTTAATCAATAACCAATTATAAAACCCATTTCTTCCGATACAAATTCTCTCGGATAACATCTGTTTTATCACTACTTTGTAATTAACTATCGATCCTGTTCAAAATCAAAAGTAGCCAGATAAGATAGTAATGAATTATAAAATATCAAAGTCCGATAGTCTAGTAGGATAAAATAATGGTTCGCCAGGACGACATATGTTTTTCAAATTTTTTTCGGTTCTTTTTCGAGGTCCATCGGCGAGAGGATGCGATAAACTAGATGCATGTACAAGCGCAGTGGTTGTCGTCCCATTTTTGGTTCTGGTCCGAATTAGTGATCATAGGATCACTACATAGTCCGAATCGATTGAACTGTCCCCAGTAAACAAACGGACCCTAATGAAACGATTGCGGTTGATAAAAAGAACTTCTACAAAGGTGACATCGCTAGGTACTCTGTGTAAACGAATTTTTTACGCATAGCTGCCACATCTTCTGTTTTCTGTGTCTCTACCGCGCTTTTGCCACAGAGTTCTCTCTCTCTACCGAGAAGTCTTGATACAATCTTAGAACATATGCACAGTTTTTACGGTGCTGGGCCCCATTCACGGCAGTGTTCAGCACCAAAAAATACCGTTGTGTATGGGCTCAGCACAGATATTTTCGGTGTCTGCCCAAATAGCAGAGGACGTTTTAAAAACGTCCATTTTACGTCCATTTTAGGTCTGAACGTCCACGGCTTGATTTGTGAAAATGGACGTTCTTAAAACGTTTTCTGGACGTTTTATGCACGTTTTAAAAATGTCCTTTTACGGACGTTTTAAAAACGTATTTTGCAGCCGTTTTAAAGATAGCCATGTTTGAAGCGTTTCAAAGCGTTTCTTGGAGTGCGGTATGAAGTAGCGTGTTAAAGAAAAAGTTATTAAGAACAATGGTTCAGTGCACCGTGCCTTTGTGCAAAAACAGATCAGATTCTGAAAATTGGAAGAAAAGGAATGATGGTAACAGTAACAACCAGAAAGTTACTTTCCACAGGTATTGAGGTTATTTTATTAATTAATAATGCAACAAATTATTATATTTAATACGTTCACTACCGCCTTTTAAGGAAAAATATATAAAGGTATACTGGGTAGCAAACGTGTTAAAGTAACTATATTTTCAAAACATATCTTATTTTGAACTTTATTTCTGTTTTTATAGATTTCCAAAGAATTCTGATACTTGTGAAGCTGCAAAGGCCACCATACACGCTGCTTCTTGCTGTTCCATTTGCTTGTACAGTCAAAAGTGAGAATGCAAGACTTGAGCGTGTGTGTCCACAAATCGGTCAATTTAGTATGTGCGTACTGTCAATTTCCTGCCATGAACGCAATTACAAGTTTTGACTGTACAAGCAAATCGAACGGCAAGTAGAGACATTTTATTAAGACACATTTTATGCTCAAAATAATACTCTTTATTACATATAACAAAATTGTGATTTTGCTTTGCGCTAGTCTTTTAGTGTATTGTAAATCAATAGCATTTTCAATTGTGAATAATGCAGAGAAAACATTTTCCTCAATATTTTGAGATCTTTCAACGAATTTGTAACAATGTTATAAACATTTATTGTAAGTGCAGATATTTTACATATTCTGTACCTATATTTTGTATAATATGTATAATCTATGTGTACTACCTACATCAGCGGTGGCCACATCGGGCCATTTGGGAGTAAGGTCTCCATTATGTTTACCGTAGCCGCACGGAAGGAAAGCTCGAAAGCCAATGGTAACGTGGGCGCGCCACAGATAGGGAAAACTGTAGTAGTGTGTGGTGCAACCTCATGCCCGTACGATAGGCTTGAATGACTGGGAATCTTGGGGGCCCCAGTGATCGCTGCCACTTGGGCTCCTAAGAAGGCCAGTTATTTCAGCCTAGGCGTTCGAGCCTGCACCGCACGCTACTACTTACACTCTTACAGTCTTTCCTATCCGTGGCGCGCCCACGTTACCATTGGCTTCCAGCTCCCCTTCCACGCGGCTACGGTAAACATAATGGGGACCTTACTCCCAAATGGCCTGATGTGGCCACCGCTGACCTACATGTTCTACATACTTCATATCTATTTTAAGTGGTATATTCTCTGTATTCGACCTTGTACTGATATTTTCGTGTATCTATTGTAAGTAAACGAAATAAATTGTTATCGAGTTTGGTAATATTTTGAAAACAATTTACATCCACAAATTTTTATTTAATCGAACCAGTACAGACCTCCTAAAAACGTCCAGAAAACGTTTTAAAAACGTCCAAAAAACGTCCAGAAAAGGTCCTGAAGACGTTTTAAGAACGTCCAGAAAAGGTCCTGAAGACGTTTTAAAAACGTCCAGAAAACGTTTTACAAACGTCCAGAAAACGGTCTGGTTTG
The DNA here is from genome assembly GCA_960531205.1 of Andrena bicolor. Taxonomy (NCBI): domain Eukaryota; kingdom Metazoa; phylum Arthropoda; class Insecta; order Hymenoptera; family Andrenidae; genus Andrena; species Andrena bicolor. The sequence continues at coordinate 27,147,468 of OY482665.1, forward strand.
TGAAAATGGACGTTTCTAGGACCTTTTCTGGACCTTTTCTCGACGTTTTTAAGACGTCCCGAATGTCTGACCTGGACGTTTTAAAAACGTTTTTAAAACGTCTTTGTGCTATCTGGGTAATGTCTAATGTCAGAGCCTCGCTGAACGTAGCAATAATCAAAGATAGAGAGGTCCGGGAGTGTAGGAAGGAAAGATGGAACGATACCAAACCCGACACAGTTTGAACTATCATTACTAACGATATTACACATAAAATTTATTTGCAGAATTGAAAGCCCGTTTCGCTCAAAATAGTCCGATTTAAATTATTTCTTGTTAATTTAATCGAAAGAATCACTTTCATTTTGATGTCGCTCGGGACACTCGGCTCCTTGGGGACCTCGGACACCTCGAGAACGAAGGCCTTCGATTAAAAAAATCATTTGTGGCCGACGAATGAATACCCGTCGAATAAACTGATTCATCCGTGGCGTTTCAAATCAAGAGACACGGTAGTGTCTCGCGCCAATATAAAAATAACTCTGTGTTACTCTCTGTCTCTCTAATTTGATAGGTTATTCCAATCTTCTATACTACATAAATATGAACTGTAGACACAAGTCTGTTACATCGATTGAGCAGCTTGTCTTCCCGACGTTGTCCGAAGCGCCGAGCTCACGGCACCCAGCTCCGGCGTAATGTGCGTGCGAGGTGGGGGAAATTTTCGAGCGCTCCCGTCCTCATTCGGGCATCACTGGCTGAGACTAGGGCGCGAATTTTTCGGTTTAATTCTCTTCGGAGCATGATCTACTGGCAGAATAATTACTTAAAAAATCATAACAAGGATTATTTATATCAATTATAATGAATTAGTATTCTGTATAAACATCAAAGTGGTGATAAATAATTCTTTATCGATATAATAAACATCGAAAACAAGAAATTCTTCTAGCAATAGAACATAAATATAAGGATAAGTAATAAGTGTTAAACTAAGTTGAATGTACAATAATTAATCTACTCTTGTGGTCATTACTTACATGTTTCGTCTTCATACGTCTATGTCACTTTCTTCGGATGACGATGCATTTATGAAATAATCATTCAGAAAGCTCGCAGACAAACAGACTGAAGATTTGTGTCGAGCGAAACCGAAATACCATAAAATCATCGCTACATGTGAGCAGCAGCCTACAACTTGTTCACCGATTTTGCATCCGCATGTATGTCCAATAATTGCATCAAGCCCGGTTTTGGTTTTGTCCAAATCCTTGTTATGATTTTTTAAGTGATTATTCTGCCAGTACATCATGCTCCGAAGAGAATCAAACCGAAAAATTCGCGCCCTGGTTTCAGCCATATTCTTGCACTTTGGCCTCATTTTTCACAACTTTCCCGTCACTTCTCGGAAAAATGGCAAATACATTTTTGGTTCCTTGGAAGGTATAGAATCGATCTGTGAAAGAATTATTCTTTGGTCGTCAATGCCAAAATTGACCTATTTTTAACATTGTCCTTTTTACACGTTATTCAGCACTTTAGTGGCTATGGCCGGGACCAGTATTATTTTTACTGATAAAAAATTAATAAAATGACGGAAGTTTGAAGTTTAAGTGTTGAAATGCGGTGAATTTTTCAATCATTTTGCCTTGTAAAAACCTTGTAAAAAGTATGATATGGTTGATCGAAAAAGGTTTTCGTGGTCCCGGCCATAGCCACTGAATAAACACGGTATAAATCGGATTGTTTTTAGCATTATTAGATTAGAAATGTTACGTTTATATTTAATTACACTAGTCTACAAAATCCAAAAAATTATTTTTGATCGAGAATCCATCATGAAATTTTGATGTAAGGAGGTACCCTAAACTCAAAAATCGACATGAGACGAAATCCTATGGATACGTTTTTAAGATATCGCCCGATGAATATTTTGGTAATTTTTTAAGAAGACAACCCGACGTTTTTCACCATATCTCACGTTAAAGTTGACAGATTTGATCGCGACGACTCTTAAATTAAAGGTAATTAAATTGCATATAATTATTTCCTACCTTAGAATCGAGCGAAACTTAAGAAAAATGTAATGTTTTGGGGCCGAAATTGAAATCGAAAATTCACTACATAGCCTGGAAGACATAGAAATTATCATGTAACGTCCAGTTTCTTACTTTTTACGTAGAGTGCGCACCTTTACGAAGAAAACAAGCCCAACCTGAGGAAAATCCATGCACAAATAAGGAAGTTATGGACGATAGAGTGGAAGTACCTATTTTCCACTTTTTCCCTATTTTTGCATTTCTTCCTATTTCTTGGCGAATTACGTATTTGTCTTCAATGGAAACCAATTTTTATCTATTTTATGTTATTTTATTTTTGACAAGCAATTCTGGCTCTTGCTCTTTGCTCTCGCTCACTTAAATATTCGGTCACTTATTCGTCATTTCTCGGATCTAGCTGATTTAGTGCGCTGTTATAAGTTTGACTTGTTGGCTCTTACCGAAACCTGGTTGCGCAACTGGGAATGACTACCTGCTTGAGCGGTTTCATGGGACTGAATGTTTCTACAACAAATGGCCCATTATGGATTTTGGGAGACGTATTCATTCGCCATTATTACACCGAGTTCGACATGGGAAACAACCGTGTCGGTTTCGCCGAAGCCAAATAGATGTATATTAAAAGACCCGTGTATAAATTGTACTCTTCCAACTGTATATACGTTGTAGTAGTACAACACTATACCTCTCTGCTTCTTTTGTATAGCATCTTTCCGGCGCTAGCGTGTACGGTAATCGTTAAAATGAAAATAGATTTGGTAGTTGAGCTGAAACTCCTGTAACGAGGTAAACAATGTAAATAACCAATGCAATAAATACTTTTCTGCATATTATACTTCTTTTGTGTGTCATATTCGGGGAGTAATAAAAGAGGACATTGAAAGCAAATTCTCTTCGATATACCCTGTACTTATATAATTCTAACAAGGGACGTTCGGCAACCCGGAAATTCAGTAAATTATGAAACTTGTTGTGCAAGTCGGGTAATTCATCCGTAACGTAACCCTATTTTTGTTGGTGCCATAATGCAATTTTTGAGGGTGAAATTACCCCTTAAAAGAAATGCAGAATTATCTATTTCGTGGAATATCTGGAGAACAGTGAGAGATATCGACAAAAAGTTTAAACAGAACGTACATCGTTTTCTTACATCTACAAAACCGCGTAAAAATGATTTTCGAAAAATCCATATTGTTCATGTTACCCCCACCATTAACCCTTAATATTAAGGTTTTGTATTTTGAAAATATATGTTGAAATACCTCTGGATAATCTCTTTTCATACATATAAATAATTCGTGTATTATATTTTTTTTGCAAACAAATAAAACTTGTATTACCGAATTTGAAGACTGTTTTAGTAGTTTTTCCATTAATAAAATATTTTCTTAAATCCAGATTTAAATTAATATTTATATGAAGTTTAAACAGCTTTCAATTATATTTTTTCGACGTACGTTTCGAAAAGTAGCACGTTTCAATTCTCTTATTACGAAGAACAGCACGTTTCAGTTTGCCACGCAAGAAAGCACGTTCCATCGTTTCTGACGAATTTTAGCACGTTTAATTTTCCACCACGGAAACTAACATATTTAACTGCTTAGCCACGAAGAACAGCACATTTCCTACTTTTCGACGAAAATATCCTGTTTCGCCACGAAGAATACCTAGCACGTTTTGGATTTATACTGCAGAAACTATCACGTTTCGGCGCGTGATTCGTTTAAATTATTGAAGTGCATTTTTCATCGAAGAATTCAACTTTTTAAAATATTGTTTAAACTCCACCTAATCTCCAAAAGGAAACACGTATGAAAATTTTGATCTACATAATTTACGTTCGGCATTTTAATGTTTAATAAAATTACCGACCTAATACTAAATAAAAATCGCGTCGGAAGGTATTTAAGTTGACGCGCTCGATGTTTTGTAGCTAACCATCCAAATATGCTGCTTTTCGTAGTTTCAGTCGGAACGTGCTACTTTTCGTGGCAAACCGCTCAACCATACTAGTTTTCGCAGCGAAAACCGAAACGTGAGTTTTCCTAACAGCCAAGACAAGAGTGTACGTACCTAAAATTGCATCCAAGGTAAAACTCATTAAAACTAATCAATGACGTGCCATGAATCTTTATGATAACAGCACATTCGTTACTTGAAGTGTTATCTTAATTGGCCACTTTGGGACCCACACAATAAATAAGTAATGGATAAAAATTTACAATGACGTTGCAAAATATACATGTATATAATGATAACATTGAACATGTTATCATTGTATACATTGTAAAGTCATTTTCGCAGTCATTGCAAATTTTAACGCATTATTTATTTATCGTGTGATTCCCAAAGTGGCATAGTAAGACGACACTTCAAGTAAGACATTTACGAATGTGTTATCGAATTCTTCAGTATTCGAATATTCGAATACTTCAGTTGCTCAATCATTTGACTAATATAATTCGAATATCCAAGTATTCGAATACCATTCGAATATTTAAGTATTCGAATACCATTCGAATATTTAAGTATTCAAATACTTTTCTTCATTTTTCTCAAGGTTTTATTTAGTTTCAGTTGTGAGTTGGTTAGTGTGTCAGGGTGAAATCTTGTAAGGTAATAACTTGATTTATAATTCACACCATCCCCTACAGCACATTTTGTTGCAGATACGTTGCACAAAAGTTGCAGAATATTACAATGTTGCCGTTTGGTTGCAAGCTGCATTGCAATATTACTGCAAAATTGCGGAAACATTGCCGTGCAATATTTCAATGGCCACATTTGTGCAATGTCACAGAAACATTGCGCACATATCGCCGCGTAATATTGCTCTGGAAACATTTGTGCATTATTTCAGGAATATTGCGCACATATTGCCGTGAAATATTGCACCGTGGAAGATTTCAGCAATGAAACCGCAATATATTCGAATTTCGAGGAGCGATTCCTAATTGTCGATGCCCAGAATACAGTCTAAGATTCCACGGGCTATCAAGAGGGAATATACGCGAACGCGGACATTATCTGACATAAATAATTAATACAATTACTTAATTAACACATCTGTTTTAAACAAATTCATTAACTATATACAGCAACAAAAGAGATTTGTATAAAAGTGTTACACGTACAAATTAATGCCAGTGTCCTTACTATTACCGTTTAATTGTTTATATCTATTTAAAACGTTCCGAATTGTCGAGGGAAAATATCTAAGTCCGGATATGTTGCGGTTTCACGGCTCATATATTGCTCATCTCTTGCAGCGCTTGCAAGATATGGGAAATATATGAGCAATATATGAGCAACATATTCGAATTTCCAGGAGCGATTCCTAATTGTCGATGCCCAGAATACAGTCTAAGATTCCACGGGCTATCAAGAGGGAATATACGCGAACGCGGACATTATCTGACATAAATAATTAATACAATTATTTAATTAACACTACAGAGTTTAAACAAACTGATAAACAATATTCAGCAACAAAAGAGATTTGTATAAAAGTGTTACACGTGCAAATTAATGCCAGTGTCCTTACTATTACCGTTTAATTGTTTATATCTATTTAAAACGTTCAGAATTGTCGAGGGAAAATATCTAAGTCCGGATATGTTGCGGTTTCATGGCTCATATATTTCTCATATCTTGCAAGCGCTGCTAGATATTTTCCCTCGACAATTCGGAACGTTTTAAATAGATATAAACAATTAAACGGTAATAGTAAGGACACTGGCATTAATTTGCACGTGTAACACTTTTATACAAATCTCTTTTGTTGCTGAATATTGTTTATCAGTTTGTTTAAACTCTGTAGTCTTAATTAAATAATTATATTAATTACTGATATCACATATGTGGACAAATAGAATCCAGTGTTACATTTCACAGACAACATCCGAAGGAATATATGTAAACACGGACAATATGTGATACAAGTAAAGAATACAATTAGTTAATTAGCACTATAAGGTTAAAGAAACTGTTAAACTGTATCCAGCAATAAATGATATTTGTAAAGAAGTCTGAGCTGTGAAATGTAAATCTACAAACACTAAAGACCAGAAAAAAAAAAAATAAAATAAATTATGTTAAACGATTGTATTAAAAATGCGCTAAAAACTAAAAAACATTATTTTCTTGTACTGCGCAGGATATTTCATAGCAGAATATGAATTAACTTAATACAACATCAAGCGTCGGAATGAATGTGTTTAAAATATCGGCCTTACGATTAGGGAGATGTAATGAGGTTTGTTAAAATGAATCTTCGTTTTTGAATAATTTGAGTTTAAAGTGTTGCACGGTAGGAACATAAGCTCGAATGCGTAAGCAATCTTCTCAATCAACAGTTGTAGCTGCAGCGGTAAAGTGTTCGTCTACGGTGCTACAGGCGCAGGTTCGAATCTCCCTTGGGTAAAAGAATTTTCTGCTATAAAAAATACATTCACGTTATTCTTCTATGATTCTGCACGCATTCATGTCGTCCGCGTGCCCCTTACAAAAATACCATTATTTTTATTTTTTGCCCTACTGCCCGAAATGTTGCGCTACCATTGCTGTAAAATCTCAGAAATGTTGCGCTACCATTGCTGTAAAATCTCAGAAATGTTGCGCTACCATTGCTGTAAAATCCCCCAAAAATGTTGCAGAAATATATCCTGCAATGTTGCACAGGGGCGGACATAGCAATTTACTTGTAACGTTTCGGCAACATTTCGTGCAATATTCCAAGGATTAAACCGCAACGCAACTGAGACGTTTCTGCAACAAATGTGCTGTAGGGGATAGTATATTCGAATACTGAAATATTCGAGTAGTATGCGAATACTGAAATATTCGAGTAGTATTCGAATACTTAAATTTTCGAATTTTAACATTCGAATACTCAAATATTCGAAATTTATTCGTAGGATTCGAATACTTGTAAAATATTCGAATAATTTAATATTCGCATGCTACGAATAAACTTCGAATATTTCAGTATTCGAATGTTACTGTTCGAATATTTCTGTATTTGAATGTTATTGTTCGAATATTTCTGTATTCGAATGTTATTGTTCGAATATTTCAGTATTCAAATACTGCTGCATTCGAATAGTATGGTGTGAATTATAAATCTAGTTCTTTAGGTTCATTTCTTTACAAGCTTTTATTTAGTTTCAGTTGTGAGTTCGTTATAGTTTGTTAGGGTGAAATCTTGTAAGCTGATAACTTGATTTATAATTCTACAATAGCATTCGAATACTTAAATATTCAAAGTTTATTCATAGCATTCGAATACTTGTAAAATATTCGAATAGTCACAGTCCCGCTTGTAAGTACTTACGTTACTTATAAATGACAAACTCATCTCGAACTGTGACCCCGCACTCCAGAATTATCGAGATTCCGTTAATTAAACGCGATAAATTGATTAATTCTATTTTCATCGAGGTCTCGATTGTTGAATCGCTTGATCTGCGATCATAGATAATCTGCGATCGACGTACGATTCACGTGCGCGGCGTTTGTTTCTGTCTACCTTCCTGAGTGTCAGGTTGTTTGATAAATTCCTTGCCCCTGTACTCAATGATCCCGTGCAAATAAACCATGAACATTCTAAAATTCTTACAATCCCGCTTCTTATCCACGGGAGTTATCCGAAACAGGTACCTAACCTCTCAACTCGACACTTTCTAATTTTTTATTGACATGATTAAGTTCGCAGAAAAGTCATGATATTCTTCATTCATGTAGGTTAACCGCGCAGGCTGACCAATTAGGCAAGTCAGCGGCCGTTAAAAGATCCACCGTTGACATAGTATCAGTGGAGCACCTTTCCAAATTCAGCGACAAATGGTGGGACATAAACGGGGAGATGCGTCCCCTACACGCGCTAAATCCGCTTAGGGTGCAGTTCGTAAGGGACGGCCTAGCGAACACAGGATTGATGGCTGAAAGTCCGTACCTACCTCTCGAAGGCGTCAGGATCTTGGACGTCGGCTGTGGCGGTGGATTATTAACAGAACCACTGGCTAGAATAGGGGCCGATGTAACAGGCATCGATGTATCTCCGGAATTGATAATGACCGCACAGGAGCACGCCAAGTTGGACGCCACTGTGCAGCAGAAGTTGAACTACGTCCGAACGAGCGTCGAGGAGTTCGTTCAGGAGAATAAAGAGACGTACAATGCTGTAGTAGCTTCGGAGGTGATAGAGCACGTAGAAGACAAGGACTTATTTCTGAAGGTAGAATATTGTTGCATCAGCGGTAAGGATAAGTAGAACGCAATAGGGTAAGAACATGGTATATGGTTTTTGCAGTGCTGCGTAGACATACTGAAACCTGGCGGTTCGATATTTCTCACGACGATGAACAAAACTTTGCCTTCTTGGCTCGGAGGCATCATCGCGGCTGAGCATGTTTTGAAACTGGTGCCGACGGGCACTCACGATTGGAATAAATTTATTAGCCCGACTGAAATTCAACGTCTGTTAGAGTCATGTAAAGAATTAGTTCTAACTAATAATGCTACTGTTCGATTGTAGTTGAGACCGTGTTGGAAAGTATTCTTTACTCCACAGGTGGTTGCAAGACGTATTTGATACACGGAATGTTCTACAACCCTCTGAAGAACGAGTGGTCCTGGGCGGCGTCGACAGCGATTAATTACGCGCTTCACGCGGTGAAGAGAAGAGAGCAGCAATGAGGAACAGATTTTAGTATTTACAGATTTATATGGGACTTCGTATAGTAAATCATTATATTTGTGGAAGTAATTTATTTTGATACTACTGTGCAACACTGTGATACATACTTTATAAATTATGAGTAGGAGATTTTTAATTAGTCTTTACTTTTGATACGAAGAAAAAAAATTGATATCTCTAGTCTAGTGTGATATTAAGCCGGGAAGCTAAGATAAGCTAAGCTGTTTTAGCTTAGCTTTTGGTGGAAACGGTTCCACCAGAATGTATCGAAGCTAATTTTTTTAAAACGTAGCATGGCAAAGCATCGCATACCTTCGCTTCCCGGCTTTACACTCTGAAAGAGAATAAGAATCATTATCTACTTAGCATTAAGTGCAGGGTATATCGAAGAGACTCTGCTCTCAGTCTCCTCTTTTATTTCTCGAATATTCCACATGCAACAAGTATAATATGAAAAAAAGTATTTATTGCGTTGTTCTGTTACATTGTTTACCTCGTTACAGGAGGTTTCGGCTCAACTACCAAATCTGTTTTCGTTTTAACAATTACCGTACACGCTAGCAGCAGAAAGATGCTATACAAAAAAATCATAGAGGTATAGTGTTGTACTACTGCAACAGATATACAGTTGGAAGAGTACAATTTATATACGAGTCTCTTAACAATACATCTATTTGGCTTCGGCGAAACCGATACGGTTGTTTCCCATGTCGAACTCGGTGTAATAACGGCCAATGAATACGTCTCCCAAAATCCACAGTGGGCCATTTGGTGGAGGAACGTCCAGTCCCATGAAACCGCTCAAGCAGATAGTCTTTCCCAGCTGCGTAACCTGTTTCAGAAGAGCGCCGAATGTTATTTGATCTCGCAAGGAGTTCCATCATAAACTAAACGAAGGATCATCGCTGCAGATATTATTTACAGAAAGCTGTTCACCTTTAGGACATAGTCTTCGCCTCTCAATGGGAAAGCCTTGCCACCCACCACGAATGAAATCGTAGGCAAGGTAGGAATAGAATTGCAGTCCACCTGTAAACACAAGAGAATGGCGCGGTTCATTTTACGTTCATACAATTAATACAGATAATATTGCTCGTAATTACCATTGCTTCTCCAGCTATGATGGGAGTAGCTCCAATTCGCTGGTTGATGGCTTTAACTTCCTCGACTGGGCCAGCTATCAGAGAGGTACCTGTATCTGCAATGGCCTCGCAACCGTTTTGGCAAACCTTGGTGTCTGAGCCTACTTCGACGCTGTAATTCACATCGCGAATCAGAAGAGTTGCAAGACGGTTCGCGAATGTCGCGCAATGGGAATTCATTAGTACCTGTCCATTTTGAATTGCCAGTAGCCTTTTCGGTCCACAGGAACGTAGGTAAATTCGCCGGTGTAATGATTTGGATCTGAGCCGCCCATGATCATCTCGCCACCGTTCTCGGCGTTGGGGTCCCTAAGTTTAGAAATTAATATAGCCCTCGTGGAACTCTTTCGGAAGAGAATATTCCGGAGCGTTGGAGCGGAGCTCGGAGCTGGGGTCATTGGGGTTTTGCTCGAAGCACGAGAAATATTTACTGTTCCCGATTTTTTTTTATAAAGCAGATGAAATTTTTTCATAATACTAATTCTGAATTTTTTCAGCGTGGAAAAAAGATTTTACTCGGAGTATGAAATTAAAGAATTGGTCTGCTCCAATCCCCTGGAATATTCGAGTATTACTTATCGGGATGAGAACCTGTTCAAATAGAAACTGAACACAGGCTGGGGCACTAATCCCTGTTTAATCATGTTGTAGAACACAGGCGTTACACCGTCTACGGAGATTCTAGAGTACGCCATTCCCATAATACCATCGAACTTGGCAGCGACGAAAGCCAATCCCGGCTCGCTCAATGCTTCGGCGAACGTTTGATCGTTAATCTTCAGCCCAGCGATCTGTAACGCGTAATTATTGCCTGTAACAATTTCTGCTGGAGGGAAATGACGAGGGGATTCTAAAAGGAACTTGGAAGATGGGTACGTGCATGCTGCACTCGGTATCTTTCGGTGACCTTCTTTAATTCTAAAGAAAGGATATCGAATTATATGAAAGATAAAGCACGAAAACAAAACAATTATACTCACCGATACAGTGTCGGTGGATAAATAGCCAGAGAGACTTCCGGAGCCGTAGCGAATCTTAAATTCGGTTCCATTCTTTTTGTAAGTGCTAGACTTGGTGCTATCGTATTTATGATGCAACTCTGCAAGAAAAATAGCACGGAAATACAGAAATGTCCGTTACTCGTCAGACTTTGCGAACTCGAATCGCGCGTTTATTTTCAGTTCTTCATTTGTCTCCGTAAAGGTCACGATAATAGCGGAATTGAAAGAATAACAATGCCTGTAGCGGTTATACAATGGACAACATGGAGAATCACACAAAGAGTTTGATAATCTCGTGATTTACGGGGAGAGGCTCGTATAAATGGCTTATTTTTGTATCAATTTTTAGGAATTTTTGCAAAGATCTCGGAACTTTAAGAATAATTTTGAAGTAAAAAAAATTTATAACCGTAAAATTATAATAAATACAAAAGAAATAGAGCAGTATCTGAAATAGGTTTTTTGCGAGATGCAAATCGGCGCCGGAGATGCAAAAATTTTTTTTTTTCAATTTATATGCCAATTGTAAGAATATGAACCACAAATAATGTAAAAAAATTGCATATTTTAAAAATGATAGAACTTCAAACATTTAGGTGTGATTTTGGCTAAAAATTCGCGTTTTATTTATTTAAAAACAGTGATTAAAATTAATAATTTGGTTAAACCTCGTGGTTCATATTCTGAGGAATATTATAAACTAAAAGTGTGCAGAATTTGAAGTTGATTGGTCAAATAGTTTTTGAGTTATCCCTGGAGCCAATTTTGAAAACGTGGTTTCGAGAAAAACGATTCACCAGGCTATACTTCGATACGAAGTTAAATTTCGGCCTATAACTTTGAGAATGTATTTTTGAAACGGTTTAGAAGCGGTTTGTGGCAATTTTTTTCAATCTTTCGTTCGATTTATACGATCTTTTTCCCTTAAGGTGATTAGGCAGTCGAAACATCGATTTTTTTTATTGCATTTTCCGAAAGTATTTTCTTTTCTGAATAAAATGCCGCTTGGTTTATAGTGAAATTCGCAAAATTGTATTTTTGGCAGCTAAAAGCGTCAAGCGACAACCTATAACGTCCCCTTTGCGACTTTAAACGCGTTTTTCTCGAATATTTGTTTCTCTTCATTTTTTTCTGATTGCGAACGAATGGAGGTTAAATCGACTTGGAAAAAATTACAGGATGTGTAAAACATGTGCTATTCCACATGGGACCGCTGATTGTCCATAAAAATTCGAGATTTTCATAAAAAAAATTTAGAAGTCATCGGATTTTGGTAGCGCACCATTATTGTTTCCAGAAAATATTCGAGAAAAACGCATTTGAAGTTTCTGGGCAAAGGCGACGCTATAGGTTGCCGCTTAACGTTTTTAGCTGCCAAATCGACAGTTTTATGAATTTTACTATAAACCGAGCGGCATTTTATTCAGAAAAGATAGTACTTTCGGAAAATGCAATGAAAAAAATCGATTGTTCGAGTGCCTAGTCCCCTTAACGTGGTTGCCCGTGCGACAATCTTGCAACGCATATTCGCAATTATCTTAACAAGAAGCCGGGACGTAATTTCGACAGGGGCGCTGCAATGCGGCAATATTAATTTATTTCTGGGCACTCGAAATACTAAAGGTACTATCTTATACAGCAAAATATATTCTTAAGTCTCTTCGCATTTATTATCCATAGGAGGACAATTAAAACTCCCGCCGTACACTGCATCTTTAGTTAAAGAGTTATCATAAGGCAAAGGTCATTTGTATCTTGGAAATGAATTGGCACGATCGTTGTAAACACAGTTATATCTCAGAGAAATGCAGTATGGGGGATATAATACAGGATGTGTAAACATTCCAAGCGAAATTGGCTGTTCAATTGCTTGTGAAACATTTTTACGTAACACGTTCAGTCATCGAATACATCTCAAAGCGTTTAAATATTCTTTTGAAATATACTCACTGCAGGCAATGTTGGTCAGGTGGCATTTTTTCGAGGGAACCCAAAGATTCGACGAGCCAGTGTCGAAGACCACTCTGAAATCCTGGGGTGGATTTCCAATACTGATGACTCCGTAATATTGGGCATCGAGGTAATTGGACAGAGGTTCCGGAGGTGGCACTGCTCCCTGCTCGAAACGCACTTGGGCTACCTCCGTATCGAGCTCCTTAAATTGTCTCCTGACAGTGTCTATTTTGTGCAGCGGAATTCTATGAACGAAAATACAGAATTAATAAATTTTCATCGCGAATCTTTCACGGAATATCCGCGATCTATTCAGCTCCTTGGAGAAAAAATAGGGCATACGCAGCAATGATTTCGGAAAGCAAGATTGGTTAAATCGGCCAGAAAAATGAACGGTCATCGCGTTTGAAACAGTGTCTACTCACCTGACCAAATTCGCGTTGGCCAGCGCTGCGAAAGCGCACAGGCATAGGGCAAGGCGGAACATTCTTAAATTTTCGACTCTGGAGAATGCAAAGCTTTAGAACATTATAAATAAATAAGTGTGCTGGAAATATATCTCCTTGGAAGCACAGCTCGTCCAACAACGCTGATGCTTTGTACTGACAGGCACGCAACGGAATTTGCTTTAATACGTAGGATCTTGGGGATTGACTGCGCACGCGCAGGTGAAATCACGGACGAATACTACGAAGATAGAAAACGCGAGGGCTGCCAGTATATCTTTGTCGATAGCGATAGTATCAAACGCGTTATCAATAAATATTTATCGCCCAGATTCGCGCAGATGTAAATTTAATTTAAACGTTTCCGGATCGATAGAATGTAACGTCATTGGGATTGTAATCAGCTGTTATACGCACGCGATATGCGGTTCAGTGCGCGCGCGCGTGTCGAAAAACGCATTCCTGCGCCATCTTTTAACAAACTTAGTTACTCGGTAAATTTTTGAATTTAAAAAGCGCGAGATCCGTCGATAAGTGTACAAGAATTTTTTAGGAAATGTAAGCAATATACGGGGGAGGGGCGCGCAGGATGACGCAAAAGGTTCCGTATGTTTGCCAGAATTAAAGTAACACGTATTCCGTTTAAACTGCGAGCTTTATTAGTGACTTTCCCATAGATCGGTCTGTACTAGAGTGACGGTCGTCGACAGGACGTCGCCGACCGTCCCGCCAACGCTTTCCCT